>CM034708.1:98824757-98837202 GCA_020142125.1 Phrynosoma platyrhinos
TTATGTGGATTAACCAGCAGATTTCCCCCGTGTGATAACGTCCTTAGTAAGGCAGAAGGCAGCAGGAAAAGAGGAAGACCACATTCCAGATGAATAGTCTCAATCAAGGAAGCCCCAGTCCTGAGGAGATTATCACACCAGCTGTTTCTCCTTATCTGAGCATGGGCTGAGTCTATGTAAAAATGCAAGTTATTGCACAGCTTTGTGGCCAGATCAGTGGCATCCCATACTGGATTTTGACTTCTCCCATACTGAGCGAAAAACTGTTCTTTTCTGTTCATTGCTCATATGAGAGAAGCCCCAATTGGGTACAGGATGCCTCTGACCATCCATTTATACACAGTCTCAGCCCGTGCCCAGATCGGGGGGGGGGGGGGCAGCTGCATGATAATCTCCAGAGTCTGCAAGATCTGAATGGAGCTGAGGATGACAGGGAGACTTGGAGTCACCATAAATTGAAGCTGACTTGATAGCAGTTAACAACAACAAACTATATAAGATGTGATCATTGCTACTAGAAATATTCCTAATCTTCATTATATTTAAATAATAACAGCTTCCCCTTCCCCTTCTGCATTTCCTACCTCTTCTGACAACGAATTCACCTGTTCTACTGCTCCTGTGTGGGTGCCTTACTTGATTAACTTGGCTTCTCCTTGGGTCTGTGTCCCTTCTCTCTCTTTCTCCCTCTCTAAAGACTCCAGCAGACTGTCTTGAATCCATTCTCTTTGTGAAGCTCCTGATGGAGAGAGTGAGTTGGCAGTGAGCACTGAGCACATGGCATCAGTGAACAAGGAGTGAAGTAGCTATGACACTTTAAAAATCCTTGAACATTTAAAAATTCTCACTGGACAGGAATGTTTAGCTCTGGGAAAAAAAGCATATGTCTGGGGAAAAGAGGACATATGTTAAACCTAGGTTTTGATCAATGTAGTCTGTCCCTAGACAGAAAAAAATGCCTCCTTTCCCTTGGACAGTTGTTTCTCTTTCAGGTGCACTGCAGAGATATACAGGGTTTAAAATAGTTATGTCTGGTTGACCATATCTACAGATGCAGTTTCCCTTTTCTAATAATATTCTAGAGGGAGGATCCATAGTGGTTAAATAAACCTTTTTTAAAAAAAATCAGAATAGGGTAAGATGGACACCTCTGATTCATTTAAGAGAAGTTTTCAAACAAGACCAAGAGAAGAGATGTTTCCAAGAAGTATGATTTTGAGGTTTTTGTTTTATATTTTATGAAATGTGAAACAGATATAATAATAATAATAATAATAATAATAATAATAATAATAATAATAATAATAATAATAATAAATTATGTATACCCTGTCCCTCTGACAAGCAATTGGGCCAGCTTACAATTAAAATTCTGTATCATATAATGCAGGTACATAAATAACTGTGGGCATGTCTACACTGACAGGAAAATCCAGCTTATCGTTGGGCTACCCTTATCTATAGAGACCACAGGCATCTCTAAGCACAAGTGTAGAGAAAAGTTAAAAAGTCCTGTCCACACAAGTCCCCCTTTCAAACATGCCCTGATTTGATAAATCACAGTATATATGGCCACACAGCTGTGGCCCCTCCAGAGGTTTTTCCTCTACTCCCCCCCATGCTTGTGAATGTACATATTTCTTAAGTCCCCCAATCCACAACATTATGGAGCTTTGTATATGCATAACACACACACACACACACACACACACACACAAAACATCTGGATTTTCTGCTCAAAACTGGGATAAATCCCCACCTTTTCCCTCTGGATTACAGTCCTGAGGTGATGAAAAATCTGAATTCAAACCAAAGCATCATTTAGAGAGCTTGCTGTGAAAGCTATGTGAAACCATTTTATTTGTCCTGGGTAGATGCACCCTGTGTCTTCTTAATCCTCTATAAATAAGGTTAACATTATGTTAATATTTACACCAACATAAACTAATTTATAATCAGGTAGAAGTGAATTGTGACATTGTGCAATGTTTGTATTCTCAGGAGGGGAACAGAGATGTAGCAATAACTCCAGGATTATTGTGCCAGTGGAGCCAAGAGAGTGCCCATTGTACCAAGCACTATGGGACCCATTGCACAATGGACACCAAAATGCTGTGGGACTTATTGCACAATGGGAACTGCTTACTACACCCTGACATAGATCATCACAATTCACTAGAAGCATTCCTTGTCCTGTCAGAGATGATATTGTACTATTATGAATTTCCTCCTTTGATGTAGAATCTCAGCTGGGATGTTCTTATTTGGAGGCCGTTTATTGACTTTATGTAATAGATTTCTTTATAACTCCCATGGATAAATAAAGAAATAATAAATACTATCTCTACCAAATAAACAGCAGGTTTGTTTGCAAGATCCAACCTATGGATTGCCTGGTTCATAGTTCATTACTCTTTGCTGCTGCTGCAGCATCAGCATCAGTGATATATGCTTTTACAGTGACACAAAAGAGCATATCTCTGTGCTGAAGAGCTGACACTCTTGAAAGTGGAGCAGATTTTTTTTTAGCATTTTTTTCAATGTCTGATACTCTGTCTCTTATAATGCCATGCTCCAAGCTGGTTCAGAAACTTCCTTCTATGGGGGTGGGCTGGAATGGAAATATGAAATGTGCCATGGAAAGGCTTGAGATGGCTTTTCAATAAACACAAGTCCATCCCTCCCTTGTGCACGAGTTGTACAACTGGATGAAGAGCAAGAGAAACAAACTGACTCCCTGCCACTCAGAATGTCCTCTGTTGTCTAATTACTAATAAATAACTCTAGGGGGGAAAACAGAAGAACCCTTACTCCAATAGAAAGACATCCCTCAACTTGTTGGGAGGGGCTTCTAGTTGCGCCAGCCAATTTAGGACAAGAGACACCTAATTGGCCAAGTGTGCAGGTATTCCTGCCTTCATGCATGCGTGCTTGGCCAATCAGAATTCTGTAAAGGATTATAGGACTATATAGTCCTGCGCTGCCACATGGCGGCAGCCATTTTAGAGCATCAGCCAAGCGAGTCACTTTGCATTGGCTGCATTCTGTGGTTTTGTGAGGTTTTTTGGGCCTAGCAAATTTTTGGTACTCACTTGCTTTTTCTATTCGAAGCGCAGCAAGAGGGGGACTGACCTATGGGCTGGTCACCTCAGGGCCTAGAGAGCATTTTTACAGCACCTTGGACACTCAGCTGGAGTAAGTGCCAGTCTGAGGTGGGTGCTGCAACTGGTGGTTCTCTGCCGGGTGCGCGAACCGCTTGGCCAATCTTCCAGTCAGTGGCGCCCCAGTAACTCCTGACTAGAGTAGGTCGGGATTACACTTTAGCCTGTGGGGGTTGGACACGCCCAGCATTTTTCACAGGCCTGGCACTTTCCCCTGCAGTTGGTGGCGTAGTGGGGTGCCTATATTGGCCCAGCGGAACACCTTCTCCCTTGGTGGTTGTGCCAGTGAGGCTTCCTGGCATTTGGCGTCCTTTGGTGGACTTGGGAAGGGTGGCCTCTCTAGGGCCCAGTGGTGCAGTTACCTGTGTCAGGTGACGCTTTAGGAGGACCCGTGCTTTCAGAAACGTATTTTCTTTGTGCTTACATCTGTGCAGGACAATGCCCCGCAGCAAAGCACAATCGAAAAGGTGCGCAGTGCACCAGGCTCTGGCCATTCTGCACCGAAAAGGCCCTCTCATTCGGCCAGTAGAGACAATGAGATCGTTGTGCAATTGGCACAGCTGGACAGGATGATCCAGGCATGCATAGTGGTCTGTGAACAGCTTGCCCTGAAGGGGCTTCAGGCTACAGCCACTAACCCCCTTGCCAGCACTTCTGCTCAGAACACAGGAGTGCTGTCCACTCAGGTTCAACCAACTACATCTGAAACTCAGATTGTGGAATCAGCATGTGGTTCTTTGGTAACATCTGCTATGGAGGTTAGGCAGCCAACCATGGTGGATGTTTGGGAACTTTTGAAAAATGTTCCAGGTGTGGAACAGCAGGGTGCCACTGCTCCTGTGTCTGATCAGCCTACTTTGGCAGACCTATATAACCTTCTTCATGGAGTGGTTGTTTCAGGTGAAGGCGGTCTGATGGAGCAAATCTCTAAGGCTGCACAAAGAGACCAGGAAGATGCCTCCTCATCTCATCCTAACACCCGAGCTGTTGCTGGGCCACACTTCGGGGGATCTTTACAGGCAGCTGGTGATGATTCCCAGCATGTGTCAACCTCAGGTTTGTCTCTTCCTACTTCTTCACAGGCAACTTGGCCCATCTCCGTATGGGCTCCAGGTGGGCAAGTTGGGCAGAGCTCGGGTACAGAATGCCCCATCTCTGCATCACTGGGAGCACCTGCGAGGGCACCTGGGCTTTCACAGGTTAAGAAATCGAGATTGCAGGTCAGTCAGCCTGTAGTTCCTTTGGCACGTGATACCTTAAGAGTGTCCACCTTGGGAACGGCTGGCTTGGTGGGAGTGGACAGATTACCTGAATGCAACTCATATGCTGGGATATCCACTCCTTTGGGTTCGCATCTTCCGCTTACTACCAAGGAGCGAATATAGAAGGGGGAATATATTGATTTATTTTCCCTCACTTTTCGTGATCCTGAACCAAGGATCATGGTAAAGGATGGGATAGTGTTCAGCCTCCCCAAGGAGTTCCAGGCGCTTAATCGCCCTAAACTGGAATGCAGTTTTGTAAATTGAATAATGGGCCTCACTACCTATAGGGGAATTATTGACGAGAAAAAACCTCACAGGTCTCCTGATTTTTCTAAATATCAGGAAATCATGATCAAGGCCTATACTAACTGGCATCACAATGCAAGGGGTGCAGCGTGGTTACAATACGATGAGCAGTTCAGGATGAGGGCCGCCCTGGATCGCTCACTATCTTGGAGGCATGTTCAGTCAGAGCTGTGGGCAGATGTAATGGTAGGGGCCTCCCCTTCGAGCTCATGTGGCCATGGGTTTGTGCCCATGGTTACAAAGCCGAAAGAGCAGAATGTGAAGCTTAGCATGGGGGAGAAGAGACAATATGGCCTTTGCTGGGACTATAGTACCAGTAAGTGCAGGAGACAACCCTGCAGGTTCAACCATATGTGCAATATCTGTGGGGGGAATCACTCCGGCGCTTCCTGTGTTAGAGGTAAGAAGTCGAAAGCAGTCACCCCAGTCACCACTATCGGGAGGAAAAGGCACCATCATCAATTAAATTGGAGGTGCTAGGGGCATGGCTGTGAACCTACCCCAACAGGGACTCAGCTTTGTACATATTCAATGGTTTTTCTACATGCCTAATGTTCATTCTGTTAGGAACTTGCCGGGGATTGTGAGGGACAAGCTGGTAAAAGAAATTGCAGCAGGTAGGACATCAGGCCCACATGATCAATTGCCAATTCCTACGCTGCATTGTCACCTCTGGGTGGGGGGCCGGAACAGATCCAGGGGAATATAGGTTAATACATAATTTATCTTACCCAAAAAGTGATTCAGTTAATGATGCTATAGACCCTAAGCTAGCAGACTCTGCTGTCAAAATGGCCAAGGCATTGGGTAAGGGAGCTTTGTTAGTGAAGTGTGATATAAAATCAGCCTTTAGGTTGCTTCCTGTACACCCAGATGATTTTGACCTGTTAGGTTTTCAATTTAAAGGGAAATATTATTTTGATAAAGCCATGCCAATGGGGTGTTCAATTTCCTGTTTGGCCTTTGAGATATTTAGCACCTTCTTGCACTGGTGCACTGTCAAGAGGACAGGTAATCCCACAATCACCCACTATTTGGATGATTTTTTGCTAGCTGGGGCTCCTAATTCTTCTAAATGTCATGACACCTTAGCTGGTATCATGACTGGACCCCTCCTGTGGCGGGCAATGACCACCCCCCACCACCACAGGGGAATAATCTGGCTAATTAAAATTAATTGGGGTTAATTAGGTGAAAATTAAAATTGGGGTAATGACATCAGCTTCTTTTACTATGACGTCATTAAAGTTGTAACATCATAAATTTAAATAATGACGTCAGTTCCAGTTGGAGAGGGCTAAAAGTTAAGTTGTTGTAATTAATTTACATGCTTTGTCATGGGTTGGCTACACCTTCACATGCTCATGTGGCAAAGCATTATCAGTTTGTTGTAATTATATCATGTTAAAAGACCCTTTACAGCAAATAAATGTTGTGGCCAGTTTATACCCAAAAGAGGCATCTGTTGTCCTTTGTGCCGGTGCAATATCCTCTTCAAACATGGGAATTCTGTCCATTCACAACTGCTTATTGTACAACCATATTTCTAGGAAATCATCGCCTTCTTTAATGCTAGTAATTAATCATTTTGAAGTTCCCAACATTGGGTATAAGGAGAACTGGTACTCTTTGTGCTGATTGTACCATCAATTTTAGAAAACCACCCAGTAATATCTGTGTCCTTTATTGGTAAAATTAGGAATTAAACATTTACAAAACAGAACATGGGGTACAGGTTGAAATACTTGAGACAAGATGTTTAGCATATGTTAAGCCTTCTTTTTTGTTCTCGTGTACAATGCTCATGTTTTCATGAACTGAGAGATTCTACTCAGCAACCCAATAATGAACACAGAGATATGGAATTCCAGGAATGATGCTTATTTCTTTAAACAATAGTGACAATGCATTGCTGGGAACTTTGTTATTTCCATTCATAATTGATTTGCATGGCTGCCACAGAATAACATGTAAAATCATGGCAGCAGGAAAATAGGGAAGTAGGGAAGTCATCACCGGGCTTAGTATAGGATTATTCATTCATCATATTTTAAATACAAAACAGAGCTTGGAAAACTAATTTCAAAAACTAATTCATTATGTAACTTACAAAGGTAACTTCTTATTACCAAGATTGTTTATTATTACTTTTCAGTAATGAAACATAAATAAACTCAGCATAATCATCATCACTATGATCATCTTTGAAGAAAGGAAGGAAATAACCCCCAATGGGAAGAAGTCCCATCAAAATCCCCCCAGAAAGCATTTTAACTTCTGCAAATAATGAGTAAATCTTTTTCATTATATAGAGGGAAAGTAATGAAGTTACTGGCTGTTGACTGTTATGTTATTTTCCAATGATATATCCCAAAGCATTGTGCAAGTACTGCACTTGTAATGTATATTTCCAAACCCTGGCATGAAGTTGCACTTCTGAATGGAGATTGTGGTAAACCAACTGATCCTCTCACTTTACTCTCACTTTCTGATATTTGACAATATGTCTGCAGCATGTGATATTTACAAGGAATACAATGATCCACATGTCAGTGGGAGAAAAGCTGACAAGCTGAAGCTGCTTTAAAGTTTCCCACTACATTTAAACAGTCAAAACTCATAATCAGCTTTACCCTCACATGAGGAAATATTAACATGAACCCCAACAGAGATTCTTGTGATTGCTGGGAAAATAATTCTGTGCATTTCTGGCTTCGACATTGGCTGTTCCAGTTACTTTCTGAAGAATTTGTTATTCTCCCCACATTCTCTCTCTCTCTCTCTCTCTCTCTCTCTCTCTCTCTCTCTCTCTCTCTCTCTCTCTCTCTCTCTCTCTGGCTCTCTACTTCAGTTAAATATTTATGGGTCACACAAGATGTCTGAAAGGTTAAACAATCAGTGTCTGATGAAGCAAGTAGAAAGGCACAGTTGAAATATTCTCATAGAGCTATTCTTTCACCAGACTCTTGCTGCCTATCTTTGAACAAAACAGCACTTTAAAACTGAGGTTGGGTGGAAAGTGGAGGAGCTTTTATTTAACCAAGGCCATAATTATATGTGGCTTTCTTACTTAAATCTGAATATTACCTCTGAATTAGAACAGAAATTTACATACAGATCACAAAGAGATGAGGTTCTGTGTTATTATTGGACTGATCCTAATGGCCAGAATCCTGTTAGAGACACACTCTGATGTAAAATAATAATAATAATAATAATAATAATAATAATAATAATAATAATAATAACAACAACAACAATAATTTATACCCCACCCCTCTGTTAAAAAAATCAGGGCAGCTTACAGCAATGAAAAATACATCAATACAATCTAAAAACCCCAAACCCCCACTCTGTCTCATAAAAACATATTAAAATCATTTTACACCCGTGTTTGTGTCTTTACATTTATTTCACAAGGATTTATGCACAAGAACCCTCTCAATTGACTTTATCAACACTGGTTAAAAAGTCAATTAGTGAGTGTGGCAGGCTTCTGGGCAGTGTCCAGTAGTAGTTCCACCGGTGAGAGAAGAGATAAAACTTCATTCTCCTAGATTCCACTGAGTACATGTTTAGTACACTGGAGATCCCAGAGGATGGCATATTCTCTCTTCTCATGGCTGTGAAATTGCAGTCAGATGCTACTCTGACATCTCCTATCCCTCTCCCAGTTAATGGAGGGGGGGGACATTCTGATGATGGAAAAGTTGGTTTCACTGGGAGTGGTGATGGAAGTGTTCTGATGCAGCAGTATATTCTTGTGGCCTTCCTTCCTTCTGCTTTACCACTCAGTCAACAGATTCCTGGCTCTAGCACAACTCCATTAGGTCACAAAGTGCTGCTGCTTAATGCCAGATCAATGACTGGGAAGAACTGCCTTGAATCTCATTTGAGAGAAAGATAGGATATAAATCCAATAAAAAATAAAATAAAATAAACTGTATGATCCAGAACTTGAAGCTGATCTTGCATGTATAACCTTGCATGCATAATTGAAAACTGGTTAACTGAGGAGAGCCTGTCAACTTGACCCTGGTATGACCACCTGATTTCTGGGTGCAACAATAGGTAAGCCCTGATAAATTATTATTATTATTATTATTATTATTATTATTATTATTAATACCCCGCCTTTAGGAATCAAGGTGGCTTACAACTAAGACAAGTACAAATCCCAACAAAAGCAACTAGATAATATAAGTGAACATCATATTCCCCCCCCCTTAAAAATACATTAAATATAGGTCTCAATTAAAACCAATTTAAAACAGTAACCAAATTTAAAACAATAAGTAAATTTACAACAATTAAAACAATAGGCACTCTGGGGCAAAGCAAAATAAGAAAAATAGAGTGTCTGATGGGAAGAAACCAAGTTGGAAGGTGGTTTTATTCTGGGTAGGCCTGCTGAAAGAGATCCATCCTTATGTCTTTTTTAAAGCCATCTAGGTTGGTTATCTGACGGATCGCTTCTGGCAAGGCATTCCACAATCTGGGTGTGGTGGTGGAAAATGTCCTCTGGGAGGTCACCATTAATCTAGCTTTTATCAGTTGAAGGAGCTTCCTCCCAGAGGACCTGAGGGCACGGGGCAGATTGTATGGAAGAAGGCGATCCCCTAGGTAAATTGGACCCAGGCCATGTAGGGCTTTAAAGGTCATCACCAACACCTTATACTGTGCTTCAAAACCAATAGGCTGCCAGTGAAGAGATTTCAGAATGGGTGTAATGTGATCACTCCTTGATGTTCCAGTGATCAGCTTGGCTGCCATGTTTTGTACTAGTTGTAGTTTCTGAGTTAGGTATAAGGGTAGCCCCATGTAGAGCGCATTACAGAAGTCGAGTTGTGAGGTTACCAGTGCATGTACTACAGTTTCTAGGTCCCTTACTTCTAGGAAATGGCGCAGCTGGTGTATCAGCCGAAGCTGATAACAGGCGCTCCTGACTGTCGCATTCACCTGATTTGTCATGTGAAGTGACGAGCCTAGGAGCACCCCCAGACTGCAAATGCAGTCCTTAACAAAGAGCATGACCCCATCCAGGACTGAAGGTTGCAACCCAATACCTGGCTTCGGGGCTGCTACTGTAAGTACCTCCATTTTGTCTGGATTCAGCTTGAGTCAGTTTTTCCTCATCCAGTCCATTACCACTTTGAGACATTGATTGAGGGGAGAACCGCCATCTGCTGTCATGGTAGCTGACTGAGACATGGAGTAGTATATTTAAGTGTCATCAGCATATTGATAACACCCCACCCCATGTCTCCTGATGATCCCCCCCAGCGGCTTCATATAGATATTAAACAACATCAGGAATAGAATGGCGCCCTGTGGAATGCCACATTTTAGCTCTATTTTTGAGGAGCAGCTGTCCCCAAGTGACACCCTCTGGAACTTGCCCAAGAGGAAGGAATGGAATCACTGAAGAACAGTGTCTCCCATTCCTAAATCCGTCAGGCGCTCCAAGAGGATCTCATGGTCTATTGCAGGGGTAGGCAACCTATGGCCCAGGGGCCAGATGCAGCCCTCCGAGGCCTTTGGACTGGCCCCAGGCCAGTCCTGCCACCACCGCCTGCCACCTATCCCTGCCGCCCCTCGCCGCCTGCCATGATGATATTGATTATTGTTGTTATTACTTGTTCTTGGGGTTTTCTTGGCAAAACCTCCACAGGGTTTTGCCATCATGGCTTTTCTGGGGCTGAGAGAGTTTGCATGCATAGTTTTAATTTTTTAATTTTTTTTAAAAAAATTCCTTCCCCCCCCATTGTCTGAGGGACAGCAACCTAGCCCCTAGCTCAAAAAGGTTGCGTACCCCTAGTCTATTGTGTCAAAAGCCTCTGAGAGGTCCAAAATCACCAACTGGGTCATGCTTCCCTGTCGGTGCTAAGGTGCAGGTCATCTACAGGGCGACCATGGCCGTCTCCACCCCATATCCAGGTCTGAAGCTGGTTTGAAATGGATCTAGAAAATCAATTTCATCCAAGATTGCTTGGAGTTGAAAGGCCACAGCTCATTTGATCACCTTGCTCAAGAATGGTAAATGTAAGACTGGTCTATAATTTTTCAAATCCAGTGGGTCCAGGGAAGGTTTCTTCAGGAGTGATCTAACGACCGCCTCCTTTAAACTTAATAGAACAGTTCCTCCCCTAAGGGATGCATTGATGACCCCCTTAAGAAAGGCCATCAAGGCATCACCCCCCTGGGCAACCAGCCAGGATGGACAGAGATCGAGGGAGCATGTGATCTTCCTCACTTTTCCAAGGATCTTGTTCATATCATTGCTACTCACCAACTCAAACCAATCCAGTCTAATCTCACAAACGGGTTTGCTGGACACCTCATCAATCACTTTTGTTATAATCCTGGCATCTAAGCCGGTTCTTATCTGAGAGATTTTATCTGTGAAGTAGTTGTTGAAAACGTCACAGCAGGCTGTTGTCAGGTTGAGTAAAGGGTTCTGCACACATGGAGTTTGTGTCAGCTCCCCTACCACCCTAAACAGTTCTGCTGTACAGGATTCCGCAGACGCAATACGTGCAGAGAAGAAGGAATGAAGAAAGTTCCTATGACGAGTCTTGCCAGATAAGTGTCACATCTTCTGGTAGGTGCACTCTAGGAGTGTATCATGGGGGTGGGGGTGGGGAGTGTGGGCTGCACCAGGTGACACCCCACCCCACCCCACCCCTTCAGGTACTCCTTAGGCCCAGGCGAGTGGCTGTTCCCTGAGCATGCAGCTGCTTTCTTGTTCTGAGCGGCCATTTCTGTGGCTCATGTGGTGCTTCCCCAGCCATGCAGCCATTTCCACGGGCCTCAAGAGGGTCTAAAGGCCTTAGGAAATGGGGTGGGTGGCTGTTTCCCTGGCGGCACAGCCACTTTCCCACTCCTTGTGGCCTCTTGGAGTGGTGATCTCCCCCAAATGTATTGTGTCGGGGGATTTTAATATCCATTCTGAGTCACTCTCCTCAGAGCCAGCTAAGGATTTAATGGCCTGCATGACAAACATGGGCCTCCCTCATTTAATACCTGGACATACATATGTAGCAGCTAACACTCTTGAATGGATTTTCTGGTCAGGATGATAGTGATCTGTGGGCAGGAAGGTTTGAAAGAACTCCATTGTCAGGGACAGATCACTACTCCTAACTCTTGCACATTAAATAGTCAACTCCTGGAGGCTAATGAATTCAGAAGGATTCCTGAATACTCTGGGGGATTTCCCAGCTGTTAAACTTGGTGATTGTGTCAATGTCCTGGTTGGGATTGACACAATCGCTCCCAAGTGTCCTTTAAATGCAGAGCATGAGCACCTTAGATTTCTGAGAGGCTCAGGGCAATGAAATGCTTTGGTAGATTACTAGAGCAATAATGGAGATGTAAGGGGATTGCAGACTGCCAGAAATAGTGCAAATTGAGCCCACTTTTAGGGTTAGGGTTAGTGCTAGGGAATCATGGGAATTGGGTTTTTTTCTGAGACATTGAGCCTTCTCTGTCAGAGAGCTCTGGTGTCACAATAAACTAGTTCCCATGATTCCATAACCCTAACCCTAAAAGTGGACTCAATTTGAACTATTTCTGGCAGTCTGCAACCCCCCAAAGTCAGGATAAATCTGATTGAGCCAAGGGTTAGGGCCCATTTCAGAGACTACTTCACAGTTGTTTCTTTGCAGTCTCCATAACATCAGCTCACTCTCATTCAGCTCAGCTCTTCTGGGT
>CM034708.1:98837302-98862955 GCA_020142125.1 Phrynosoma platyrhinos
GAATGATTCCATCCCACTTTCTTGCCACCAGTGTGATAACGTCCCCAGACTGCTAAGCTTATGATCCCTGGAAGTGAGCTAGTCGACTCTAAGGAGAAAAGTGAACTAGATTCTGGTCTAAAACTCACTACAAAAATAATCCAGTCTGAAACTGCAGTGCTAGGGAATCCTAGGAATTATAGTTTATTGTGACACCAGAGATCTCTGACAGAGTAAGCTAAATGTCTTACAAAACTACAGTTCCCAGAATTCCCTAGCACTGAGCTAGGGCAATTAAAGCCATCTCAAACTGGATTATTTCTGTGGTGTGTTTTGGACTCCCTTCCAAGGCCGGCCTCATTTCACTTCCTCACTGACCTTGAATACATTGATGAAGGTATTCAGTCAACATAAAGCACTGAATGTGAATTCAATAAATAGGATAAATAGGATTTATGTTTTAAAATTATCTGTTTTAAATGTCTGTCTGTGATGTTACTGCTCTTCCCAAAAAAAGTTCATGTTATCTACAAAGTCTTTGGCTAAGCCCTGAAATAAAGTAAAGCCCCAAAGCATTTGGACATATTTTTCTCCTTTCTTAGTACTATCTGTTGTACCATTCACTATAAATTTTAATTAGGAGATCTCTGTCCTATGAAAAACATTTGTTCATTATGCTGTACACTGATGGAACTGTATTCACAAAATAAAAAGAAAAAAGGTTTTAAACTCACAACTAACTTACAGTGTCTTCTTCATCAGTTAGCAAAATAAATGTAGCTGACCTCCAAAATTACACATGACACAATGATTTAGCTTCCAAGAGGGTTCCACCATTGGTCACTATGGGACAGTTAGGGCATTGGCTGTAAGAAATGTGTATAGCCTCCACAGTTGTCAACAATGGCAAAGAAACTCTAATACTGGAAAAAGGATGAATATATGCTGGGGAGAAATGCAGTGTGCATTTTGCTTTCATGCAAATATTGGTTTGTTCAGGCATTTCAATTTTACTGTTCCCAAAAGTAATAATGCATTTGCACTTCAAAATCGGTGTGTTTATGTATGAAGAGCAATGTGAGTAGATATTTTAATCTCCAGTACAGTTATTTCACATCATCAACTATCAAATATCAGCCCTTATAAATTTAAATTATTTATAACATCCATACAAATCTGGACATGATGGTAACTCGTTTTTCCTGGAATATTTGCAAGCTCTGCAAGTAGAGATCACAAGAAGATGAGAAAATATAAGCTGAAGTGAATGAACCAACCACATCAGTTGTTCGTTGGTAAGAGGCTTTGGCTATAATTTTGCACAATTGCAGAAGGACAACAAAGTGTTTTGCTCACTTCTTAGGCTTTGTGGGCTAGAAGCAATATTAGCTCATTGTGCTTTAATCAAATTTGCTTTCTTTGTATAATTTATACAGTCAGTCTTACAGAACAGTTTTAGATGTCTGTTAAAACTCAGAGTAGATGGAGTCCTGATGTATAGCAGAGTTTTGTGTGGACATATGCAGCTGCCTTGTAGCAATTCAGATAATTGGTCCATCTAACTGAATTTTGTATGCCCACAATGACGAGAAGATTTTTAAATCAAAAAGAAAAGAAAAAGAAAAAGAAAAGAAAAGAAAAGAAAAGAAAAGAAAAGAAAAGAAAAGAAAAAAGTCCACTGAGTATTTTTAACCTTAGGACAGATACTGGCAGGCAAGGACAAAAGCCCTTAATTCCTTCTTTCTTGACATTAAAAAAAATGTCAATATATAACTGAATTTGTGCTATGCTTGACTATAGGAAAATCCTGTACTTGAAATGCTCTGGGAGAACCCTGGATTGGATACAGGCTGACTACTGCCCCAGCACAGGGCAGTGCAATAAGATCTGTTGATGATGTTTACAACCCGCCTGTAACCCAGTGGGGCTTTGGCATGCAATAATCTCCTTCCATACATGCCAAAAACAACCAGTTCCTATCCATATACCTGCAAATGCCCAGTGGAATCTACCTGCTTACTCCACTGTAAGACTTCTTCTGAGCTATGATGCCAGGGTGCAACCAGATACCATAATTCTGGATTTCATTAGAACACTATTGCCTAGGTTTTTTGTGGGTTTTTCGGACTGTGTGGCCATGTTCTAGAAGAGTTTCTTTCTGACGCTTCACCAGCATCTGTGGCTGGCATCTTCAGAAGATGCTAGCCACAGAGCTGGTGACATGTCAGAAAGAAACTCTTTTAGAAAATGGCCACACAGCCTGAAAAACCCACAAAAAAACTATGGATGCCAGCCATGAAAGCCTATGACTTCACTATTGCCTAGGGATAACCAAGGTTCTAATCTTATGCTGGAGTGAGAAAAGTCTGGCCCATGATCCACATGCTATCTCTGAATTTCCTTTCTGCAGCCACCAAAGCATTTCAAGAAATCTCTAAAATTTTCAGAATTCCCCTTTTAAAAACAGGGAGTAAATCAGCTAATTTAGCAGCTGAAAAATGCTCCAAAGTGACTCAAACTCCCACAAAAAGATGGCAATCTGGTTCCTATTACCTTCATTGCTGTTGCTGTGTGCCTTCAAGTCCTTCTTGACTTATGGCAACCCTAAGGCAAACCCACCACGTGGGTTACAGTTTTGGTCAGAGGAACATTTGCCATTCCCTTCCCCTGAAGATGAGAGAATGTGACTTATCCAAGGTCACCCAGTAGGTTCCATGGTCAAGCAAGGAATCAAACCCTGGCCTCCAGAGTTCAACACTTAAATCAATACACCACATTGGCTTTCACATTATGGATTATTCTTCCACAATTTGATTTAAAACCCACAATTAGAAACATAGAACAGCAAGAAGTTAAATATTCATGCTTTTTCTTCCTAACAACTCCACTACCTGAAACAAAAGAACAACCATGGAAGAGCTGGAAGTGGCATGATATCACTTCTGATTGTGCCAGAAACAATGGTGCATTCTGTTGAAGGAGAGGCAGGGGGAAATGTCCACCAGTCCTTTTACAGTTGTCCACCCTGCCATAAGAATCATTATGTCCTTGTACCTCATCCAATTTATTTTTCAGAAGAGCACCTATTCAGAACATTGCAAGCCATTTTAAAAAGGAGGTGGATAGAAAGATGAAAAGGAGAAAGACAGACGAAGAAAGAAGTAGGCACACTGAAGTATAGGAAAATAAAGAAGCAATTTGTTTATGTCCAATGAAAACGAAACTATGGGCCTTTACAGACTGCGAGAAATAATGCCGCTTGAGTCCACATTAACTGCCCTGGTTCAGTGCTAGAGAATCATGGGAAGTGTAGTTTTTTCTGAAACATTGAGCCCTCTCTGTCAGAGAGCTCTGGTGCCACAATAAACTACAGTTCCCATGATTCTCTAGCACTGACCCAGGGCAGTTAAAGTGGACTCAAGCTGCATTATTTCTCGCAGTCTGTAAAGGCTCTAAAACAGATACAAACTTGTTATGACTTATAGCTGTCAATCTTACATGTATGCATCTGGGCATTTTATCATTTTAATAGAACAGGGGTAGGCAACCTTTTTGAGCCGGGGGATGGGTTGCTGTCCCTCAGACAATTGGGGGGCTGAAACACCAAAAATAAATAAATAAATAAATAAATAAATAAATAAATAAAAATATGCATGCACACTTTCTCAGCCCCAGAAAAGCCATGGCAAAACCCCTGTGGAGATTTTGCCAAGAAAACCCCAAGAACAAGTAATAACAACAATAATCAATATCATCATGGCAGGTGGCAGCAAAGGCGGGGGGCGGTGGGGGGTGGAAGTGGCAGGACCAGCCTGAGGCCAGTCCAAAGGCCTCTGGGCGCCGCATCCGGCCCCCAGGCCTTAGGTTGCCTACCCCTGTAATAGAAGTTTAGTTAATTTTTTTTTCATTGCGGCATTTAAATTTATTATATGTTGTTATTCTTTCTAATTGTTTATTTGTATTGCTTTATTTTTTATTTTTCTTTCCATATGATTTTGATGCAATCATAAAATGAAACAACAAAACATAACATAAGTAAGTATTACATGGGTTGAACCTAAGACCTACTTTTGTAGACCACAAAGTGCACAGTCTACCACTGACCTTGTAGGACTTATACATTTTACTTTTTATTGTTTTTTATTTTTTTGTTTAGTTTTTGTTTTTTTGTCTACAGCATTCAAGAATTCCCAGCTAGTAGCTATGATGGCTGAAGATTTGAGGAGTTTCACTCTGAAATGTAACTTTTCCAAGGTTTAGATCTATGAACTGTTCCCTGACACAAGAAGGTTTATTTGTCCCATAAATATTGTATGCATACATCTGGTAAATGTTATATTGTAAAAAGTACCTCAGTTGTCTGTGCAGTGAAAACATCATAGCTTGAATGTCTTTGCATTTTTCCAGCACAAAACAAAAACAAGAATAGTTTAAGAAATCTAACATTTAAGTGTGCATCCTTATCACAGCTTTAATTATTACTGCCTCTTTATTTCAGTTGGTTACAAATAATGATAAACATATGTAATTGACATTTTTAATTTTATACATAAGATTAGGACTAGGACTTTTTAAAAATATGATCATTTTGGGCATTATGGGGTGCTCATTTAAATCACATCATGAATGTCTATTAATTATTTAAACCATGCTAGCACAGTAGGATGAGGAAATTCAACTATCTGATCTAATTAAAGTATGAATTATGGGAGAAAGCCTTTACCAATTGTGTCTCTGAACAAATGAAAAGAAAACCAATATTAAATTCTAATTAAAAGATTTGTTCTACTTTTGCTTGATAGATTTTTTTTCATTAAGTGTCAAATGGCAAATGACAAAAATGAAGACCTTCTAAAACAATTGGAGGTAACTGGATGGTGAAAAAACAGCAAGTCCAGACTTGTCTGGGAACTTTTCCAGGTATTCTGACAGGGGATGTATGAGTGACCAATGCTTCCTGTTTCCACTTTTCACATCTTATGGAAGACTATGTACATTTTCCCAATCTGCGGACAGAAAGCATACCTTCCAGCAGAGCATGCTCTCATCTTATCAGTTCAAACACAAACCTGGAAATGTGTGGAGATGAACTATAAAATGTCACCTTCCTGAGAGACAGAGGTGGGAAATATGTAGCCTTCCAGAGGTTGTTGCACTGTAACTTCTTCCATATCTCAACTGATTAGGGCAGATGGGGCTTGCAATCCAACTTCTGAAGGATCACACATTTCACACCTCAAGGGATGGAGTTTGGGTGAGGTGGTGTCCAGCAGCTCATTTTGGTGACTGATACCTAAGCATTAAAGTGTGATGGATATCACAGAGGACAGTGGGTGAATAGTAAAAACACCCACTCTAAAATAAAATAGTGTGCATCTTCTTGTCCTACAATTTTAATAGTCCTTCTGGAGCAAAAAAAAAAAAGAACAAAAAAATCTGAAACATCAGGTCTGACCATGAGAACAGGCAAAAACAAAACAAAAATCTGGAAAGCACATATTCACAGTAGAAGAATTAAAAGAAATGCTCTTGAAAGCCTCGAGTCAAAACCTCATCGCTCCTGATGACAAATCAGGTAAATGTGACAGTCAGGCGCGCCTGTTATCAGCTTCAGCTGATACGCCAGCTGCGCCCTTTTATGGAAGTAAGGGATCTCGAGACTGTTGTACATGCACTGGTAATCTCACACCTTGACTTCTGTAATGCGCTCTACATGGGGCTACCCCTGTGCTTAGTTCAGAAGCTTCAGCTGGTCCAAAACATGACAGCCAGGCTCATTTCTGGAACATCTAGGAGGGACCACATTACTCCTGTTTTGAGGTCCCTCCACTGGCTGCCTATCAGCTTTTGGGCCCAGTACAAGGTGTTGGTTATTACCTTTAAAGCCCTAAATGGCTTGGGTCCAAGCTATCTCAGGGACTGTCTCCTCCCATACAATCCTCCCCGCACTCTCTGGTCCTCTGGGAGGAACTTGCTGCAGCCTCAAAAATTAAGGCTTGCGACGACCTCCCAGAGGGCTTTCTCTGCTGTTGCCCCCAAACTCTGGAACGACCTGCCAGACGAGATCTGTCAGCTGACATCTTTAGACAGCTTTAAAAAAGCTGTCAAGATGGATCTCTTCCGACAGGCCTTTCCAGATTAACTACCCCGGCCTTGGGCCTCCAGACCCCCTTCTTCCTCTCATGGCCCCATCATTTTGATGGATGAGGAATGTCTTAGAGGCTGGCTGGGTTTTGTTGTTTTATAAATGTTTTCATTTGTTATTGGTTATATTAATTATTTTTATGTCTATTGTTATTTTAATTATGAAATATTTAATACTGTTTTAAGGGGGGTGGGTTGGTCTTTGGGGTTATATTGTAAGGGTTTCTATGTAAGCTGCTTGGATTGTTTTTTTTTTTTCAATAAGCAGGATACAAATAAATATTATTATTATTATTATTATTATTATTATTATTATTATTATTATTATTATTATTTGTTGCTGGATCTCCTGAATCAGTGGGGAAGGCAGAAACATACTTTTTTCAGGACACACTTACATTATTACATTACCCTATAGCATACTATATTATACTGTGCTATACAATATTATACTACATTACAGTTGTATTCAATGAAATTTTTGTGCAAGGATGTTCATATGCAAGGGAAATTCCTGACCCTTCCCTTCCCAGTGAAGCCCCCTTTCCTGGGGGATTGAAGGCTCTTCAGAAAAGACCTGCAATGTGGACCAAGGGACACAGTGGATGGAAAAGTGGTGGGAATCAGAGGGTACATGGATGAGGGTTGAAGGAACCCTAGAGAGCTTTGGAGAGGGGGAAAGACATCCTCCTGCAGTGAGGATTGTTCTGTAAATTCAGCATTGGATACAACATAATTCTTTCTTGGAGGATTCTATGAAATGTAATTTGTGCTTGAGGAGTGTGAAAGTCACAGAGAATTCTCATCTCTTCACCTTTAGCAAACTTCAATTTCCACATTTTTGAGGGGAAAGCTATGACAGCTGTAGATCTTCCTCAAGTTCTAATTGTTATGTCAGACTACTGATGGCTCAAATCTGTGAGCCAATTCCCTTGATAAGTATCACTAGGGGATCAATTAAAGTTCTGTCCATGCCATTAATCTGGGATGGCTGGTGACTGATATCAAGTGATGGAGAGGTAGGTACAAATCAGTTTGGGGGCAACAGGATCCATGAAACATAGTTTTAATTAGCAATAACTGATGCACAATGCAATAGCAGTTTGAAACACACTATTTTGAATTGCTCAAATAAATGAATAACTTAAATTGGAAATTGTCAGCAACCAGAACAAACCCCAAACCAACTTATACATTAATAAAGATCCAAAGCTTCATCTTTACTCTGTATCTGGCAGAACAATTACATTTGGAAAAACAACAAATTGCGTAGAACTGCCATTATGTCCCAGTTTGCTTATTTAACTAGACATTCCTGCCAAATCTGGTTTTCATGAAAGCCAATTTATTTGTTCATTATGTGATACATGAAACTATTTAAGCAATTGCAAATTGGGGCTTGTATCTCCAATGCAATTTTGGCTGGTTGGAAGGTCCTGACCGGCTGTCTTTGGAATCCACTTCACGTGTTGTGAAATGGTGTAAAAACAATAAAAAATGGAAGTGACTTTTCTGCCAGTACTGTAATTTCCCAGTGTTGATGGCTTCATTTTTTCACTTTAGTATTGGAGCAGCAACCACTTCACACTTATTTAGAACCTCTGTATCCAAAAGAATAAAATTTAAGCCAATTTCAAAAGAAGATTATCTGATAACATCGGCTCTGTTCCCTTGCCAAACAAAATTCCATTAACCAGCTGAAATAGGATTTAATAACAATTACGTAAACCAATTACTCTCAATTTATAACTCCATTAGGAGCCTCTGTTCATCACCCCATTGCTTTATAGGTCTACCCTTCTTCCTGACTTTAGGCAGATTAAATAACAGACACAACCTGGGGCGAAAATCATGAAATGCTAATGTGAATGTCTCAAACAAGATTTATTTCTTGGATGTAGGATCATATAGAAATCCTATTTCTCACAGAAGCAATTGAAGCATTAAGAGTAAAGTAGCACAAAAAATAGTGCAAGTTAATAGCAAGGGAGGGCTCTGTATTGCATACTCAGTGCCATTTTATTTATTGTTGTTAAATCAGTGATCCCATTTTTTGTATCTTTGTGTATGTGATCAGAGGGTGAGGAAAAAGCAGTCAAGCACTTTCCTTCCTGCTTGGATGGAGCTCTAAGTACCAATTGCGCCTACTGTGGGCACCAGTGTAAAAATAACAGAAGTCTTTCCATTGTGCTTCAATGTAGCTCATTGACATGCTGAACTTACAACCTGCTCAACCTTAAAGCCAACAGTTTGATGACTGAGCCTGATTTCTTTTCTCCTTCCCAATCCTGCTTTCTTTTGTATCCATATATTTTAGGTTCCAAACCAAATACTGTCTCATTTCAAACAAATCACCAGGAACAGATGATATTCCAATTGAACTGCTGCAATCCACATTGACAGAGTCAATTCTAGTGCTAACCAACAGATATGGAAAACAAAATGATGGCCAACAGATTGGAAATGATCAATACACATCCCATCCACAAAAAGGAGACGCAAAAGACTGCAGCAACTATGGGGGGTTGCAGACTGCCAGAAATAGTGCAAATTGAGTTAACTTTTAGGGTTAGGGTTAGGGTTAGGGGATCATGGGAACTGTATTTTATTGTGGCACCAGAGCTCTCTCACAGAGAAGACTCAATGTCTCAGGGAAAAAAAACAATCCCATGATTCCCTAGCACTAACCCTAACCCTAAAAGTGGACTCAATTTGCACTATTTCTGGTAGTCTGCAACCCCCCTATAAGACCATAGCACTAATTGGGGAGAGAAGACAGAAATGTACCAGACCTTGCAACAGCCAATCAAATCAAAGGCTGGAGATGAAAAATAGTTGGTTGGTTCAGATATGGTTGAGTTAAGAACAGAGAGAGTTACAAGTAAGATCTGAGAGAGAGAGTTATTGTGAGGTTTCTAGATAGAAACAGTGTTAAAGTCCAGAAGTGAGGAATTTAATACCTGTGAAGAACTCCAAGTGAGACAGTGTGAATGAGATATCCTGAGGGATTAAGAGGGGAAGCAGACTGGAGGCACGGGGCCGCCCTGGGAAGGTGCGCCACAGGATCGAGACATCCCCACGCCTCGATCCTGCGGCCCTCCTTCCCCGTCCCTGAAAGGAGCGCTAAAATAGCACTCCTTTCACAAGTCAGCGAAAGTGTGCCTCAAAAGCGTGAGGTGCACTTTCACTGACTTTTCCACTGCAGTGTGTCAGGATGCTGCGGCGGGAGGTTGCCCCCGGAGTGCCAGCCGTGCAGAGGGCCGGTGGCTCTGAGGGCAACCTCGGGAGGAGGAAGGGGCGCTGACCGTGCAGCTGCCCCTCCTTTTCCCTGCCTCGAGGACGGCTTAATAAGCCGTCTGCCGAGGCCCATAGATAGCCAGAGTGGCAGGTTTATTAATTAGGTTCAAGGAAAGAAATCAAGGACTGTTTGAGGGTCCTGGGTAACAATAACTTTTATTCTCTGAGGAGAGTAGTATAAAGAAATCTGTCATTGTAACAAAGTTGAAACTAAGAATGAAACAAGTAACACAACAACAATACACTCACTGAAAGATTATTTTGTTCCTAGTGGTTTTACACCTCCCAGTAATGGTAAAGATGTGCAGATTAGACCTGTGTTAACCTGTTTTCTACTGTCACCAGAGTTTTTATAATGGGAATACAAACCAAAAATGGATAGTCACAAGAAAAGATGGGCAGCTCAAAAAGAAGACATGGACAGTTCAAAATGTCAGGTTGATTAATTGATTGCTCCACTTATATCCTTCCATTCCTACAATGAGCTCAAGGCAGTGTAAATTATTCTCCTCCTACACACTTTATCGTTACAATGACCTTACAATGACCTGTGAGGCAGGTCGGGCTGAAAGATTGCGACTGATCACCCTGTGGATTTCATGATTCCATGGTGCATGGGGACTTGGACTGAATTTCCCAAGTCAAAGTTCAATACTATAACCATTATGGATATAAAATATTACTGTTAACATGAAAAATAAATCAAGCAGTTCAGGTTCCCCTAGTCCCCAAGAACCTAATGAAGCATACCAATTTCTTTCCCCAGTGTTACTGTCTCCCATGCTCAACTCACTGACCTATTCCAGGAAGATATCATGTTCTATGGTGCTGAAAGCCACCAAGAGGTTAAGGAGAAGGAAGTCAATAACCATCTCCTTTAAAGAGATAGAGGCATTTACTATAGATCCTCCCAGTCAAAGTGTCTCTGCTAGACTTTACCAACCAAGGGATCTTAAAGGTATGTAAGCACCCAAACCCTAACATATTTTCAGACTGCAAAACTGAAATTGATCTCACAACCCTTAATAAGATAGTGTACTTAATAATTGTTTGAGGTGTACATGTATGAGTACACAAGAAAGAGAGAGAAGGACGTAGAGGGAGGGACAGGTAGACCTGGTGTATGGACCTAAAGGCATTTGACTATTACCACCACAGTACCTATGTGCCATGCATATTTTTTTCTATGATACCTAGAACAGTAATAGGTGAAATAAAATATAAGAAATCATTATATGTGCTCTACTGAAATTTTATTTGCCACTCTGTCTCACCCCCTTCCATTTGTAGATATTAATAATGATTTCTTCAGTCATGTTAGCTCTTTTTTCAGGTGTAAATGGAAAACACAACCACATCATCCCACTTAATTGAAATGTGTGAGAGAAACTCTTGCAAAGTGCAATCACAGATTGCACTTTATAATGGGAAATCAATACATGGTGGAAGGGAAGAGAAATTATGTACAAAGGAGAACAAGGCCTCTCAAAAATTAGTTTTTTATTTGCACATACAAGGCAGACATATTAAATGTTATTTTTAAAAGAGCAGAACTAATATTTATAATTATGCAAATGTTTTAGTTTTTCAGCAAACTTCTAAATATGATTTGCAACCCACATGCTTTAGAAAATGAAATAGGGCCCATGTCTTGCTATACCACAAATCAGTTTATGCAGTCTTGGCTCCAGTGAAATCCAAATAAATAAAATGAAAATTAAGCTAGTGAACTTTTACAGAGTGCAGTGGTGATCACAAAGTACAATAATATGTGTACTGGGTTGTTGTTGTGTTTTTATAGGATAGAAAATAATGTTCAGACTATAATCATTAAAGCTACTTTTCAAGCACTGTGTTTTATGTGGCTGGCCTGAGGCATTAGGCTGTGTGTGGCCCAAGGGCACAATGGTCACATACACATCCTCACAAGGCTGGCAGGTGAACCTTACTTCAACAATGGCAATGGGATACATTCTTCCACAACGCCCATAGGCAGAAGACTAATTTGAGACGTACAAGGTAGATGGTGTGATGGAAACCATAGCTTGGTCATACAGCTCAAGAAGAACATTCTTCTTACTCCTTGCATTTACTGCCTGAGGCAGCTCATTCTGAGTAATGGTAGAGCCAAGCCTGAGGAAGCAGTTAAAATCCATTGAGCTGAACCTAGTGGTAACCTGCTATAAAGATCAGTGGTGCATTTTCTAATAATTTTCTTGTCCATGGATCAGGCTGGATTCATTCAGCAAGATTAAAAGTCAAGGCTGATAAGATGCTTATTTGGAATAGGTTCAACTATGGTATAAAGAATGACAACAGCTGAGTGATAGGGGCCAAATATATAACCACAGTGGCATGTTGAGCTTGTTATGGCTTTTTAAAAATGCATGCTGGGTTTTCTTTGATGTATCAGAGGTTTTAAAGAACCATCAGATTGCCATTTAAATGTGCATCCAGATAGTCTGTGTAGTGTAGTGGTTTGAATGTTGGGCTGAATCTGGGGAGATCCAGGTTCTAGTTCCTACTGAACCAAGAAACTTCCTTGACAACATAGCTTATGTTGGCCCCCTTTGGTTTGATCTATCCCACAGTAATGTTATAAGGATCGTGGATAAGGGGAGGTGCATGGTGCCTTGAGCTCACTGAAGGAAAGTAGCTAAATAACTAACTACTAATGAACAAACAAGTACATAAATAAATCCTCATGCACATAGTTTGCAATCACTGACATTTAACTGGCTGAAGAGTAGCAATTTTTCTCCTGCAATATACAGACTGCCAGAAATAGTGCACATTAAATTGAGGCACTGCCCTGGCTCAGGGCTAAGGAATCATGGGAACTGTAATTTATTGTGGCACCAGAGTTCTCTGACAGTGAAGGCTCAATGTCTCAGAAAAAAATACAATTCTCATGATTCCCTAGCACTGAGCCAGGGCAGTGCCTCAATTTAATGTGCACTATTTCTGGCAGTCTGCTTAGGCCCATAGTTTTTTTTTTACAGTTTTTTGTAGGTCCAGGGCAATCTGTTTCATTCACCTTTCTTGAAGAAGGAATAGATGTGTGCTGCTTCTTAGGTTATCTCCATTAGAATAATATTGATTTGAATCTTGCTCTATGTAATATACATATTGCATTTTTAACACATTTTATAGCACATTTATAATATATAAATGTGACACATTTCACATCTGCCTCATAACATATAACACACCATATCAACGTGGTCATTGCTGGTGAAGAAACAGGGATCTATCCAGGTGACTCCACAGTGGCAGTCAACAGGAAGTGCACACCTTGCATTTTCAGCATGTTGATCTTATCTGAATAAATCAAATAAGCATTTGGGAGTGGGGGTTTAATCAATAACACATATAAAACTGTCATTATTGGTTTAGCAAATAGGAAAACATGTCCGTTTCCCCTTCTTTTACATTCAGTGTTTGAAACATCAAGTTCTTTCCATCTCTAATAGTAAGAAATTTGTGAATGCTGGTAAATTCTTGGGGAAAAAGGACCATGTCACACATGCCAGCCATACACATTTTAAATATGAGGAGCCTGGAAGAAAAAAAAAAAAGAGGTGGCATCTCTCCCTCACTCTTTCTCTCACTCTCTTTGTGTGTGTGTGTAGTGTGCTTGCCTTCAAGTCACCTATGACATTCGTAGGTTTTCCTTAGGCAAGGGATACTCAGAGATTGTTTGGCAGTTCCTTCTTCTGAAATATAACTTACAGCACCTGGTGTTCAGTGGTGGTCTCCCATCCAAATACTAACCAGAGTGGATGCTACTTAGCTTCCAAGATCAGACAGGATCTGGTGCATCTAGTGTATTTAGCCTTTGTAATTTGGTCACTAACAAAACTGAATATGCAGGAATCCAAATGTATAAGTTTAAACTCTTACCTTTAAAGAGTAAAGCACTATAACACTTAGAACAGGATTGATGCATCTATTAGTTTCAGCTTATCCTACACTTTGTTTTTTTTAAAAAATCTCAATTTATTTCCAATCCAAATATGAAAAAAATGTACAGATTTTGGTGGTTAATAAGTCGAAAAATGAACGGAATTGAAATTCTTACCCATTTTTATTCATAATGGCCACAATCCAATAGGTGTACTTCTGTGTCCACTGGGAATCAGGATTTTCTCCCTTCCCCTTCCTCTTCCCCTGTATGCTGCAACCTTCCCCCCCCCCCCCCACCATCATTCTAAAGGATTCTTTGGGCCTCCAGAGTAGGGTTTAAGGGTGCATGGAAGGCTACAAGAAAGATTGATAATTTCATTTGAAATAGCAGGATCCACGTATACCCTTCAGAATCTTAGCAAATATCTTTATTGCAAATACAATTTAGAAAGACAAAAACAAATAGTCTACTATGAATAAAATACAAACACAAATAGCTGCAGCTCTTGAATAAAATGTGGACAGAAATCTCTCTCTGTGTGTGCATGCATGTGTCTCTGAGATTTGTATAGTTTTATCCTGAGATTTGTATAGTATTACTTTATGTCAGCAGATGTACTGAGGTTTGAAGTGACAGAAGTTCCCAGCAAGAGGAAGAAACTGAATATGCAGCCACATTTTCTCTTTTGCTCCTACTAAAGTTGTGTTGTTGCTTTTGAGGGGTGTGTGAGAGAGATAATGCTAAAATATTCTGACTCAATTTCTTGCAATTAGCCATAACACTGCCCAGAATAACTCTTAGGTTCTACTCTGAGACACATAATGGTATTTCGATTTTTGGAGTTTACTTTGCTTTCTTGGCTTTTGTTAATAGTTAAACAGATCTATTATTTTGTTGTAAAAAAATTAATCATGCCACTGAGGTTTATAAACTGATGAGTACACATTAAAATCTACCGTTAAAGACACTGGCAGGTTACATTTAGTTTTGAAACTAAACTGTATGAGCTCTAAATCATTATGCCAAACCAAAACATCTAAACATATGCTGGTAGAAATTCAGGCCTAGCCCAAGACCCTTTTCTGCATAATGCAGGGCATAAAGACCCCCATCCACCCCATATCCAACACACATCACTCAAATCAAGGTACACAGCACCAAAGCCAACCAAGTTAATTTGGCACTTGAGGCAAAAATTCCATCTCGTCAGCCTAGAAAATTACAATTGCAACTTAAATAAGTAACCATTTCTTGTTGCCCTTTTATGACACCCCAGATTCAATACCTGAGATGACACTCTTTCTAATTGTAGTGCTGGTCTAGCAGTAATGAGGAAGTTAGTGAGCTGAAAGTGTGGACCACAAATAAAGAAATCTAAAAGAATATTCTGCATAGTAATCAATGAAAAGGTACTTACACAGATGTGGGCTTGTATTCACTGGTAGGTTTCTGGTTGGAGGGCTAGTTCTAAATAGTGATGTTAGGAAACTATTGCTTGACCCGATGGAGGATTATATCATTTCCCTTTCAATGTTTGACTCTTAGATGAAACAACCTGTAGAGATCATTTAGGGATTTGAAGTAAAGAGCACCAAAATATTGCTAACACCCAGCTCTATCTCTTTTTTTCATCAGATTTAGGTGGTATGGTTAACTAGTGCACTGAAGAACCAAGCTCATGGCTTCAGACCCAGCTAGGGAGTGTTCCTGAGTATCTAGACAGTGACCAAGGAGATTATTGCACTACAGTTAAATGAAATTAAAAAGGGACTTAGCTCGCCCAAATTGAAGTGAAATTTGGGCTGCATCCGGACACTATCGCATAGATTTTGCCCCCAAAACCACCATCCAAATGCAGCATGAATTCAGCCAGGCTAACTTAACTTGCTCCTGTGGCTGACATAGAAAAATGGCCACCAGAGCAAGTTAAGTCAGCCTGGCTGAGTTCAGGCTGCATCCAGATGGTGGTTTTTTGGAAAAAAATCCATGCAATAGCATCCAAATACAGCCCAAATTTTACTTCAATTTGGGTGAGGTAAAGTCTCCTTTTAACTCAGTTTAACTGTAGTGCAATAATCTCCTTGGTCACTGTCTAGATACTCCAGAACACTCTGTGGGATGGACTGCTTTTCATCAGGTTGGCAGTGCTCTTTTCTAGACAAAGGAAGCCTGGTTACAGATTTATCCATTATTATTATTATTATTATTATTATTATTATTATTATTATTATTATTATTATTTTCTAGCCCACCTATTTCCAAAAGGAATCAAAACGGGTTACAAGCATAAAATATAAAAGAATGCAATAAGAAAACAATAATATAGAAATTGCAAAAAATAAAAATAAAAAGCAAATACAAAGGGGGGAGGGCTAGTCTGGGAAGGCCTGTTGGAAGAGATCCCTCTTAAGTGCCTTTTTAAAAGCTGTTAAAGTGGTGATGTGACGGATCTCCTCTGGCAGGTCATTGCATAACCTAGGGGTGACGTTAGTGTGCAGTGTGGATTATGTGGAAGAAAGTGCTCCCGCAGGTAGTCAGGACCCAAGCCATGTAGTGCTTTAAAGGTTATGACCAACACCTTGTACCATGCCCAGAAACTAATTGGAGCCAATGTAGAGCTTTTAAAACAGGTGTTATGTGATCAGTTCTAGATGTCCCTACAACCAGTCTGGTTTCATATTCTGTACCAATTGAAGTTTCTGAACTTGGAACAAGGGTAGCCCCATATAGAACATGTTGCATAAGTCAGTTGAGAGGTTACCACCACTGTTTCTAGGAAACTGGGGTGAAGCCAGTGGATTTATATTATATTATATTATATTATATTATATTATATTATATTATATTATATATAGAAATATTCTGGTATGATCTAGAGCTGACATTCTAGCATAACCCTTTAACATTTTTACATAGGACTTCCCTTTCCCTCTCTCTGTCCTCTTATCCAAATATATCCTAGACAATAAAATTAACTTGTCCAACTCTATCAGCTTTCAGCATCCCAAGGCTTTCCTTTTCCTAAAGGCATGGTGAGTTCTTTTCTTACTGCTCTGTGCTTATGCCTGGAACATTTTTACAGAAATATTGCACATTACACAATTATAGCACTATAATTCTACTTTAATAGCTATATAATTATGGGACAGTAGTTTAGGAAAAGATACATAGAACTCTCTATCAAAGTTTACTAAACTAAAAACCTCAGGATTCCATAGGATGTTGTCATAGTAGTGAAAATGGAATCATAGTGCTATAATTGTGCCATACAAAAAGGCCCTATATGGTGCCAATTATCTCTCCAAAATCCACTTGCATAAGTGAATGAATATGAGAGAGAGAGAAAGGAGAGAGAGAACATATAGAAACTTAAATAATGATACCCAACTAGTTGTAAAACAATTAAGTACCTGGTCATGCAGAGTGAATGGCACAGAGGGTACATGTTTGAGGCCCGCTTACTGCATCTGGAAATTGCATGTGTTGGGATGAAGCCAGTGGTTATTTAAGGCCTAGCCTCCTCTTCAAATGCCTCTTGGATCTTAACTTTGCAGGACTGAGCAGTGTGCATGTCAATCTGGTTGCTGGTGCCAAAGGATCATGCCATATTTGGTTTATTGTGGAGAGTTTGTGGCTGGCAGAGGCAGGGCAGAGGGCACTGGCTGCTTCCCTGTCCCTATCAGTCTCCACTTCTCTGCAGATTCAGTTTTTAAGCTAACATTACAAACTTTTGTTGTGTGGGCCAAGAAGTCAGGCAGGGATGGGTGTTTGTTTATTTTGCCACTTGCTCTCTGTGTGACTCCTTAGGAAAACACAGTGGGTGACTCCAGGGCAAACTGGGGATGTAAGGGCAGTAGTTTGGGCCCCAGGTGAGGGGATATACATTTTTTTTTTTTTTTGGTTTTCATGGTGGAAACTATTAATTGTTAAAAGTGCCATTGGCTGGCCACTTTCTGTTATAACCTGTGTGTGACTTTGGTAGCATTGGCAGACTATGCCATGCATTGGGCATTATTAGGCTTTAGTAGGCCATTTATCTTTCCTCACTTGCAGGTTGCCAACACCGCTTCCTCAAGTTGGACCTTTGTTGGTCTTTTAGCTGTGCCTCTGTAACCTGCTGCTTTGGTTGAGCTCCGTCAGGCCTTAGTAGGACCTCCTAGGTCAGGCCACATGCTGCATCTACTGCCTGTCGCTTTTGCTCTAGGCCCCTGTTGCTCTAGGCTTCATTGGGCTTTGGTAGATCTTGCTAGACCATGCTGTGCACCACTTCTGCTTTAGGCCTCTGGTCTTAGTAGGTCTTGCTAGTTTGTGCTGTGGGCTGTCATGATTGCTCACAGCCCCCTTGGGGCTGAGGAGATTTTCCTTTAGGCTGCTGACCTTAGTAGGTCTTGCTAAGTCGCATCACATGCTGCTTCTTCAGGCTGTTACTTTTAGACTGCATCAGGCCTTGAAAAACTTCAATAAGTTTTGGTTCATTGCTTACAACTTTTGGGACTATTATCAGGCTTTCGTGCCTTAGTGGCCCAGTTTCTCTTTGGCCATTTTCTCCACAGCTTAATTTGAGTTCCTTACTGTTAAGTTGGTATGTGCTTTGGTGTTAGAGGCCCCTTATATATTCTATAAGTTTTAGTGTCACACTAGGAATTAGGCCTTGCATTTAGGTATTCAATATGGCATCCAGGAGGGTAGTGGGGCCTCTAAGGGAAAGTGTCTGGATAAGAAACCACTAGTTAATACCCACCTCCAGTATCCCCAGTCTATTCTGATGGTAAGGGCAGGAGGGAGAAGAGATGGTGGCCTTTTTGGCCAAGTTGGAGGAACTGGAAGAACTCCAACCCCTTTTTAAACAGACAGTAAGTCAGGCTTCTAAGTATGCTAAAAAAAATGATAAGGAGAATTTTAACAAAATATTATTATCTTGTTCAGAGGGTTTGGATAAACATCTTCAGGTTGGTGTTTGGCTGTGATGGTTGAAGGCAAGGACAAGGTGGTGACTCAGAGTGATCCCATTGAGTATGGATTGCTCAGTCTACAGACACCTCTCTGTCTTCTTCAGACACATGCCTGGGTGATGAAATGGGTTCACAGGAGTGGCGAGGGGGTTGAAATAAGCCCATTGGACAGTTAGGAACAGTCACCAAGAGTTTCAGGGTGAGTTTGGGAGGAAGCAGACTTCCAGTTCCTCATGTCACTGGGTATGGTCCTTTTTATCATTATCGTCAAATGGCATATCAAGCTCCATATTTGTAACAGTGGCTTTCTGACTTTCCAGGGAATATTCAGCAGCACTCTACTAGTTCTTATAGTGAGGTAGCTTATGAGGACATCCCTTTCAAGGATCTCACAATGTCCCTAGGGGACCATCTGGCACAAGCAACTGTAGATAAAATTCTGCAGGGGGAGTTTGTCAATGTTTTTTTTTCTATTCTATTGGGAACTGGAGAAGAAAAAATGGGAGGGTTAAATGAGAAAGAGAAGGGAGGGAATTGTCAGTGTAAAGATAGAAGTTTGAGGAACTGGCTATTGGAATCATTTTGAGAATGCAGTTCTTGGTGAAGGGTAGAGCTCTGGAACATCTTTAGGTCTTGGGGAAGGGCTCTATCCTTGAAGCAGACCTTGGGGTTTTGCTCTCACTTATAAATTCCTGGGACTTGTGGGGGAGTACCTTGGGGTTGCCTCCCAGCATATGGTTGGATGAGGAGCAACCCAAATATTGGATTGCCCTAGGGGCTCATTTATTTCACCCAAAGGAAGGTTAGGGAGGTAGTCAGGGGGTGACACCTGGATTCACCTGAGCCCTTAATTCCTTTCCAGGTTCAACACACTTAAATAGGTTTTAAGTCAAATAAAGCAGTTCTTATTTAACCCAGAGTTCGTATCTGGTCTCATTTTTCCATGGTCTGTCATCAAATATAATTTCACATAACATTCAGAAACTGCAAATATCTTCATCAGCTTTACATCTTATTCTTTTATTCAAATTTCAAACTGCAATACTAAAAGAAATAATTTTCATTGTAATCTATGAATTATTAGTGCTGATTTAAGACTGAATATGCTGCCCATATTTTCCTTTCATTCATCCCCCTCCTTCAGTTATTTTTGAAGAAAAGGAATAAAGAATGTGAGCATAAAGCAAGACATGTTAAAATAATTATAACAAGTGTGGGCTGGATCCATTGCCATCACATCTCATTTCTGGGTTAGTTTTCATTTGTAATAGGAATGTTGTTCTTCCTGATAAAGGCATTGATGATAATGATCAAAGCATTCTGTAACAAGGATATTTCTCTGACAATTATTATCTAGAAGTAATGCACATTCAGTAGAGTTCAAAGACTAGATAGAAGATTTCAGAGCACTTCATTCTGTTTTCACACTGATTTTCTCTCCCTCTCTACTGAGACTCTCCAGAATGGTTAGTTTTGTTTGTTAGACATTCTGATTATTTACAGAAGAATGTATCCCTTTCAGATATGAGGCAAATATGTGGGAGTGGAGAAGCAATTCCACTTTTTTCAGGGTTCTCAAATGCACAAAGTCTTCCATGCATGCTGTTGTTCAAGCAGAAGTCTTTTTTATTCTTACAATGAATTCACATAAATCAGGGGTAGAGCAGAACATGCTGCCATTATGCCATTGCCCCACATGTGTTCATTGTAGGCATGACAAATATATGAAAGGAACTCTTGTTTCCATCAGTCATCAATAAGGATACAGTGATACAGCTATCAGCAGAGATACAAATATTGAAACATACACACACACATACGCCAGAGCTTTAAAATGTTACTTTGTTGTGTTGTAATTATCAAAAAATGGTAAACAGGGAAACCAGTGGCCATGATGGCTGAAGGATTCCAAGAACATGAAAGTAACTTTACCAGCAGCCTCCCTCCCTCTCTCATAGCAGTTATAACATGAATCAATATGAAACAAACAAAAAACAAGAAGGAGATAACAGGGATGTAAACCTTCACTTCTTTCATTCCTACATAGAAAATATTGAATAAATTGTAATCTTGTTCAGAGGGAACAAAATTTCAAAGTTTATTCAATATTTTGTAGGTAGGAATGAAAGAAGTGAAGGTCTGAAATTTTGTTCCCTCTCAACAAGATTACAAGAGTTTTTGTGGGGTTTTTTATTACCTTTCACACTTGGAGACTTTTGGCAAAAGAAACTGCACACAAAACCCCAATATTTGTGTGTAATACACCATTTTTGTGTAATGCAATATATTTGGGGTAAAATATATTTTTCCACTCAAAAATGGTTTTTGCCACAAAATTCTTTCCTAAAATATCCTGAAGTACAAAACATTTCACAGTGCTTATCCCTTTTGTTAGTACTTTCCAGTGGTATCAATTTGTTGAAAACAAGTCCCGACATTACAAACATTACATTACAAACATGGGGGAAGGGTAAAACAAAAAGAAGATTATTGCACAGCCAGGAAATGCCAGTTTACCATTGCTGGTGTCAATCTTCTTCTGGGATACACCCAGACATTATCACATATAGGTCATACCAATTTTGCCATGATGCTGCCAGCTAAATGCAGCCCAGGTCAGATGTCGGTTGAAGTTGTGTTCAGCTGACAAATTTTCAAAGTTGGAAGGTTCCATTTTTGAAAAAGTGCTGGCTGAACTTGTCTGACCCAGGCTGAATTTGGCCAGTGGCATTATGGCAAAATCAGTGGTGACATATGTGAAAATGTTTGTGCATATCCCTGAAGAAGATTGAAGCTGGCAAAGGTAAGCTGCTGTTTTCAGCCATGGGATAAGCTCATGTGACTCTCCAATAGTGAAGTAGGGCTGAAAACTGGAGAGGGCTGTGTGGAAAAGAGAATTTCAGCATGTATTACTTATCTTGCAACTAGGTAGAATGCAACACATGCTGAAATTCTGGGCCTTTGCAGACTGCCAGAAATAGTGCAAATTGAGTCCACTTTAAATTGAGGCATTGCCCTGGCTCAGTGCTAGGGAATTATGGGAACTGTAATTTATTGTGGCACCAGAGCTCTCTGACAGAGAAGGCTCAATGTCTTAGAAAAAAAAATACAATTCCCATGATTCCCTAGCACTGAGCCAGGGCAGTGCCTCAATTTAAAGTGGACTCAATTTGCACTATTTCTGGCAGTCTGCAAAGGCCCTCCCTCTTTTACACCAATATTAAAGGCACAGGAACCCTTCCTAGTTTGCATTCTGGCAACCCTATAGCTGTGCATACTCAGCGGCTACAGAATATTATTTATTTATTTATTTATTTATTTATTTATTTATTTATAGCCTGCCCAATCACAAGAAATCCGGGCAGGTTACACCAATAAAAGTGCATGCAATACAATAAAATTCAAAACTAGTCCCTTTCCAAAGCCACCCCCCCACCCAATACTAAAATTACAATAAACAATCACAATTTAAGAGAAAAAATACAATAAGATTTTTTTAAAGGGAAATAATTGGTGGATAATGTGACATAGATCACCTTGTGTGACATAGATGCTCTTAAGTTGGGAAGGCCTGCCAGAAGAGATCCATCTTAAGAGCTTTTTTAAAGACTGTGGGCCTTTGCAGACTGCCAGAAATAGTGCACATTAAATTGAGGCACTGCCCTGGCTCAGTGCTAGGGAATCATGGGAACTGTAATTTATTGTGGCACCAGAGCTCTCTGACAGAGAAGACTCAATGTCTCAGAAAAAAATACAATTCCCATGACTCCCTAGCACCGAGCCAGGGCAGTGCCTCAATTTAATGTGCACTATTTCTGGCAGTCTGCAAAGGCCCTGAAAGAGTAGAAATGTGATGGATCTCCTCCGGTAGGTCATTCCATAACTTTGGAGCAGTGGTGGAGAAGGTCGTCTGGCTAACCAAAGTTAGCCTAGATTTTTTTGGTTGTATATCTATTGTGAAGGAGTGGAAACACTGGAAGAGGTTGCAATGGGGTGAAATCACCTCAAAGGTTATGGCTGGCAGGCATGCTGGCTGGCATACTGAACTGTAAATAGTCCACACTTTACACTTTGTTGCAAGCTTTGTTGTTTCTTTCCAAAACTGACTGTTCAAGATAGATAAAACAACATTACCTTTTCATAGTGTAAAAAAACTCCAGGCATTTTGCTCACAACTACATGTCCACTGCCACACACAGAACATATGAATTAGAAGTATAATCACCTAAGGCTATCCTCCAAAGACATTAGCTTTGTTTTACATGCTATTTCTGGAGCATCAGCCCTTTCACACTACACAAGGTGGTAGAATTCAAAGACATAGCCATGTTAGTCTGCAAAATCTGTATGCAAAGGGATCTTGTAGCACCTTTCAGACTAACTGAAATTAAACTGCTGGTAGTATAAGCTTTTATAAACCTGAGCCTGCTTCCTCAGATGCATGTAGATGCATCAGAGGTACATGTATTTAGGTACATGTAGGTTCAAGTCTATGAAAGCTCACGGTACCAGATTCAGTTAGTCTCAAAGGTGTTACAAGGTCCCTTTGCATACTGATTCACACTGCACAGTTATAGTGCCATGATTCTTCTTTGCCATGGCTGCATCCCCTGGAATTCTGGAGTTAGTAGTTGATAGAGCACTCGGAGCCTTTACAGACTGCCAGAAATAGTGCAAATTAACTGTCCTGGCTCAATGCTAGGGAATCATGGGAATTGTATTTTTTTTTCTGGGATGTTTAGCCTTCTCTGCCAGAGAGCTCTGGTGCCACAATAAAATACAGTTCCCATGATTCCTTAGCACTGAGCCAGGACAGTTAAAGTGGCCTCATTTGCACTATTTCTGGCAGTCTGTAAAGACTCTAGAACTTTCTGACTGACACTTCTAAGTACCCCTTCCTAAACTGCAACTCTTGGGATTCCACAGGATGGAATCATTGCAGTTCATAGTTCTATAAATGTTTGCTGTGAAATAGCCACATGTCTAGAATCCACCACAATGTAGGAGATCCTAGTTTTATTATGTAGAGCAGGGGTAGGCAACCTTTCCCCTTTAAGTGCCGAGGGACTTCAGCTCCCAGAATTCCAGGAGGTATTGGCCAACATGGGACTATTGGCCAACATGGCTGAGGCTTCTGGGAACTGAAGTCTCTCAGCCCTTAAAGGGGAAAGGTTGCCTACCCCTGATGTAGAGCAATAACTTTTCCTGCATTTTGAAAGGGTTGTGATATAAATTTTCTCAGGTACTGCTGAACAAGTGCAACTTGTGGGCAAAGTTTAGCTCTGGGGCCATATGCTACTATCTGCAAGACAGTGTTTGTGGATGTTGACTCCTCCAGACTTCCCAGTAGTTACTCCAGACCTCCCAGTAGTTACTCCAGACCTCCCAGTAGTTACCGTGTAGTTACAAAAGCTACAGCTCTGTTTGATTTTACATCTACAGAAAATCTCCATAACTGATGAAGGCCCATGTATCTGTTTGAGAATATTGTGATCTTTCATTATTCCCAGAGCCCAACTCCTTTACTTATAAAATCAGTGTTCCTTTTTTTTATTATTATTACCCGCTGCTTCCTATCCTTATACAGTCACCCCTCTGTTTTTGTGGACTTGGAGTCCGTGTCCCTTGCCTCTTTATTGCAGCAAATGGAAGGGGACAAAATGGGGCACCTGCAGGCGTGCATCACCATTCAAGCCAATGGGGCTTGTATATTGGGGATTTTCCATTTTTGCAGGTGGATCCTGAATGGATCCCCTGCAAAAAGGGAGGGGCAACTGTAGTTCTGTGAATCAGGCCAGCAGTCAACAGAGAACTTCATAGAACATAAAGGGATACAGGAAAGTGACAGCACTTTGTTTAATCACAAAGCTGTTTTGTGAAGTAGGATGGCCAAAAGTCTGAAAGCCCCTTAATAGCTTTTAAAATTATTTTTTGACTTTATTTTAGTTTTTAAAATTGGAGGCTTGTAGCCATGGAAACAATTGTGGAGAGTGGGACCTCTCAGGAGTGATCTAAACATACATTGTTTTTGTTTCCTCCTCCCCCCATTTTAAGTCTCCCCCCCAGTTTTTCTATTTTTAAAAAAATAAAAACCATTGGGCCATATGAGAAATTGTAGAATGCATGCGAGTAGCTCTTTCCCCCACCCTAGGAGTCATCCTAAAACCTCACACACATTTCACTTTTTCTTCAATTTTCCCTTCCTTTTTAAGGTGGCGTGCTGGAAACATAGGCATGATGGATGTGGATGATGTGTCCCAGGGGACCCCAAATCCTTACTTATAATTTTTCCTTTTTTTAAGTCAAAACACTCATTTTGGGGCTGTTCATTGTTAAAACCAGGCATCCTGATGGCTCAAGGGTGATAATGAAATGTGTGTGAAATGTTTCAGGAGTCCTAAAACTCATTTTCTTTCATTTCCCCCTTCTTTTCCCCAGTTTTTACATTCATACTTTTAAAGTTCTTCCCTCCACTTCTTATCTTTCAAAACTTTGATGCTGGAGATGTGGAAATGATCAAGTGTTTATATGTGTGCATGGAGGTCCCCTTCAACATATTGTGAAAGAAAAAATCAAATTGATTTTTTAAAAAAAGATTTTCTCATCCAGTTTTAGCTGGCCCTTTCTGTGTGACAGTTTCTGTCATAGTACAAAATATGTATTCATAGAACTATGCTGTGTATGCCTCCCTCTGCTTTTACTGTACTGTGCTGTACAGTTGGCTTGTCTCAGATTGCCTTTCCTATATAATGGGCTGGTCCTCAATCAGAAAGAAATGTGGATCTTTTTGTTGTTTGAGACAAACAATCCTTTCTCGTCTGCTGTTGAATCCAAATCTGGAGTTTATCACACAGGATGGATCCCCTGCATAAACTGAATTTAAACTGGGGGGGGAAAACCCCACAAAAGCGGGTTGATTTTCACACAATGTGAGGGTTAATGAGCATTAATGCGACATTAACCTGAACAGAAACTAGACAAAACCCATTTTTTTTAACTTTTGGAAAATCCTGAAAGTAAAAATGAGTGGGCTTTGTTGGCTTTCTGTCACATTAATGCTTATTAATGCCAACGTGTCTAAAAATCAACCCACTTTTGTGGGGTTTTTTCTGGATTTTTATATCCCGTTTCTGCATGGGATTTCTGCACTTTGCTCCCCTTGTGATAAACTCCTCTGCCTGCACATAGTTTTGACAAAATTATTTAACCTAAATGCTGCCCATACCACTAACCCTGATGGAGACCAGACCTCAATGAACCAGAGTCAATGGGCATATACCAAAAGGAAGAACTTAGCTTCTGTTCCATCTCTCGTAGCATTTGCTATATGCTTTCATTATTCATCATTTCTTAGGACCTTATCACATGCTGGCC
>CM034708.1:98863055-98880219 GCA_020142125.1 Phrynosoma platyrhinos
TTAGTCATCATCAGTCACATTATTTGCAAACTCCTTTTCTTCCACACCCTGTTTGGCTTCTGTTTCTGTTGTTAATTTTCAGTCTTATTCCCATGTCTATGTTGTTGTGTCATTGTATGCCTTCAAATAATTTCCAACTTATGTTGATTGTAAATTGAACATATCATGGAGTATTCTTGGCATGATTATTTTTTTGGGGGGGGGGGAAGGTGCCATTGCCTTCCTCTTAAGATGAGAGAATGGCATTTGACAAGGTCACCCAGTGGGTCTCTGTGGATGAGTAGTGATTCAAAACCTGGTCTCCAGTCCTGGTCCAACACTCAAACCACTACACCATATCTATAAAATCAAATAATTCTCCTTATATGTAAGATAGAATATTTGTACTTTGAGCCATATTGTGAGTGGGTCTGTTGCTATGGTTTTGCATAAAGCATTGTCTGAGAAAGATTCAGGGATTATTTGAGTAAAGAACTTCAGAAATCCTAGATGACCATAGCATTCAGAACACAACACCCCTCAGAATTAGATCAAATGGGATAGAAGTGATTTGGAACCAGGTCTGGAGCATACATACTGACACAGGATGAAGAAAGTAAGTAGTGAGCTGGCTGAGAAAAAGTACCTTGGAGTATATTTCCTATCTGTATTGCTTAAATGCATTTTCTGCATTCTTTATGGAAATAATGGATACCAAGCACTGTTGCTTTGGGCATTAAGGCAATGAGGTCTAGGCACAATCTTATGCCCCTGCATCAAGAATAGTGTTTCTCTTTTATTTATTCAAAGATATAGCTGTGTTAGTTTGTAGAATCAGTATGTAGAGATCTTGAAGAAGTTGGCAGCTTGAGCTTTCTTAGATTACTGTCTTCTTCCTCAGATGCATTTAGTGGAGTGGAAACCAGAGATAGGCATATATATCCCATGTGAGAATGTCAATTCAAATTAAAAATCCTTTGTGTATGGAAATGAAGAAGGAAGTCCAGTTTTAACAATGGCCATTAGTGAACAAAGACATTGGGAACTGGCCATTGTGTATGGAAATGAAGTAGTAAGACCAGTTTGGCTTTAGAAACTAGCCTGTAGGTGGGGAGAATAGATGACTGTAGGATGCCCTCCTATGATGTCAGATAGTGTTGAAATGTATTGAGGAAGTGGATTGTAGTTTACAAAAGTCCATACTCCAGCTTCTTTCTTATAATTAGTCTCAAAGGTGCTATAAGATCTTTTACTTATTGACGGGACTATATGTCGCTCACCACATATATATGTAGCTCCATGATGCCCCAAACTTTTGGTTATCATGGAAACTGTGTCATGCTCTGCCTCCAGACCCCTGGTGCAGACTCTGACACAGACAGTGAGCACTCAGACAGAGAGACAGTGTGTCAGGAAGGCATGCTAGTGCCTGAGACAGATGGGGAGACAGCTCTCTGGTGTGGACACAGATAGAGACAAAGACCTGGTAGTACCTACCCCAGCAGAGTATAATCAAGAGAAGAAGAGGTGTTGGCACTCAGAGTGTTTATGTCTAAAATGCTCAGCAAATAAACAGCACCTGTGCAAGGCTGTCAGCCCATTACTAGCTCAACACTTCCCTCAGGAAGGGGTTTCTGACAACTGACCTTTGTGAAGCAAAATTCAATCCTGTTCATGCTGCTTAATAGCTTTAGGCCTTGTTCTGTTTATTGTTGACATTCTTGATTCTACCTTTGGTCTGTTGCCTGGATTTATTGCTGGACTGTGTGTGACTTGGACTGAACTAACTTTGCTGCTTCAACCACATTGCTGGTAAGCCACACTTCTCTCTATTTCTGTATCTTTCTGCATCTCTTTTCTGGGGGTCTGGCCTTGTGCTGAGATCAAAACAGGACAAGCTGTCAGTTAGGTTGTGACTCCATTCTGGATTTTAGTCTAAACATTCAAAGAGCTATCAAAAATATTGAACCCTGTTCACCAAGTGTAGCACCTGGAAGCAACATCTTGGACAGCTCCTTTAAAATTCAGAAACCACCCCACTGACATGGAAGCCAGCAGACTCCACTGCTTGTTTTTGGGAAAAAGCTCAGGCTGTACATCCTGTGCAGATTCTACACCAGCACCCACCCAAAAGCTTTCCAGGAGGCACTAATGATAAACATTTCCAGGGATTTGCTGCTCTATCACTAGGTTACTTTAGTGCCACAGCTCTAGGGCACTGGACATTCTACCATTAGCACTTCTGAAAGCCTTCCCAGAGAGCACTATTATTTTGAAGAGGCTGCACAGCTTAGATATTGTGTAAAGAAAGAAAACAATAAAAAATTGGTTTAGGTGAAGATGGGGCGGAAGGGTGGCCAACTACAGCCATTGGACTCTGTGGGGTGATCCTTAGATCACCTAAACCAGGGGAGTAGGAGCTAATGGTAATAACATGAATAACACATAATGCAGCACAATTACCCCATGCAGGCAAACTAAGGAGGAATGTAAATAGCGCAATTTTTCTACAATAACACACCAGGGTTGTTGGTGGGGGGGGGGGAGATTAGCAGATGCCAGTTGACCCATCATTATGAGGGGGTTTTATTGGAGAAGATGTTCCTTCCAGTGGCCTGGACCCAAGACATTCAAAGGCCTTAAAGTATTGAATGAACATACTGTATTTTTAATCGTGAAAAGTTGGGCAAATTTGAATTTGAATTGCTACCTAACTAATGGTGTAATTTTACTTAACCTGGGATGATTGACCATTGCCTTCCCATGAGGAAAATATAACCTATCAAAGGACAGATTAAAAAAAAAAGTCACCTTCATTCTCTTGCACAACTCCTGTTCCTAGAGCAGGTGACTCTCAGTGGAATGGTACAGAATGAAAGTTTTGTATATCACCATTGAATTTAGGGTTTGGGGGATGGAGATGAGTGGATATTAGAGGAAGCAAAAAGGAAAATTTAGGAGGAATCATATTTAAAGGGAAATGATGCTGGGGGGGGAGTGGCAGGTCTTTGAAGCTCCTTAAAGGCTTAGTGTACTGAGGAAACAGATGACCGAACAAAGTGCAGGTGACATCGTCAAAATTGCATGATTAATGAGATCCTATTGCTCTGCTCTGCTCTTGCTCAAACATGTATCACTGCCATATGTGTGAAAACGGCCCAGATAAAAAATCTGGAATTGCTAAGTTACAGCACATGAAGGACCGATAATGCAGAGACTTACCTCATGAAGCAAATTACACTTGAAAGACTTTGTAATGGAGAACACTTTATTATGTCGTATGTGTTTGATTTACTACTGAACTTTATTCTCTAATGCAATTTTCTGAGCCAGGTATTTGTTGCTAACTAAAGATTTTTTTATGTTGAATGAATAAATGGAAACTTTTTTTTCACTCTTGCAGCTTAATTTGGGTTTTGTGTACACAGAAGTAAATCCCATGGTGTTCAATGAGCTGTTATTGCATAATAGGAAGGAATTTCAATTGGGAACTCCCAGGTTTAGTTTTCAGTTCTGCTACAAACTCATTATATTGATCACTATTGTCCCAGTTTTCATCTTCAATTTTCGACACTGGGAGAATAATACTAAACTACCTTACTCTATGAAACTATCTTAGACCAGGCCAATCTTTCTGACCAGCTATTGTCTAGCACTGACATTCCAATTCGCCAGGCTAGGGCTCTTCTGGGCTGCTTCTCTGATATTTTTAACACAGGAAAAGGAAATTCCAACAAGCTTATCCCACCACACTCTTAAAATGGGGCTAGTTCACTTTAACACTCTGATTACATTGTGGGGCTTGCAGTTCTATGAGGCTTAAAGGCTCTCTGGCTGAATATTCTAAATGCCTCTTTCTAACTACAAGTTCCAGAATGCAACAGGAGGCAGCCAGAACAGTTAAAACGACCTAGCCCTGTTTTAAGAGAGTGCAGCAATAGTCTTGCAGTTCATAGACTGTATTTGTTATTTGTTCCATATTTCTCCAAATTCATTAAAACATTAAACATAGAAACCTTAAAAAATAGCATTAAAAGCCCAATTCTAGTCTGTTTGTAAAATCCTGATGGCAAAAAAATGTTTTCACCTGCTGATAGAAAGCAAGTAAGAATGGGCCAATTTGGGCCATCCAATCCAACCCCCTGCCATGCAGGAACTCACAATCAAAGCACACCAGACAGATAGCCACCCAGCTTTTGTTTAAAGACCTCCAAAGTAGGAGACTCCAAAGAGGGAATCCAAAGTTACAGCTACCTAAAAGGCCCTCTCCCATGTCCCCACCAAACTAGCCTGGGAAGGTGGTGGGATAGAGAGAGGAGCCTCTCCAAATGACCATAGAGCTCTAAGGGGCTCATAAATGGAGGCATGTTTCTTCAAATAGCCTGGACCAAGGCCGTATAGGGTTTTATAGCTCAAAACCAGCACTTTGAATTGTGTCTGGAAATGGATCAGTAATTGGATGCAGAAAGATACAGAAAATGTGATGTAACCAAGGCATGTACCACCATAGCCAGATATTAGTTCTCCAGAAATGGGCACAGTTAGTTCTTAAGTTTTAGCTGCACAAATGCACTTCTGGTCACTGCTGAAATCTGGGCCCCCAGGTTCAGAGCTGAAAAGGTAATATTAATATTCTATTTGTTGTGCAGCTCACATAGAACAGAAAAAAATGACACAGAATACAGCAAACAATTCCTTTGATGTCAGAAGACAGTTATAAATAAAATTCCTGGGAAATGGACAAACTATGTTGTAGTTTGAACATTACTCAATCCGTCAATACTTTTATAAGCCAGAAGGTAACCATAATATTTTTTAAAAGATGTTGTTGCGGTAGCAGAACATGGTTGTCTCTGTTGAGTCCCAGTCTCTGCAGGTGGTTGCCATATGTTTGGCTGCTGTGCAAAGGATATATAACATCATGATTTACCTCTCCAGAATATCATGGGGAGATTCATGTTAGTATTCCTAACAGATCCATAGAATGAGAATAAACCAGCATATATAACTAATGATTACTGAAAAATGTAATTATAGAGAAGATAATGGTGTTACAGAAGGTCAGATAAAGATACTGACCTCCCCTCTTTTTCCAAGGTAGCTTGTTGGATAGTATTCCCATAGAGGCAGATAAAGACATGGTTCCTAGTATTACTGGTATATTTTCTTCTATTCATTAACCACTTCAGGGAGCACAGAGCTGTTCTTTTAACTCCCTAAACCCAGCTTACAAACTAAGGCTTAGTTCCTCATGACCTCTCTGATAATAATCTCCAGGCTGGATTATCTGTGTCAGAGCATTTCAGTCCACTACATCCACAGGTTAATGTTCTACAGGTCATCCTAAGTGGAAGTGTGGGGAAGCTCATCCAAAGCTCATCCTAAACATTGCAGCACAGGCCTTCCAAGTGAGAAGTCAGTAAATGTATTATTATGCAACAAAATGACCTGAGAGAGGCAGAAGAATTCTCAGGTGGTAGAAATGGAGTCTACAGGTTAGGGATAAGGTTTCAGAAGCACCATTTTTGAATATTCTGGTTAAAATAGTAAGCCCTGTAAGTAGATCATGATGACAACAGACAAAAAGGTAGATTAGAATGCTTCTCTTTGCTACACTGTCAGGGTGCTTTTTAATGCTAGAGATTAATTCAAGACTTGCAGTCTAAAGCAATGCAATCCTCCAGACTCTACCATTTCTTTCTGCTGCATGTGTACAAAAGGCCTGACTAGGCAGATGAACAAGGGGATGCTGATCTAGTCCTTCTCCTAATAGTGCCTTTTGGAGAAAATGCAACTAAAGGCCATTGAAGAACTGCCATGCATGGCTACAAGCCCTTTTAATTCTCTGTAGCCTCACTTGAGGCTACCTGCTGGCTACCTTAAATCCCACAGTATCTTAGCTGGAGTATACTATTTTAAAATAGTTTCCTGTTCCAGTCACTGTGAGCTGCTACCAGATGTTTCTCCAGATTCACTTTCCTCAGCTGGACCAATGTTTTGTGAGGTCTCAATCTCTCTGGAAGACAGTGACAGAGGACTTTATCACATGGGGAAAATCCCATACGTAAACAGGATTTTAAAAGGGGGGTACAAAAGTGGGTAGATTTTCACATGCATTGATGTTAAACTGTGCTTAACCCAAATGGAAAGTAGTCAAAAGCCGCTTCTTTTCACTTTCGGGTTTTTTGAAACAATCTCCACCATCCCTTGTTTTTTATTCTTCTAGCCCTTCTGGCCCATAGACACTTGCAAGGTTGCTAAGAAAATGAGGTGGAAAAATAGGACCATAGTAGGAGAATGTGCACCAATTCAAACATTGGTATCATATTCAAGACTGAGCAACATTTCCTGGTCACAGTTCCAGTGCATTGCCTCACTATATAAGTGCCTTGAGAAGAAATTTCTCTGTGCTGTGCTCAAAACATCCTCTTGACCACAACACTAATTTGTATGTGATTGTTTTTCCTGGCTCAAAGCTTGCCCTCCTGATTTAGCTTCATATGTCAAGTTGATAATTTGGCACTCAGCTGCTGGGGTTCTGGTTAAGCTCTCAAAACACCCCACTATTTATATGTTTTCAGTTTTGCACTGCTTGACTGTGAGACTACTTCTAACTCACTGAAGAGCAAAAAATGACCGCCAGCTAATCATGACAACACAACTCTAAAAGAGAGGACATGTTGTAATTATCCTGATGTATTTCAGCTCATTCACTGGATGAATTTCAACCTCATTCACTGGATGAATATCATAAAGATATAATGGCTGCCTAATCCTCAGCTTTGCAAGAAACCTGGCTAACGCTGAATACAGGAATGTAATGGTTTCTCTTCCACATGGAGATAATGTGTGATACCTTCACAGCCACAGCAAACTCATGGCACATTTTACAAGTGTCACTATATTCATTTCTTAAATAGGTTCCTAAATCAGGATGGCTAACCTATCACTTTAACTTTCTCTCACATTTAAACTTTTTTTAAAGCTCAAGACTCCTCCCCCATTTCCAATTTTTGATAAATTATTTTCTAAAAGCAAATGTAAACAAATTCTCACCCTTCTCTAACAGATTCCAGCACCTAATCAATTAATGTGGGACATCCTAGAAATGGTTCCAAGTTTTCTCTATTGCCAACTTCTATTGGCAGTGATAATTCTATATAGACTTTACTGCAAAAAGCAGGGCACGAACTGTACATCAGCAAACAGAAGATGGGCATTCAACTAGGAAGCCGAAATCCTAACTGTGCCTAAAGAAGAAATATTCTTTAAATGTTATCACCATGGTATTGCTTTCCAAGAAAAGTTCATAAAAATTATTTTAAAAGTGCAAGGAGAACTTGAACACATGAATGGAATACTTAAGAGATTTCCCAATATGCCTTGTGATACAATCAATACAACATTAAGCTTTTATTTATTCTTAAAACCATTAATCAGAAATACGTGAAACATAGCAACTGAATAATATTATCATCCTGTATTATATTTAATGTAATTGCAACTACATCTTCCCATGTTGAACTTTGGAAGATATGTATAGAATCCTCAAAGCAGAAGGACTTATTAAATAATGCCCTTTCCAAGTAGATTTTGGCTCCTTCATTGTAGCCTTTAGATGGCTGCTAAAAACTAAACTGTTTCACTAAGTTTGTATGAATTAATACTATTCTATTTTATTATGCTTATGTATTTTAGTTTAGTTTTTGTACTGGTTTATTTTATTGTTTTACTGATATTATTATTCATTGCCTTGAGCACTTGAGCAGGTTAACTTCTAAAAACACTTTAAAGATTTCAGAGATAATTGGTGAAATTTATGTGGAATTTTAACACCAGTAGGATCATCCTCTTCATGATGTTTGCAAGCATTATTCCACCTTCTGCCTTTGTATGTCAACTTCTTGTTGTTGTTGCAGATGTTGGTATTCTCTTCCGCCCTTTGCAATGAAACAGCTTTTCTGCAAAGCCAGAAAACAAACTGATACATCATCATCATCATCATCATTTATATCCTGCCTCTCTGTAAAATACAACTGAGGCAGCTTACATGATAAAACAAACAATCCCGCCCCCCAATAGCCTACCTCCCTTAAAATACAATTAAACAACCAAAATTTAAAAACAAACTTAAAAATAACAAGCTACTAAAACATTCCAACAAATGACAAATAATTTAAAATATCTATAGCAGGAATCAGGGACAGGCATAACTATTTTCGGCGGTCAGTTACCTACTCAGGAAAGGTTTGCCAAAAGAAGTCTGTCTTAACAGCTTTTTAAAAGTTGTTTAAGATGGTCAACTGATGGATATCATCTGGCAGCCCATTCCAAAGTCTGGGAGCGACAGCTGAACAGGTCCTCTGGGCAGTTGCAGATAATCTAGTTTTTATAGGTTGCAATAAATTCTTCCCAGAGGAACAGAGGGGGGGAAGCAGACGGGCAGCCCTGGGCCACCCCAGGAAGCTACGCCACGGGGCCGAGGTATCCCCACACCTTGGCCCCACAGCGCGGCTTCACCGCCCCTGGAAGGAGTGCTAAAATAGCACTCCTTCCACAAGTTGCCAAAGGTGCGCCGCAAAAGGCTGGCGCTCTGACGATGCCTTTGGGAAGGGGTTGGGGAGCCCACCATGTGGCTGCCCCTCCCCTTCCTTGCCCCCAAAATGGCCCTTTGCACCATCTGCTTCCCCCCCTTAGTGCGCAGGGTGGATTATACAGAAGGAGGCAGTCCTGAAGGACCCCAGCAGATCTTGGCAAAAAATGCCATTCATCTCCATCTCACCAAAAACCATTCTTATCCCCACCCCCACTATCACAGATTGACAGTTCAAGGGTATTATCACAGGAAAAATGTGGCCCCTGGGGATAGTGAGTGGCGATATGTCTGTGGAACTCTTACACTGCACTGGAAAATGTAGCACCTGTATGTGTTACCTATGGCTAGTTACTCAAATAATAGTTTGGGCTTTTATAGGCAACAAACATTATTATTATTTAAAAAAACCAATGTTGTTAATTATTTCATAAAACTGGAAAGGATTTCAAGAGTCATCAAGTTCAGTGCTTCTCTGTTCACTGCTATCTGATGTGGGGAACCAGCAATTATTCTTTTCTACTGTCCCAGGAACCACATAATTGCACCCATTGGCAACAGTTACTTTTTTTATTTTCTGGTAACGTGCCAGGGACTGACAACCAATGACTTAGGAACTGGCACCAATTCCAGGACCATTGCTTGTGTTGATCAAGTTCTACTGCCTGTCAATGTAAGAAAGCCACCATGTCAGCAGCATGGTGACCATTTAGCTCCAATGATGGTACCTTGTTGGGAGAAAGGTAGGACATGAATTAAACAAATAAAATAATGGAATGAAATGAAATCTTCTAAAATGGAAAGTTTCTAACTGTCCACAATGGTCTGTTTTACTATGAGCCAGCCTTCATCTTTAAGAAGGTTTACGTAAGAGTAACTGATTATTCAGTATATACTCAGAGCAGAGAGAAGGAAAGTGTCACCTGATGTGATTGTCACATGTGGCCCCAATTCTGTTGTTGCCCCAACCCCACAATTCCCTCCACTGTGCTCTCAACCCTAATATTTAAGGGGAAATCTAGTGAAAATCTACCACCCCTCAAACACAAGAACAGTTGTCAGCATAAACTTTCCAGTAAAGAATTTATCCAGGAGCATTTGGGGGCTGATTTATGGATGAGATTGTGGTGCTTTAGCTCACTGGAGGGGGAAAGATTTGTCTCCTCCACTCCTACTACAGTTCTGAATTGATATGCTAGAATATTAGCTAAGGGGCTATGCAGATGGGCAGGAAAAGGTGACCTGAAGCTGCCTTTTCTGTAAGCTGCAGTAACCGCACCGCCTTCCCTGAGGATGCCCTAAATGGGAACGGAGCAACCGCACTGTGGGGAGTCAATGAAGCTTTTCTGAGGCCGTATTGAAGCCCCAGCAACTGCACCACCAGCCCCAAGGATTCCACAAAGGAAGACAGAGCAACCACATGGGCCAGCAGAAGCTGCTTTAATTTTTTTCATTCTTTCTGCAGCCTCAGAAATCGAGGCTCTTGGCTACCTCCCAGAGGGCTTTCTCTGTTGTCGCCCCCAAACTCTGGAACGGCCTGCCAGATGAGATCCGTCAGTTAACATCGTTAGACAGCTTTAAAAAGGCTGTCAAGATGGATCTCTTCCTGCAGGCCTTTCCAGATTAATTATCCCGGCCTCGGGTACTCCCACCTCCAATGATCTTCGCGTGGCCCCATCTACTAATGGATGAAGAACATTGCCTTGAGCCAATTTTATTTAATTTTATTTTATCTTATGTTTATAAAGTCTTTAATTTTTTAATTGTTCGAAGTTGTTGTTTTAATTTTCATTGATTTAATACTGTTTTAAGGAGGGAGGGATCATGTTTTGGAATATATAGTATGGTTTTATTGTTTTAAGCCACCCTGATTGGGTCCCCAAAGGGCGGGATATAAATATATTTTATTATTATTATTATTATTATTATTATTATTATTATTATTATTAAAGGACAGTTGCCAGGGCGCATGTATAGGGTTACAATTAGGGTTAGGGTTCAGGTTCTAATATTCAAGCACACCTACTCCAGTGCATTCTCAGCATAGGGTGCTTTAAATTAAAGCCTGCAACGTAGGGTGCATGCTCTGGATCGCAGACCCAATTTTTGCCACATAGGCGGTGGTGCATTTATATGGCCATTTTCTGGTGGACCAGTTGTGGTAAATCCTCTTGCCACTTTTCACATTAACACAGATTTTTTTAAACATGGCAGTCCTGGGTTTTTTTGTTATTCCACCACTGCCACCCAAATATGTGAAAAAGGACCCACATTAAAATCTTTAAAAGGTTAGTAGCACCATCTGTTTTAAAACATAGGCCAAGTGATGTTTAAATGAGAATAAAAGTATATTCTAGAACAGAATGGAATAAATATAACTTGTATCAACATATAAACATATAAATAACATTTGTTTCCAATTCCCTTTTAATATTTCAGCCACACAGGCTAGCAATATCCCTCAGGTTATCACACAACAGCAACTCCCTTCCTTAGAGTTCTGTATCTGTCCTGAGTCCCTCCTGTATGGACTCCAACTAACAAAATTTACAGTTCCCTCAGGAACTCCCAGAAATGCAGCTCTCTCTCTCTGTCTTAACTCTCCCCCAAACCCCAACTGCTCTCTCCAACTGTCTGCTTGAATTTTTTCCCCCAAGTGCTCCCAGCTTGAATTCTATTGGTTGGCCCTCAGCTCCCTCCTGATTGGCCAGCTGGACATTCTAATCACCACACCAGTGTTGCTGCATAGATATGCATATGCAAATGTGAGCATCTTTGCCAAAGGAGTGGAAGAAAAGTGGCTCCCTTTTGGAGCAGCTTTTCTCGGCATACGAAGGCTAGAAGGTGCTTTCCTGGCAACTTTTAGGCGTTCGTTGTCTAAACGCCATGACTACAAGTCACCCTCAAAGTATCTCTTTTTGTCCATCTGCATAGCCCTTAAATTATCAAATTTTGCATTGGATACATTTGATATAACATGGTAACACATTTTTCATTGTAAACATAAAGAGCCAATGTGGTGTAGTAGTTTAAGTATTGGACAATGGCTCTATAGACCAGGGTTTGTATTTCTATTCACTTTTGAAAACTCACTGTGGGGGGTTGCAGACTGCCAGAAATAGTGCAAATTGAGTCCACTTTTAGGGTTAGGGTTAGTGCTAGGGAATCATGGGAATTGTTTTTTTTTTTTCTGAGACATTGAGCCTTCTCTGTCAGAGAGCTCTGGTGCCACACTAAAATACAGTTCCCATGACTCCCTAACCCTAACCCTAAAAGTGGACTCATTTTGCACTATTTCTGGCAGTCTGCAACCCCCCTGTGTGACCTTAGGCAAGTCATACTCTTTCAGTCTCAGAGGAAGGCAAACACAACTCCCTTCTGAAGAAAGCTTGCCAAGAAAACCCTTTGACAGGTTTACCTCAGGATTGTCATTAGGTAGAAATGACTTGAACACACAACAACACATTATAGAAGACTTTTGTACTTAAATCTCTTATATTGTTTATTCAACCATGTTTTAAATGTGGGAATCAGCAACCACTTTTTAATTGAAATTATTATGTTAGTTATTTCTGTTGTTGTTGCTATTGCTGCTGTTATTAAAATCATTATTTTTTTTAAAAAAAATCACAGATTACTTTGTAAGAGAACATAAAGCAATTAATAATAATAATAATAATAATAATAATAATAATAATAATAATAATAAATTTTATTTCTAACCCGCCCCTCTGCAAAGCAACCGGGGCGGCATACAACAGGTTAAAACAATACAAGAGTAAAACACATCTCCAAATAGCACACCCTAACCCTCCCACCCCTTAAAAATAGATTAAACTAGAATAGTATTAAAAACAGCTTCAAGCAATAAAATCATAAATATCAATATATTGATATCAATATAAATAAAATATCAAAATGTGTTGATATTCACTAGGAGAGCTAAACTTATAGTGAAATCTCTCTCAATGAAATTGAAAGGATTTAAAAGTGCTCAATGGAATAATCCTATATTATTAGGATTGTATATATTATATTTATAAATTAAGTTAGGCGGATTTAAATGGGGCTTGCTCCCAAGTGGTTGGGTACAGATTTTAAGATTACCTCTAGCTGGACTGCACACATGAGGATCTAAAATAAATAATCATAAAGAACAAAACTGGTCTAGAATATCCTTTTCATATGACTCTCCAGAAGCTGAGGCTGACAAATTGCCTCTTTTTTCATGACCTTTCCTCATAAAACAAGGTTTCTGTGCTTGATTTCTTCTTGGCATCTTTCATGTATTTGTCTGTATCTGTGAATAATCCATACATTACAGGTATTATGAAAAGATAGATCTTGTAGGTTGTCTTTATGGATTAAAGATTAAGTTTTTTATAAAAAAAAAAAATCTGTAACACTCTGTAAAATATTCAGAGAACTCCTGTCTTTATACAGCTAATAATAAATTCACTTTTCTATTCAATATATTCACTTGAGATTCACGTTATTCTCATAAAGCTTGTAATAAATTTTTTACTTCTGATTTCCAATGCTGTGATACTTCTTATAATAATAACTGTTATCCCAGTGAGACTGTGAATATGGTGATCACACACACTCATTCATACTCATGGGAGCTTCCATAATAATAAAACAGAGACCTCTCACTAACAGAGAAAGAAGGAAATTTTCTCAGGAATGTTTATGACTACCCTTATAATTTAGTAATATATATATATAAGAATATATTCTGTAATTAGTTAGTTAAAGCCTTTTTTCCTGAAATAGATTTCTTCTCATATGTATACAATACACACACACACAAATGAATGAGCATATTATTGATTAGACATCATCTCTCTCTCTCTCTCTCTCTCTCACACACACACACACACACACACACACACACACATTTACAGAAGATATACATTTCATTTGCATCCAAAATTTCTGTTAAAACTTACAAAATATACCTAACAGGTTAAACATATACTCAAACATTTTGATTCATGCGATGTTTTCATTGTTATTCCTACCTGAAATGTAAACTTAGCAATTGCTCTTGCAGAAAGGAATGAATTATAGTAACCTTCTATAATTTCAAGTTCTGAGGGTGTCATAAGGTCATTGTGTGTGTTCACAGTTGGCTTCCCACCATGCTGTATTTAAAGCATTGTCTTTAACCTTTTAAAGTGTCATTGATTAGAATCAGCTTAGCTAATGAACTGCCTAGTTCCACATATGCCTACCTATACTGGGGAGATAATGTCTGGGGAAAGGATGCATGCCATAATTTTTTAAAAAGAAACCCCTCTGTGCCTTATTCTGATGTTTCAAGAGAAAATAATGAACCATATTCTGACTCTTCAGTTCCAACAACCATAATTACATAATGTAATATTATCATATTGGGTTCAGGAATAATAACAGCCTTAAATGTTTTCCCTAGCAGGGGAAGGCTAGGTCTGGTAAAGGCAGAGAGGAGGAGGAAAGAGCTCCTTTGCCTCTAACTCAACCTTCCCCAGTGAGAGCCCTGAATAATAATAATAATAATAATAATAATAATAATAATAATAATAATAATAATAATAATTCATTTATATCTTGCCTTTCTCCCAATAATGGGACTCAAGGCAGCCAACAACATTCTAAAACAATACAGATTAAAAACTACAACATTGAAATGAAAGTATAAAATTTTCAGTTGAACAATCACATAGTAAAACAATCAAAATATTAAAATATATTAAAAACAATAAAAATTAAAAACTATATACAGATCATTTAAAAAAAACATCAAAAGCAGCACCACACAGCATTACAAACCCAATCTCAACAGTTTGTAAAGGCCTGATGACCTTTTCAGCTGTCACAAGATGGAAAGCAAGAATGGGGCTGGTCTGGCTTCTCTAGGGAGGACGTTCCTTTTTTTAAAAAAATATTTTTAATTATTATTATTATTATAAAAAAACAACACAAACATATAATGTACATTAAAACATTTAGACATACCTAACATTTAAATGACTTCCCTTCCTTTATCATGAACATATATATATTGATCTTCATTATCCACACATCATCTTCCCATTTTCTAGTAAATCACTGTCCCTTTTACCATTTATTCTTAATTCTATACAATTTATCTTTTCTCAACATACACTATTATAAATAACTACTGATCTTTCCTCCTTCTACTTGTCTAAAACAGTATTATTATCACTCATAATTTCCCAATTTCCATTCATTTACTTTTAAATCTTTAAACATGCATAAATTCCCTTTTATTTTTCCTTTCTTTCTGATAAATATTTCATCACTGGTAACCACTCTTTTTCAAATTTATCTTTTGTCTGATCTTTCAATAAACAAGTAAGTTTATCCATTTCCATTGAGTCGCATAATTTAAATCCCCACTCATTTATCAAGGGTTCTTCTATGATTTTTCATTTTTTAGCAAAAACCGATCTTGCTGCAGAAAGCATATAAAAAATTATTTTACCAAATTTTTCCTCCAATTCTTCATTAACCATTCCTAATAAATAAGTGGCAGGGTCTAAATTGATTTTTATGTCTATTATCTTTTCTATTTCATTACGAATTTGGGACCAGAATTTCTTTGCTCTTTTGCATTCCCACCACATGTGCAGAAACGTACCTTTTTTCTCTTTACAATTCCAACAGACATCTTTTTTATTCTTATAAATTTTTGATAATCTTTCAGGAGCTAGGTACCATCTAATAATAATAATAATAATAATAATAATAATAATAATAAATTTTATGTATAGCCCGCCCCTCTGCGGAGCAATCGGGGCGGGTTACAGCATTTAAAATACGCAAGTTAAAACAATCGAAATCCCCATCTATCCCTCCCACCCCTTAAAACAATATTAAACTACTTATGAATTAAAACAACAAGCTCCGAAATAAAATAAACCAGTAAATACAATAATAAATAACATGATGATGGCGGCATGAGGGAGGGGGCAATGGAGCTGTTCCTGCAAGCCGGAGAATTGTTCCGGGAAGAATCTATACTGGATTTTGTAATAATTTTCTTTAATATCATAGCTCAAAGTATGTTTTATTCTTTTCTTCCAATTTTTTCCCCAATCTTTTAACATTATAGAAGAATAACACTATAGAAGAATAATATAGAATAACATTATAGAAGAATAATATAGAATAACACTATATTATTATTATAGGTCTTTTTAAATCCTGCGCACAGTTTATCATATATAGTTTTATTGTTTCATCTTCTAAATTTACCTTTAATAACAATTTATATATTTTTGATACAGTATGTAGAGTTTCGTATGCCATTAATTTTCCAAATTGGGTTTCTTCTTGTTCCATTTGGTTTAGTTTTGTGTCCATTTTGTATCTTTCCAACATCTGTCTGTATAAAAACCAATTGCATTTTAAATTTTCATTCTTTAGTTCCTCCATTGTTTTAAATCTATACTGTCCTTTTTCCATTCTTTCCATCCTCCTTCTTTCAGCCTTTCTCTTTTATATAGAGCCTCATTTGTTTATGTCCATTTTGGTATTTTGGATACAAAAATTGTTTTATACGTCTTCCAGATCCTTAATATTGATTTTCTTATACAGTGGTTGTTGAATTCCCTATTTACCTTAACCTTGTCATAAATTAAATACTCATGCCAACTGTATGGTAAATCATAACCCTCCAACTGTAGAAGCCACTCTTTCTTTACTAATATCCAATCTTTTATCCAGTCTAAACAACAGGCATGGAAATATAGTTTTAGGTTTGGTATACCAAGTCCACCTCTTTCTTTGGTATCTTGCAGGATTTTCATCTTAATTCTGGGTTTCTTTTTATTCCATATAAATTTAGACAAGTCCTTTTCCCATTTTCAAAATGGTTCCTCATTTGTTATTATTGACAGCAATTGGAATAGGAACATTAATTTTGGTAACACATTCATTTTAATTGTTGATATTTTACCTAACCATGAAACATTTAATTTAGTCCATTTTTTAAAGTCTGATTTTATTTCTTGCCAGATTTTCCCATAGTTATTTTTAAATAATTCTATATTTTTAGTTGTGATATATATTTCCAAGTATTTTATTTTGTATTCAATTTCAAATCTGGACCATTGTTGGGTTCTTCTTTTTCTTTTTTTGACATATTAAAAGTTAACATATTTGTCTTTTTATCATTTATTTTCAGCCCCACTATTTTTCCATAGTCCTTGATTGTTTCCAGTAATGATGTGATACTTTCCATTGGATTAGATAACATAATAACCATATTATCTGCATATGCCTTGATCTTATATTCAAATTTCTTGATCTTTATACCATTTATTAATTCATTTTCTCTAATTTTGTTACAAAGTATTTCCATGACTGTAATGAATAATAAAGGTGAAAAAGGGCAGCCTTTTCTTGTACCTTTTTGTATTTGGCATTTTTCTGTTTTCTTTCTATTAATTATTATTTGAGCATTTTTTTCTTTATAGATTGCTTCTGTCCATTTTAAAAAGTTTGTTCCCACATCTATCTTTTTCATAGTTTCTATTAAAAATTCCCAATGCACATTGTCAAATGCTTTTTCAGCATCCAAGA
>CM034708.1:98882962-98897792 GCA_020142125.1 Phrynosoma platyrhinos
TGGGTGCTAGTCTGGGCACCAAGGGTGTTTGGTGGTTTAATGGTTTGGGAGTTTTAAGATATTGCTTGGCTTGGAGGTGGCAGTTCTGGCTTGAATGCTGACTGGTGAATTTCTGACTATGTATTCTCAATAAACTTTTTGTTGGTTCAACTCGTTGGACTTATTGATACACAGAGTTCCTGAATTTGCTCATGTCTGACAGTAAGCCAGAACTCCTCAGGGTCTTGAGCGATGGAAGACCATTTGAGTCCAGACAATCCATTAATTTTAATAGAACAGGAAGAAGGAGTGAGTGGCATGGCAGGAATGCCTGGGGAAACTGTCAGGTCAGATGGCCTGAGAGTCTATCCTAAAGGGATGGCCGTGGCTGGGGAAGACACCCTTGCTCAGTTGGTGGAAGATGTGTAGTTCCAGCCACTGGACCCTACAAATGGGAAGGAACAGAAGAGACGCAGAGCAGGCAGAATGTTGGCCTGGGATGTTGGGGTGGCTGAACCCCTTGACTGGACTTCTAGTGAGAAAGACCAAGAAGATGAGATCTCCCAGATCCATGGGGAGATGCAGAAGATGCGTGGTCTGCTGGCAGAGGTAATGCAGATGTTGGTTGTCTTGCCCCCAGCTGGAGTGGGGGCTGGCATGGCAGCACTGATGTTAGTGGCTCTGGCAGCACCAGTGGGGCTGCCAGCAGTATTGAGAGCACCTTTCCCCCAACAGAACCCCCCACCAGTAGATTGCAGGACCATTTGGCCAGGAAGCTGGGAGTGAAGTTTGATGGTCATCCCCAGCAAGTGCCTTATTTTTTGTTGCAAGTGGTGAGTGGGGAGCATCTTTCCCAGATGAGGCAGCCAAAGTGTGATGTGTGACTAAATACCTAGAGGGGGAAGCAGCAGTCTTGTTGGGCCACCTTTATGATAATGGGACTGTGGAGCTGCAGAATTTTCAGACCTTCATTCTGGCGCTGTGAGCCAGATTTGAGGACCCCTTTTGGGCTGAGCGCACCCACACCAAGTTAATTTCACTGCATTAAGGGCTGCCTTTGGTATCAGAGTATGTCATGGAGTTCTGGAACTTGGCAGCACAGGTTCTGGAGTGGCCAGAAACCATCAAAGTGCAGTACTTTAAAGGTGGGCTCCATCCTGAATTGGTGGAGTGGTCTCTGATCAGAGATAACCCAACCACTGTGTGTGGATGGATCAGGTGTCTAGAGAGGCAGAAAAGAAGGAGATCAAGCTCTCCCTACAGCAGCTGGCCAGCATCAAGAAGAAGACTGACTCCAGGGGCCCTACTTCAGATGCGGCCGGAAAAAATAAACCAGCAGCCGAAACTGAGAGACAGCACCAAATGAGACTGGGGCTGTGCTTGGAGTGAGGAAGAAAGGAACACATGATTGCCAATTGCCCAGATTGAGGAAGAGGTGGAGGAACCAATAACGTTACACAGGGGCAACCAAGTTCAGCAACCAAGGGTGGCAGCAGAGGAGCCGGGAGAAGGGCAGGCCAAGCAGCCAGCCAACCTGCATTAAAGCCAACCAAGGTGTAAAATACAAAACTTTTTTAAATTGCCCTCTGGGGGCTTATTAATATCTGATCCTCCCTTTTGGGCTTTTGAGGGGGGACAGGATGCTTTATGAGACTAACGAATGCATAATTTACTTTTTGAGGAAGTGTTGGTTTATTTGGATGATGTGCTGATTTACTCTTAAGATTTACAATCACATATCAGGCTGGTGTAGGAAGTATTGAAGAGATTGCTGGACAGTCAGCTATATGTGAAAATGTCCAAGTGCCATTTCCACATGGATAGGCTAGACTTCATAGGGTACTGAGTGTTCACTCAAGGAATTGAAATGGACTTTGGCAAAGTAACAGATAGTGATGCATTGTCCTCCCCAGCTGGATGTGGAAGAATATGTAAAACGTTGCCCAGTGTATGCTAGGGCTAAGCCATTGGTGGGAAAACCTAGTGGACTTTTGAAGCTGCTGGAGAACCCTAGTGGCCCATGGAAGCATATTGCCATGGATTTCATCACTGATTTAGAGCCAAGGTCAAAACACCATTTGGATTGTGACAGACTTGTTTTCAAAACATGCACATTATGTGGGGTGCAGGAGACTCCCCAGAGCCTTCACATTGGCTGATCTGTTCATACAATTTGTTTATAAATATCACAGATTACCAAATAAGATAATGACAGATAGGAGGAGCCAGTTCACCTCACAATTTTGAAAGGTGTTGCAGTCCAAGTTGAACTACCATTAAGCTGTGCTCATCACCCCCAAACAGATGCACAATCAGAATGAATGAATGCTTCACTGGAAAGGTACATTCAGTGTTATACCAATCACCTGCAGGACAATTGGTATGAACTTTTGTCACATGCTGAAGTGGCTTTCAATGGGGGTGTCAATCAGAGTACAGGACCTTCACCATTTGAAATTGTTTATGGTTATGAACCTATTTTGTTGCAAAACTTTAATGGTTGAGTCATCTGACCCTGTGACAGTGATTCAATGGATTTCTAAACTAAAAGCATCTTGGTCACACATCTTGAATGTTCTAGAAAGAGCACAAAGGGATTATAAAAAATTTGCCAACTAGCACAGAAAGGTGGGGTGGGACCTAAAGCCAAGAGACAAGGTTTATTTATCCACCCAACATTTGAAACTGAGGCACCCCACCAAAAAACTGGAACCTAAATATGTGTTACTTTTTGAGGTCAAGAGACTAATAAATGAGATGACGGCAGAATTGGACTTGCCAAAAGCCTATAGACATTTAGACCCTGTCTTTCATTTCAGCCTACTGAAACCTGCCCAGACCAGGAAACATTGGAGGACTGAGGAAACTCCAGATTTGCATATGTTGGTGGATGGAGAACATCATTTTGAAATGCATAAAGGGGGATTACAATATTTGGTTCGATGGAAAAATCTTCCTATTGATTCTATATCACTCATTTCCCCCTATTATTAACTCCTTAAAAGTCACCCATTTTTTATTAAAAAGAATCTCTCTCTTAAACAAGGTTTTCTTTAATAAACTCCAAAGAGGCAAATTAGATGAAATTTTGTATCTCTTCCAAGCTCTCAACAATGATCTCTTCATATAATGATTACTGAATTTAACATCTAATTTGGCAGAGAAAAGTATGCCAACCAAACCTCAAATCAAAGAGACCCCTCCATTTGAAACAATCTTTCATTTTTCAATATAATAAATTTTAATGCTCATTTTGGCAGCATATATACTAAAACTGAAATGTTATAAAGATTAGTTTGGCTCCTGGGCAATAATGTTGAACAAGAGTTTCTGCCCTTGGATTTATTTATTTTTTCCTAGACCATTGTATCCTGAAATGGATAATGAAATAGTTGCACATTGTCCATGTTGAAATATGGACCATTTCCCATGAAACACATTGTATTCATGATAGATAATTTTTTCCACACACAGAAGAGGAAACAAATTGGGAGTATTAAAGACAAGGGAGAACTTGCTACCTGTTTCAGAGCAGCAAATGACAGTCCCATGTCAAGGGCATAGGCATAATACCCCAGACTATTTATTCAGGCACTGCAAAGTTTATTCTGAGACTGCAAAGATTTTTGTCCATCCAGGATTGTCTTCATTAGATTTCCCCAAAACTCAAGAAATACATTCTGTGGCCATTTTGAAATATCTTTGAATATTTTCTCAATACCTATATGGTGGGCCCATGGAATCTGCTGGGGTTTGGTTCCAGGATCCCCTACAGATATCAAAATTTGTGAATACTCAAGTCCCATTATACACATTGGGGTAGTAAAATCGTGTCTCTTATATAAAATGGAAAAATCAAGGTTTGCTTTTGGGAATATATAGATAGATAGATATAGATATAGATATAGATATAGATATAGATATAGATATAGATATAGATATAGATATAGATATATAGATATATTCAAGCTGTAGATGGTGGAATTTGTGGATAAAGAATCCATGGATATGGAAGTCCAACTGTGTAATCAATGTTGTAAATATTTATTTATTTACTTTGTAACCACAATACTTCCTCACAAATGTGTTGCTTTTTGGTAGTGTTCATGAGATTAAATCTTCAACATATACATGACCAAACCTTGCTTAGAATTGTTTTTCTCTTTTCCTTCTGACCTTTCCTGCCCAAACTGAACTGAATTTTTTTCCCAGTGTCCTTTTCCCCTTAACACTCATTCTTCATGATGCTTCCAAAATTGCCACATACATTTTCACTTTTGCCACACCTCTTCATGCCTCAGCAGTTTCCTGCCTTTTCCAGCATTGCCAAGATAGATGCAGAAGGGAAGCACTGAGAATAATATTACATTGACAAATTAATGCAGGAATAGTTGCACATTAGAATTGTTTCAGTCTGCAATGATGGGTGAAAATAGTTTGGGACAACAGAAAAAAATATCACTCCTCTCCCATTTCAGCTGTAGCTTCTGTTTGTGCATGTGTGTGCACAATGGCCCTTCAATTTCTAGAAAGATTAAAAACAAACAGTTAAAAATATATAGCTAGTAATTCATATTTCTCAAATGATGTTTTCTTGGAATGCCATTTTAAAAAGTTAGTATAATTTAATCATGATCCATGGAACAGACACATAATGCTAAATGGAGTATTAGGGGACAAGTCTGTCTTCAGCAAGCCTCTTTTTTAGTATGGAACATTTAACTGAGTTAAACATTATTACAGGATTATTGCACTCCCATAAACTGAACTGCCAAAAATGTTATTTCAACTGAATAGTTTCTATTTACTCTAATAACAATCTTGGGATATTCCTAGAGCAAACAAATGTCATAATTAGTTAGTTTGGGGATTTAAAATAAGTTAAGTGATAATCAACTAATTAACTCTGTTACTAATGTGCCAATTACATAATATTTGAGAGATTAAAACAGCTCATATATTTGGCTAAGGTAGTCTTGAGGGCATACAAAATAAATAAGATTTAATTTTGCTGTCTATATCCACAGCTGGCAAAGTGCTACCTTCAGGCAATCTGCAGTCCCTCCCAAGGCCAGTTTTTGGTTCCAGGGTTATTGTTATTTTTATCACAAAAATGCACTCTATAGATTCCAGGGTATGGAAGGCAATTTCTAGGAGTGCCACATACTGGTGATCCTCGGCTGTTTTATACATAGGAGAAGTCGTTAAAAAAAATTTTTTTTAAGGAAGTGAACCAGAAGTCAGCCTAGAAGGAATGCAGGGGATCTTTAACTTAAAAAAGGTTTTAAACCTAACCCCTGAAAGTTACTCACCCCTGTTCTATAATGAACAGGAAATATAGTCCAAAAATCCATGTTTTCAACTCAATCTTTTCTTTTCTTTTCTTTTCTTTTTTTAAAATTTGGTGTTGACAACCTTTTAGCTAAATTCCAATATTTAGCACTGAATGAATGTCTTTCCCTTCATTTTTTTATTGAAACTGGCACAAATTGGAGAGTCCCTTTCTCCCTGACATTATTGCCATTATTTTGACTAACCTTTAATATTCAAGTTGCATGTTGTTGTTTTACAAGGGTTGTGGCAAGAATCTGTTTAATGCCATTTCTAATGGCAGGTGGGCACAGACCATTCTGGCAGATTATGGGCCTAATACCAGTCCATTTGTTCACTTGAACAGTGTAGGGTCTGTAGATCTATTTTCAGTGTCTGGACCACCTTTTAACTTGGACATTTCTGTTTGATTTAGCTTGTACAGGATTTGTATTCCTATTATTTCATTTGAGAATCTGGTGTTATAATATAGTGTTAAGATAAGATATCACCTTTAAAGCCCTAAATGGCTTGGGTCTAAGCTATCTCAGGGACTGCCTTCTCCCCTATAATCCTCCCCACACTTTCCGGTCCTCTAGGAGGAATTTGTTGCAGCCTCAAAAATTTAGGCTTTTGGCTTCCTCCCAGAGGTCTTTTTCTACTGTCGCTGCCAGACTATGGAACGGCCTGTCGGACGAGATGCGTCAATTGACATCTTTAGACAGCTTTAAAAGAGCTGTCAAGACAGATCTCTTCCGACAGGCTTTCCCAGATTAATCTACCCCAGCCTCAGAATCCTCTCCTTCAGGATTGTCCTCGTAGCCTTCCCTGTTAATTGGAAATTAGGATGTTATTGCTGTTTAAGTCATTTGTTTTATCTGAATTTGTTGTTTTAATTCGTAATTCGATTTAATTCCTTTTAAGGGGGGAGGGTGGTATGGGGATATTTTATGTATTATGTATGTGTTTTACTGTTGTGAGCTGCGCTGATTGGTTTCAAAGGGGCGGGATATAAATAAAATTTATTATTATTATTTATTATAAGATGCTGTTTTATTGAAATGGGGATGGGAATCATGTAGGAAACCAAGCTTGGAAAACAATGGGAGGGGACAAATGGCCGGGGCGAGAGAGATTTGTGGTTTTATGATCTTGTTGTTCCTGCAAGCAGATTGAGGCTGTAAAGCAGGGATGTTCTTCTTCCTTAAGTGTGATTGAATGTTAATGCAGGAAAGGAAAGAGAAAACATGAAAGGTCACTTTGATCCAGCTCAAAGGCCTGGGATCGTAGCTGGGGAGGGAGGCTGGGTGATGGGAACTCTTAAGCTTGATCTAGGGTGGGAAATTTTTCAGTTCTGACACAAACCCTGGACAGAGGAACTGCTGTCTCAATTTCTGGAATAAAATATTTTGTTTTAATTACACTAAGATGTTCTCTTAGTTATTGGGAACTGAATCCACTGTTCCTGACAGTGTGTCAGAACTCCCAACAGCACCTTGTATGCATTTGAGCCAAGGTGCACCCATTCCAGAGGAGACTTCAAAGGATGAGCTGGAAGGTGGCCAGGGAGCCTAAACCCTGGAAGACAGCACAGATCCTGGCCAGGGAGTCAGACCCAAGTGACCCTGAGATGCCAAGGGAGGCATGGGGAGTGGAGAGTGGCTTCAGGAGGAAGCCCAACTGGCCATGTGGGATCGAGTGGAAAACTGATGGTGTGGAGTGGAGGACTGGCTCTTGGATGGCAGGGATGATGGAGGGATGAAAGACTGGCTCAGGGAAGAAGCCTAGCAAGACCCACTGAGCTGTGAGGAGGAGGATGAGTGCTTCCAGAACCCGATCTTCACTCAAATGCAGGAGCAGATCTGAGAAAGAAGAGTATCGGGCTGAGATGTCGCAGTGGCATAGAGACCCCAAGATTGGGAGGTGTCATGGACAGACAGCAGCACCTTGGACAATCAACCAGTCAGTTTGATTGAAGAATCAACAGAACTTTATTGATAGATCCATAAGTCAGACATGTCTCACCAAGCATTTTAGCTGAGACTGAATTCCCCCCTCCTACAGCCCAAAGGAAAAGAATGCCCAAAAGTCCTCACACACAGCCCCTCCCTTCTTTCTCAAAACATGCCTACATTCCCAGCTCTCCGAGCCAGACACCAAGGTCATTAGATAAGACACCTGGTCTGCACTATTTCTCTCAGCCTTAACTACTAACATAACAACCACTCTCCCATCATCCCCATATTAAACTATATCTGGTAGAACACTAACAGGATTCTAACAGGAAGACTGGATCCCCAGTCAGCCCCGCTGACACTGATGGAGGAGCACTCAATTTGAGACCTCTTAACTGAGTGGCAAATGTGCTCACCAGGATCGAGGTGGGAAAATCAGCCTACAAAGTTTGAGACTGGCCTGAAATGACCAATGTGCAATACTTCAAGAAGGGTTTACTACCAGATCTCCAAGAATGGGTCTGGATGAAGGACAATCCCTTAATGGTGAGGGAATGGATCCAGTTGGCTAGGGAAGCTGAGATGGAGAAGGAGGAGATCTGCCTGATGAGGCAGTGGAGACCAGGAGTGGACAAAGGAACTAACCCAAATCTGAGACCCTCCCATAATAAGGAGAGTGGGGCACCAAGGCCCGAGAATTAGAGCGAGAGCAGCGGATGAGACTAGGACTATGCCTGGCATTTAGGCAAAAGGGGCACTAGGCACTAGATCACTGAATGCCCCAACTGAGAGAGCCAACTGCAGGGAGTCATGCCAATGAAAGCACCCACTCCCACTCTGGCAGGACATCAGCAGCAGTTGTGCAAAGGGCCACCAGACAGTCAGGTTCTCAAGGCTGGCAGCCAAGATGCTGCAGAATTGGAGGTTATGCCAGACACCACAGAGTTGGAAGACAATGCAGAACTGGTGGCAGAAGGCAGGCTTTAGGCTCACCCTAATGGTGAGTGGAGGAATCCCTTTATACATCCTCCAAGTTAAAGTGGAGGACCTCAGAGGGGGGAAACAGGGACTTGGTGGCAGCTATAGACTCAGGCTGCAGATATAGAAGCAGAACTAAAGCCAGACACTAAGAAATTGGAGCATCCCATTATCTTTCACCAAATGGATGTCTCCCCCATGAGGGGAAAGCAGGGACAGTGTGGTTTGGGCTGAAGGAGCACATGGAAAATATCCAATTTCTGGTGAGCCCCACCTTGAGCTACCAGGTGATCCTGAGAATAGACTGGCTACAATTCCACAATGCCAGGATCCGGTGGAGGCTGGGATAACTCATCTTTGAGGATCCAGTATGCAGGGAACACACCTGGGGTCCCACATCAAAGTCGCAAGGGAGAGCACTGGCAGCGTTGATCTGACCAGACTCCCTACATGAGTGAGTGGGAAAAGCCATTCAGCAGGACCAATTGGGCTATCCCCCCATCTATCAGGACTTGGTGGAGGTATTTGCAGAGAAGGAGTGTGACCAACTCCTGCCTCATTGAGAGATAGGCTGTGCAATTGAGCTGAAGCCGGGAGCTCAACCCCTCCCCCAAGCCCAAACTGTACTCAGTTATCCCTCTTGAAATGACAACCCTCAAAGAATTTGTAGAGAATTTATAGAGGCTAGAAGTTTTATCCACCCATCAACCTCTATGTTAATGGTCCCAGTGTTCTTCTGAGAAAAGAAGGATGGATCACTGAGCCTAGTTACAGACTATCGAAACAATGGGATATGTTGTACCAATAAGTACCCCCTCCTACATATGAAGGACATGTTAGGGAGACTGCCTATCAGCTGAATTTTCACCAAATTTGATTCAAGGGACACTTATTTCTTAGTGCGCATTCAGGAGGGAGATGAGCACAAAACTACATTAAACTGCCCTCTGGGGACATTTGAGTACATAGTGATGTCATTTGGGTTATCGGGCAGCCCAGACATGCTTATGCAGCTAGTGAATGAAATTATGCATGACTTGTTGTTCAAAAAGGTCCTGGTTTACCTAGATCACATGTTGATTTATTCACAAGTTCTGGACTCCCATGTGAAGTTAGTCAGGGAGATACTGAAGCACCTCTTGGACAATAAATGATATGTCAAGCTGTCCAAATGCAACTTATATACCAGGGGTAGGCAACCTTTCCCCTTTAAGGGCCGAGGGACTTCAGCTCCTAGAATCCCAGGAGCTATTGGCCAACATGGGACTATTGGCCAACATGGCTGAGGCTTCTGGGAGCTGAAGTCCCTCGGCCCTTAAAGGGGAAAAGTTGCCTACCCCTGTTCTATACCGATAAATTGGATTTCTTGGGATGCCATGTACCCACCCATGGAATTGAGATAGACCCTGCTAAGGTGCAGATAGTTTTAGAATAGGCCCCTCCAAAAACCTGGAAGCAGAATCAAATCTTCCTCGGGTTGAGAACTTTTATAGACAGCTCATCCCTGACTTTGCTCAGATAACACTGCCCATTACAGATCTCCTAAAAACCATGACCCACCCGGGGGAGGGGGTGCAGCAAGAAACCCAAGCCATCCACTAAGGTTACATGGATGCTGGAGTATCAGGAGCCATTTGAAAAGTTAAAGCAGCTGTTTAGCACTGAACCAATCCTGAAACAGCCTGACAGAAATCAACCGTTCATCATATATGCAGATGCTAGTGATGTTGCATTAGGAGCAGTAGTAATGCAGAGAGACTCAAAGGGAGAGGTAAGGCTTTGTGCCTACCTTTCCAAAAAAAATTCAGAGAGCAGAGTTAGACTGTGCCACTTGAGAGAGGGAAGCATTTGCAATCAAGTGGTCTCTGCAGAGCTAGCAACACTTTTTGGAAGGTGCCCCCATCCCATTGAGGTCTGGATGGACCATTGCACCCTAGAGGCATTGTGGACCCTGAGGAAGTTAAGTCCAAAACAGAATATATGGGCCAAGGACTTTTATCGCTGAAGTTTTTTCCTGGAAAACAAAAATGTGTTAGCTGATGCTTTGTCTAGGCTACCCCTGCATGAGAGATAGAAACAAGCTCTGGTAGAGGAGCTGGGACTTGCAGTGACCACCCAGAGCCAAGTCCACAAAGAGGAGGAACACAAAGCTTCATCCCAGGATCCTTTGTTCCAAAGCTTTTGTGAGGTGGCAGGGAAGGACCAGTGGCTTAGGGGGCATCAAGATGCCCTAGAGCAGGGGTAGGCAACCTTTCCCCTTTAAGGGCCGAGGGACTTCAGCTCCCAGAATCCCAGGAGCTATTGGCCAACATGGGACTATTGGCCAACATGGCTGAGGCTTTTGGGAGCTGAAGTCCCTCGGCCCTTAAAGGGGAAAGGTTGCTTACCCCGGCCCTAGAGTCACAGGATGGAGTGTGGTACAAAGGGACTAGGGTCTACAACCCAAAGGAACTGAGACTCAAAGTTTTGCAACTGTGTCATGACACCAAAACAGCCAGATATTGGGTTCCTGAGAACCTGGCACTTGGTAAGAAAACAATACTGGTGGGATGGGATCAGGCGGGATGTAGAGTCTTATGTCAAAGGCCCATGCCAAGCCAGTGGGAGGCAATCTCAGGGGCTGTTCCTGCCACTGCCCATGCCTGGCACCCCCTGGAGGCACATAGCTATGGACTTTATACCAGACTTACCTGATAGTAAGAACTGAAACACTATATGGCTGGTAACGGATGTATTCTCAAAACAGGCACATTTTGTGGGGTGCAAAGATTTGCCAAGCTGGCTGATTTGGTGATTGGACATGTGTACAAATTACACAGGCTGCCCAAGAGGATTGTGAGTGATTGTGAGGTAGTCAGTTCATTTTGCAATTTTGGAAGGCGTGGCAGAGAAAAATGGGAATTGAGCAGGCTGTGAGCACCTCTCATCACCTAGAAACAGATTTACAGTCAGAGAGAATGAACACTACTCTGGTTTGACTTATTTGCCACATGCCGAAGTTGCTTTCAATGGGGCCATCCACCAGAGTACAGGTCATTCACTAGTTGAGATTATTTATGGCTATGAGTCAAAGACCCTGCCTTCACTGATGACAGAACCCATGGACCCTGTCCCACTATCTCAGTGGATTACAAAAATCAAAGATGCTTGGCCTCAAATTGTGACCAATTTGAATGAGGCAAAGAAAGACTATAAAAGATTTGCTGATTGTAAGAGGTGTGAGGTTTGGTGCCAGGGAGCAAGGAATGAGACTTGGTGCTAGGGAGCAAAGTTTACTTGTCCACTAACCATCTAAGAAACTGGGCCAAAATATGTGGGGCCATTTGTGGTAAAAAGACTGGTCAGTGAAGTGACTGTAGAGTTAAACTTGCCTAAGTCCTATAGACATCTACATCCGATGTCCCATTTTAGCCTGCTGAAGCTGACTTTGGCTGCAGACCCCTGGTGGGTGGATCTAGGACCACCCCCACTGCTGGTGGTGAAATGGGAACAGTACTTTGAAGTGGCTGGGATTTTGGACTCAAGATTACACAGGGGTAAGCTGCAATAATAATAATAATAATAATAATAATAATAATAATAATAATAATAATAATAATAAAATTTATTTATATACCGCCCTTTTATAATCCAATCAGGGCGGTTAACAACATTAAAAATAATACAAAAACAATATATTCCCCCCTTAAAAAGCCATTAAATCAATTACATATTAAAACAACAGACTGAAATTACAACAACAATTAAAATACAGTGACAATATCACAACAGCAGTTAGAGACTCCAGCTACAATTCAAGGGGGAATGGGAGGCCTTCAAAGGAGGGGGTTTCCTGAGGCTGGCATATTCTATCCTGGAAAGGCCTGCCGGAAGAGATCCATCCTGACAGCCTTTTTAAAGCTGTCTAGATATGTCAATTGATGGATCTCATCCAGCAGGCCGTTCCACAGTCTAGGGGCCCTTGGTCCCATGGAAACACTTTCCAGAGTCTGAGAATGAATGGGTATATGCCCACCATGTGGACACTCCTGAACTGACTCAGTTGTTTCATGAATAATATCCGGACAAACCAGGGGGAAGGGGTTGAATAATGTGATAAGATTGATCCAGGGGTGGCAAGGTGCCGGATCCATATGCATCGTTCTGTCAAGATGATATGATGTAATGATGATATGATGATAAGATGACATGGTGATATGGTAATATACTGTTATGATAAGATGCTGTTTTATTGAAAGGGGAGTGGAAATCATGTGGGAAGCCAAACTTGGGAAGCAATGAGAGGGGACAAATGGCCAGGGGCGAGAGAGATTTGTGGTTTTATGACCTTCAAGTGGATTGGGGCTGTAAACCAGGGATGTTCTCCTTCCTTAAGTGAGATTGAATATTAATGCAGGAAAGGAAAGAGGAAACATGAAAGGTCACTTTGATCCAGATCAAAGGCCTGGGATCATAGCTGGGGAGGGGGGGGCTGGATGATGGGAACTCTTAGGCTTGATCCAGAGTGGGAAAATTTTCAGTTCTGACACAAACCCTAGACAGAGGAACTGCTGTCTCAATTTCTGAAATAAAATCTTTTGTTTTAATTACACTAAGATGTTTTCTTAGTTATTGGGAACTGAGTCCACTGATCCTGACAATAGTACAGCAGTTAGAGGAGAGCAGAAGACACAAAAGTTCAAAAATCAGGGCACATGTTTTGATCATTGTGAGTCTCTCTGTATCTACAAGAAGTACTTTCAGACACTGTGAAATCATTGTACATTTGGAGTTCTTTTTCCTCAATGGCCACCTGGCAGCTTTGTCTTTTATTAGTGACCTCGGAAGGATGCAGGCCTGAGCCAGGGCTCAGGCTAGACTCAGGCTTGCATCCTTCCGAGGTCACTAAAATGAGTACCCAGCTGGTGGGGGGCAATGAGCTTACTGTTGTAAACCGCTTAGACATCCCATAGTGTGATATGAAGTGGTATATAAATGAAGCTGCTTTGCTTTATTTCTTATAGGGACCAAAGCAGGTCAGGTGTCACCTTCTAAAATATAGAAATATATAAAATATTTCTGTATCTAAGCAGTTAGGAGAATATCCACTTTCTCACTCCTCTTTGCTTTCTTTGGATCTGTTTATTATCTGTTATCTTTTTCCAATTTCCTCACCCCATTCTCAGTTCAGGTCAAATCAGCTTGTCCTGGCCCAGACAGAGGGGAAGCTCCTTGCTCATACACGTTGAGTCTCCCTTAACCAAAATGCTTGGGATCAGAAATATTCTGGATTTTGATTTATTTTTTTCCAGATTTTCGAATATTTGCATATACATAATGAGATATCTTGGAGATGTTTAGATATCAAGCCTAAACATGAAAATCATTTATGTTTCATATACACCTTATAAACACATTATAAATACCATATACACCTTATAAACCTTATAAACACAGCTAGAAGGTAATTTTATACATAATATTTTTAATAACTTTATGCATGAAATCATGTTTGTGTACAGTAAATCATCAGACAGCAAAGGCATCAGCACTGTTTCAGCTATCCATGTGGACAAATTTGGATTTTGGAGTATTTCAGAATTCCAGATAAGGGAGACTCCACCTGTGTGATTATTTTCTTTAATTAAAAGATGCTTATTGTTACTGTTACCTACAAGTGAAAAAATCTTCAGGGAATGTTCTTTCAGTCCCTCCACCTTCACAGGTTCACATGGTCAGCAAACAAGAGCGTGTCTTCTCAGTAGCTGCTGCCAGACTTGAGGTTAGGATGGGTCTTTCCTTGTCATCCTCCCTTCAGCAAGTGAATTTTCTTCTGTTCCAGTAGGCATTTAGAAATTGACTGCAAGGAACTGGGTGCTTTAATGGTGTGCTGTTGTGCTCCTTTTATATCTTTTCCTCCTTTTAATGGATAATGGGTTCTAAATCTCTCTCTTGTTTCATCATGTTTTAACAATAATATTTTATGTTTTTACTTCTCTCTGTGTGTTTTCAATTGGATTTGTTTTATTTTTGTAAGCCACTTTGAGTTTCAGTGTTGTGAAAAAGGTGGGATACGAATGAATAAAGGGAGGAGGATAGGAAGCAGGGGGAAAAAAGGATTCATCATCCTGCTTTTGATATTATAAATTTCCCAGTCAACAATAGGTTGCATTCTCTAACATATCTCTTCACATATTGATAGCTGTTAAAGAGTTAATAAAACCCTGAAATTAAAAAGGACCCTATATGGACTTGCTTTTAGTCATCAATCATGAATGTTTTGTCTTGGAAACTAGCCCAGCTCCAGCTGTTCCTTGCTTCCTTACCCCCCACCCCCCCAATAGCTTTAGCCAGATTCAACTCAGTTCTTGGATTCAGCTTCCCAGAGTCAGGACATTTCCTGATTCAAAGTACATGTCTGAGGTTTACTCTATCCATGCATCACCAGGTGTCTGTCAGAAATGTGCAAATATCCTAAAACTGAAAAGCACAACTGAGCTTCTTTTTCCCCCTCACACATACTCCTTAAGGGCTGTCATACAGACTTCACTCTGCTAGTCATACTATCTGATCATTCTCATACACACACACACACACACATATACAGTAGCCCCTCCCAATTTGTGGGA
>CM034708.1:98923860-98936114 GCA_020142125.1 Phrynosoma platyrhinos
ATCTAGGAGTACCCCCAAACTGCAAACACAGTCCTTGGAGGAGAGTGTAACTCCATCCTGGACTGGAAGGTGTATTCTCAAGCCTGGTTTCGGGCCCATCACTGTTAGTACCTCCGTTTTGTCTGGATTCAGTATCAATCTGTTTTTCCTCATCCAATCCATTACCACCTTAAGACAATGACTGAGAGGAGAGATGCCATCTGAGGTCTGGGCAGATGATTTGGTCATGGAGAGGCATATCTGGGTGTTGTCAGAGCACTGAAGACACTGTGCTCCATGCCTCCAAATGATCTCTCCCAGTGGCTTCATATAAATGTTAAATAGTATCGGGAACAGGATGGCACCCTGAGGGATGCCACAATTAAGCTCTATTCTAGAAGAGCAACTGTCCCAGAGCGTCACCCTCTGGGATCTGACTGAGAAAAAGGAACGGAGCCACTGCAAAGCAGTGCCTCCAATTCCTAGCTCTCCCAGGCGATTCAAGAGGATGGAGTGGTCTATTGTATCAAAGGCCGCTGAGAGGTCCAAGAGCACCAGCAGGGTCACACTACCACTGTCGATACCCAAGTGGAGGTTGTCAGCCAGAGCAACCATGGTGGTCTCAACTCCATATCCTGTCCTAAAGCTGGTTTGAAATGGATCGAGATAATCGATTACAACCAAGACAGCTTGGAGTTGGAAAGCAACTGCCCTCTCAATCACCTTGCTTAAGAAGGGCAGCAAGGAGACTGGTCTATAGTTATTCCTGTCCAGGGGGTCCAGGGAAGGCTTTTTTAGGAGGGGTTTGACCACCACCTCCTTTAAACAAGATGGAACAAAGCCCTCCCTGAATGACGCGTTGATGGTATCCCGAAGGAATATCCTCAGAGCGTCCCCCCCGGATGACAAGGATCAAGAGGGCAGGTTGTCTTTCTCACTCTACCAAGGAGCTTGTCCACTTCAATAAAGTTGTACTTTATTACCAACAAACCAATATGCATACAAAAATGTATGCAAAATACATTTTTAAAATAATTTAACAAAAATGTAAATCTTCATGTTGTCCAAAAAACGCCCAAAAGAACAAACAAAAAAATTGCTCATGGCTTGATGTAGAAATGGGATGGAACATACTTGTTCATGAGCTTCTGTGAAACTGGCACAGACTGGAACAATAGGTAATAAAAGTATGTGGACACCAATCACAACTAATGCACGGTGTATATACTTTTTATTCAACTATCTGCAAGAAGTATATGAAGCACCCCTAAAAAAACCCAGATCTTGTAATGCTGACATCACTCCAATGTTCCTTAGCTGGCATTGCACTGATTAGAAAAGAAAAGTGGGGAATATAAGACATGTTGTTGGATTACAAATTCAATCAGCCTTAGCCAATGCCATTAATGTTGGAAATTTCCATGCAACGTTTGTACACCCACATGTTCCCTATCCCTGGAGTAGAATACATTTTTATGCAATAGCTCTCATCTAGCACACAGTGTGGTATACTTACCATCAGTTTAGTTTGTAGCTCTGCACTGGGTTGTTAAGTACTCAAGTGCGAGATAAATTCAGAAATAATTAAAGGATATCAAATCCAAAATTTCAGGTTTTATTGTGACTTAGCAGTGCACAAGAGCCAAGCTTCTAAGACAAAGTGTAGATTTCATGAAGCACTCTGGGACATGTAATCCTGTGAAAACTGACATTTGAGACCAACAAATCAGGCTTTATCTAGAAATTTGTCACTGAAATATTACCCAAAACAAAATTTGAAACACATTTTTGGACTCTTCTTTAAGCAAAAGATCTCATGGCAGCCAAAACACTTCCCCAACTAATTGTGGTCCTATATTTGATTTTTGGAACAATTAATAAATCAGCAATATTGAGTATACACAGGCACATACACATTTAATACGTGCTTGACTACAGAGACATTTTCCTCTTTATAATCAAGCACCCACCACCCACTTTTAAAAATCTATTTTGCTTTTGACATAAACACTTCCATCTCCCTCTATATCTGTCATTTCCTTTTGGCTGTTGATTTATCATTTCTTGCAGTCTCGCTTTCTGAGATCTGTTTTTCCAGGAGATACCCATTTATCATGGCATATTATCATTTCCTGAGCTGCATCTGAAATTTTGGCACTCAATGTCTTTTTGGCAGAGGCCAATTATTATTATTATTATTTAACTATAACTATTACAAAATATAATGATAGGATGCCCTCAAGTGGCAAAATGTGAACTCCACCCAGGAAACAACAAGTGATTAATCACATAATCATTTTCTAATGAAAGAGACACCTTGGTTCAATTGCCAATTTCCTGGGTATATTTCTGGCTTTCCTTTAGTTCATAGATGAAGACAGTGCAAGGTGTATGGACTTCAAAAACAAAGAATTAGGTCATCCAACCATGACACATTGTGCTGACATTTCCTCCCTGGATAAACTGTCCTTGTACAAATGCATTTTGTCAGCTAGGCCCAGAATTTTTTAAACTGGCAGCCCATATTCTTTGCTATTTCTTGCAAATATGTTTCCTGGTATGTGTGATAATAAGGTACCACCAAATGTATTTAGGATGCCTACATTCATAATAAGCTACCTTTAGAGCTGCAGACATGTAATGCAGAAGTCCCACAAATTTTGCCACTACTACTTGACCTATTCATAACTAGTGAACAAAAGACACGTGAAAGAAGCCAGGGTATGGCTCCACTGAAAAAAAGAGAGAGAGGAAAGCCTAGCAATCCCATTTTCCAAGATATTATTTCTTCTTCTGACTTTCTGATACTTTTAATACTCTAGCAATAGCAATGTGGGACAGCCACAGTTAAAACTAAATTTCAGAACAGAGACAGATCATTTAAGTTTCCAGAGGTCAACTGAGCTGTTGTCTAAAACTGTTTAACAAAAATAAGGAAGGAAATTTGCATTCATTTTATTCTTGCATGCAAAAACAAAGAATTCCCCCTGTTTCTAGGTGAGATTATGAGAAGCTTGGCACAATTTTAAATAATTTCTTTTTTCCCCTGGAGAATTTTGATTGTGCCATTTTCACTTTCATATAAGATTTATTCTTGTATAAAACAATGCCTTTTGCACAAAATAAATGTTTTTTTTTTGCAAGAAAAATTGTTTTTTAGTCCAAAACCAAAATGTTAATGCATTTTTTAAAAAAAATGTCCATAGCTAATTGAGCAAATTTATTTCATGTCGTGCTCTGACAAGCCCAGACTCAGACAACTAATTAATTTCTGACCAAACCTGTGCCTGAAGTAATAGATAATCACATAGTAGTCTTTGTAACCAGTACTAGTCAGCTTTGAAGCATTAGGCTAATAATTAATAAGGGTACATATAAGCTGAATTTGGACCCCAATTGTGCTATTTGGAAAACAGCCTAATTTGTGAGCTAGTTGGTTTCAACCCAGAATCATATTAAAATCTCAGATCAGAAATCAGCCTACTATTATCTAGAGTGCAGATCAACAAATGGAAAATATGTCTCTGTGTTTGTTTTTTATCAGAAATATATGAAATGTTCAGGCCCATTTGCAGGGGATTGTCTGTTCTAAACTTATGCCTTTATACTATAGGCTTTTTTATCATGAGGAGGAGGTATCATAATTTACATATCTTAGTACTATAAGCAACTGCCAATATATTTGGCAACCAGCTTACCCAGGTTTTTTCCTCTTTTTGGTAAAGTTTCCAGTAAATATACAAGCAAGGATGTGTATACACACAGAGAGAAAGATACACAAACACACACACACTTTCTCAGCTCTTTTACTTGATTCCCCTTTACCTACTTGCAAAACAAAACAAAACAAAAAACTGTTCTCCACATTACTCCATTGTATCCTTACATCTGTTTTGGAAGTGAAGCCTTCCAATATGTCACCATTTTATATTTTGATTTTGGCAAACTGGTACTATACACACCATAAGAGGGGGAGCTGTTCTTATAATGCAAGGGAGGCAAGAGATAAGCCTTGCCTCTGCATGAGCTGCAATCCTAATAAAACCTACTCCATCTTTCCACAACTGATTAAGGGAAAACCTGAGTATGGCATGCCACATCTCATGGGAGTGTCCACTTTCCTCTTCAGTCCACTTTGGTTTCATAACCCCCAGTATTCTAACTCTTCAAAATTTAAGGCATTCTGAACATGTTCATGTTGTATAATGTATGCCAGTGGAGAACAGGTATTGTAGACCTGGGCAAGAAAATACTGAAACATCTGTATAAGAGGTTTTTTCTGGCCTTGTCTCCAACTACAGATCCCAAAAGGAAAAAAAAAGTCTGTAAAATTACTCCCCTTGTGAGAAAGAACCTCCCCGATGCATCGGGAGGGGGTTCTTGTTGCACTCGCCACATTTGAAAAGGGTACAGCCAGTTGGCTGGGCGCGCAGGAAGTCCTGCCTTGGTTCCTGCGCACCTAGCCAATCAGCTATAGGAAATGTGACAGTAGAGCATGCTGGGAAATCTCGTGGTGCACAAAGCATCACAAGATTTCCTGTGGGATCTTGGGGCTACATAGCTCTGCACTTCCACGTGGCAGCAGCCATTTTAGAGCTTCAGCTAAGCGAGTAACATCGCTTAGCTGCTTCCTTGGCTTTTTGCGAGGCTTTTGGGCCTAGCAAATACTTGATTTCTCTTCTTCACCTTATTTAATCATTGTCTATTCTCTGGAGTCCTCTGAAGACAAGATTGTTTTGTAGCTCTGGTTCTTAGCAAGGCTGGGCGAGGCCTTCGGGCTGGTCACCTTAGGCCTACTTCAGCAGCCTGGGCATCTTAACACTCAGCTTGGGTAGACACTGAGCCGAGGCGGGTGCCCTGACAGGAGGCTCTCTGCTGGGTGTGTGGTCCGTTTCAGCTGAGTGAGGCCTTGTGGTGCCCCAGTCAACTCCAGACTGGTAAGGTTGGGATTTAAAGGGGGGAGGATTGGACACGTTCAGCCTCCATGAGCTGGATGCTTTCCCCCTGTAGTGAGTGTTTCTGTGTGAGTCTTTTTATGAGCCGGTGGACACTTTCCCTTTGTGTTTGGCCAGTGAAGCTTCCTGGCGGTTGGCATCTCATTTGAGTCTTGGGAAGGGTGGCCTTTGGCCTGGTGTGGTCATCCCAAGTGGGTGGTGTTTTTGGCAGACCCATGCGTTTACAGCTGGGCGTGCATCTATACAGCATAATGCCCCGCCGTAAGGCCCAATCCAAAAGGCGAGCAGCTCCTGCTGCATCAAGTGCTGGACACTCTGCTCCTGTGTAGGAGGACTAGAGAGTGTTTTTTGCAGGTGGAGGTGCGATGGAACAGACCATCGATGTGGAGTGAGCAGACCAGGCAGGTGCTTCTGCGTCTCAGCATGACACCTGAACTGTTGTGGGGCCACACTTTGGGGGATCTACGCAGTCAACTGGTGATGTTTCACATCAAGCGTCAACATCAGGTGTGCCTCCTTCTACCCCTCCACAGGTGTCTTGGCCCACCTTGGTATGGGCTCCAGGTGGCCAAGTTGGGTAGAGCTTGGGGGTGGAACACTCCAACTCTGCAGTGCTGAGGGCACCCTGGATGATACTTGAGTCTTCCCAGGTGTCTAACTCGAGGGTGCATTTGGTGCAGCCAGTGGTTACCATGGCTGGTGATGCATTAAGAGTGCCTTCCTTAGGCCTGCTTGGTTCAACAATGGACAGAGTAGGGGATTTCACCCCATATGCTGGGATGTCTACTGCCCTGGGCTCTCACCTTCTCATTGCTACCAAAGAAAGAATTTGGAAAGAAGAATATATAGATTTATTTTCTCTTACTTTTAACGATCCTGAACCAAGAATCATGGTGAAGGATGGGATAGTATTTAGCTTACCTAAGGAGTTCCAGGTGTTTAAATGCCCCAAGGTGGAACGCAACTTCGTTACATGGATAATGGGTTTCAGTATTTACAGGGGAGTGGTGGAGGAAAAAGAACCACATAGGTCAGCTGATTTTTCCAAATACCAGGAAATTATGATTAAAGCGTACACGAACTGCCATCACAATTCACGTGGTGCAGCTTGGCTGCAATATGATGAGCAGTTTAGAATGAGGGCAGCCCAAGATCATTCACTGTCATGGAGACATGTGCAATCAGAGCTGTAGGCAGATGTTATGGTTGGGGCCTCCACTTCAAGCTGTTGTGACAATGGTTTGTCTCCATGGTCATGCAGCTGAGAGGGCAAAATGCGAGGCCTGGCATGGGTGAACAAAAGTAATTTGGTATCTGTTGGGACTACAATGCAAGTAAGTGTAAGAGGCAGCCTTGCAGATTTGAGCACAAGTGCAACACCTGCAGGGGGGATCACCCCGGCACTTCCTGTGTTAGAGGAAAAAGGTCAGGTGGGAGTTCCTTTAGTAGAGGAAAAGACTGAGGGCCCTGACACACGGCTTACCTTTTTGGGGAGTGAGTTGGACACCAGGGTTGGGATATCTCGTTTACCAAATGACAAGCTAGTGGCTATGAGGGAGCAGGTTAGGTCACTGATGGAAAGGCATAAAGCTACACTCCATGATTTCCAATCCCTTACAGGATTGTTAAACTTTACATGTAAGTCCCAGGGTGAGCATTTTGCACACAATTGTATAGAGCTACTAAAGGGGTTTTTGCTTCACACCATCACATAAGAATCACCAAAGGGATTCGTGATGATTTGAAGGTCTGGGATTCCTTTTTGGAATAATTCAATGGGATTTCATTCTGGAGGTCTGAAATGCTGCTGAGGGCTGATTTTCAGGTGCACTCTGATGCTGTTGGTGCCCACGGATTTGGAATCTATTGGAATGGTCAGTGAGCTGCAGAGGCATGGCCTCATGCTTGGGCAGAACGCGGTCTGACCAGAGACCTGACGTTCCTGGAACTGTTTCCTATAGTGGTAGCAGTACACTTATGGGCGAATCAATTTGCTAACAAGACTATCTGGTTTTGGTGTGACAACCAGGTGATGGTTCAGGTGGTAAATTCCCAGTCTTCCAAGTCCTCCAGGGTGATGAGTTTGGTTAGGTCTTTGGTGATTCACTGTTTGAAATTCAATGTTTTGTTTCAAGCTCACCATGTGCCTGGTTTGCTTAACCTTTTGGCGGACACCCTTTCTTGTTTTCAGTTCTCCAGGTTCTGGCAGCTGGCTCTCGAAGCTTTGACACACCCATTGGAGGTACCAACAATTCTGTGGAGCCTTGGAGACTAGAAATCGACAGGGTGATCCTAAAATCTATTGCTCCATCTACACGCAAGTCTTATCAGACAGCTTTGAATGCTTTCAGACAATTTTTGTTAGAAATAGGGGAGGTGGAGGTTTGGCCTATTAGGGTCGACCTCATTCTTCAATTTATAGTGCTTCTTAGGCAAACGGGTTTGTCGCCTGTTACCATCAGGGGCAGGCTGGCTCTCCTGGCCTTCTACTCTAGGGCCAGCGGATTACATGATCCTACCACAGATTGTAGGGTAAGGAGAGCATTAGAAGGTTGGACCAGAGAATTCCCAGAGGTTAAGGACACCTGTTTACCAATAACCGGTCCAATCCTGATAAAATTATGGCAACACTTAGCCAATACTTGTTATTCATTGGAGGAATTGGCTTTGTTCAAAGCTGGATTTGCTATAGCTTTCTTTGCAGCCTTGAGGATCAGTGAGATTGTCCCTGACTCTTGCAATGATCAATCAGGTAGGGCACTCCTGCTCTCGGATGTTACATCTTCAGAGCAGGGGATTCAGATTTCCATCAGGTGCTGTAAGGTCAATCCATTACTTTAGCTAAGGCAACTGAGGGACAGATCTGCCCCATCATGGCACTGGCAGATTACTTAAAGGTTAGACCAAATATCCCAGGATATTTATTTGTGCATACTTTGGGTATGCCACTAACTCAATTTCAGTTCAGGATGGTTTTAAAGGAGACTTTGAGGTGAGCCAATTTACCTCCTGCTCAATTTTCTTCTCATTCTTTCTGCATTGGTGTGGCAACTGCTGCGGCTGTTCATGGTTTAGGTGAAGCCATGATTCGCCGAATTGGCCGGTGGTGATAGAAGGCATTCAAATCTTATGTCTGCACATGACGGATATTTGCTATTCATGATAAACTAATTGTCCTTATTTGTCATTTATAGCTGGCTTCTTTCGTGGAAAGGTCTGGATAGTGGGCCACAGTCTCATATTTTGGGCAGAATGTCATATAGTGGAACAGCAATGCGACCCCTCTTTGGGATTGGCAAACACTGGCAGCCTGCAATGGTTCGGTCACAGGGACATGCAATGGGGAGCCTTACTTCCCACAATTATCGAACTGTTGAGGGCCCATCCGCACCCCATGTTTTAATTATACACTTGGGGGAGAATTACCTGGTCACGATTCCTTGCTTACAGCTTGCAAAACAAATGGTCAAGGACTTGCAGGAGATAAGGAAGCACATTCCTGGTGCTGTTCTTCTATGGTCTAAGTTGCTACCAAGGTGTAGCTGATCTGGGGCCCATAAGGACACTACCATAAATGGCGCATGACGTTGGCTCAATCGCTCTGTAGCTAAGCAATTAACCAGATTGGGCATTTTTGTAATTGACCATGTTGCTATCCAGATAACCATGCCTCAGCTGTATGGGGTGGATGGGGTACACCTCTCTTCAGAGGGCTCGGAAGTTTATATACAGTCACTTTCTGAGCACATCAGAAAGGCAGTCTGTGGGGAGGGGAGAGGGGATGCCAAGCTAGGCTGGCCCCCTCTTGTGGTGGGTAACAACCTCCTACCCACAGAAAGTAATTGGGTCATTAATAAATTGGTTGGGATTAATTAGGCTAAATTTAATTGGCGGAAGTGATGTCAATACTTGAGCTCTTGATGTCATTAACTTCAATATGATGTCATTTCCGATTGGGAGGAGCAAATTTTTTATTGTTATTTGCATGCTTTGTTACATGCAGTGAAGGACCACCCATTTGGGTTAGCCACACCTTCACATACACATGTGACAAAGCATTTGTGTATTTAATTGTAAATTGTGTTATTAGATAGACCCTTTACAGCTAAATAAAGTTGTGGCCTGTTTATACCCACAAGACAGCATCACTTGTCCTTTGTGCTGGTGCAAAGGACTATGTTGTGTCTGCCTGCCATACAGAAGTTAAGGATAAGATTACATTCAGAGATAAAAAAGTTGGCAACTCTAATCCTGCATTAATATGATTAAATAGAAAAGGATTCAAAGCCATACATGAACAACTAAGGCCCTGGGCAGACAATTGTTTGTTTTGTTTTGTTTTGTTTTGTTTTGGGTCAGTTTAAAAGCTCAAATTCTTTTTATTCCAAAGTGGAAGACATTTTTAAATTTTAGTGTTTATTAAAAAAACACTGACAAAAATTATTTGACATTCCTAATAAGGAACAGAGAAGACTGGTTTTTAAGGGCTAAATCTTGAACTAGGAGCTACTTCTGCACTCAGCAATGATGCTGATGTTCAGTGTTTTCTTATCATGTATAGTGACTGCCAAGTTGCATCCAGTGACTCCCACTTGCTTTTTACATTTATGCAGCATACCTTAGAAAAGTGTATAGATGCTTTCAAAGCTGAGGCTGAGTGTAGCAAGTGAAGTTTGCCAGGCCATTATCCTGTTCCACCTCTAAACACTCAGTCAACAGTGGACATCATGTTTATAGATTCCTTTAGTTTCAAAGTAGGACTTTTAATTAAAATTTCAGCTTTTAAACTAATATGTGCAATCCTACACTCACTCACCTTGGTGTAAACACTACTGAATTCGATGAGGCTTACTTTTGAGTAGAAGCAATAATGCTGGTCATTGATCATAGCAATAAAGATTGATTGATCAAAAGTAATCACAACCATTAAGACTGCTTAATTTTTTAACTTGAAGGGACTAAATACTAGTCTTATGAACTAAATTCATTGGTAACCTCCAGGGAGCTCTGTAGCAAGCTAAATTTACAGTTAACTTTTAAACCAAAATTAAAATTTGTCTAATTTCCAAAAGGTGCTCACTATCAAGCAGTCAAACATCTCCAGTTTCACTCTGTGACCAAAATCTGTAAGTTCCAGCTAGATTATACACACTGAATCAATTTCTGAATGGTAAGCCCATGTAATGATTTTCTATTTATAGAAATTCCATTGATACAATGTGTCTACTCTAATAGACTTTTTTTCAGCATTCACTTTAGTTCTGTGTAGACATTTAGAAACACATACACACAAAAACACACAAGGGGTTCAGGGTGAGGGCAGGCTGGCAAGTCTTGCCTTCAACATCCTTGAATGCTTTGGGCCCTGTCCTTTCTGTTCCTGGGATCTGAAGGGGCAAGAGATTCTAGTCAAACCCTTACATGTGATTGGGAGCCAGATAAAGCAGAGTTCCTGACTGCACAGAGGGTTCTTCAGTTCTTGGGTTCAGGTGATCATTAGAGGCCCTGTTGAGAAATTGCTATTCCATGTGGCAACATCATGGACAGAGGCTTTATGAGGGAACTCTCAGTCCCCCTCCATACACACACCATTTTTGTTCTAAAATGTGGAATTTTTGCATTCTTGTCATACTTGTAATGGATTTTGAAAGTGTATGAAGATATATATATCTTCAAACAGATCTTTTAAAAGTCTTTGACAGCTATTGTGAAGTGTTTAGCGGTTTTGATTTATTATGACAATGTTAATGTTTTAATTGTTTTTAACTTAAAAAAACTGTTTTAATTGGTATTTGTTAATTATCTTAAGTGCTATTTTTTACTGGCAAAGTGGAATAAAAATACAAAAATGAATTAAAAAACAATAAACAACCTACTTCACAAGTGTGACATATAAAGCATACTGTCTTAACCTTCTTATATGACAATGACAACAACAGCAGCAGCAGCAACAGCCTGAAATCTGCAGCTTAAATATTTGGAACTTCTGAAAGGCACCACTCCATTTCCCCTATTATAAAGTGTACATTCCTCATGGAATAGCTGCAAAATCAATTAAGTTATGTCAGAGATGAATGTCAACAAATGGTCAGTTCTATGATTTTATTTAGCTATCCAACAACACAAAATTTCTGAAGTAAGCAAGCTTCCATCAAACATGCTGACATTGAATCCTATCAGACAAGCTGCCTTGAATCCAATTTTGGGGAAAAGGTGGGATTCAAATTTAGGAAACAAATAAATAAATATCAATTTCCTTTAACTCCATTGAAGCAGGATAATCCAATCCTTAGTTTAGTTTAGTTAGATATTTTTCTTTCTTTTACTAAAAATATATTCATAGAAGAAACAGAACTCCATTTAGAGTATATAATTTCTTAATTACAGAACTGACAACTTCATCTTAAGGAATTTTATGAGGTTCTTGCATGGCTGATGGCTGATGGCTGTCAGTGGATATATATTGTGATGGTAACCAGATGGTGTTGGTCTCTTGATCTCTACCACTGTAAAAATTGTCAGCTACTGATTGCTTCTTTCTATTGAAAAGACTGTACAATCATTTCTCTTCAATGAGCATGTTATGCTTTGTTTTAGAATGGAAAGTAGTGTTGCCTTAGTGCTTATTAAACATTTTAATTTTAATTTTAACAATTTTAAAATGAAATTTAACCTTATTTGAAATGTGAAGCACATTGGAATATTTCTTGTCAAATTAAAATATCTGAGAAATCTTAAGGGAAACCCATGGAGTTTCAATAACTCAACAAAATGTGGCTTTGCACAACCCTAACAATATTAAATATTGAAGAAGCTAAACAACACCTTAATTTCTATCCCACTATCCCATTTTCTTTTTGTGTTATGTTATATATTATTTAGCTTATAAGGGAAGGAGTCTCAAACCAACTAATTGTAGGAACCTTAGTGGTTGAACTGTGAGGTACGAAAAAATAAATAATGAACAATACTTTATTACAGTGATTTCCAGATGTTCTTCTAGCAGAGAAGACATTTATCACTGACTTGCATGCAGAGGGATCTCTTCACATTGGAGAATACCCTTGTACATGTTCCATGAATATGACATAGTATGCCAACAGCATTTGCCAGATCTATTAGGCTTTCCTCATGAGTCACATGAACAGAGAAACTGGCTCAGAACACACCCTGAGTTACTTTGCATTTTCACATTGTCCAGATTAAACACAATTTGAAAGCATTTAGTGGCATCCAGGCTTTCTAGATACTTTAAATAATCTTTTAAAATAACTTTTTTAAATGGGAAAGAACAGCTCTACATGAATCATAGAATCATAG
>CM034708.1:98959533-98980196 GCA_020142125.1 Phrynosoma platyrhinos
ATCTCTTCCGGCAGGCCTTCTCAGAATAACATCCTTCCAGAATATATCTGCCCTGGAAGATGAGTTAGCCAGTCAATCAATTGGCTCTCCGCGTGTGATTGCTCTGTGTTGGTTTATTGTTTTTATTAATTTTACTGTTAAATGGCTTTTAATTCTTTTCTTGTTTAATTTTGTTTTAAGGGGACGGGAGGTTGGGACTTGGGGGTTGGGGGTGTTTTAATGCTGTCCTGTTTCTAATGTTGTAACCTGCCTCGATTGTTGGGCAGAGAGGCGGGCTATAAATAAAAAGTATTATTATTATTATTAATTTATACTGGTGGTTCAAAAGGGAAAGCCATGGAAAGAAGGCAATTTGAAAGCAATGATAAGGATAGAAAACAGAGAAAAGAGAAAAGACAAGGCTCAATTCACAGAAACCTTCATCAGAGCAGTGGCATCACTAGGGTTAGTGTCACCTGGTGTGTGTGTGGGGAGAGCAAACTGCCTTCTCCTCCCCAACCAGACCACCACCACCCCCCCCATCTTCAGAGTCCCATGTGGTGGCTGTCATGTGTTTGGGAGTCCAAAAATATGGCCTCCCAGCAGCTTCCACTACTGAGGGGGGGTGGAAGGGCAGCCTCCAGAGAGCCCATTTATGGTCTGGTGTCACTGCTGGGCAAGCGGGAAAGTGCTCTTTCCTGCTTGCCCAGTTGTGTTCCAGTCCGTCCTGGTGTATTACCCCACTGGGTGACATCAGTGGTGTCACAAGGGTTGGCATCACCCTGTGCTGTAACTCATGGTGTCACATACACACACACACCCAAAAAAGAGGGTGTCTGGTCTCATTGCCAGGGTTGCCATAAGTTGGGAAGGACTTGAAGGCATACAACCTCAACCCCAACCCCAGCCTTAGTGTTTTACTGGAGGACGGTGGCTTTGCTTGGCCCTTCTGCTACCCTTCCTGACTGGGACAAATCCCCGGTGACAAGGAAGAGCCTGAGGAATGGCAGGAGGAGGAGGAGGAGGAGGAGAACATTCCCAGCCATGGGGAGGCTGGAAAGACCAGCTGTTTGGCCAGGGTGGAGGCAGGCACAAGCTTTGGAGGCACTTGTGGTGGACCAAACCCCAAGCCTCAGGCATCTCATTTTGAAGTGGTGGTAGGAACGAGGAAGGGAGTGAGGAGGAGGAAGAGGAAGAGGAATTGAGCAGAGGTTATTTTTTGGAGGATAGAAGTAGGCAAAAGTTTGTATCCCCTTCGCCTTTCCTCTCAGGTAACACAGGGACTGGTATGGGGTTGTCCATCATTGCAAAAGCTGGGATGAAATCACATCCAGCCTAAGACATGTGTTCAAATGCTGACTCAGTCATGGAAACTCACTGGGTGACCCTTGGAAATGAGTCAAACTCTCTCAGCCTCAGCAGGTGGCCATGGCATACACCCCCAAGAAACTTTGCAAACCCTGTGATATGTTGCCTTTTAGGGCCAGCATCAGTCAGAAACTACTTTTGAAGACACACAACAATGGTCCATGGAAAGGAAGGGTAGGGATGGGGGGTGACCGGGTATACCCGCCCCCTGTGGGCTGTTGTCCAGTGTGTTCTGAACCCCCCCCCCACTCCCCTAGTGACACTACTGGATGACACCTCACTCTGGAGTATCACCCAGTTAGGTTCACCTCCCCCATACCCTCAGTGATGCCACTGCATCACAGTTGAAGGCTTTCACTGCTCCTTGCATTAATATTGCATAAATTATAAAAAGCTCACAAACAAGTTTGTCTGTGATCCCTAATTGGCTATAGTCACATATCTGTCCTATATAAGAACTACTGATCCCACTCAAAATGGGTATCATCTGCTTTTTATGATAGGAATACATGGCCAAATCTAATTGAGCACATAGTATTAGAATGTCATCATAGGCTCTTTGTCACTAAACAATTAAAGTGCTATGATTCCACTTTAATTGCCATGGTGACATCCAATGGAATCCTGGGAGTTTGGAGTTAAAGATGGGGTACTTGTCATTCTCTTCCAGAGAGGTCCAGGTCATCATCAAACTACAAATCCCAGGATTCCATGGGTGCAGCCATGCCAGATAAAATGGAATCTTACTGCTATAATTGTATAGTGTCCTTGGCTCATATCCATTTCATGTTCAGTAACTGGGAGGGACTACCTGAAAGGAACTAAGGATGATGAAAAATAGCCAAAATAATAGCAAGGAACTGGGGCACAATCAACATTAGGAACAAAGATAAACAGTAGATTTAAGAGATTTTTCAGTAAAGAGGACACTGGCCTCCTAGATTTTACTTTGAAGCCAAGACTTGGGCCTGGAGAACATTTAGCTTAGTTATTATAGCCAAGTGACATAAGAATGTTCTTTATTTTTCCCAGGCTAAAACACCAAGCTGGAAGAGAGATGATATATTTTTAAAATAAATTTTTATTAATAAAACATAACTATATAGATTCATATTGAAAGCTTTACATTTTCCACAACTTATTCAATTCAGTACACATATCTGAAAATTAACTGTGTGTGAAAAATGGATAATTTCAACTTTAATTACTTTCTAAGTTTCTACTACATCTGGTTTCATAGAACATTTGTTTGGCTCAATATTCACAACTTCCGATTCTCACATCTTTTCACTGTCTTAACAGCTTAAAATCTATTAAGCACAGCTCTTAACAGTTATTTCTTCCCTTGTGTACTTATTTGTCTACGTTTCCCAGTTCTTTTTGCAAAATCCTACAATGAGGTTCCATTTTTTCCAATAATATTCAGATCTTTATTGTTTAATCTAGCATTTAATTTGTCAATTTCACACATTTCAACTAGTTTCAGTAACCATTCATCTATAAGTGGTGCTTTTTCAGATTTCCAATATTTTGCCCATAGCATCCTAGCTGAGGTTATCATATATAATACTGATCTCCAGTGTTCCTTCTCAAACGTTTCTGGTAAATTATTTGTCATATTTAACAAGTACAGTTTGGGTGTCATATGGAAGCTAATTTGGAATATCTTACTTATTGTCATCTGTACTTTCCTCCAGAATTTCTTGATTTCTTGACATCACCATCACATATGGATCCATGTGCCTTTTGTTTTTTTACATTTCCAACATTTATCTTGTTGGGTTTTCTATATCTTTGAAATATTTTGTGGTGTGAGATACCAGTGTTATATCATTTCTAAGAACTTTTCTTTTAAATCCTGTGAATAGGTGAACTTTTGAGTCTTTTTCCTTGCCTTTCTCCAATTTTCCAGTTGATCTTATTTCCAAAATCTTTTGCCCATTGGATCATTGTTTCTTGAATTTGTTTAGTTTCCAACTCTCTCCCTAAAAGTAAGTTGTAGAATTTGGATTTTTTTTTTTTTTGCCCTCTTCACTAAATATGATTTTATCTAATTCATTTTTCTCATGTTCAAATTCTTCCAGGTTAGTGTCCATCTTAAATCTTTCTTTTAATTTTAGGTACAGGAACCAGTATAATTTGTAATCTATCTTCCCTAGTTCTTTGATGGGCTTTATATTGATCTGATTTCTCTGATCTCTTATTAGTATGTCCTCATATCTCAATCATTTATGTAGCTGTTTCCATCTTCCTTGAAATGCTTCTTGCAGAAAAATCCAAACAGGGATTCTTCTATAAAATTTCTTTTTAGTTTAATCCAATTTGTTAATATTGACTTCCCAAGAAAGTGATTTTCAAAATATTTATGGACTTTTGCTTTTCCAAACCACAGATACACGTGCCAGCCAAATCGATTGTTGAATCCCTCCAATGCTAATATTCTGTCATTTTCTAATTTGATCCAATCTGACATCCACAACAGTGTGCTTGCATAATAGTATAACCTTAAATTATGGACATTACAGCTGCCATTTTCAGTTTTATCTGTTAAAATCTTCCATTTGATTCTTGGCTTGTGTTCTGCCCATATGAAATTTTTAAGATCTTTTTACCATTATTTAAATGGTTTTTCATTAGTTATAATCAGAATGTTTTGAAACAGAAAATTTATCTTGGGGAGTACCACCATTTTGACCCAGCAATTCTTCCTAATAATGTTAGCTGAAGTTTAGACCATTTTTCCAGATTTATTTTTATTGTCATCCATATTTTTTTGTAATTGTTTTCAAATAAGTCTGGGTTTCTTTTTGTAATCCATATTCCAAGATATTTCACCTTCTTTGTAATTTTACAGCCTGAACTCTTTTCTATTTTTTCCTCTTCCATCTTTAAAATATTCTTTGTTATAACATTTGTTTTCTCTCTATTTGTTTTAAATCCAGAAAATTTACTAAATTTGATAATTTTATTCATTAATTTCTCAATTCTTTTAATCATATCTTCCAAGATATTGCCAGATCATCTGCAAAAGCTCCTAATTTATAGTCTTGTCCTTTAATTTTAAGTCCTTGTATTTCTGGGTCTTTTCTTATGCCTTTGTTCAATATTTCTAGCACCATTATAAACAATTGAGGTGATAAAGTTCATCCTTGGGGGGGGTACCTTTTTGAATTTTGATCTCTTGTTTCTTTTCTCCATTAACTATCATTTTAGCCATTTGGTTAAAGTAAATTTGTTTTATCCAGTTCAAAAAGTTATTGCCTAATTTCATTCTTTTAGATATCTTCAGCATACAATCCCACTTGACATTATCAAAAACTTTATCTGTGTCCACAAATATAAACATTGTTTTCTTCTCATTATACTCCTCATAGTATTCCATTGCATCTATTATTGTCCTAATGTTCTCTTTGATATGCCTTTTGGGTAGATTGGCCAGTATGAATTGTAGCTGAAAGCACTTTCTTCAATCTTTCAGCCACGATTGCTTTATAGATTTTATAATCTTGGCTAAGAAGCAAAATTAGTCTGTAGTTTTGAATTTTGGTTTTATCTCTCCCTTCCTTGTGTATTAGCAGAATGTTTGCTTCTCATCATATATCTGGAATGTCATTTTTCTGGATTTCATTACGTGCTTTTAAAAGTTGGAAGAGATAAAATTTAAATAATTTTATCTCTTCCAACTTTTATAGCAGACAGCTGATAACCCATCCAGTCCTGGAATCTTTTCATTCTTCATTCTTTTTATTGTCTTTGTTAGTTCTTCCAGAGTAAACAGTGTGTTCAACAATTTTTGTTGTTCTTCTGATATGATGTCTATATTATGTTTATCTAAATATCTTTCTAGTACTTCCTCATGGTGAACACAGTCTTCCTCTTCTCTGTGTTCCTCTTTATAGAGTTCTTCATAACATTTCAAAAAAAATGTTTTTATGTGTGCCTGCTTCATGAAGATTTTTTCTACAGGGGGATGATGTATATGATATCTTTCTATCAAAGCTGCCATGAAGTTTGTAGAGTGCTGAAAATGTAAGGTGTAATGGGAGGATGATTATTTTGGATTTGGGGAATAGTATTATAATTTAGTAAGGAATTGTTTCTGGAAACAGTGGATTAGACTCCTCTTCTCAAATCTCAGACTATTAATGTACAACAGATTTAAAAACACCAACAACAAAATAATAAAATTGTAGCTATAAGTGTACCTTGAAACCAACTAAAGATAGCATTCTGAATGAAGTAGATGAAGAAGAATATTAAAAAGTGGTAAAATTAGAGATTTTGGAAGAGATGGGAAAGAATACAATGAAGAAAGAAAATAAGTATTAAAAGCCAAGTGGTGACTACTAATAACAAAATAAATAGTGGGGGGAAACAGTGCTTGGATTTTTTTTAAAAAAAGTTTGATATGTGAAATAAACAGTAAATGTAACAGTTGATAAGGGACAATACAGAAAAAATGGGATAGGAGGCCACATGTTCAGAATAATAGCTTCCTTTCATTTGAACTATCATGCAGTATGTTTGCTGAGGATGAAGGTTATTATTTAGCATCATGTGCTACAGCAACTGTTAAGGAGCCATTATTACCCACTAGGCACACTTAAGGCCTCTACAGATGGCACTTTGCACCATCTTGCAGGCAAGGAAGGGGAGGGGCAGCCACACACTGGGTGCCCCAACCCCTCCCTGAGGACGTCATGACAGTGCATGCCATGACAGCACATGCCATTACGCATGGCGTGCACTGTCAAAACGTCCTTCTGGCACATCATCTTGACGCGCTGTGCTGGAAGAGATGCAGAAGAGCCGCATGGTGGCTCTTGATGGCTCTTGATGCATCCCTTCTGCCGGCTCCAAAAGGAGTGGCTCATTTCAGGGCTGGCAGAAGGGAGGATTCGGGCCAAGGCATGGGGCAGCCTCAGCCCCAATCCTCCACTTCCCAGGGCGGCCATGGCCACCCGTCTGCATCCCCCATTAGTTCATTGCTTACTGGGTTAGCAAATTTCTTTTAAACTGCTAGTATTCAGAGCCAGCTATAAATATTTTCTTTTTACTGCTCAAAAATACTTATCCACATATGTTGTCAACAAAGCCCACATTTTATAATTTCATTTAGCAGGTGGGGGCATTATATGTCCACATGTGCATTATTCCTGGGAGGATATTTCTGAGGAAATATTTGTACATTTCTGGCTATCTTGCTCATTCTACATACTGGCCAAATTATTATTGCTATAAGAAATTATAGCACATGCCTTGAGGAATTATTATTACAGATAACTGAAGATGATATGGTTTGCCAAAGGAACCTTTTTTTTTTTAAGGATCCAGATGCAAAATACAGGAGAGAAATCAAAATCCCTGTATTGGAATGAAGCAAAACAATAAACATGAATTCCACTTAAACACTTGACATCACTGATTCAATTTTATAAGAAATCAGTATTTAGTAATGATAAAGGATATTATAACATTCTTTGAAACAATGAAATATTTGATATAATATTTGGTAAAATAATATGTAATTTGAGTAACAAGGAAATATTTAACATTCTCTATCCGAAGACCAGGTGTTTGTTTGTTTGTTTGCATGCTTACTTGCTTACTCATTCTGATCTTTTACTCAGTGTTATTTATAGCCACTTCAGTGTTTCTGCTTTAACAGAATTCCCACCCACCCACCCATTGTGGCACTCTTTTTATGGCTGGACTTGCTTAAGTAGACCCTTCGGGAAAGACATTTGCTTTATTCTGAAAGAGAAGATCATAATTTGGAAAGTTACTTTGAAAAAAGTATTTAGTTACAGATAGATTCCCAAGGCTCCAAAAAGTTAGTTAGTTTCAGTTCTTAAAGGTCTTGTGCTTTTCCATTTCCTTGGCCTGTGACAGCAAACACATTCTTCCTTCCATTTCCTTTGTTCTCACAAAATGAAGGTTAATCTAAACATAATAAAGCCTAGTTACACTATGGATCCTCCTTCAGGTTTTGTAATCTCTTAAATAATTCAAGCTGCACAAGAGCTTATTATGGAGCCCCAGAAGTTCATGACAACCTCAACATACACAGGATAGCTTAAGCCATAGTTAAAGCCAGCATTTGAACCATGTGACTTCCACTGTTTACTGAGATCACATTGCTGTAACTATCAAAATAACTAACAATTACAGCAACTCTGAAAGGTGCTAAGTTAACTTTCATTAAGTTACAGGTATAGCATAGCTATACTTTGGGAAAGGAAACTCATTACAATCGACTAGATGTTTGCAGCTAGTTCTTCCAAGCTTTGATTTATTTCAGGAACAGCCAGAATGTGAACTAATTCTCTTTGGAGATGTGTGCATTTTTCCTGTATAATAAGCCATTGAACTGTAGCTTGAAGAACCCTCTTAGGTACTGAACTACCATGAGGTTCTGGATCAATTTTGCCCAATCAGCTGGCCCCTCAACTCTCCTGAAACACTATAAAAGGTCTTCCTCTTCCAGTTGACAAAAAGACAATAGTCTTCCTGAGCTTTGGTGTGTTGCTGCATATTTGCTCTATTAATATGACTTCTGGTTTCATCCTTCAGCTCCCTGGATTGTCAACTCCTGATTCCTCTCAGACAATTGCCTATTGCTCAGACCTAACAAATTCATTTCTAGTCATTCACTCACGAGTATTCTTTTTGGGGTGCTTTAGTTGTATATTCCTGCATGATGTGAGGGGGGGAGTGGACAAGCCTAGCCCTTGTGGTCCCTTCCAATTCTTAAATTCTCTGATTTCTATTATTTTGGCAAGGAATGTTCTCTGAAAATTTTGATTTCTCTTAACAGAAATTCTTATGTTTTTATGATATTTCTGTTTCTGATATTCCTTGAACACAGTGCCAGCCTAGTGGTTTCCAGGTCACCAAAGTCACAAATCCAAACTTTAAAGGAGCTACCCAAGGAGCTGATTCCTATACCCAAAATATGTTCAGTAACTTGGATTCCTTAAAAATAATTCCTTAAAAGTTTGGACTAAACCTTAGAGCAGACTCATTGCATATATGACATGCGATGACTCATTAGCAATAGCAGCTTCATTTTGGCATGCTCAGAGCCTCCCACATCCCTGGACTTGTTCCTTGCACAAGCTACGCACTTGGACTGCCACCTTGCCACCCACAAACAGGCCCATTGGAGCACCTGCCCGCCATCCTCCAGTCCTGCATGCTAGACTCCAGTTGCATCCCCTGAAACAGTCACCCCCAGGTCTTTTGAGGAACCGATGCAGCTGGGAGGGGCTTGGCCTCGGCTCACCAACACCAAGGAGGTGTGCAGGAGGAAGCAGGGTCTCTGCCTGTATTGCGACCTCCAGGGACATTTAGCCTGGGAATGTCCTGTCAAGGCCCATGCTGCTGGGACACAGGTTCTCTGAGATGTAGAGCGGGTTCATCACCTGGGAGAGTCTCTTGAACCCACTTCCTCCATCTCAGCTCCTAGAAAAGACCCTTTGCTAGTGGCCGCTAATCTCAGACTCCCCTCAGTGGAGTTCCTTCCCATGGGAGCCATGTTGGACTCGGGGGCCTCAAATAACTTTATGGATTTGGAGTTTACAAAATGCCATCAGATTCCTTTGCAGGCCCTCGTTGAGCCCAGGCCAGTGGAAACTATAGATGGATAGCTGCTCCAGTCGGGCCCCATGACCCATCAGATGGTGGTGCTCCATCTCGAGATCCAGGGTCATGTGGAAGAAATCCAGTTTCTGTTGGTGACTGTCCCTCATTTTCCTTTGGTCTTGGGAATGCCCTGGCTCTCAAGACACAAACCACACATTTCTTGGTCCCATCAGGAAGTCCTGTTGGCCTCTGAGTACTGCCAGGAACATTGTTGGCTAGAGTGGATCCCTGCGGCAATAGCACCAGAGACCCAGGACTGACCAGTCATGCTGCTGGCAAAATATCGGGACTTTGCTGACGTATTTGACAAGAAGGAGGTGGACCGCTCATATGACTGTGCCATTGACCAGGTACCAGGAGCCCCTATTCCAGCAGGATGCCTCTACTCCCTCTCGGAGCCTGAACTGATGGCTCTGTGGGATTTTTTGGAGAAGAACCTCCAGAAAGGTTTCATCCATCCCTCTAAGTCCCCTGCATGCACATCCATCTTGTTTGTGCACAAGAAATGCAGGGAGCTGCACCTCTGCAATGATTACCAGGCTCAACCGGATCACCATCCACAACCGGTATCCATTGCCCTTGATCCCAGAGCTGCTGGAGTGACTCTGCCATGCCAAGGTCTTCACCAAGCTAGACATCCTGGGGGCCTACAACTTGGTGAGGATCAGGGCTGGAGACGAATGGAAGATGGCATTCCAGACACAGTATGGGCATTACGAATATACAGTCATGTCCTTTGGTCTGTGCAATGCTCCAGCCATCTTCCAACACTTTGTTAATGATATCTTCAGGGACTACTTAGACTGTTTTGTTATAATTTATTTAGATGAATTCCTCATTTATTCTCCTAGCCAGGCAGCCCATAATGCCCATGTCTGTGCTATTCTTCAGAGGCTCCGGGAGCACCAGCTCTATGCCAAGCTCAAGAAGTGCCCCTTTGACCTTTGTGAGGTGGACTTCCTGGGCTATCAGATCTCAGCTCAGGACACATCCAAGGTAGAGGCAGCTTCCTCGCAGCAGGAAGGATGCCCAGCTGTTCCTAGGGTCTGCAAACTTTTACTGGAATTTCATTGAGGACTATGAGACTCTAGTAGCCCCCATCTCCCAACTGTTATGGGAAAGGTGCATTTCCAGTGGATGACAGCTGCCCAGCAGTCCTTTGAGACATTGAAAGCATGCTTCATGTCAGCTCTGATCCTATAGGACCCGGACCCATGGATGGCCTTTGTCATAGACAAAGATGTCGCCATTGGGGCCGTGTTACTCCAGCCGACGGGGCCTCAGGCACACCTGTTGCCTTATGCTTTTTACTCCCAGCAGCTTACTCCTCTGGAGCAGAATTACACCATCTGGGGGAAAGAGCTATTGGCAATCAAGGCGGCTTTCAAGACCTGATGGCATCTTCTCGAGGGAAGAGCTCACCCGGTGCAAGCGCATACGGACCATCGGAACCTGGAGCACTTGCAAATGGTGTGGAAGCTCTCTTAGAGGCAAAAGCGATGGTCCATGTTCTTCACCCGCTTCAACTTCTGGCTCCAATATGTGCCCCAGGCAGGTGGACGCCCTTTCAAGAAAGCTGGAGTATGCCATAGACCTGGATGGGGAGCTCCAGGCCACCATTCTGCACCCAGAGAACTTTGCCACCACTGCCCCGAAGGAAAACTTTTTCTTGGACCAGATCTGTGACCTCAAGAACCAAGACCCACTATTAGCCCAGCATGCCACAGTGGGGGATGCTTCTCCCTTTATGCTCCAGGATGGCCTTCTCTATCACTGAAGCCATCTCTACGTACTAGCTGGTCCTTGTCGGGAGGCGGTTTTGTGGTTGTGCCATGACAGCAAGCCAGCAGGACATTTTGGCCTCTGCAAGACTCTACACTCCCTCACCTGGGAGTTTTGGTGGCCTGGAGTCCAAGCCGAGGTGGCCAAGTGCGTTGACCTTGTCCAATGTGTCACCATGCCAAGGACCATCCAGGACAGCCTGTGGGTCTGTTGTTGCACTTGCCAATGCCCTCCAAGCACTGAAAGGTAGTGTCTATGGATTTTATAACAGACCTTCCCATGTCTGCTGGCTATACCACCATTTGGCTAGTGGTTGACCTCTTTTTGAAGATGGCCCATTTCGTGCCTTGTGCTGGCCTCCCTATGGTGAAGGAGATAGGCCAGATGTTTCTCCAACACATTTTCCTGCTCCATGGCCTTCCTGAGGGAGTGGTCTCAGATCAGAGCGTGCAGTTCACCGCTCAATTCTGGACTAGTCTGCTGTGTCTCCTGGACATTGCACCGTATCTGTCGTCAGCTCATCACCCTCAGTCGGATGTACAGACAGAGCACACTAACAGGACAATGGAGCAGTACCTATGGTGCTACTCCAGTTACCATCAGGAGAACTGGGCTGACTTGCTTCCACTGGCCGAGATTGCCTACAACAACTCAGTCCATGCCTCAACCCAGCAGGCTCCCTTCTTCACCACTGGGAGCTTTCATCCTCACAGGTTGCCTGCTGTTGTTCCTGCCTTGTCGGTCCCCGCAGCAGATCAATGGCTCCAGGAACTCCAGGCCAAACAGTCCCTGTTGAAGGAGCAGCTCAAGGTGGCCAAGGCGGCATGTAAGAAGGGTGTGGATTGGCGGCTCCAGGAAGGTCCCCCTTTGTGGGTGGGGGATCCAGTCTGGCTGTTGATGTGGCACCTTCCACTTCAGAGGCTGTGTCCAAAGTTGGATGCCTGGTTTGTTGGTCCCTATAAGATCGTGGCCCAGGTCAACCTGGTGGCCTTCCAGCTCCAACTCCTGCAGACATAGAGGGTTCACCTCGTCTTACACTGGTCCCTGTTTCCCCCGGCCATGGGAGTCTTACCTGATGCTGATCCGGCCCCTCCGACTGCCCCAGTTCTCGTTGATGGGGAACAAGTATTTGAGGTGTCCCAGACCTTGGACTCCCGTCATCATTAGGGTCACCTCCTGTACCTCATTGACTGGGTCAGGTATGGGTCAGAGCAGCACCCCTGGGAAGCTGCTGCTGATGTCCATGCTCCTCGTCTGGTCCAGGCCTTCAATCACTGTTTCCCTGACCAGCCTCGGCCTCCTTCGGGTGTGAGGGAGGGGGATAGGAGGGGGAGTGATGTCATGCCCTGCTTGAATGAAGACGAGGAGGATGAAGAGGACAAGCCAGAACCTCCTCCGGGTCCTGAGCCTACAGTGGAGGAGCTCTAGCCCAGTCATAGCAGCCCTGCAGTGCCAACTCCTGTGGAGTGTCCAGCAGAGCCTGTGACTTCTCAAGAGGCTCTGCAGCCAAGCCTTCTGATGACAGAGTCATTGGACATGGAAGAGGATCAAGGGACTATGCCTACCTTTAGGCAGCGTAAAGCCTAAGCATTACTGTCTTTTCTTATGAGCCATGTCTTCTCATGAAGTGGCCAAAGTGCAACAGTCTCAGTTTAGCCATCTTGGCTTCTAGGCTTGTTTTGCTCTAAGATTCTTCTCTTCTCTAGCACCACATTTCAAATGAGTTGATTTTCTTTCATTCAGATTTCTTTACTGTCCAGCTTTCACAACTATATATAGAAATTGGAAATAGATAGCATGGATAATCCTAACTTTATTATTCAATGATATATCTTGACACTTCAGGATCTTGCCTAGTTCCTTCATACCTGCCCTTCCAAGTCCTATTCTTCTGATTTCTTGACTGCAGTCTTCATTCTGAATAATGACTGGGCCAACACATGGAAAATCTTTAATTATTTCAATGTACTTTACAATGTATGCCATGTACTTTAAAGTTATGTATATCATCTGTGGTCATTATCTTTCAAAATCTGTCTCCCACTTTTTTTCTTTTTAGCTACTCTTTGCAACTGCTGTTAAGACAATACTTATATTATTTTTAATTGTTCCCTGCTTTTAATTAATTTTTATTTTACCTATTGTTTTTGTATTTTTAGATTGTACACCTTTGGCAGGTTTTTATTATTTTAATGCTTTGATTATCTCTTTGTACAGCACTGTGTATGCTGACAGTGCTTTAGAAATAAACTATAATAATAATAATAATAATAATAATAATAATAATAATAATAATAATTCACACTCCCCACTACCACATATGTATATTCACTCCATATAGCTGTCCATGCAAGTGTATACTGAAATGTATCATCCTCAAAGTTGCTGCTTGATTCTTCCTTTCACCACCCTTCCTTCTTATGCAAAAACAAAATAACACAGATATCTCTTTTATCACTAAATTTAACAGAGCTCATATGTTTTGTCTAAAGAGGAAATATTCTTTCCACTCATGGCACTCATTCTGGAAAATGCAAAGAACGTCATTAGTATAATAGTTGTTTATTATTATTATTATTATTATTATTATTATTATTATTATTATTATTTCTTTAACAGCAGGATAAACTCTCAAAATTGCTTCAAAACTTTGTGATTTCAGTGTGTTTATTGCCATGTCTATCATTTTAAATACTATTATTGTTACTATTCTATTGTGTTATTGCTTCAAGTCACTTTGAATACTGGCTTCTGTTGAAAAGCATCTAATGGATTTAATTAAAAGTACTAGGTGATACTGTTTACAAGAAAGCAGCAGCATGTATATGGTTCCTGGCAACATTCTGCATTATTCATTCAGGCTATTCAATCTGTTTAAATCTAGGGAATTTTTTTTCTGAATTAACAACACAGGAAGCTGTCTTATACTGAGTCAGACCACTTGTCCATATAGCACACCATTGTTAATGCTTACTGGTGCAGCTATTCAGGGTTTCAGACAGTGGTTTTCACAGTCCCAGTGGGAAATAACAGGAATTGAGCCTTACATCTTCTGCATGCAAAACTCATGTTCTGCCACTGAGTGTTTGCAAACTGGAGAAATATTTCCTTTATTCCAAAAGATGTTTACATGCTTTCTTATCTCTCAGAACAATGGACATGCACCCACTTTCTAACTGCAGAACATTACAGTTAATATCCCAATAACTCATTCTCCTTCCAGAATTTCTCTTTTACCTTTCACCTGTAACACAAACTGCACCACAGGCTCTCAGTTTGGGTGTTACTACACTAGACCTTCCATAATGCTTTCTAACCTCTGACATCATGTATCAATCCATCAGTGTTTCCATGCATGATACCTTTTAATGACAGTGTTATTTTTCTTAAGGACAATGTTCTAACAAATAAAGTTAAAGGCTATTTGAAACACATTTGTGTCTGAGGTCACAGTGTAAGATTGAACACATCTGGAAATATCCTTGAGCTAGACAGGAAAGCTTGAACACCCACATTTGTTAGAGCAAGTTTAGTGCTCTTCATATGCTTAAGAATGTATAGATAAGCTGATGCCAACATTTATTAAGGTTGAAACCTTCTTTCCCTTGGACACTGTTCAATTTTTAAAAGCCTGTTTTGACAGTTTAAAACTGTCAATTGGTAAACATCCAAATTATATGTTTTAAACAAATCTGATAGGTTTTTCAAGAAAGAAAACTTGAAGGAAGGAAGGAAGGAAGGAAGGAAGGAAGGAAGGAAGGAAGGAAGGAAGGAAGGAAGGAAGGAAGGAAGGAAGGAAGGAAGGAAGGAAGGAAGGAAGGAAGGAAGGAAGGAAGGAAGGAAGGAAGGGACCATCCTCTCTGCTGAATTAAGTTAGAATGCCTCAGCACTGGTATATTTTGTCCATTCTTCTGAAGCAATTTTAGAATAGAATATTGTTTTAAAATAAAGCTCAAAGAAATTAGGCTTTGGGGGTCTAAATCCACTTGCTACCCCAACTAGCTTTTATCTATTAAAAAAAAGAAGAAGGGAAAAGGAGAAAAAGAAGGAATATGGCAGCACCATTAAAACTAACTAGTTTTATTTTAACATGAGCTTCCATTGATATAAATCCATATCTACAGATGAGTACAGAGTGAACAGAATGCTAAATTAAAAAACAGTTAGTCTTAAAGGTTCTGCCACATTCCTTTTTTTATCCCCCTTCCTTCATTTTTTGTGCTGCAAGAGACTAACATGGCTACTTTTTTGACAAAGTTTACCTATAGTAAGTGCTGGGTGGAAAAGGAATGTGAGGAAAAGGCATTTGTCTCTGCATGTGTCACTTTGGGTAGGAAGAAACAATGTAGTAGGCATGTTTGAGAATGAGGAGTGATGAAAGTTCTGTAACTGCTTCTGAGTATATAACCTGTAAGAGATAGCTTCTGTATGCACCCCTCATAGACAAAAATATCAAGATGTAATAAGGATTTGAACAATGGAAGGATCTATGTAAAGTGTTGTTTTATCAGAATTCTAGACCTTTACTAAAGACTGACAAAATGAAACAACTTTGATCTGACCACAGCTTCTGATGTAGGCTTCCCATACCACCCATTTAGACAGGTTTTACCTGTAGGCATTGTAGGCATTCAAACCAGTGCTAATTTAGACCATAACCTGGTGTGGATTCCAAATTTTCATTTTGTAAAAATGCAATTTTATAACCCTTGTAAGAGCTGAAATATGGAACACAGTATGTAAGTGCTCTTCTGCCAAATAATTCTGCAAGAAACAAATTTGTCTGTGAACTTCAGGCATGACAGAGGAAGGATGAATTGTGGCAGTGGTGGAATGCAAGAAGCAAGGGAGGGCCTGTTATAAGGATGTGAGATGAGGTAAAAGAGGGGGAAAGAGAAAAGGGAGAGGGAGTAGGGGGCAGAGGAGTGCAAGGGAGGATCATATTGCTAAGACTTGAGATGAGATAAGGGAGGAAGTCTGACTAGTGCATGTGGGAGAATGCAATAAACAAGACAGTAGTGTCTTGCCATGATGTAAGTTAAGGTGATGAAGGGGCAGAGAATGAGTGGTGTGAACGGCAAAGTGCAAGAAACACAAGGGCATGTGGTAAGGTGGAGAAGGGAGTGGAAGAACTAACAAAAGGAAGTATTGTGAAAACACAAGAGAAGGGTATGTGAATATGATTGGGTAGACAGGAGAAAAGAGAGAAGGGAGGGTAAGAGGTGCACTGGCAGTTGCAAACAAGTAACAAGAGAGATAGGCATGTTGAGATGCAAGGTGCAAGGGAGGGAGGGAGATGTCGTGTCACAGAGTACAGGAATAGAGGGAAGTGGGTGTGAGATGTAGGAGCAGAGCTCAACAAACAAGACATAATGGCATGACAGAAGCAGTAGGTGAGTCCAGAGAGAAAAAATGGTGGTGGGGCAAATTAGTTAGCCCAGCAGTGGTGGCAGTAGCAACAGAAGGGGTCCTTCAGTGCAACTGATTCTTTCAGTGCTTTGTCCCCTCACAGTGCTACTCATGTAAAGAAGGTGAAAAAAGGCAAGATAAAATGGATAAAAGCTTCTTCAGGTAGATTCTTGATGTGAGAGGCAAGGGAAAATGTGAGAAGAGGAAATATATCTAAACAATGATAAATAAAATGTAAGGGTCTTTTTTAACCTTGAACAGACTCCACATTTGTCTTGGGAATATGGTATGATTATTTGTGCTGTTTCCTCACATATATGATCTATGTGCATATGAGATTTATATATTTGTATGAATTAAGAATACCATTTAGCACAACAATGTAAGCTCTGTCAGAGGAACTATTCCTTGGCTCCAAGAGTGAAGATGGTGAAAGGATTTATATTGAGGAGGAGGAGATTGTGAAGTAGGAGAGAGAGAGGCACACATCTTCCACACTGGATTAGCATTTATTTTCAAATACTTTTTTTTCCTTACACTAAGGAATAACTTTCAGCATTTACAAGGGATTGATGAGTTAGTAGCAGTAAAAACAATAGTATCCTGCCATCTACCTTATCTACTGAACAGTATCAATTGCTACAAGCTAAGAAATTTTATTTGGCAAAACATTTTGAAGACTGCAGCTCACTTCATCACAAGAGCCCTGTCACATTTCATAGTTGTAACACTGTGATTCCATTTTTTTTCATGGCTGCATCCTAAGCAATCCTGGGTTTTGTAGTGTGGGAAGGCACTAGACCTCACTGACCAAGATACTAGACATCCCTCCCTAAACAACAACTCCTAGGATTCCATATGATGAAATAGTAGCAAATTAAAATCAAATCATAGTGCTATAATTGTGTAGTGTAAATTTTCAGATAGACTTATCTGTGCTTCCCATTTGCACCCAGAGATGTCAGGTTTCAGTGCCACTAAGCACCAGCTTATTCCCAGCTTCCATGCCTTCAAAAACCTCTAGAAAGCATGTAAATAGTCAGGCAATCATGAATGAGCTGGCCCACTGTTGAGAGTGAGTTTAAGGAGGCTGACTTGACTGACAAGGGGCTTAAGCAGATGGGCGGCCATGGGCTGCCCTGGGAAGCTGCACCGCGGGACCGAGGCATCCCCACACCTCGATCCTGCAGAGCAGCTTTGCCGCCCCTGAAAGGAGCACTAAATTAGCACTCCTTTCACAAGTCAGCGAAAGTGCACCGCAAAAGGCTGCAGCACACTTTCGTTGACTTTTCAGTTGCAGCGTGTCCGAACGCTGCGGTGGGAGGTCCTCCTCGGAGTGCCGGCCATGCAGAGGGCCGGCTGCTCCGAGGACAACCTCGGGAGGGGGTTGGGGCGCCGGGCATGTGGCTGCCCCTCCCCTTCCCTGCACCGAAGACGGCCCAATAAGCCATCTGCTTAGGCCCTAAGCTCTCAGTCAAGTCTGCCTCTTCACTTCAAAACATTGCTCCAAGCCAGGCTCTGCTAGTCAGCTTTGGAGTGGTTTCAGAAAAGCTACAGAAAAAGCAGCAGCAAAATCAGCAGCAATGGCAGCAAGAGCAACAATGGTGATGGTGAGACCAACAATGGTGGTGAGAACAATGGCAGAGGCAAGGGAAGCAAGATAAGTCTAGTTGAAAAAAGAGAGCACTGGTGGTTCAGTGGTTAAATGCTGGTACTGCAGCCATTCACAGCCACAAAGTTTTGAGCTTGATCCCAGGGACTCCAAGGTCCACTCAGCCTTACATCCTTCTTTAGGTCACTCAAATGATTTTCCAGATTCTTAGGGGCAATTGGCTTACACATTGTGAAACTGTTTAGGGAGTGCTTAAGTGCACTGATAAGCAGTATAGAAATGTCCTCACTATTGCTATTGTTATAAGCAACAGTGGCAGTAGGAGCCAGAGGGGTGAAGTCAGTGGTGACCTTGATGCTGTGGTGGCGACAGCAACAGTGGCAGTTTAGGCAACCAAAGGCAACAGTAGGAATGAGAGATAAACAGCCAAGAAGACAATAGAAGTCCTTATGAGAGCTATTAATAAGAGCAGAATCACTTGGGAAGGCAAGGAACAATTTGGCTGCAATCAGTGACTAAAATAGAAATCACACAGATGCTAAGGCAGGAAGTGGTCCATTATAAGGCCTGGTAGAAGAGTGGGTAGAAGATAGGGTAAAGGAAGAAAAACAAAGAATAAGAAAGGAAAGAGGAACTATGAAGACTTGTAAGTTGGTTTTGCAAACTGAGGATTCATCCCTTCCCTTTTGTTCTTTTTGGGAATAAACAACTAAAAAGAGAGAGAGAAAAGAGACAAATGTGCATGACATATTGCATGGTAGAATGGGAGCTTCCTTGACTTATGTGTAGTGGTACGTACATAAAGGCCTGGGGATAATTGTGTAGGAACTTCTGGCTGTTACTTTAACTTCTGGCTGGAGTTAGTTTAATTAGGTGATACCTGCATAGGCCCTCACCCAGGTTTACCATGCTCATGTAAAAGCAACAGCCAGAAGTCATTTTGCAGCACTTCATCCTCTGATAACTCCAGCTCCAAAAAGGAGGGAGGGTCAGCCTTCACCAGATGCCTTACATTAGCAGCAGGAAAACAGTTCATGTCAGGATCAGGCAGGGTTGGGGCTGGACAGATTCTCATTTCAGCATGTGCCCTGCTACTGCTTTTATCCAGATACCCCAACAAATTTTCAGCTCAATAATTTTGAAAGATTTTTTAGAGGGATTTCACACTCTCTATGTAACCTCATCTAGAAGCAACTGGAATTTTAAATGTGTAAGGTAGAGTGCCCAAGGTAGTGAGTGATAAGGCAATAGAAAGGATGACAGGTTGTTTCAAGATGCCATCATCCCCTAATTTAAGGGTTTCACTTCTGGGCATGGTGCCCAAAAGAATTCTTGGGGAATATAGGTAAATCTACCATCTTTCATACCTGAAAGGCACATCAGTCAATGATGCCATCCAAATTGAATTCTGTTCAGTTGAGCATGCAACATTTATTTAGTCAGTAAGGCTTGTGTATTCATGTGGCACAGGGGCCCTGATCACAAAATGTTACATCCAGTGAACGTTTTTGTCAATTCTTGTGCACCCTGAGGAGTTCTGCCTTTTGTGCTTCAAATTTAATGAGGATTGGTACATTAAAAAGGTCTTTGAGGAGACATTTAGCCAATGGGAAGCAAAATGACAGGCAGGTTTGCCATTGGTTACTTGCTATCTGGATTACTTTCTCTTCACTGGATTTTCTCATCAGTCATCAATGTAGTAAGATCCAGATACCTTCCAAGAGTTGGCTGGTGCCTTAAGTATCCTGTTGGTGGAAGGCAAAACTAAGGGCTTTCTTGCAGTTATGAGCTATCTGGACACTCAGCTGGACTTGCAGACAGGAGTCTCCCACTTACATAAGCTGGCAGCACTGATTACCTGCTTTGCCGGGATGTTGGGCTGTAAGATGTGCTGTTTGGAAGACAGTTTGTGCTGCTAGGCCACTTGACCTTTGCATACAAGGTTGTTTCACCAGGCAGGGCATTTTGTGCATACCTGGCCAGAGCCACAGCAAGGGTTTTTGCCCCTCACCACAGGATGAAGCAGAATTTGTGGGTCTGGCTATATTTCATGGGCAAATTGAATGGTGTCGCAATATGGCAAGTTCTTATGGAGGTAGGACTGGACTTCAAGTGCAATTTGATGCATTGAGTAGGTTGAGATGTGACATCTATTTCCAGGGGCATTGGTGTGCCCAGAAGTGGCCCAGCAGTTAGGCCAGCTGGAATCTCACTATCCTAGAGTTCTTTCCAATACTGGCACATTGTGAAAGAACCAGTTCACTAACTGTAGATTCCACTTCTGGTGTGACAACCAGACTATGGTGTCAGTAATAAACTGCCAGACATCAAACTCTTGGAGGATTATACAGTTGGTGTATAAGTTTGTTCTTCAATGCCTGTCACAAAGTATTTTCTTCCTGGTGAGCTATATTTCAATTTTGAAGAACAGAATATTAGAATATTGGATGCATTGTCTTGCTTTGTCCCAGCCTTATCATTAGACAAAGTGACACAACTTCTTCAGACAATAGATACTGAAGGGTGAGAAGCAGAGAGAGCTGAGTTTGCAATAATAGGGGATATCATAAACTAATAATTATCACCTGGAGGTTATTATGGTATACTGATGAAATTTCATCAGTGTCATCATTGATCCCTAAGTCCATGATGTTGAGAAAATCAAGAAGGGGGTAGGGCAGTGATGGTGAGCATTTTAGCCACCAAGTACCAAATACAACTACTGGGCAGCAGCAGTAGTGGTGGCTGTCACTAAAGTGAAGAACAACAGTGACATCATAGCTAAGACTTGTTAGCACTGTGCACAGGGAGGTGTAGGTAATCCTCCTTGTGTAACCCCCCACCTAGAAAACCTTATGAGGAGACATTG
>CM034708.1:99035407-99049030 GCA_020142125.1 Phrynosoma platyrhinos
GGATCCACCACTCCCAGGGTCAGCCCAGAAAAGAACCGTGGCTGCGGCTCTAAGGCCAGTTCTTTGCCAACCCCAAATGGCCCTATGCCTTATTTTCAGGATATGGCTTATATTGTGCCAAAGCTTACATATCTTGCTACGGCTTATTTTATGGATATGTCTCATTTTCAGGGAAACACGGTAGGTAGAAAGATCAGATTAGACAGAAAAAAAGATCAACAGAATGGAATACACATAGTTAATGACATACACAAGTGTAAATCCACCTTATGCTTGCATATGTTTGTTTATTTGTTTGTTTATTGGTCAACATGGGGTCAGATGGCAGATCAGGGAATAGGGACCTTGCCTGTGCTGGATGGGGTTACACTCCCCCTGAAATCTCAGGCTCACAGCTTAGGTGCATTCCTAGACTCAACCCTGAACCTGGATGCCCAGGTTTTAGCAGTGGCCGGACGTGCATTTGCACAGTTAAATCTTGTGTGCCAGCTGCGCCCATTCCTTGAAATGTCAGATTTGGCTACAGTGACACATGCCTCAATTACATCCTGTTTAGACTACTTTAACACACTCTGTGTGGGGTTGCCATTGGAAACTGTTCAGAAACTTCAATGTGTGCAATACGCCAGACCCAGAATGCTGACTGGGGCCATTTATAGGAACCATATAACTCCCTTGCTGAAATAGCTTCACTGGCTACCATTTTCTTTCTGGGCACAATTCAAAGTGCTAGTTATGACTTATAAAGCCCTACACGGGTTAGGTCCAGCTTATTTGAGAGATTGTATCTCCCCATACAAATCTGCTAGAGCCCTAAGATCTTGCAGGGAAGGCTTTCTCTCGGTACCACCACCATCACAGGCTTTCCTGGTAAGGACACAGATCCTTCTCAGTGGCTGTTCCTGCCCTCTGGGATGCCCTTTCATGAGAAGCAAGGTTTGCCTCCCTCTTTGCTTGCCTTTTATCAGCAAGCAAAAGCAGTTTTATTCACGCAGGCTTTTAATGTATAATCATGGGTTGGCTTGGGTGTTTGTTATATAGGGTGAGTATCATGGTTTTAGTGTGGTTTTCATGTCTGTAATTTTATATAGTTTTTATATGATATTTTTAATTGTTTTGATATGATTTTAGAATTTTTATTTGTGAGCTGCCTTCAAGGAGAAAGGTGGGATAGAAATCAATCAATCAAATACATAAATAACAATCAAGATTTTCCCCAGAGTCACTATGATAGCCTCCCCCATGATGCAGACTTGCGGGGATAAGAGAAGTGTCTCACTATGTCCTCATAGCCAGATGCAAACCAAGGATATCTTCTGATGAGACTACTAGAGGGCCTCAATCTCTGTCTGACTATGGGGACATAGTCAGATGTGTTTCCAGTCCCCTTTGCTATCCACCAAGAGTAGACTGGGCAAGGGAGAGGGACTGCCACAGTATTATAATAAATCCTAGTGCTGGTGCTGGTGGAAGAAGAGCTTTAGCAGAGTCATGAGGAACTCTTTATGCTATGCTTGACCAAGAGAAATCTCAGCTTGTGACCAGTTTTTAGGCTGTCTTGATATTTTGTATTAAAATTACAATTATTTAAAGAATGAATTGCTCTCTAAAAATCTGACTTACCTGACTTTTTGACTAGTTTAGAAAACACTGTTTGCTTCTGTATACTCTGCTTGCATATTTTAAAATGAAGCAAATCTTACAATAATACCATAAATTTCTAGTCTCATCTCTCACCCAAAGGCAAATAAACCCTGTATGCCACAGAGGCAGAAGGAATCTAACAGTATCTCCACATTTTTTCACAACTGTCTTAGTGATCTGCTCATAGGAAACCCTGGTCACAAGGGAACCCTACTGGTGCAGTGGTTATATGCTGTACTGCAGCCACAACATTGTGAGTTTGATCCCAAGGGCTCTAGGTTGATTCAGCCTTCCATCCTTTCGCAGGTCAGTAAAATGAGTAGACAGCTTGTTGGGAGAAACTGGCTAACACATTGTAAACTGCTTAGAGAGTGCTTAGTTCACTATGAAGCAGTATAGAAATGTAAAGAGCTAAAGTGCTATAGATCCAAATACTTTTGGAGTCTGAGGAAGAACCATCAAAACAGTCCGCACATACATGCTAAAACACTTTACCTAAATATACTACTGTCATTGAACAATTTCATAATGCAAAGATGGGCAACTTTGGTGGGTTTATGAGCCAAGATCCTCCAAGTAGAGCACAAACTACCAAAATGCCCCCAAAATTAATAAAAAACAAATTGGAGGTGTCCAGATGTCCACTTCAGTTTGAAAAAAAAATATATTTTTGATGCTAAACCCTGGAGCCTAATTAAAGGGAACTCTGTAACCTGTTTAAAAGTCTCATGAAGGCCTCCAGTTCACCCCATTTTGTGAAGGAAAATGATGGTCCAGGTAAGTGCAGGGAAATGTGCTCCCAGAGTTACATTTTGATATGCTGCTATGATTTTTTTTAAAAAAGAAAAGAAACATGAATGCATCACAAGAAGACAGAAGTGACTTTTCACCATCTCCATTCATTTCAGTGACCCTTCAGAGAAACTTTTCCCAATGATAAGATCTGTTTCCCACTCTGTCACTTTAAATATTCCAAAAATCTACTGACATTGCTCTACATCATAGTATGACCAAATATGTCACCACATCATATTGTGTACTACAAGCAGAAGGTGTCATACTACGCCCTTATATGCCTTTCACCCTTGGCCATCAATGGGCCAATGCATCAGAAGACAAGTGGAAGTACACCACTCGGGGTGTAAGATTTATACTCCATCAGCACTCAAACAGGATCTGGGTCTTTAAGGCCAGAAAATGAGTTTTCATACAAGAGAAAAATCCTTCCCTTACCAACATTTCAAATTCTTATCAGGATTCCTCTTATTCACCATTTCTTTCTCTAAAAAAATTTTAAAGGAGTATTGAATACAGATTAATTGATGGAAATGTGTATGTGACCAGTACTATTAGCAAAATCACAGGTACCAGTATGGGAGAGGGAGGAGTAACCACTATTATATTTCATGTGGATAATTATTACAGCTTTCTGCTGTTCCATCTAAATATATCCTGCTGATGAACTTTCCAAAAGCTGTTATAGGCATTGTAGCAAAACCTCTCTGTAAGCTAATGAAGATAGATAAAAGCCTGTGGTGCATGCATTTGCATGGTACAAAGAAGGGTTTTAAAATTTTATAGTTTAGACATTAGAAGCTAGCAGTTTAAACTGTGGCTATTTCCTGCAGAAGATGGCTTGCCTAGTTTTCCCTCTCTCTCTACCCAGCCTTTATTTCTAGTGTGAGCATACCAAATTTCTGTACCTGTGATGTTGCTATAGAAGCATTTCAAGCACTTGTAAAGGAATAGTAAGAGAATGGCTGGTGAGATCCTATGACTCAGATTACAATTTGAACTGGGAAGAAACTAGGCCCTGACAGAAGGTGAAGAGAATGGGTAGGGTTTATAAGAGTATCACATTTGTATTCCAAGTGAGTTTATTATGAATCTGATGATACTGCTAGTTGCTTTAGAAGAGCTTTCTTCTGAAGTAAAACCTTTCTTCCCCAAATCAAACCATGACATTACATCATGCCATCATGAGACACTTTAAATTGGGAACATTTGTCAATAAAATTGTACCTTCAAAATCACAATATTTTTCAGTCACAAAAATCAGACCAAAAATCATATCCAGAAGTCTACAAAAATAAGAAGAATTTCAAATATGACTTTTTAAAAATTTCAAAACCCAAGTCATTTATCATTATTAGCATGCAAGATAATGATATCGAATATCCAACATCAATGCAAATATAAATGATTTTGTTAATATTAAACCAGTTCCCAGAAAGGTATCTGGTGCATAGCTTCAAAATTGACCCTCTAGCTGCTTTACTTTTAAAATAACCCTGTATACAAGACCTAGCCCAATAATATTTCTCTTCTTCCTCTTCTGCAAAGCAGAACTTGCCTTTTACTTTCCATATAGCTTGGTTGATTCAATTCCCATTGAGGGATTTCAGGCAGGAGGAGCTATTACAAGAACATTTAGGCAATTTATAAGCACCTATTAACTACTTGAGAGCACCAAGTGTTCTATCATATCATGTCAATCTATCTAAAAGAACTATTAAAATGTTGAGACAGATAGAAAAGCATTAGAATTGAGATTTCACCATTATGTGTAGCAGTTACATTTTAACATTTAATGGAACACCCTTTTAAATGCCACAGTTAACTCAGTCTTGAATAAAATGAAATGCATTATTAATATACTTTATTTTTCCCCTTCCAGAAATTTATTTGCGATGTGCTCCAGAACAATGTGACAGTCATTTCTGATGTTTCCCCAAACCATGTGACAGTGACCCAGGAGGTATGGGAGATATAGTTATTATAAGAGCTGCTGCAACGAAACAGTGAGATGTCAGTAGCTTCAAAGACCGTTGTTGTTTAAAAAACATTTTTGAGATGATTTTATGTGAACATGGATAAAAAAGGTAGCAGGTTCTATTTGGCACTCATTGCATATGTGCGTGCCTCCTTCAATGACTTAAGCCTTCTTTGTGTCAGCATATTTTACAGAAACATACAGTACTGTGTTACTTGGGGGCCTTTTAGAGTATACAATGATAGTGCTATTTTACACTTACCTGCCATGGAATCTTCTGGAATCTTGGGATTTGCAGTTTGGGGATGAGCATTTAGAATTCTCAACCAGAGAGCTCTTGTTTCTCCCCAGACTACAAGCCCCAGGACCCCACAGGCTACAGCCATGGCATTGTCTGCTTTCACTAGTTCAGGTGAACACATCAAATTTGACTTTAATGCTTTAGTGCTTTGGAGCTGTTCTACATATTATACATAATGAGACACTGGTTTGAAGCAGTCACATTCTGGAGTGTAGCATTTCAACACTACAGATAGAGAGGGATTGTGTTATGAATAAAAAGCTTCCTGTATATAACAAACTAAACAACACAAGATGATTACAGTGCATCTCTCACTCTCTCCCTTTCTCTCTCTAGTTGCTAGCTTCATGCAAGGAGTTTTATACATAAATGAGCATTTAGCCTCCCTTGCTGTCTGATACAGTGCAGTGCAGAATCCTATCATAATAATTTATCATGAATATGTGGAACAAGCTGTTAGAAATAGAAATGTTTCCTATCTCACAACATATTGTCATCACCATCATCACCATATCCTCACCATCATTTCATTTTAGTTTGGAGCTCTTTATGGCTTACAACAGTTTAAAAAAACAGTTAAACATTTACAAATATAAAAGTTTAAAAGTAATCAAATCATCAAAAACATTCTAAAAGCTTGGAGTACAACAGTTTAAAAAAAACCAGTTAAACATTCACAAAATATAAAAGTTTAAAAGTGATTAAATCATCAAAAACATTCTAAAAGCTTTCTCTGAAGGGCTAAGGAAAGAGAAATTCCAGACTGCTGAAAGATGCCTTACTCTAACTCTTAGGAAGACTAGTTATGAAAGGTTCTATGAGCATTACAAACCCAATAATAATGCAAACCATGCTTACATCACTTGCAAAACACAACAGTATCAAAAGCTTGAGGTAGAACCTCAGAGAAAAGTGAAACCATATGAATAACTCAGTGCAGCTGCCAAGCTGGACCAGCCATGTTAAGACTCTCCTCAGTTCTTTATTAGCATTGTTGTGGCCAACTTATTTTCACCAACAATATTTTAAGTAGTGTCCATTACACAGTGGAAATATCATTCTCACATTTAAGTAGAGGTGCCACTGAATTGTGACTAATGTGAAACATGAAGCATATCAAGAGTCCAACTCAGAATTCTGAAGAAATTAGGGGACATTTGAATAAGACTAGAAAAATCTGGGAGGGAGGGAGGTGTGCTGCATAAACTTATACGGGTCCCATAGTGAATGTTGATGAGGTTTGTAATTCATGCTGTTCTCTTTCACCAACATTGTTATTTCATTGGACGCCAAGGGAAAACTCTCAATTTAATGGATAAAACTAATAAGACCAAAAACTGGAGATGCCACTAATACATTTCACTTGAACTGATTTATTCCTGCTCGGAGGAATGCAGCGAAATTCTTCAGGAATGTTGAATCAAATAAAACCAGACATTCTGATAAAGGTAGATCATCTCTCCAGACTGATTCTGCTGCATATGGCATATCCTTTTATTTACTTATTTAGAAGAAGAGAAATAAAGATCAACTTTCTCTAGCTCTTTCTTTCTTTCCCTTTCTTTTTTAAAAAACTAGGAGCTCTATGAATAGTTGTTTATAATGGAAAACATAAAATTCCTGTTCAGGCATTCTGTACCAAAGCCAAAGACAATATAGATGGTTAGACTGTTTCTTCTGAAGTGGTTTGCATGATTAAAGGTGCTGATTTAAGTTGAGGTGGGCAATTACAACAGGCTGAGGGGGAAGTTTTCTGCCCCTGACATCTGCTGGGTGCTCTACAGACTGCCAAAGAAACAAAACCAAAAACCAAAAACTGGAAAGCATGCAAACATACTCCTGGTGTCAATGTATATTCCAGCCAGCAATCCCAAAACTGTTGTTAAGGTGGTGGGAGATCAAAATTCCCAGGAAGTTATTATTATTACGTACTTGCAGCTGCTTTCTTGGGGGGAGTATATTACCTTTCTGTTAAATATGGAGAATCTTATGGGCACAAAGATGTACCTTCCATGTGCATAATGTAGCCTACTCTCAAGTAAGGATGCATAAGGGTAGATTTGTAAGAAGCATTTATTATTCCTCAGAAAGCACAGCAAGAATCACTGTCTTAATGTTTCTTTATCCTTAGCAGACTTCTGATTGATAATGCCAGACGAGGTTTAACAACATAAAATTCTTGGTGGCCCAGTTTTGCCAGATGATTTGAGGAGGGGTCAGAGTTTGCTAGCCTTGCTTTCTGGACAGGTTTGAATTCCCCCTGCCCACTTTTTGTTCAGGGTCCATGATTACAGAAGCTACATAGATTAAAGATACTGGCAGAAGACTAAATGTTGTTAACCTCCAAATGAAATTTATTCTTTCTAGTTTTAGAGTATGACTATGCCAACCAGCTTCCAGGTAATTAGAAAATGGTTAGAGTTTAAATTAACAGGATAACAATGAGGCCACAGATAAAATTTGGTGACATGAGCAAAAGTTTTGGGGAGAAGGATAAGTGACTTCAAGGGGTTATCCTAATGACTATGGCTTTCATAACCATTTCATATTGGGGGTAGCACATTAGATATGAAGATTATAGAGGTCCCTGTATCATTTCCTAAACATTTCACATGGCTTGCTTCCTTCATACAGGGCATTTAAGGTCCCTGCTTTCTTGGCATTTATATGTGATCTCAATTAAGTGATGTCTCACTTTTTTATTAATTCAAATTATTAGATTATTCCCAGTGATCATAATGAAATGCTCTGAACTATAAGACTGACAGCATAATGACATACACATACACATATTATTATCCAATTTCTATGTTGCCCAGACACTTTCCCATTAATGTCTGTGACCTGTTCTGAATTGTAAAGATTGCCTTGAGACAAAATGTGTTTTGATCACCAGGATTTTCTGTCTTTCTACAAAGATATTGTAGTGTGGTTACTTTCTATGCCATAAAAGCAATGACTGATAATATCTATAATACAGAGCAGACAGTAGGAAGTCCACAGTATGTCAGCTCTTTCTCACATCACCATCACTTCTCCTGGAATTTAATTTAGAGCAACACAAGTTCAGGTAAGAGCGAAAAGATAATTGTGTGGTCCATTGTTTCTGACATTACTCTAGTTAAAACAGCTAACATCATTGCCATACAAATAGTAAGACACTCCTAGACAATCAACATCTGGGTATGTACCATCAACCTAAATCTATTTTATTCTACCAATAGGATTTTATTTCATCTGTTTTGCTGCCTTTCCATGTTATATTGCATATTCTGTTTCTGAGCTATGTTTTAAAGGTTTAGAAGTGCCTCTCAAAAGTTTGTTTGCTTGCTGTATCAGGAGGCATGGAGACGCACTATCCACAATGCTGCAGCCTTATTTGAGAAGTCACGCCGAACAAGTCTTGAAGAGAAACGACAATGCAGAAAGAATCACAACCCGGAAACATCACCCAAAGAGATCTTCTGCTGTGCTTTCTGCAACCGGACTCGTTTATCTCAGATTGGCCTTTTTAGTCATCAGCGCGCTTGCAAAAAGCGTGGGATGAGTCCTTCCTGAATCTTCATTTGCAAAGAAAAACCAGAGAGAGAGAGAGAGAGAGAGAGAGAGATTATGCAGACTATTAAAAAGTTAACAGCAGCCAGTAGCCACTGTTCAAAATATTCCAACGATTCTATCAATTTCCTTGGCTTTTTCGAGTTTCAAGCCAATAAGTATCTGGAAGCCTGCCTGAAGGATTTGCCTTTAAGAGATTATCAAAGTGTACACTGTGGAATGCCAACATTTTCTCCTAATGTGAAATTGAATCAGAACATATAAAAACATCAAGGTTTTGAGGGATGAAGACTTTCAAATGGTGTTGATAGCAATGGTCATGTGTGGGCTGTTCATGAATATTAGTTGTGATATCACAGAATGTGTCTTTGAAAACAACAGGTTTTCTCACTGTAGATTGGGTATAAGGCATTTAACATTTGAAAGATTTGTTGTAACATTTGAAAAATTTTATGATAATAGCATAACAAAGCTTCTTCAGTGAGATCATTTTAACACTTTACATTTTAATTCATTAAGGCCTTGTGGTGGCTTTGAGAGTAAGCACTTCACTGAGAAATGGTGTCTGTGCATGCAAACTGCTTTAAGGTTTCACAGTGGACAAGGCTGCATCTCAAAAGCAGTGGGGGCAGATAAGATATGTCCTAACATCCCAATATGTCTAATGTCCTGCTAAAATCTTGCCAACAGGGGAAAGTGTCAGCTTAGCCAGTTTGGGCTTCATTTCGGGGGGGGGGGGGAAGGGATTCTACTCTTACAATAAGTGAAAGGAATTAGGTTAGACACATGCAGAAGCACACCAAAATTTTCTTTCATGTTGGAAGGAAGGCCTGGCCAAGTGTTAAGGGCATACATATGTAATTTTGCCAAGTAATATACTTGGCTTTGTACCTGTTAATTTTTAAATGTAACAGGTAACGTTTACTTACTACTGTTGAAATATTGGGTTTCATGGAACATTCAAGAGGACTTTTGCACCTTTTTTCAACCAAATTCATATTTTAACAGCCTGTTTTCTGTGAGACAAATAAACTGTAAAAATAATTTGAGTACAATGGGCCCTTGGAACCCACTGGTATTTGGTTCCAGGGCCCTTCATGGATACCAAAATCCATGGATGCTCAAATCCCATTAAATACAATGGCACAGTAAGATGGTTTCCCTTATATAAAATGGTAAAATTAAGGTTTGCTTTTTAGAATTTAATACAGGGGTAGGCAGCCTTTCCCCTTTAAGGGACAAGGGACTTCAGCTCCCAGAAGCCTCAGCCATGTTGGCCAATAGCTCCTGGGATTCTGGGAGCTGAAGTCCCTCGGCCCTTAAAGGGGAAAGGTTGCCTACCCCTGATTTAATACTTTTTAAATATTGTATGCTTGAAACCATGGGGAAAAAAATCAGTGGATAAGAAAGTGCAACTGTAATAAGGAAAACTTTTAAAGAAAGCTAACTACTAATGCAAGCATTGTGTGTATGTGTGCATGTGTGTGTGCATGTGCATGAGTGCACATGTGTCCTCAAGTCACCTATTGACTTATGTCAGGGGTAGGCAACCTGTCCCTTTTAAGGGCCGAGGGACTTCAGCTCCCAGAATCCCAGGAGCTATTGGCCAACATGGGACTATTGGCCAACATGGCTGAGGCTTCTGGGAGTTGAAGTCCCTCGGCCCTTAAAGGGGAAAGGTTGCCTACCCCTGACTTATGTTTTCATAGCGTTTCCTTAATCAAGGAAATCAGGGGTGGTTTGCTAGTTCTTTCCTCTGAAATATCACCTACAGCACCTGTTATTTTTGGCAGTTTCCCATTCAACTGCTAACCAAGATCAGATGGGATCTGGTGCCTTTAAATTATTTAGGATCGCAAACATATTAATTTAAAACAGGGGTAGGCAACCTTTCCCCTTTAAGGGCCGAGGGACTTCAGCTCCCAGAAGCCTCAGCCATGTTGGCCAATAGTCCCATGTTGGCCAATAGCTCCTGGGATTCTGGGAGCTGAAGTCCCTCGGCCCTTAAAGGGGACAGGTTGCCTACCCCTGATTTAAAACAAATGTTCCACTATCTGCATGAAAACATTGTGGATCAAGAAGAGGTAGGTCCTTTTCTTTTCTTGTACATTGTAATAACTTTCTAGCACCTCTGTTTTAGCACCTCTCTGAGGTCAGATGTGAGATATGGGGTAAAAAAAAGCCATATATGGAACTTCCACAGTGATTGAGAGGAAGCACAATAGGGGATGCAGTATCAGATCTAGAGTTGGAGCACTGAGTGTTGGGAAGCTGAGGGAGAGATCTATTCTTTCCTGCAGCCCTTGAAAATCATACCTAGAAATAAGTCTGTGTATGGACCACCTCATATTCTTCCAAGCTGTTATAAGAAATATTTTGCGTAAGATGATTGCATAAGATCAGTGTAAAGCTAGATCAAGGCACAATCAATGTAAAGACAGGGAAGCTTTGAGCCTGCTACAAGCTGGGCTGTAGTTACACAGATCATATAAAACTGCTTCCCTTTCTAGAAAACTCATGTATCCAGCTTTACAGATGGCAGCTCTCTCTTTGAAAGGCTGTCAAAGGAGAGTTGTCTGCTTGAATCCATCTTCTATATGAAAGTATGCTGTCCAGTCCAAATCCAATGAAAAGATAAATAACCATAAAAAACAAAGAGCATGGGTTTTCCAGTTGTCCAGCAACATTTATTACCAGAATAACAATAAAGAGGTACAGGTGTCCCTGGTCTTAGGCCTTTTCAGACTGCCAGAAATAGTGCAAACTGAGTCCACTTTAACTCAGTGCTAGGGAATCATGGGAACTGTAGTTTATTTTGGCACCAGAGGTCTCTAACAGAGAAGGCTCAATGTCTGAAAAAAATACATTTCCCATGATTCCCTAGCACTGAGCCAGAGAAGTTAAAGTGGACTCAGTTTGCAATATTTCTAGCAGTCTGTAAAGGCCCAATATCTTCCCAATATGGCTGGATCATGTGCATTCATATCAGATTATTTGCATTTATATTTATAGTACAGGTATACCACAGTTCACTAAGTGTTCCTGGGCATTACTTCTTTAATAGAAAATTTGGTAGCAGAGGCAGAAATAATATGGGAAGAAGAGAGATATGTTCCTACACCACTACAAAGAAGAGCAATTCAACATGTTTCACCAAATGTTTTATTCTAAATTTACAATATATGCATGTGGAATGAAGCAAATGTTGGTGCATGTGTGACCTGAGGTCTACACACAGAAGGTTTGTGCCAGGAACAAATGCCACAGAAAGCTCTGCTGTACAGTTTGTGCAAGTTGGAGAAATCTTTCTCCCACACAGAAGCTGCAGACATGACAACTGTTGAGTTCTCTTTGAGAGGCTTTTAATCTTCATTGCAATATATACACATACATACACATACTGATATAATGATCCGCTACCATCCACTATACAACACACACATGGAGCATTGGAACTCCTCCCTTATATACACAATCTCTAGCAGAGATGTTAGTCCAACCCCCAACTGTTGTGATGTTTCCTGTTTCACATGTGACATGACTGTGCAGTATTGAAGCTTGATGAACTCATGTCTTGCCTTTGTATCATCATCTTCCTGTGGCTCAGCTTCCTTCAATATGCACACTCATCATGGCTTCCTGTTGAACTCAGGTTACTCTTCACCATTGTTCTATATTGCAGCATTTGGGATATTTTCCTTCTGGATGCAATTCATCATGACAACAAACAGATCAAGTAGCCTTGCAGAAATAAACAACAACATTTTGCAACTTCTAGAGACCCCTTGAAAGCTTCTTCCTAAATGTATCCAAGGAGGACTGTTTCTTTCACCAGCCTCCACTTTTCTAAGCTTTCTGTTTTGATGGCCAAACTTCTTTGCTAACAAAAATTCTCCCTAGCAAATTTCTCTCATCTTCAAAAACTTCTAGATTTAAGTCCATTTTTTAAAAATAATAATGTTTATTAATTGAAAAGACATACAGCATAAAACATACAATATAAACAAATACATATAAACCCATTCAAGCCCAAATCTATAAATCTCATATATACATTAATATCTAAAAAACATATACATGTTAAAATCAATAACAAAAGCAATGAGACTACACAATCAAATCTCTCAAACATCTTACATTAATACATACCAATCCTTTACTTATCTGTTTTCCATTTTATCCATTCCTTCCTCTAACATTTCACCTTCTCCAATATCAAACCATTACCATTACAATGTGTAGAGAAGATATGAGGGAAGGGAAGATGTTGATATGAGGGAAGGATGGTGATATGAGAGGTGGAAGATAGATAGGATGTTATCACATGGGGCTCAACGCAAACAGAATCCAAACGAAATGCCGACCGAATCCGGATTATTTGCCCGTGTTTCCACATGATGTCAGACAGAACCCCAACAGAATGTGGACAGAAAGTGCAAAGAACCGAGATCTTTTGAATTTCGGTTTCTTGAGGAATTGCAATGGCACGACGGGAATCATTTCGCATTTACCGCGGGTCTGATAACAAAATACATATTGTGGCACATTTTCCCATCATTATCCATGGTTCCCGCGAGCATTACTCTATCTGCACATGTGCAGGAGGCTCATTTTGGCTACATTTATGGGTTTTTTTCTCTTGTGTGTGGACGTTCGATACACTTAATGAAGGTAATGACGTTTGAGGAAACAAGATTTATTTCCCGTTTATTTTCGGGATGCCTCGTTTCCACTTTATTTTCAGTTTCTGCACCACGTGTTATAACGTCCATAGAAAGAAAGAGTTTAGGAGTGAAGAAGGCAAAGTTTAATGGTAAGAAGGTTTAAGAGAAGGAAAATATATATTTAAAGTTGGTAAGGGAAGGTACATTTAAGTCCATTTTATATCTTAGTTTTAGATGTATGTACAATAAGCACTGTATTTTAGGCTCCAGCTCTTCTAGTGATTTCATTTTTTAACAATTATGTTGGTCCTTAGCTATAATGTCCTAAGTGAAATGTAAAATAATTTTCATCTTCCTTGGAATGCTTCTTGAGGTGAAATCCATTGTAGTATCTTCCTATAAAAGTTCTTTATTTGAGCCATCCAATTTGTTAACAAATAGTGATCCTTGAATTCCTTATGGACTTTCACTCTTCCATACCAAAGATATACATGCCAGCTGATTGGTTATTAAAACCTTCTAAAGTAAATATTGTGCCATTGTCTAGGGTAATCTATTGGTGGCCAAACTTACAGATACTTGTTTTCTTTCTTTTTTCAAAAAACCAAACTGAAGGGTTCTGCCAAAAAATAACCAGGGCTCTGCAGAGGGGCGGGATATAAATAAATATTATTATTATTATTATT
>CM034708.1:99079224-99093173 GCA_020142125.1 Phrynosoma platyrhinos
GTATGTTGTATTGATTTATGTGAATGTTTTAAGGTGTTTGTCTTTGTTATATTATATAAATATTATATAATTTGTATAATAAAATTTAAAAAAAATCACTGTTCTGAAAGACTTTAAGAACTGACTGCAAGTGCTTTTTTAAAAATAGTGTTCTGCTCTGAAGATATTTTTCTTGTCTTTTTAATGGAGTTTAATGGTTTTAATTCTGTAGATCATATATTTACATTTTAACAAAACCTTTATTTGTGTTTATTAATTATGTCTTTGGATGTGCTTTTATCTTCATTTGTTTTAATTCATATAAGCCACCTTGAGTCCCAAGTCCCAATTTTTGTAAAAAGGGCAGGATACAAACAAATATAAGTGATCGTCATCATCATCATCTACTGAAGATAGTAAGATGATATGTGTGTTTATGCACACACATGTTCAAATGCTGTTCCTGTTTGCATTTGTAAAATATTAAAGGATGTGCAAAAGTAACTTCATCTATTCATAGGTTTTCAAAACTAGTTATTAATTCTGTTAATAATAATATTAAGTCCTATCAATTCTAAAGCAGCCTACATTTTGTATAAAAACCTGAGTTTATTACATTCACAGATATAAACATATAGCCACCAAAATGGCAAATACCAATCACTGTGCTCAAAGAGTGAGCAAAGGGTGATATGTAGGATACACATGAACACCCAGGATTGAAAAAATGAGCACAAAAAGGGTTGTTTGAGGCCTTGAAGAGTCAATTTAGAATTTAGCCATTCTAAAATACCAGACATCAAAGCCAGAAGTGGACATGCAGGTCAATATTTTCATTTGTTAGAAGTTGCAGGCATGCTTCAGGTTGCAGTAGATAATGGGGCCATAGATTTCCCCTCCTGCACATGACTTCCAAAGTTGCACACCCTACAGTATCCAATGCTAAACAACACTGGCCACATGAAATAGGGGTGACATAATGAAGTAGTAGTGAAAGCAAAATGAGGACACTGCCCCTCCAAATAAGAATCTCCTTCAGTCCTACCCCATGAAATTTTCCTTCAGTCCTCACATTTCTAGCATTACATAGAATGAGATACTGGGTGTCATTCACACATGGAACTCTAATATTTACAGTGTTCTTATTGTACTGGCACAAAGGACACAAGACTCCTTTCTTGGGTTTAAAACAGGCCACAACTTTATTAAATCGTACAGGGTCAAAGTCAAATAAATAATTATTGTTATAACAACTTTGCCACAAGTATAAGTGAAGGTGAACCCACCCAAGGGTGGTCCTTTACCACCCGTGGCAAAAAAATAATTAAACAACAACAATAGCAGTAAATAAATAAACAAATAAATAAACAAATAATCAAACCCCTCCCAGGAAATGACATCATATTACATCATATGACATTACCATTTACTATGACGTAAATCTTTAACAATTTATGCCATTTCCTGTGAATTTGTTTAAAGCCAAATTATTTTTATTCCCAATTTAACTAGCCGAATTAATTTTATCTGTAGGATGGGGTCATTCCCCACCCCAATCAATTAATACACATACCAGACCAAAAACCCTGTATCCCCCAGTTGTGACAAACAACTAACAGATAATCAGGACCCCAAACAGTAACCAACACAAAGTCTCAGGGAGGGCAAAAAAACCAAGTAAAACCTTGGGAAAAAATTCCCTCCCAGGTGACCAGCCAAGACCTGAGAGTAAAACTAATACTAAAACAAGGGTGGGAGGGATGGGTTGCCAAAAGCCAAGAACGGTTCGATGTACTCTCACTGTCTCGACTATAAAAATGGCTGCCTCCACATGGTTGAACCGAGTTATAAACAATAAATTCTCATCCAAATCTCGCATAACAGCAACCTTGCGAGAATTGTTAACACCAACCTGTTGGCCCAGGCGCGGTGGTGTGACCTCCACCCCCGCACCCTGACCAATGAGGAGTCTTTGGTCTTATCTGGCCAATCCAACAAGAAACCCCTCTCAATGAGTCAGGAGTGTCTTTCTCTTGACAATTGTGCTTTCCCGTTTTCTTTGAATGTCTAAAACTCTATCTCAAATGTTCACCTGAGATTTTAAGTTACTGTAATGTTAAAAATTTGGGTGGGCAGAAAGGCAACACTCCCATTTTGCTGCCACATAGCTACACCACTGGTATGCTATTACTCTTATAATCTGCCTGTGGGCTTTCAAGTGGCATCTAGCTGGGCACTGTGAAAAGAGAATGTTCAACTAGATCGGAATTTGGTCTGATCCACCTAGTTCCTCTTATGATCTTAACATTGCACTCAAGTACAGAGAAACAGGTACATTTCCAAAGCATGCATATTTAAGCTGGCTTCACTTCCCCAGGTGTCCTAATCTTCCTCTAAGCCTCAACCAATACCTACCCATTACCCTGTAAGAATCAGCTATGCCTTATCATCAGGCCAGCTGAGCTATTAGCTCAACACAGAAATTTTCCCAGCAAGCATTAACTCACAATTTTAAAGCCTGGAATCTTTAGCAATTTACTGGAAACTTGTTTCGCCTTCTCCCTATAGGTATTCAGAAAGGAGAGGAAAAGGGAGGGGAAGCATACTTTTCTTCTGCTTGGAATGTAGTCTTTAAAAAAAAAGGCATGATCACTCAACCACCTGCTCATCTAGCACAAAATTTTGTTTCGTAAAAAAAAATACTTCTGGGGAGCTTACAGGTAAGGCAGGAAGACAATGGCCTTTCCTATGTTTATTTTCCTCAGAATATAGATTTTATTTATTTATTTATTCTTCATTTATATCTCACCTTCCTCCCAATAATGGGACTCATAGCAGCTAACAACATATTTAGAAACAATATGGATTAAAACTAAAGAAAGTCATTAATAAAAGTATAAATGTAAGAACTTTTAAAAAAGTGATTAAACAATTTATAACGTTAAAACATTAAAACATTAAATTTTATTAAAAGACCATCCATATACAAACCTTCTTAAAGTGCCACCCTAGTACATTTCTAAAACCTTCAGGGCATAAAAATGTTTTGGCCTGCTGACAGAAGGACTGAACCCCAAAGGACTCTGTAGGCCAATGGCCAAGGAATTGAACAGAATCCCCCAGCACTGTCTGAGAGTGCCCCATCAGGAAAGAACATTACCTCCAAGCCTCATCCCAGAGAGATGATTCAGAAGGATACCATAGTGGATCATGTCAAAGTCTAGCAAAACCAACAGAGATACCCTCTCCCTGTTGAATTCCATGCATATGTTGTTCACCAAGGTCACTGAAGCTGTCTCTGTCCCATAACCAGGTTGAAATGGGTCTGGGTGAACCATTGGTCCAGTTCAAATTAGGACAGGACTTTGAAATGTTGAATAGTTGTGTAAAACTAAGAATTTCAATATGATCGGCTTGAACAGCTGAGATTCCATTCTTCTATACAGCTGTTAATGGTGCATGAACCCTGTCATCCCTCTTTCTTTCTTTCTTTCTTTCTTTCTTTCTTTCTTTCTTTCTTTCTTTCTTTCTTCCTTCCTTCCTTCTTGAATTTTTAACCCACCTTTCTCCCAGACAGACAGAATCAACTCTAGTGATAACTAAAATATGCCAACAAATATGGAAAACAAAATGGTGGCCAAGAGACTGGAAATGATCAATATACAGAAAAGACTGCAGCAACTACAGGACCATAGGATTAATTTCCCACACAACCAAAATTATGCTTAAAATTCTGCAACATAAATTCCAATCATATAGGGAGAGAGAAATCCCAGAGGTGCAAGTGGAGTTTAGAAAAGGAAGAGGCACTAGACACCACATTGCAAACATACAATGGCTAATGGAGCAAATCAAGGAATTCCGGAAGAAAATCAGTATGTGCCAATATAGACTATAGCAAAGCCTTTGATTGCAGAGATCATGAGAAGCTATGGAATGCTCTTAAAGTAATTTCCCATTCTTCCAGCAAGATAGTTTTTCTGATGTCTCTTGCCCATTTTATCATTATAATTTTAATCATCTCTTTTTCAAGGTCTCTCTTTTTTAAAATTTCATTATATTTAGACAGATGTTTGCTATCTTCTTGAAACACAATTTTATCTAATTCATTGTCTTCTTTCTCAATACCAATTGATTTTTCATCTTGTTTAAATTTCATCTTTAATTGGTTATACAGAAACCAGTTAATGTTTATGTTTTCTTGCTGTAGTGTTTCAATAGATTTTAATTGATAAGAACTTCCAACTTCACCTTCTAATATATATTTATATTTTATCCATTTTTCTGCCTTGTTTTTAGTTCTGTTATATAAAGCCTCTTGAATTGACGTCCAAAGGGGTAATTTCATGTAGAATTGTTTTTTTCACTTTGTTCCACACATATAATAGCGCTCTTCTGAATACATGGAGGTTGAAGTCTTTATTTACAGATGTTTTATTATACCATAAGTATGCATGTATTCTAAATCTCAAGTTACTACATTCGATGTCTAATAGTTCTTCATTTTCTAATTTAATCCACTCCTCAAGCCATACAAGACATGAAGCCTGATAGTACAATTTCAAGTTTGGTATCGCCATTCCACCTTTTAATGTCTCCTCCATTAATATTTTCCATCGCATCCTCCCCTTCTTACCTTCCCATAAAAATTTAGATAACTCTTTCTGGCACATATTAAAGCAATTTTCATTTGTTAAGATCGGAAGATTTTGAAATAAGAACATAAACCTGGGTAGTATGTTTATCTTGATTGTCGCTACCCGGCTAGAGAAAGAAAGTTTTAGATTTGTCCATCTTGCTAAGTCTTTTATTATCTTTTTCCAAACCTTTCCATAGTTGTTTTGATATAATTCTATATTCTTTTTAGTTAATGTTATCCCTAGAGACTTCACTTTATTTTGTATCTTAAAGCCAGAACAACTACTAAGTTGATTTTCTTCTGTACTTTACATGTTTTTTTTTTTGTTAAGGTTATTGTTTTATCTTCGTTTATTTTAAATCCAGAGTATAATCTGAATTTCTTTATCATAAAGATCAACTGTGTTATACTATCTTGTGGCTCTTCCAGGAAGCAAATCAAATCATCCGTATGAGCTCTTAATTTAATGTGTGTATTCTTTATTCTTACTCCCCTAATCCTTTCATCTTCTCTTATTTTTATATTAAGTATTTCCAATATTAATATAAATAGTAGTGGGGACATAGGACACTCTTGTCTAGTTCCACGTTCAACTGTAATTTGTTCTGTCTTTTCCTCATTAATTAGTACCTGCACTCTTTGGTCTTTGTAAATTGCCCATATCCAAGATTCAAATTTTTCTCCCATGTTCATTTTTTTTCAGCAGCTCCTTCGGAAAAATCCAGTTTATTCTGTCGAACGCTTTCTCAGCGTCTATCATGACCAATGCTAGTTTTCTCTCATTATTATATTCAAAATGTTCAATGATGTTAATAACCATTCTTATGTTGTTTTTGATCTGTCGTTTGGGTAGGAATCCATTTTGATCTTTTTCAATAATTTCTGATAATATAAGTTATAGTCTTTCTGATAAAATATTGATAACTATCTTATAATCCACATTGGTCAGTGAAATGGGTCTATAGTTTTTAATATCTTTTTTATCTTTCCCTTCTTTTGGGATTGTCACTATCAATGCTTCCTTTCAGGTATTCGGAATGCCCTCCCTATGTATTTTATTTAAGAGCTTAGAAAGTGGAAACAATAATACCTCCTTCATCTTTTGGTAATAACTTGTTGTAAAGCCATCTGGTCCTGGGGCTTTGCCAGGTTTCAGTTGGTTAATGGCTTCAGATATTTCTGTTGTCGTTATCATTTGATTTAATTTTTCTTTCTGCATTATATTGAGATGTAGTATTCTTTGTTTTCCTAGGTATTCCTTTATCTTCTCCTCTTCATTATCTATTTGTCGCTCTTTCCTTTATAATTCTTGAAAAAAAATCTTTAAATTTCTGTTTTATGTTGATTTGGTCTGTAGTGATTTTTCCTTTAAAAGATAATTCAGTAATAATTTTCTTCTCATTATCCTTCCTGAGGGGGGAAGCAGATGGCTAATTGAGCTGTTTTGGGAGCAGGGAAGAGGAGGGGCAGCTGCACGATCGGTGCCCCAACCCCTTCCCCAGGTTGTGCTCAGAGCAGCTGGCCCTCTGCACAGCCGGCACTCTGAGGAGGACCTCCTACCACAGCATTCACACACGCTGTGGTGGAAGAGTCACTGAAGGTGCGGCGCAGCCTTTTGCGGTGCACCTTCATTGACTTGTGAAAGGAGTGCCAATTTAGCGCTCCTTTCAGGGGTGGTGAAGCTGCCCCACAGGGTCAAGGTGTGGGGAGACCTCAGCCCCACAGCGCAGCTTCCCGGGGTGACCCACGGCTGCCCGTCTGCTTCCCCCCTCAGTTTATAAGCTAATAGCTTTCCAGGTTTGTTTCCAAATTCAAACTGTTTTTGTTTAATTTTTTGCAATTTCTTATGTAGTTCTGCTATTATTATTGATTTTAATTGTTGTTGAAGTGCTGAGATTTCATTTTTCACTTTTTTGTCTCCATTTTTTTTCCATTCTTTTTCCTTTATCTTTAATCGTTCTGATATTTCTTTTGCCTTCCTGTTTTCTTCTTTTCTTTTTTCCACTTGAATTTTTATAAACACACCCCTGATGATAGCTTTACTAGCATCCCATAAGGTGATACTAGATGTACCTTCAATATTATTTTCCTTAAAGTATGTTCTTAATTTTTTTAATATTATTCTTTATTTCTTCCTCATTCAGTAAATTTTCTGATAGTTTCCATGAATATTCCCTATGTTTTTCTCTTACCTTTAGTATTATTGGACTATGGTCAGATATGTATCTTGGTTCTATTTCCATGACTTGTATTAGTGGGAGTAAAGTTAATGAGGTTAGAAATAAATCAATTCTAGAATAAGAGCTATGTACTTCCGAATAAAAAGTGTATTGTCTGTCATCTTTATTCTTGTATCTCCAAATATCTATCAAATCATACTCTTCTTGTAGTTTGAAGAAAGTTGTTGGAAGTTTGCCTTGATTTTTTTTCTAATCTTTTTCTGAGTGGAAAACCTATCTAGTTCTGGGTAAATCACAGCATTAAAGTCACCTAATAATATTATTTCATGATATTCTGTTGATTTGATTTCTTCATGCACTCTCTTAAAGAATTGCTCTCTGTTTTCTATCGAAGTATATATTCCTACGATTAAACAAGTCAAATTTTTAAGTTTAACTTCAACTGCTATAAGGGAGCCATCTTTATTCTTGAAGATTTCTTTTGAGCTATATTTCCTTTTCATGTAGATAGCTATCCCTTTCTTTCTTTTTTTCTGTAAATGAGTAAAAACACTCCCCTAATTTTTTTATTTCTAAAGTACCTCGATTCACTGCTCTTTATCTTCATCTCCTGTAAACCTATTATGTCACCTTTTAATTTTTCCATGCGATGGAATACCATACTTCATTTATATTTGTTGTTCATCCCTTTCACATTCCAAGATATAATGTTAATTGTCATAATGGTTTTGTGGTCAAACAAAAATGTTGTATTATTTTGTTATGAAAAATGTTTGTTATTTTGTTGTAAATTAATATAAGAAAAGACATTGAACTGATGGAAGATGGTTGAAGTCAAAACTGGATGATAAAAAGAAATATGTATTAAAATAGCAGGATAGATATGATAGGTATGTTGAAAGGAAGTTCCTGATGAAAATTCAGAATTGAACTGAATTTAATTTATTAATATAGCTAAAACTCATTAAAAAGATAGATGCAATTATACAATTAATTCTAAAGTATGGTTGATGGAAACTGAATGATTGTATTAAATGGTGGGGTTAGGGGTTTGGGAAGTTGTAAGGATTGTAAGGTAGTAGTGTATTTATATATGTAGTTGTATGAATGTTATATGAATGTATTTATGTTATATGAATGTATTTATGTTTGTATGTTATGTGTTTTATTAATAAACTCTACATTAAAAAGGGGGGGAAGTTATGGAATGCTCTTAAACACAATATTCTCCTCTCCAGCCAAAAGCTTCTGCATCCTCACAAGCAAGGCATAAAGCAAAGCTGATTTTTGTCATCAGCACCTAGTATGAAGAAGTAAAGCACTGGAGGACATGTCTCATCCACAGTGTCACCATGAGTCAGGGCAGACCTGAAGGCAGTTAACAACAACAACTTCTTTTGCATTTGGTCAACATTTTTCTGCTTGGGATGTTGGTGCATTTCATTCTTATTTTTAATACTGCCAGGTCATTATCAAATCAGACCTAAACCATAGCATGTGTTACCTTGACTTTATTCTTCTTCTCCTGGAACAATCACAGTTGGCACACTAACTTTAACTGTGCAAAAATCACTTCTGCTTTCTGCTGAAACCTGAGCCTCCAGACTCAGGGCTGAATCCAGGGGTACTTCTTTCATGCATCAACACTAAGGGCCTCGGCAGATGACTAATTGAGTGGTCTTCGAGGCAAGGAAGAGGAGGGGCAGCCGCACGCGCGGCGCCCCTTCCTCTTCCTGAGGTCGTCCTCGGAGCCGCCGGCCCTCCACATGGCCAGCACTCCAGGGGCAACCTCCCGCCGCAGCGTCCGCACACGCTGCAGCGGAAAAGGCAGGGAAAGTGCGCCCTACGCTTTTAGGGTGCACTTTCCCTGTCTTGTGGAAGGAGCGCTGATTTAGCGCTCCTTCCAGGGACGCCGCCAGAGCGCAGTGGTGCGGAGGCTGCGCTCCCACGGCGCTCCATCCGGCGGCGTCTCCAGTGCCTCCGTGCTTCCCCCCTAAGTGACCACTGTAGATATCTGAAACATCTATATCACCTCACCCAGCCCTTTGAAAATTTAGGACAAGGGTCATGATTCAAATCTTTCTGAATCCTATGACATTCTAGCCCACTCCCACAATTGTATACGTATATATACAGTTGAAGAAGTGGGCTATATCCAGGCAAGCTCATGCTAAAGTAAAAACTGGTCAGTCTTAAAGGTGTTGTCACATTTCTTTTTTTGCCTTCCCCTCCCTTCCTCTGTTTTAAACTGGAGCGGGGGAAAGGCATAAATGTTGCAACTTTCAGAGTCCTCCCTGACTTGTTAATTCAGCACACCAATATGCTAGCCTTGAAAATTATTTCTTCTCTGCATGCTGCATTACACTGCCAAACTAAGGGGTGTATCACACTGAGAAATAATCCAACTGCTCCCAATGGAAACAGTTGGGTTGGGGGATGCAGGTAGATATTATCACACCAAAGTCACAGTCGATCTGCATCCTGGGTCCCAGGCATGCTTCGGAGGCCACTTTTCAAAGACGGCAAGCTCCCACCCAATTTTGGTGTGATAATACCCACCTGTATCCTGCAACCTGACTGTATCCCATTGTGGAGCCATCAGGTTATTTGTCAGTGCAGTAAGCCCCTAATTGACACCATCAAAGTGCCCTGATTACTCCCACTCAGCATTTCCTGCTGAGAAATCCTGAACAGTCTCTGAGAGCAACCAGCCAGACATTGCAGTAGCATAGCTTGCTAAAGCATATCCAGTTAAAGGTTGTGGGGATTGTTTGGTTTTGTGGGGCCTTAAGGAGAACACAGCTCCCCCAGCTGGAGTTTTCTAACTTCATCTGCAGTCCATGGGTTGCAGATAAGGTCCTGGAGACTTTGGAAGGTGCCCAGAGATCTGGCAAACATAATTGTTAGCCTCTATGAGGAATGGTCTCTTGGGAAGATAGGAGATATAGGTTCTAAATAGGTAAGTAACTCCTTGGCTTTGGGACATGTAGAAATAGCTGCAGGAATATCTACTCCTAAAGTCAGGTCTTTGGAGCCACTCAGTGAAGACCTGACCAGTTGAGCTGAACATCTCTTCACATTCATCTCCTGCAACTAGAAAGCAAATCCATGGGGTTATCTGCCAGGCTAAGGCAACAATGTTTTCTTTGCTGAATCATACCAATTTACATCTGCCCCAATATTCTCCTTTCCAACAGAGCCAGACAAAAGTTCTGCATCTTCACAAGCAAGACATAAAACAAAGCATAAAACTAGGTCATGATGCTCATTGTTTGTCATCAGCACCTAGTATGAAGAGGTATACTGCCTATATAAATGGAGGTCACGGATGGCTAGTATCTGCCAGGAAATTGTCTAGTTCTTAAAAAGAAATATGAGCTAATGACCACCACCACCACATCTTGTGATATCGGGAGAACATTGCTTTTTAATCCTTAATATGATTGAATGACAGTCTAGGAGACTGAGAGCAGAACTATATACTCTGTTTTTTGTCCTGATAACCCATCTCCATTTTGTATTGGTGAACAGAATTGGTATGAATAAATATTTCTAATCACAGGAAGAAGATTCTGAAACCACAAACATCAGTGCTATGTTAGCCTGCTAACAACCAGGTTTTGTTTTATTTTTTCTTATTCCCTTACCTGTTTTTGCTTTTATGGGAGCAATTATTCATCCACTTCCTTATCAACTCCTGGTGTTTGTTAGTTTGGTTTTTTTATATATATAAATGGTTATGAAAAACAATTCTCAACTAATTTGACATCCCTATGAGAACAGCTTCCCCAAATTATATCCTCATTTGAACAGCAATTCATTTTAGTGCCATCCTTACCTCCTCTAACCCCATTGATGATCCTGCTGTTTCATTTCCAACCTCAAAATGAGGCAATGTTTACACAAGCAATATTATTGCCCAAATAACAATTTAATTAATGTCAATTTAAGAAGTAATGTTATTAAGCAACTCTTTGTGTCAATGTGATGGTGTTTTTTTCTCCTCTCCTGGTGAAAATCCGATCAAATTCATTAAAGCATGTTGCTAAGGCTTAAGCTGCTGGTTTATTGACAGCAAGAATGTCACCTTCATCTCACAAGTACTTGGAGAAATGTTTGGCTCAGTTGGGGAGCTACTGGCATTGATCACCCTTGCACGCCTCCCATCCTCCCATTACCATTCAAAGCCTAATGAATAATAGACACCCCATGTTGGCAGTCATGTTGGGAAAGCCTGTGGCTGTTTGCCTAAAACAAAACAAAACAAGTTGTTTTTTTAAAAAAACGTTTCAAAAGAGTCCTCTTTTTTTTCTCCCCATCTATAGACCTGTACAAAATGGCAGAGGTGTGAGTTTGGCAAACAGCACATCTGGAAAACTAACAAAACATTGACTGCATCTATCTTTTCATGCTAAACAACGTGGGGTGTTTTTGTTTTGGTTTTTTGCAAAATATTTATTTAGTCCTGTTCTGAAAATTTATTTAATAATTGCATCATTTATGTATTATATACTATTATATAATGCTTGGAAATTACTTTTTAAAAAAAAGAATTGGCTTAAAATTATAATTCAAAAATTTCCAAAACAATATCTGCAATTTCAAAAAGTAATGCTTTACTTTAATGATTCTCATAGTAACTAAAATAGTTATTTAGCTACTTTAAATTATTCATTGGATGCAGCAGCAGGGGGATCCAGCACTTGATACATAAGATATCTCTTCTCTGTAATTTACTGAGGCCACACCTCAATAACTATAAAACACCTTAAAAGGTGAGGAGATATCTTCAGTGCATTACAATTGTACCTTCATTGTTGGAGAAAGGAATTCAATATTTTAAATAGGTTGCTTCTAAGCTTTCATATTGGAAAGGCAACAATCTTTTACTCATTTTGGATGGAAGCACTTATATTCAAACAAAGAAATAAACAACACATATAATTACTGTAGTGGTCCCTTCCAATTTGCAGGGGATCTGTTCTGGACCACCACCCCCATGAATTGGAAAAATTGCAAATATTAGGAGCCCATTGCTTTCAATGGCCATGCACCATGAGTGTACGCACCATTTTATCCCTCCCCGCTTGCCAGTCCATGAAGGACTGAGACCACAGACTCCAAGTCTGCGAACAGGGAGGGATGAATGTAGTTGTAACACTGTATCTTTTTGTCATACTCTAAAGGCTAAAATCAACATGATTCCATTCCATTTGTTATTAAAGTCCCTTCCTCTCAAGGGAATATTACCCCCATTTTCTTCTAAACATAAGGTGTGGTATGTGTCTAGTTTTCAAACTGATACTACAGTCAATGGTGTCACTAGGGTTGGCATCACTCATGATGTCACTCCCCGCCCATTGACCTCGTCCCATACCACACCATACATCCTTAGTAATGTTTTTGTACTAATGTTTATAGGGAGAAAATCAGAAAAGCTAAACATCATAATGATCTCAGGCTTGCTAAAGAGGTGGCTGGCTATCTTGGAAGCAAAAGGAAGAACAAGAAGAGAAAGAGCAGTAGGACCACTGAATGAAGAAGATGAAGAAGTTGCCCTATCTTTAAAAGGGGGGCAGAGAGACTGGAGGAACTACTGATCAGTCAGCTTAATATCAATACTAGAAAAGATTCTAGAATAGATGTTTGAACAGTCAGTCTGTGAGCACTTAAAAAAGAATGTTGTGATTATTAAAACCCAGCATAGGTTTCTCCAAAACAAATGAAAGCAGATTAATCTTGTTGTTATTGTGTGCTTTCAGGTTGTTTCCAATTTATGTGAGCCTGAGGTAAACTTATCATGGCATTCTCCTGCCAAGATTTGTTTAGAGGGGTTTTACCTCTGCCTTCCTCTGAGGCTGAGAGAGTATGACTTGCCCAAGATCACCCAGTGGGCTTCCATGGCTGAACAGAGATTCAAACCCTGATTTTCAAAGTTGTAGCTCAAACTACTGCACCACACTGCCTTCAGACTGATCTATTTTTTTTTAAAAAAAATAGAGTTACAAGCTTGATAGACATGGGGGAACCCCTGGATGTAGTATGTCTTGATTTCAGTAGAGTTTTGACAAAATAGCCCATGATATTCTTTTAGACAAGACAGTAAAATATAGGGTAGACAATGCAAGTATTTTGTGGAGTTTTAACTAGTTCTTCAAACAATTTTAAAGAGTGTTCACTAATGTTCCTTTGTCATCCTGGAGAAGAGTGACAAGTATGGTGCCTCAAGGTTCTGTTCTGGCCTAGTGTTGTTCAACATCTTTCTAAACAACTCAAATGAGAGGGTATACTCATCAATTTACAGATTATATCAGAATAGGAGGAGTTGCTAATTTCCTAAAGGATAGAATAGGATTCAAAAATCCTTTAAAAGGTTGGAGAGTTGAGTCATTACTTAAAAATGAAATTCAGCAGGGATAAATGTAAAGTACTGCTTTTAAGCAGGAAAAAATGAAATGCCCAAATAGAGGCTGGTTGACACCTGGCTTAACTACAGTATATGTGAAAATGATCTGCGCCTATGGGCCTAAGCAGACGGGCAGCCGTGGGCCGCCCTGGGAAGCTGCGCCGCGGGACCGAGTATACTGTGTGGAGGGCCGGCTGCTCTGAGGACAACCTCGGGAGGGGGTTTGGGCGCCGAGCGTGCGGCTGCCCCTCCCCTTCCCTGCACCGAAGATGGCCCAATAAGCCGTCTGCTTAGGCCCTTAGTAAAGATGAATCAACAGTGTGATGCAGTGGCCAAAAAAGCAAAAGCAATTCTAGGCTGCATCAAGAGAAGTACAATGATTGAGGGAAATGAATGTATTAAGCTTGAAGAGAAGGAAGATATGATAGACCTCTTTAAATATTTGATTGGATATCAGAGAGAAAATTGTGTAAGCTTATTTTCAATTGCTCCAAGGATTTGAGCATGAGTCAATGGATTCAAATGACAAGAAAGAAAAATCCACCTAAATAATATGAAGAACGTTCTGATGGTAAGAGCTGTTTGAGCATGGAATGGACTGCCTCGGATGCTGGACTCCCCTTCTATAGAGGTTTTAAACAAATGTTGGTCATTTCTTGGGAGTGCTTTAGCTTCGTATTCCTGCTGGATTGAACTAGATGGCCATTAATAATAATAATAATAATAATAATAATAATAATAATAA
>CM034708.1:99141086-99151697 GCA_020142125.1 Phrynosoma platyrhinos
GTCTGGATTTATGTATATGTTAATGTTTGTCAATGTAATGTCTGTAGACGTTATATGTTTTATTGTTTTAATAATGAAACCTTAATAAAAATATGTTTTTTTAAAAAAAAAGTCCCATTTCGAAAGCTTATTTTGTCTCTCCTTGTCAGGGTGAGAGAAGTATTTTTCACAGATTTCTCAAACAACATTAAAAGACAAGGCAAACATTTACACTAATTATGTGTGTTGGTGCTAATTAATTTACATTTCAAACTCAATTAGTTTGTCAAAAAGAAGTTTGGCAGAGGTTTAAAGAACATTCCAGCTTGAAAAAACTTGAAGGCACACAAAAAAAAAAACATTCTCAACAAATAAATTTTGGTTGCAGCTCCAACAACAAATGGTAGACTTGGAGGGACCCTCAAGGACCATCCAATCCAACCCCCTTCTGCTATGAAGGAAAACATAGGAATACATAGGATCCTAGAGGACATGTAGTCTCACCCCCTGTTCAACATCAGGATGGCAGTGGAGGATGTGATCCTGAGGCAAACCTATCACAGGATTTTCTTGCCATAAAGGGAAGTTTTGCCATGGGCTGCCCCTGGGGCTGAGAGAGTGTGACCCTCTCAAAAGACAAGAAGGGGCAGGGGTGGGGTGAAATGTCAAATGTCCTCTTTGGCCAAGCAGGAATTCTGCCATGGAGAAATCCTAGCATTGGAAGGGATTACCAAGGGTCATCTCGTCCAACCCCCTTCTACCATGAAACCAAGGATTCTAGAGTTGGACTTGGAGGGAGAGCATGTGACTTGCCCAAGGTCACCCAGTGAGTTTCGATGGTGTTCTAAACCCAGCTCAGCCATGTAAATCCACAAGATGACCTTGCATAGATCACACTCTCTCAGCCTCTGGGACATTCTGAACTCTCCTTGCCAAAAAAAAAAAAACACCCCATGATAGGTTTGCCTTAGGATCACCATGAGAGAGAGAATGTGCAGAGGGAGGTTTGTCATGCCCTACCTCTGAGGCTGAAAGAGTATGACCCTAACAAAAGAGAAGAAGGGATGGAGGTCTACAGGGTGACCTTGGGTAGGTCACACTCTCTCAGCCTCAGGGACATTCTGAACTCTCCTTGCCCAAAAGCAAACCAATCATAGGTTAAATAAATAAATTGTAGCTTTAACATTTAAAGAGGCTTTCTTTAAATGAAACTAAGGGGGGATGAAGATGGGCAGCCTTGGGCCACCCTGGGAAATGGAGGATTGGGGCCGAAGCTGCTGGACACCTTTTGCCAGCCTGGAAAAGGGCGGTAAAATGCCGCTCCTTTCCGAGCCAGCAAAAGGGTGCCCTAAGAGCCGGCGCATGGTTCTTTGGCACCCCTTCCCGTGCAGCATGTCAAAAGGCTGCACCGGAAGGACATCCTGACACCGTGCGCCATGCATAATAGCACATGGCATCAGGACGTCTTTGGGGAGGGATTGAGGCAGCTGGTGTGTGGCTGCCCCTCGCCATCCCTGCCTTCAGGATGGCCCAAAGGGCCTGTCTTCAGAGGCCCAAAATCAAACATTCACTCCTTTGCAAGGGGCAGAACCATCATCATTCATGATCATGGCAAAGCAACAGGATTAAAGGAGACTAGGCACCCTCCCCCATGATTGTTCACTTCACACCTTTGCTTTGAAAACAAATAAGAAGAAGAATTTAGCAGGGAATACTTTTATAACTTCCTTCAGCTGCCCAGACTCTGGTCTGAAGTGATTTTTTCTTGATAACAATTAAACCAAAGAAAATAAAGTTCACTTAGCTCTCCAGAAGTAAATTACTTGGAGCTGGATGCACACAACACAACTAGGAGAAACTCAGACAGCAGAGGCAGAGCAATATCCACTGCTTTTGTAAGGATTTGAATAGGGAAGCATGATGAGAAAGGGGAGAAGGTCGGAAGGTATCCACCACCACCTACACACAAAATGCTCTCTTCTTTTGTTCTCATTTGTTTTTCAAAGCAAATTTGTGGGGGAGGACATCACCCCAACAAAGGAAATAGCTTCTGGTAAAAGCCAGTATGAATGGTAGCTTTGCTTATGCAAAATACACAAATCCTGGCCATCAAATTGTCAGCTGAAAGATCCCATCCCTTCACTTCATTTGCATATGATTAAAAAATGAAATTCTTACTCACTGATCAAGAAGTTTTAATAATTTCTTCTCTTTAACAATCTTATGAAGTCATTGAATAACAGATATTTCATGTGTTTATCGAATTTTAACAAGAATCCTTTACATCACTATTCTGCACTTTAGCTTTTCTGACTTTACCCCTACATGTGCTTGCTATTTGTTTGAATTCCTCTTTGGTGATTTCCCTTTTGTTCCATTTCTTATACATGTTCCACTTAAAACTTAGCTCAGCTGTAACTTCCTTAGTCATCCATCCTGGTTTCTTGAGACACCTCCCATTGTTCCTCCTCATTGGAACTGTTTTAAATTGTGCCTTCAGTATCTCACTTTTTAGAAACTCCTATCCATCCTGAACTCCCTTCTCTTTTTGTATTCCTGACCACAGGACCACCCTCAGTATTTCCTTAAGTTTACTGAAACCAGCTCTCCTAAAGTCTAGAAAGTGTGTCTGACTATACCTGACTTCTCATTTCCATGTATAAGAAACTCTAGGAGAACATGATCACTCCTAAGCATCCCACCACTTGCACCCCATTGACCAGGTCATCACTGTTGGTTAGGATCAGATCTAAAATAGTGGATCCTCTTGTTGCCTCTTCCACCTTTTGGACAATGAAATTGTCTTTGAGGCAAGTGAGGAATTTGCAAGACCTTAAAGTTTTGGCTGAGTTTGACTTCCAGCAAATATTAGGATAGTTGAAGTCCTCCATCACTATTACATCTCTCCTTTCTGAGTGTGTGGTCATCTGTTTTATAAAGGTATCATCAAATTTCTCAGTCTGACTTGTGGGTCTGTAATAGACTCCCACAATAACATCCCCGTTGTTTCCCACTCCTTTAATTTTGACCCAGATGCTCTCCATCTGGCTTCCAGGATTGAAGTTCTGGACTTTTTCACTGGTGTAAATATCTGTGACATATAATGTTATTCCTCCTCCTTTCCTGTTTGGCCTATTTCTCTTTAAAAGGTTATACCCCTCTATTACTACATTCCAATCATGAGATTCATCCCACCAGGTTTCATTGATGCCTATTATATCATATTTGCTTTGTTGTACTAGGAGTTCAAGTTCATCTTGCTTATTTCCCATGCTCCAGGGAGCATCTTAAGATCATGTGTCCCTCCTACTTGCTGCCTGTGCATTTTTTTATTTAATTTTTTCCCTCCTATTCTTAGGTCATTGCACTATTTGCCTTATTCCCTCTATGACAGTTTGACTATTTTCTCCAGCCCATTTGTCTTCTAGAATACTGTCTCCCTCCCCCACATCTCAGTTTAAAGCCCTCTGGATCAAATTTTTAAGACTATTGGCAAAAATGTTTCTGCCAACTGGAATGAGATGCAACCCATCTCTTGACAGAAGTCCACCCTCATGGAACCGCAGCCCATGATTCAAGAATCCAAATTGTTCCTGGTGACACCATCTGCAGAGCGAGTTATTCACATCTGCTATTTTTCTCTCCCTTCCTGGACCATGCCATTCAACTGGGAGAAGAGATGAGATGACAACCTGTGCATCCAGCTCTTTCAGCTTCCTACCCAAAGTCTCATAATCCCTTCTAATGTTCTGAAGCCCATGCTTCCCACATGGACCAAAAGGAAGGGGTAATGGTCAGTAGGCTTGACAAGTCTTGTCAGCCTGACTGTCACATCTTGGATTTTTGCCCCAGGGAGACAACAGATAGACATCTCTCATGTGTAAGAAGACAAAAAGCCATGATCTGAAAACTATGGCAGATAACACATGAAAAAAGATTAAACCAAACCCAGAAATTAAAAATGGAAGAATGGTAGATCTTTACTGTGTTTATCCTCCTTCAAAAGCAAATAAAATGATTTGGAATCTAAAATCAAAGCAAGGAAGCTTGAAACAAGAAAAAGATCCTTTATATCTTCTTCTGCTAAAACTATTATTTGTTTAACCCAATGACTTCTTAAAATTGAAGTGTTAAAAGACCATGGAACACAAATCCAAAGGAATTAAAAGTGTTAGAAATAGTATCAGGTAGATGAAGGTCATGTGCAAAGTGACTTTGTGATAATTCTCTCCTGCCACTCCAACCCCATAAACTCAACAGGAAGTACTGAGCATAAGATATAGAATCTCATTTATTTTACAATAAATCAAATTTTATGGGATGTTTATAGTCTCTTCTTAAAATCGATGGAAACTGCAAGGGAAAATGGACCTTATAAATATGACCTTGAAATGCAGGTTCAGAAGAATAAGTATAATGATTAAGGTAAAAGTAACTTAAATAAGCTTTAGAGAAACACAAGAGATAGTAATTGTTGGAATACGGATGGGATATATAGTCAAAACTGGAAATGTACAGATGTGTGAAAATCTCTTCTGAGAAAAGTTTCTAAGCTGAGAAAGAGTCTTCAGCTTGCAGGTGCAGTTTTCTGTAAACATACTTACACAGAACACAACAACAAGGTCACAGTGAGCCTGAGAACGGAGGAAGCTGAAAAGTCAACAATGAGCTCATCTTGTTGCTTGAGAACCAAAATCACATGATATATGACACACAGCATGAAGGCTCAGCTAAAGCTGTTCATCCAATGACTATGCATGTTACCACCCAGAAGGTGGAGTTTTGAGAGTTCTTTGTTCTATTTTACAACAACACAGTTGTGTTCCAGTGTTCATGTTTTTCTACCTGCAAAGATGGATGTATATAGTTTTCATTTGCTTCTTTTGTTTTACAACTTGCAATAAATTCTTACTTTGAACTACTGCTGTGTCTTCAAACCTGGGAGGATGCATGGAGCTGCTACATTCCTGGGTGGTGAGGAAAATGGCTGTGGAACAGCAGCCAGGCATTTCAACAAATTGAACTCTGCTACTCATTCACCATAAATCAATAGTAATGACAATTGCTGGATGAAAGGAATTTGTCAGCTACACATCATGAAAAGAAGGGCTTTTTCTAGTCATATGTAGAGAGAGATAAACCCAAATACTTGGGGATGAGACAACTGGTTTTCAGAATCTGAATTTAAAGTGGATCTTTGTGTTCCATGGGCCCATTTCCCACTATGTTATGACCTGGTTTGCTAACCAGTTTGAAGTGATTTAAATGATCCCTGTTCACACTTGAGCTGAATTGCTGAAATGGTTTGGCAAGAGAGACCCTGTGCTAGATCCACTTATCGCATGTCTTTTTGATGCTCTTTTTTTCTGCATCTTTTGCACTAAATCAATTTAGCACAAGTGTGAACGGGATGCAGATTGGAATCAATTTAAATTTTCCCTTTAAATTTGCCAGCTGGCTGAAGTGGGTCTATTTTATATGGATTCATTAGTCAATGGGAATGACAAGTGGGTTATTTTACAAGAAAATGTGATTGGGGCAAATGTAGTGTGAACCACACCCCACTGTCAAACTGATCCATTGATCTGGATCACAAACTGATTTATTTGTAAGTGGGAATGAGGCCATGGAGTCCATAAATTCTAGTACCTTGGCAGCCTAACCAACTTGGTGCCCTCTGGAGGTTTTGGTCTGCAGTCTCCACAACTCCCAACCCCCGGGCATTAGTCAAGGATTTTGATAGCTGTAATCCAAAATAATCTGCAGAGTTCAAGCCATGGTTGTACCTTAGTACATCCCAGGTCCCAGCTTCTCCAGTTCCAGTCTTCTCAAGTTCTTTTACTCACAGTTCTGGTAATTTTTCAAGTCTATCTTGGGTCCACTCACCTCTTAACTACCCTCCTCACCCCCTCCTGGTAGTCTGCATCTCCTCTTCTGTTATAGCAGTTTACTCAGGCTAAACTTATCAGCAGGAACAGGGAGATACAGCTGCTGCTCAGATATGGCAGGACTGCAACCAGACCACAGATGAGTGTCTGTTGATTAGAACATCTGGATAGTTAAAGTTGAGTTCTGTGTCCTACAATATAAATCTTCACATTATCAAAGGTGGGGGTTGTCAGATTCCCTGCCAATTTTTCTCATTATGAACTACTAATTGCTTGAACAGTTGCCATCTCCTATTAAAGTATTTTCAAATTCTTTGGCCTTTTGTGTATGTCCAGTGCCGTATCATATAAATCTGATATAGTGGATTTCACATATATAATTGCATGGCTCAAGGCACACATTCCTGTGATTCTTGCAGTAAGGGTGTAAACATGCATTCTAACCACTACATCACATGACAGTTACATCATACAAAACAAGTTGTGCCTGGCAGTCTCTCCAATCTCCATTGGGACCATGAAAGATTCTTCCTAATTTTCAATACTTGCCACAAATTTCATTTGATGGCATGAGTATAGCTACATGTGTGGGAGCTAGCATGGTGTAGTGGCTTGAGTGTTGGGCTACAACTCTGGAGACCAGGGTTTGAATCCCTGCTTGGCCATGGAAACCCATTGGGTGAACTTGGGCAAGTACTCTCTCAGCCTCAGAAGAAGGGAAAGGCTTCTTAGCAAGACTGAATAAATTTGCTAAGAAACCCCCATGATAGAGTCTTAGGGTCACCATAGATCATAAATTACTTGAAGGCACACAATGGCTACATGTGTGACACATATAGATAAGAGTTTAATTCCCTCAATATTCTCTTCGTTTTTAAATTCTTTGGGATATGAAATTTACAGATGAAAATCACAGGCTAAATCCAATGCTTGCAAATAAACTCTTATGTAGATCCCAGTGATCATTTGGTCTACTCTAGTTAGGACTAGCAATTGGTCTATGAGTCAGGATTATTTAATAGCTTCCATGAAGAAAGAAGTTGTTTTTTTTTTTTCAAGGAATACCTGAAAGTGCCATACCTCTCCATTTTTTGAGCCATAAACTGCTTCATCCAATATAATAGTCCAAAAGTTGAAAAGAATCGTAAGCCAATGGACAGACTGAAGGGCCACAACAGATTGAGGGATCCCTAAGAAAAAGAGTAGTTCATCTGTCTTGTTAGTGTTTCTGCTGCTCTCTAGACTTCTTGGTTGAAGCAGATTATAAGTGCATTTCTGCCAGATAGAAAATGACAGCCAAATCTCTTCTCTCTTTCAAAATACAAAGGATCTCTAAGGCTGCATTCCTAAATTGGGTATAAATTCCATTTAACTTGGTGGGAGGTAGTTCTGATTCAACATGCAGTGTATCCTAATATTGGCTTGTGTTATGACAACACTATGTTATGTGTTTCCCCACCCCCTACCAGTCTAACACATGAAACACGAGTAGAAATATACACTATGGATGTCATGACAAGGAACAAGTGATCCAGCACATAAAGGAGAAGGATATGAATTTGACACATCACTGCCATTTTCAGCCACAGCCTCATGTATTGTGAAATGTGTTGTTCTGCCCGCAAATCTAAATGGCTCAACTTGCAACCTTTCCTCCTCTCTCCAGGCAATGGATGTAAATGTATAGCTAGCAGTTAATAAAATGTTGTGTTGGTATATGTAAAGCAGGACAGGAACTGATTAGTCACTAAGAACAGCCACCACTGCTTCCTAACTCATCTTATTCAGGAAACTCTTGAAGCCCTCGTGGAAAACCACATCCTTAAACTTTGAGTGAGGAGCACATCTGGATTTACGAATTCATTTTCACCCTGCACATTTTTTTTTTTGTATTACTGTGCTGTCATGCTTAATATATATTGGAAATTATGTAGTTCCATAGTATTTGATTTGCAGGAAAAAGACAAAGCATGATATTCTTTGAGTCCATAAACTGCAGAAAGGAGGGGAGATACAGTTAATTCTTTGTAAAGCTATATAACATGTTCAGCATACACTGCAGCTGTTGATAGATTTTATTACATTTTCCAGTTAAGGCCTTTGTTGCATCTGCAGGAAACATTTATTATATTTGGTTTTACTACTTCTAAAGTTCAGGATATTTTCGCATTTCTGGTGGCTTATTTGATCTGTGATCACTAAATCTAGATCACAAGGTTGCTTGCAAAAAAATTATTGTGAATAATTTCACCTGTTGTTAACAACCCAAGCTGTCAATTTTGATTATGACTATTCCTAATACTTCCCAATATTTTACAGGTGTTTCCTATTAAATTTGTAGAAGGCTTAAGCAGGAAAAAAAGTGCTGAAAAATACTAGAATCAGATATTTAGAGCATACATCTGGCTATAGAAAGAAAGGAAAGGAATGGCATCTAACTTAACAATCTCACAAGCAATTTTTGAAGTCTGGCAGGACTTGAGGTTTCACTCATCTATATTTCAAATGCCATTTTGACACAGTAATACCAAACTAGTTATTATCTAAACCACCAGTTCACACTGTTGCAACCCTGGTTTTCATTAAAATATATCAATCACTTCAGGGCTTTTTAAAAGTAGGTATGTTGTCCACATGTACAGTACAATCCATGTACATTAGAGGTGGAAACTGTGTGACTCACCAGATGTTGCTGAACCACATCTCCCAGCAATTCTCAACAGAATAGCTAGTGGTTAAGGACACTGGAAGTTACAATTCAACAATATCTGTACATGACTTTTTTTTCAATATATTGCAAAAAGTGATGAATTTCTTCCCTGAATTCTTCCAAAGAAATTCTAATACACATTTTAACAGTACAAGAGATAATATAGATATTAGTAGGTGGAAGGGGGAAGAGGAAATGGGATTATTGTTTCTCATTTCCCAATTTTAAGGGCTGCCAATGAAGTGGTGCTAGAGGTTCCATACTTTTGGCATGGTAAGGATCATCTACTAGAAGCAGTATTTTTACAGTATTGGCCTGAGTATTGTGCCCTTGCTAGTCCATCCATTATTTTTCACTGATATATGTCAAATCAGGTGGATACATGTTCCCCTTCTGGAGTAACAATATACAGTCCCCCTCATCCAGCAAGGGATACAAAGAGAAGGACAAATATGATTATTTAAAAACTCCATTTGAGCTAGCAGTTTTCCTGGCAGTATAATGCCAGTAGTGGAACTGTGCCCAATACAGCTGCAATTCAGACTGCTTCAGGGAGCATGCAAGCATGGCAGTCACATCTTTGCCATTTCTGCTGTGCTGCCAAAACTCCTGTGCTGTCAAACCAGCTTTGAAAAATCTTTAATTTAAAAACATGGACTGGAAGAGGAGATATGAATCCATCTTCATTCCCTTCACCCAAACCATTTCAGAAGTTAAATGGTGGTTGTATCATGGCCTGTGAAATAGAAGTGATGTATCACAGTTTACCATCAACACTTACAGGTTTTTGGCTCACTCCTTGTAAAACCTGTGGCAGGCTCTTGTTTTTTAGTGCTGCTTCGAGCACTTCTTCTTTGACATTAATGATTACAGATCCCTGCAGAGTCTGCTGGACTCCAACTATATATGAATTCGGGGAGTTTGTAAATTTTGCACAGATAAGGAATGGGTGTTGATGAGGTCCTTGAATCTTCCCCTTGCTTGGATGAAATTCCAAGCTAAAGAAGAATCCAGGGTTTATTCCTCCCACCCAACCAGTCACCAGATTCTGTCCAAACACCCTCTCCCTTTCTTCATAAACACAATTTGTCTAGCAGGAGTTCACAGACCCACTGTGGAGAAAATAAAAATCTGTTCCTCACCCACATGTCCTAGGTGGGTGAGGAAGAGCCTGACAGTACTATTGGATGTAAATCATCAGTGCACTTTTTGGCAAAATTCATTTCTAACAGGCCATGGGGTGGGGAGCAGAAAAACTCCCTTCTTCCTTCTACCCACAACAGAACTAGAGTTTCCTGCTATTGGCTTGACCAGGTAAATAATATTTTAAAGGACAGTGAAGTTTTGGGCTGGAGTAAGAGAGAAATATGTGCTTGTATTTTTGCAGGAAATAGCTCTGTTTATTTTCAGAACCAATCCAACAACAATCTGGGTGATATCACCCATTGCTACTAATGATAAGAGCAAGAAATCTACATGTGGTTTTTAATTGCATAACTATACAAAGATGAGCCTCAAATTTTTAGAAATTGAGGTAGAAGCTACACTCAAAAATGGGGAAGAAAATCACCAGGAATAGATCATATTCCAGTTGAACTGCTACAATCCACACATACAGAATCAAGTCTAGTGTTTGTCAGAGTATAGATGGGCTATGCAGTCAAAGGTGAAATGTAAATATGTGTGTGTGTGTGTATTTTTCTACTTGAGAACATGCTTCTAGGCAGAGCACAGTCCAGATGGCTAGAGAGACTAAACAATAGGGAACCACTAGGTGGGAAAGCATCCTTGTTTACATAAGGAAACAATAATAAAAGTTGTAATGGGAAAGTAGATCACATGGTGGAAGATGAACAACAAGAGGTTGGGTTAGCATACATCACATACAGATCATCCAATCAACCTGAAGGTTAACACCCAAAAGGTGGAGAGGGGCTGGACTGAGAAAGGGCGTTTTCACACGGGGCTTTTTGAGGACGCAATCCTATCTCCGTCCGGCCTCACTCCGGCTCCTTTTCCCGTGTGTTCACACGC
>CM034708.1:99155107-99172753 GCA_020142125.1 Phrynosoma platyrhinos
TATTCGCAGGATTGGACGTTGGCGCTCTAGAGCGTTTAAATCTTATGTTCTTAAATGAGACAAACAGATTATTAATACGTTGATATAATTCAACTTTATTTCAGCACAACCGACAACAGAAGGTATATGGATACTAGGACATAGCTTGGTCTTCTGGGCAGAGCGGCACATGGTTCAGCAGCGTCGAGATATTACCTTGGGATTGAGAGACGCCGGAACTGTACGATGGTTCGGTCGCAGAGGAATGCTGTGGGGAGCTCTACTCCCTAGAATTTTTGAACTACTGGAGTCTTTCAAGCATCCTAAGATTTTGATAATTCATTTAGGAGAAAACGACTTAGGAAAAGTGACTTCCCTAAAGTTAGCTAACATTATTATTAATGACATGCAAGAAGTTAAGAGACTGTTGCCGTATACTGTGGTAATGTGGACAAAATTACTGCCAAGGAGAACCTGGTATGGAGCTCGAAGTGATTCGACCATCAACGGAGCTAGACGTTTTCTGAATAGATCCTTGTCCAAGACTTTGGGAGAGCTAGGAGTTATTGTTATAGAACATAATGAAATTCAGGTTAATTTGCCACATTTGTACAGGGGTGACGGGGTACATCTCTCCCCGAAAGGAAATGACATCTATCTGACTTCTTTGGAGTCATATTTAAAAAGAGCATTGGGGGGGAGGGACCCCCCCCCTCAGGGGTAGAATTAGGTTAATTGGAAATTAACAATTGGCTAAATAAATAAAATTTGAATAATTAGATGATGTCATTAGGTTAATACAAATTGGTATGACATCGTTGTAGAATTGAATGATGTCATCTGTTAAGTGGGATTAAGACCAACATGACATCACGTCCGGTTGGGGGAGGGATTAATTTTGAAGGTTGTAAATTACGTAACCTAATCCATTGACGCATGCCATATTCGAGGATAATTAAAGAATAGCGATTACACTTATTCACATGAACGCATGCGTCAAGGAAATATACTGGTTTATCAAAACTGTTATTCAATTGTAAAATTGTAAAGTTTAAGACCCTGTACAAATAAAGTTGTGGCCAAATGTTTTACCCAAATAATAGCATTTGATGTCCTTTGTGCCGATGCAATGGGTATTCCTGGAAAAGTTTCATTCACAGGGTTGCCATGAGTCAAGATCAACTTGACGGCAGTTAACAACACCTTTGTTTGTAGTTAAGAAATATCTCCTGATCAAACTCAACCCCCACCCTGACTTATCAGGCATCACCTGCCATAAGTAATGAGGGTCTGTTCTCCTACCGATTAGGGCACAGCAGACTGATGTTCCTACCCACCCCTTCTGTGAGCAATCCCCAGTGTGACAGCCAGAAACAGAGTCCTTATCATAATTCCTTCTTGCACTAGATATGGTGTGTGTGTGGAAATGTTAGCCTAATGTATCCTAACTGACAGGAGGACAGACTTTCATGACTTTCAAGAGTTGGTGCCTGGTTAGTCAGGACAGGGAGGGTTGGGCTGGGAGATGCTACTTAGCTATGTAACTATTGCAGGGGTAGGCAACCTTTCCCCTTTAAGGGCCGAGGGACTTCAGCTCGCAGAATCCCAGGAGCTATTGGCCAGCATGGGACTATTGGCCAACATGGCTGAGGCTTCTGGGAGCTGAAGTCCCTCAGCCCTTAAAGGGGAAAGGTTGCCTATCCCTGAACTATTGGATACGTTAAGGATTATGAATACAAACCAGTTACAAATGTGTAACTCTATGTTACACATTCGTAACTGCAATCATGGATTCCACCCAAGAATATAAAATAGTAGAAGCTCCCACAGATGTGTTCCCTTAAACTACATGGAGAGGGGTAGTCCAAACCTACTCATTGATATCACTCTAGATAACTAAATGTTGGCTGAAACAACTATGCATCCACCACTTTCATGCTAATTTTTTCTGCTGGCATGAACTTAACATTTCTAGCTACATGTTCTTCAACAAACCATAACATAATTTACATCCGAAAGGTTACAAATCTCAGTGTTACTGAGTGAATTAATCAGTGGCCAGTCATTGCCAGGAATATGTGTGGGTCCTGATATCATGATTAAATGTTTTTAACCAGAAAGGTTTAACAAATCACAAAGCTTTAAGACAGGAGGTCTGACTTTTTAATATCTTGTTAAAAGAATTCACACATGGTTCCCATTACCAAATATACCTTACTGATAGGGTTTGTAATGTCTCTCCTTGCAGAGGCTGCATGCCTCTAAACAACCACATATGTGGCCAAAGAGCCAACAAATGCTGTTTTTCATATCCCCATATTGTCATCCAGAGAAAACTGTAGAGGGTGAATTTCTGTATTGCAGTTAGAAGAAGAAGAAGAAGAAGAAGAAGAAACATGCATAAAAATAAAGTTTTTTTAAAAATAAAATATGCATCACTTACTCTTAAGAAATACAATCTACTTGCATGTAGTCCTATGCATGTTTAGTTTTAGAAGTAAATCCCAACTGCTCTCTAGAAAGTGTGTTTAGCATTGAAGCCTACTTTCATTATAGCTCTCAATTTCTAATACACAAACAATGCATAGGACCTCTCTTGATCATGAAACACTATTGATGTTTCATGCTGAACTACCGAGATCTGATTTGCACTTCAGAAATAATGCAGTTTGACACAGTCATATCTTCTTACACCTACAGAGGAATAGGTTCTATCCTTGAAAATGCTAGGATAAATGGATTATTAGTCAGTGTAAGGGGCCTCCTCCTTACTGCACATGAGTAGCCTCTTGAACCTGATCTTACAAGCTAGAGTAGCAATGAATAAATCAGACTATGTCCAGTCTAATTCATTTTTGTATTTGTTCATTCATAAGTCTTCTGTCTCATTTCTGTGTTAGTATCACTAGCACAAGATTAAAAGCATCACCAAGTGCTATGACTAAACAGTGTCTACAGGAATAGAACAATCTTGAGGGTCAGATTAAAAGTGGGTCAATGTGTGGTCAGATGAATCTACATACTTAAACACCAACTAGACTTCAGTCTTGAAAACTGAGAAACATATGCTGTAGTTGAGATACCACAGATCAGCTAATCTCAGCCATTTGAAAAGGTCTGTCAGAGTAGGATCTCTTCTGGCCTTCTTCAGGTTCCAGAAAGTTCAGGAGATAGATGGCATCCCTCCAGATACTTTGGACCCAGGATAAGCCATATAAATCATGAGACATGCATATTCATCCAATGTGATATTAAAATTAACATCTGCATACAGTATATTTATTCCATTATAATGGTCACCTTCTGGGTTTTAGATAGGTTAAAATCAAAACATCACCCTTTTGACATGATTAAGTCAAACAACATATTTTCTTTCCACAGGCTAAGACTGAATGTTTAGTGGTTCTCTGCAATCCCCTGTTTAACAGGGCCTCTGCAGTCTAATGGAAGAATTTTTCAATTTGAAATCTAATCATGCTATGTATTTTCATATCTACTATCAATGTTTCACCTCACAGATCATTAGACATGGAGAAAGAATAAATTAGCCAATCATCAAAAGCTCTATTCAGTTTTAATGACCCATGGAAAGCCACTGAGCTTTCCTCCATGGTAGACCAACTTATTTAGAAGAAAGGTCAGTTGCACAGGAGAGATTCATCTCATTCATTAAGTTTATCATGCTTCCGATATCCCTCAAGGGAAGAAGACCTTTATATAACCCTTTTCCTCAATCATATGAACTAAGATTTGTATAGCTGGAGCAGACTTAATAATCTAGCATTCTGTTTATAACAGCAGTCAGTCAGCTCTCTCTGAAACTTTATATTACATGCTGGGTGTGAAGAGGAAGACCAACTCCACTGTTCTCTGGACTGCTTCTTCTAGTCCTGTTGTCCAAAGCTGCTTTCTCTATACCTCTCTGGGTTCAGAGCAGCTCAGCCATTATCATCCTGAAATCCTTCCATTCGTGATCTGTGACATAAGAGAAGATTAACTATCTGCACATGGCCTGGAGCTTCTCCATCACTTTCAGAAAAAAAAAACTGTGCATTACAACAAATACAAATGAGTCTTGTGATGGGAGGGACCATTGTGTTATATTAAAAATAAAATTTCTAGAGGACAGCTGTTTAAAATTTCATTACTTACCATATCCTTTCAGCAGGCACCTTTTCAGATTCTATACAATTACTGTGGTATTAAATATCAAAAAATATATTACATTAGCTTAAACTGCTTTCAAAATAGTATAAGCATATTGGAGTGTAGCACATACTTTCACTTCCCTTCTCAGGTTTATCCAGTAATTGCATTACTTTTGTAGGCTATTTTTTTCATTATTTCCTTAAATAAAATTTTGCTGCATGCCACCTGTGCCTGCCAATGTTCCCCAAATGGTGAAAGATATTATACTTTTGTTTTACAATAAACCAAATATGTGGAGAGGACTTTGGAATGTACTCCATCCTTCCAAAGACACACTATCATACATTTACAATTAGCAATTGCAATGCAAAATCCAAGCAACAAGCTGTCACATTTTCTGGAAGGTAAATATAAAAGTTGTGGGGACAGGAAGAGAGATGTATTTCTTCATAGAATCATAGAGTTGGACAGTGCCTCATGGGCTATTGAGTCTAACACATTGCTCAGTGTGGGTTCTCCAGATAAAGCTTCCCGAAGATGCAGCTGTCCAGACTCTTTTTGAAGATGTCCAGAGAAGGAGACTCTACCACCTCTCTAAGGAAATGGTCCCATTGCCAAATTGCTATTACTGTCAAGATTCTCCACCTTATGTTCAGTCAAAATCTACCCTCCTATAACTTCAGACCATTAGAACTGTTCCTACCTTCTGGGGCAGCAGAGAACAGGCTTGCTGCCTCCTCTCTTTGACAGCCCTTGGCGTCTTTAAAGAGTGCAGTCATGACACCCCTCAGTCTTCTCTTCACCAAGATGAATATGCACAGCTCCTTCAACCTTTCCTAATATGTTTTGTTCCACATAGCTCTAATCATCTTTTTTCCTCTCTATGAACCTGCTCCAACTTGTTTATATCCTTAAAATGAGGTGTCCAGAACTGAACACAGTACCCCAGATAAGGCTTGAGCAGTGTAGAATATTGTGGAACAATAATTTCCCTAAACCTAGACACTATGCTTCTATCAATGCAGGCTAAAATGACATCCACCTTCTTTGATGCAGCATCATACTGCAGGCTCATGTTCAACTTATGATCAACAATGATCCGAAGGCTCTTTTCATACATAATACTGCTGAAACATGTGTCCCCCATCCTATAAGTGTGCATCTGATTTTTGTGACCTAAATATAGAATTTTGCATTTGTCTCTATTAAATTTCATTTTATTAATTTATGCCCAACATTCTAGTTTATCTAGGTCCTTTTGATTTCTATCCCTATCTTCCAATATCTTACACAACTCTCACAGTTTTGTCATCTGCAAATTTGGTAAGGATTCCCTTTACTTCATCATCTAAGGGCCTCTACAGACCAGCCCAAAGGGCTGTCCTGGAGGCAGAGATGTGGAGGGGCAGCCGCACACCGGCCACCCCAACCCCATGCTGATGATGTCCTGACACTGTGCGCCACATGGCACGCAGCATCAGGATGTCTGTCTAGCACATCATTCTGACATGCTGCACTGGAAGGGGTGCTAAAGAGCCACCCGCCAGCTTTTAGGGTGGCCTTTTGCTGCCTGTAAAAGGAGTGGCATTTTGCTGCTCTTTTCTGGGCAGCAAAAGGGAAGATCAGGGTCACACAGTCCAGCAGCCTCAGCCCCGATCTACTGCTTCCTGGGGTGGCTCTCTGCCATCCCTTTGGCCCTGTCTGCAGAGGCCCTAAGTTACTGATAAAAATGCTGAAAAGTAATGACCCTAGGTCTGACTACATGCTCAACTCTATTTAGGGAGAGATCTCAGCCAGTAATTCTGGCTGTGCCTCTTTGTTTAGGATGTTAGCACTAAAGCCAACATGGTTCCTTATCCAATCTCATCCACCTTTTCTGCCAGCCAGCATTGGCATCCACTCCTCCAAATATAGTGCCACAAGAGCGTTTTATTCATAGGACTCAAAGTGGTCAGAGTTTGCACTTATATACAGGAAATATATGAACACTAGTTCCATAACAGAGAGGAATACACAAGACAATCATAATGATAACAAATGTGACAAGAACATAGGGATACAAATACCATTAACAGTTAGGTGACTAATTTGTAGCATTTTGTGCTGAATCTTTGCCTTGAAATGTTAAATACTTTTTTCAAGGGCATCTTTCAACTTTTGTGGTTATAGCAGAAAAGAAAGAAGTCAGATGTTTAGAGCATATGGCATGCTTCTCTGATTTTTATGTAAGAGTAATTTAATTCAAGGTTAGATTCAATAATCATGCTATAGATTCCCCAGTGCTTTTCCACTACCATAAAATGCAAACAATTAAATTACATTTTGTACCTTACAGTAGCAGTATAGTTATTCAAGCAATGAATTTGGATCTCCTTCTTTGAAGGGGTGGTGGGAGCCATTCATTCTGCAGATGAAGGTAGTATAAAAACAGATGTGGGCCCAATGTAAATAAAAATAAAATATCTTTGACTTTGGTTAGCAAAATAGTGACATAATAGTTTTCAAACAACAGCAACATAGTCCAGTTTGACAATTTAGGAGAAATGCGAATGATATCCCAAGAACTTTTTCTGAATGGTACAGCAGCCTTGATGTCACCATGGGCTGTTCTTCCCTCAGTTCAGCCATTTCAGTTCAAAATTATCCCCCAAGCAGCTTTAGCATATATGAAGAGACAAGCAACTTAGGATTTTGAACTAGCAAAGAGCAAGAGAGAAAGGGACTAAGCCCTCCCCTCTGGACATATGAATGGAGGCATTCCTCTTGTTATGTGTGATTGCTAGCTAGATTAGAGGATGAGAGTTTAAATAAGATGTTCCCAAAGTGAAATGGTAATGTTAGAGTCATGCCAGTCCCACTGTCAATTAGGGAAAGAAGTGATAAGTCATGGATATCAACTGGTTACATGGCAGGACTTCATCCCAAGGAGGTCTGGAATATGTGACTGGAAATTAAGAAAGAAAATAGAAAGCTGGGTGCTGTTATTCCTCTTTTCTCTAAACAGGAACCTTGAGCCATGAATGTTCTGCCTTGGAATGAGTCGTACCAGAATCCTCCACTATGTTAAAACTTGCTCTTATCTTGAACCAGGAATCCAGCTGCCCTTTGTCAAGAAAGCTATAATGGATTCCTTGAAAATAATTCATTTATTCAATAAACCCTAAACTTTGAATTACAGAATTAAAGCAAGCAAATAATCAATGCAAATGTTTAACAAGCTGATTGTCTCACTGTGTTCAGGGTCTAAACATTATCTGGAAGATAGATTTAAGAGCAGTAAGCACATGTAAATGACTATATTTATAGCAAAGAAAAGTAGCTTGATGACAGTGTTCAGAAAATAATTATCTTTTAAATCTCCCCCCCCTTTTTGTATTTTTTTTTTTTGTCTTTAACATTGTTTATTGCAATGCCCCTGCTATTAAACAGGGCAGGTAGTTTTCAGAGTCTTCAAGAACTACTCTTTTGGGATTAAAATTATAGAATCCCTCAGCTAGCATGGACATTGACCATTAGCCTATAGCATAGTGTCCCCAAGGTCAGCTTCAAAAGGTGATAAAGGAGGCAACCATTTCTTCAGACAAATAATTTAAACCCTACCCCCAGCTTTGCCTACCCCATTGCATATCCTTGTGGTTAACTGTAGTAAAAACATTATTCATATACTTAGCTTTTTTCATCTATCTATCTATCTATCTATCTATCTATCTATCTATCTATCTATCTATCTATCTCAGGGATGTGTGACCTAGGGTCATCAATAGTGATCCCTCCAAAATCACTCTTCATCTCCATTTTCAGACAGAAAAATTATTCAGAGCACATGGATTTGCTGAGGAACACTGAAACAGCCAAAGCTTGTCCTCAAATTGACTAGAAGTGGCCAGACAAATCTTCTGGGGGTGCCCACTCAAGTCTGGCTAAACAGCAGTGCAGGGCAACACTTTTGGTAATAGAAAAGAGAATAGTGGGCTTGAAGAGTAACTAATAGCATATACCCTTTTGACACAAAGGCACCAGTAGAATGAGTCATGTTGATATAAGCCAATCAAGTGACAGAACAAAATAAAACGAACTAAAATACCAGATTTTATAAGGAACTGACTTTCTGAGTTCCTTCACAGTTTAACAGGCTTTATCCCCAAGTAAACCTGCATAGTAAACCTACTTGCAATGCAAACCTGTGAATGGTTGCTCAAAAGCAAATCCTAGCCTACTGGATTCCATAGGTATTATTCTTGAAAGATTTGTGAAGGATTGCTGCTTACAAGGCTTAAAGAGTTACCTCTATGTTTGCCCCTGGAACTAGTTTAGTAGTCACGTTGAGACAAGTCCTTTGAAAACCCCTATACCATACAGTCAAGGTTCACTTCCCTTCATAATAGAGAAGGCTTACAAGAATGAACTTTGTTACATTGAGGGGTGTGGTTGTCAGTGGTGCATATGTATGCATTTGCATGTGGATGTGAAAGATTTACTTCACACTCCATTTATCTAAACATTATAGACTATAATTTTACTTTTTGAATTTGTGAACTACACTAGGGATGAGCAACCTGTGGCTTTCCTGATGCTGAGCTGCAGCTGTCATCATGCTTTACCATTGGTGACACTGGTTAGGACTATTGGGAGGTAAAATCCAACACCTGGAGAGTCCAGGTTTTCTGATCCCTGAAGTATACTATTTTATGATGCTGGGGTAATGTTGGGGCAATAAATTAATTATTGGACTTCTTTTTAGAAATGGCAACTCAGTGAAATTTTCTACTTCCCATCACCCATCTTCCTCTTGTATTGACTTAGTTTACTGCTTTCTCCCTTTCTGCTCTGTCTGCTGAGAATTCAAATTACAATATTTGTTTGTTTTTTGCAGACTGGGTAATTTATGCAAGGAAAACAGATTTACAAAATGGCCAAGGGCTCCTATATTAATAGGTAATGAATTCAGTTTTAGACCAGAGTTTAAACGAGATGTTCAAGGTCTTGCACTCTAGATCTCCCAAAGATTAAGTACCTTGGATAGCTCCTGTAAAGTGTGGGTTTAAACCTGGACAGGTTTATAGGAAGCCACCTACCACTACACTACCCAACTACAGGAAAAGAGATTCCACCTAAACATTAGCAAGAATTTCTTGATGTTAAGAGCTGCTTGACAGTGGTACATGCTGTCATGGAGTGCATTGGAGGCTCCTTCTTTAGAGGTTTTTAAACACAGGCTGGATGGCCATCTGTCAGGAGTACTTTCTTACACAGCAGGGGATTGGACTGAATGGCCCTTGTGGTACCTTCCCACTCTTTGATTCTATGATTCTACACTACCACCCCACTGGCTCACTACACATACTAAAGTAGGCCAAGAGCTAGCTAAATCCATCATTTCTAACTGATGTCCTTTTTTTCTTTTTTTCTTTCTTTTTGGTGGAGATTCCTTGTGGTTTTGAAGAGCTGCTCAGCTATTGATTTAATTATAGCTTGTTCTCTTTTAAAAGCTTTCCCTCACTTTCTGCCAATCTGTCTATCAAATTGTGAAGGAAAAAGAATATTCTCCATTATCCTTCATTTAAAATAAATTCCAGGCAACAGTGCTTTAGCCAGGACTGTCACCATTATCTGGTCTCTCTATAGTATTGGAGCTTCTGAGAGAAATTGCTTTTGATAATCTGAATTTGCTGTCATGAAAAATCAGGGGAAATGTGAAATAACTTCTACAGTAACCTGAATATAATTTAGGTTTATGTGAAAAGGTTTTATTTAACTTTACTGATATTTATGTTAGCTACTGAAACATGAAAAGAGAATCCCATTTACCAAAGGACTCACAGAGAACTATGCATTGCAGGGGAATCAGAGAAAGAGAAAGACAAAGAGAGAGAGAGACTTTAAGCTTTATAGAGCAAATCCATAAAATACCACCTCTGATAGATTTTTTTTAAAAAGTATTATATGCTGCTTTAAAGTTCCCAGATGAGAGGAAGACTTACACTGACACATAGTGGAAGGAGAAGAGTCAAATAAACATTCCACCCCTCAGCCTCTCAGCTTCTTTAAAAGGTTCCATTCAAGCATGATCTACTCATTTAAAGCCTTAGCACACAAGAAAACAAAGCAGAAATGGAACCAGAGTAGCAGGTTTCCCATGCCTTACTGCATGAAGCCATAGCACTTCAGTTCTCTTCCCATGAGAAATAATTGTAAAAGCATGTTTTTCGTCTAGCTAGAAAAATGCATTCAACAAAAGACACACTCTTCCCTCAGGAAGAGAATGGAAGTGCTACAATATCATGCAGTAAGGCACAGAGAAAGCCACTATTCTTCATATCCCTTTCCACTTTCTTTTCTTGTGCGATAAGGCCCTTAAACTAATACCCCCCCCCCCACTCATGGTGATCCCCAATCTCTGCATTATGGAGATCTCCAGGCTCTACATCCAGTGATTGGGCTGTGAATGGCAGCCCAAATAAACATGATGAAAATGAGCTCATTTGTTTAATAATGTGCCTATCTTTCTGCCCACATAAAGTGTGTACTATGGGGCTGGAAGCATATGGAATAATTTTAAGATGAACCAAAAGTGGCACTCACATTATTGAAAGATACAGAAGTCTCTTCTTTAAAAAAAAAAAGCTTCATTTATATACCTCTTCATACCATGCTATGCAGTGTCTAAGCAGTTTATAACTGTAAGCTCATTGCCCCCCAACAGCTGGGTATTCATTTTAGTGACCTCAGAAAGATGCAGGCCTGAGTCAAGCCTGAGCCCTGGCTAGTATTGAACTCGCAACCTTGTGGTTTATGAGTGAGTGGCTGCAGTACAGGCATTTAACCACTGCACCACTCTCCAGTGCCTTACCTTCAAAAATTATTTTACCTCTCCAAATCCATCATTGAAATTTTGCTGATTTTGGCCCACATACTTTAAGCAGTGGCAGCTATTGGCTTTCTTATCAAAGATGCAGTCAATCTGTGCTGGGTTTTAGTGTGAACTTTAAAGGTTCTGTCCAAAGTGCTGAACCTATTTGGAGGATAAGGTCCAGTACTTTAGACAGTTTATTTAAACTTCAGACTAAAACCCAGACCAGATTCACTATTCCACTGGCATGGAAACCACCAGCAGCCACTGACTGCAAGTCAGCCCATATGAAAGAAACATCTTTGGTGTAGTCCAGGGGTAGGCAACCTTTCCCCTTTAAGGACCAAGGGACTTCAGCTCCCAGAATCCCAGGAGCTATTGGCCAACATGGGACTATTGGCTAACATGGCTGAGGCTTCTGGGAGCTGAAGTCCCTCAGCCCTTAAAGGGGAAAGGTTGCCTACCCCTGGTGTAGTCAATCAAGAGTGTGTAATGTTGGAGAAGTGGATAGCTCTGCTCCCTTCAGTGCAGGGGCACTTTCACACTACCCAGTTTATGTCCTTTCCATCATATTTTTACAATAATCTGGAAGTTATTTATTTTTTAAATCTCTGTGAACAATTGATTTTAATTACATATCCACATGTATTTTATTTTTCTTTCAAAATATGAAATTCATAATATAAATGCATAAATATAGCTTTCAAAATAATTTCTGCTATAGAACACTTTGGATCATGTTCCCCAGCAGCTGGTATTGAGACACAAAATCCTTCAGATACTGGAAGTAAAATGTAGACATCATGACTACTAGTCATTGATGTTCTCACCCTGTTATAATATCTTGGGACTGGAAGCTGCTTAAGTGGTCCCAAATAACAGTTATAACAACCCAAGTGCCTCAACTGTGACAACACAGTGACAGTTAGATAGCTTCTGAAGAGGGTAACATCTGGAAATAAATATGTTGGCTCCATTTGCTTGACTGTCATGTCTCATTCTCAACAGGAGTTCATATTTACAAGTCACTCAATTCAGCAAGCAATTCAGGAATTTCTTAGCTATAGCTTGATGACCTTGGTAAGTTTATTGTGCTAAATTTGTCTATAATACAGTGTTCCTTTAATGTATATTTTAATGGTCCATCTCTATAAAACCAGTGTTTGATTACTAAATAAACAAATGTTTCCAGGGTTAGTAATTTAACTTTTTCCTTTTACACACAGAATTTTGATTCCTAAGCTCCCTGAGAGTTCTGATATTATTTAAAGTCTGTTTCCCTTTCTTTCTTTTTTTAAAAGGACCTTTGCTCTTTGGTCACAGTGAGGCCTTATCCTGCTGCTTCCTTTTCTCAGTTATTAGAAAAAACAGTCTTTGAAATCCTGAATCAGGCTTTGGTCATAATTGTCACTTTTGACCCACCTATCAATCAATGCTAGGGAAATTGCAAGACTCACACAGAGCAACCAGTCCTTGTGAAATTAAAGTGGTTAAAAAGCATTTCCAACATGTAGGATATGTTAGGCACTCATTAGAGCAGTTCTGAAGACTTTTTGAATCTCTAGCCTATAAAACAGGCCATAATTTGTTTTAATTTACCTCAGTCTTATATGATGAAAGAAGACTGAAGAAAGCAACAACAGAAACTGGAAATCAGAACAATTCAGTCAGAATGAATGGCAGCTTTATGTTTTTAAGAGTATGAGCAGTAAAAAAAAAACTCTGTTAAGTTCAGCAGGTCCACATCATCCTTATCAGGACAATAAACTAGACTTTATTGATGTTATGTTAGTTCTGGATGATTGAAATATATAAGCCACAGTTTTCAAAATGCAAATCAGAGAACCCAATCTTTTGTTTTGTTTTGTTTTGTTTTGTTTTTTGTTTTCTCAAAAGTAAGGTTCACTGAATTTAATGTGTCTTGCTCCAACGTATGCATGTGAGGGATTATAACCGCAGGCAGAAATTCTGCACCTAGGATTTTAATAGGTTTAAAACTTATTACTTGGGGGCAGAGTGGCAACCACAGTTGCATGCTCAAAAATGTAATTAACACAGATTAGTCATTGCCCATTCAAGATGTTTAAATAACCTGTGGAAGTGCCAAGACTAGGCACCAAAGCTGGATTAAACAATGAACTAATTATGTTCATACTTTTGATCAAGCTTTGTTGTTGTTGATCTCCTTTTGACTATTTTGATCTTTGCGAGCTTGGCTTCATACCCAGAAACATGAACCTTCTCAAGAGGTTAACTCTTTCATAAAGCTAGGATAGACTTATTAATATATTACAGAGGCAATGTCATTGCTGTTTCCCAGAGCTTGAAATGTTAGGTTTGAAAATTAATTTGATCATGTTAAAGGTAACAAACTGGGAAATTAATTCATTGCCATAAGAACTAGTAACTGATATCATTTGGTTAGGTATGTTGTCATTAATTAATTCATTATTGAAAGTATTAGTCTCCAGGATAGACCATCATATTAGCAAAGAATACTCTTCTTGTTATGTTTAAGCTGTCTTCCCCCAGCCTGATTTTTTTTCTCCAGATGGACCACAAAGTCCATAATACAATTGTTGTCTGGGAGTTTTGGGAGTCCAACACATTTGGAAACTGTCAAGTTGGAGAAGTCTGACCTGAAGTATGAGATCTCATAACCATTCAGTTCAGTTTTGTCACTAATCTGTAGCTCTCATCTTTTTTCCTACCCATTCCATTCATGCCAACATGTACACAGTTCAGGTGCCCTTCAAATGCCTTGTTTATTAAAGGTTAATAAAGAATGGTGTTAAAGGTTAGTAAGGGATGATGTATTCATTTCTGTACAAGTGCAGAAAGTGTGACTGGCTACAAAAATTAGTTTAGTGACATCTTAAATCAGAAGTGTTTTGAGTGTTTATCTGCATGACTGAATATCTCTGAATGCTCTCTGCATCTCCATATCACGATCTGCAAAGGTCAGTGATAACAGTGGCGTTCCTGCCACTGGTGTCACCTGGTGTGAGGGGGACAGGGCTTGAGAGGCAGAAGGGGTGGGGTTTCCGCAAAGAGGCACAGGCTCAGGCAGGCCAAGCACGCGCCCATACCTGCACCCCCTCCCCTGCAGACCCATCCTAGCTGCTGCCTCCTTCTCCACAGAGAAAGAGGATGCAGCTAGGAGCCAGGAGATGTATGCGCGCTCTTCCCTGCTGTCCATGCTGCCACCACTCTCTTCTTCTAAGAGGAGAAAGGGGTAGCAGCAAGGAGCCAGGAAAAGCACACATGCCTCACAGCAGTCCTTAGCATCAGCCCCTTCTCTTCAAGGGAGAAGGGGGCAGGGGCAAGGAGGTGCAGGGGGCATGCACACACACTCAGCCTGGCTCCTTGCCCTCAGCACATTCTCCTCAGGGAGACAGGACTGTGGCAAGGACGGACAGGGGCAGGGTGGCCAACTCAGTGTCACCCCCCCTCTGGGGTGTCACGCAGTGCAATCCACACCCCCTCCGCACCCCCCCTAGGGATGCCACTGAGTGATGAAGCACATATTTTGTTCAATTAAGTCAGTGTTAACTTTACTTCTAAACACATTTCTAAAAAGAAAGGCAGAGAGAGTATTGGGAAAATGGGAATGTAGCTATCACTAACTTTTGGCTCCAGGCTACAACCTTACCTGATCTATAAAAATATGTGATCCACTGAAGTAGGAGATGAATAAAAAGCATAATGGGATGAGGAAGGTGCAAAGAAAAAAAAAGACCAGAGAGAAGTAAAATGCAGGTGGTATGGGTGAGTTTAAGCCTATTATTCTGAAGCCAAAAGATATGTTTACTTAAATCTGTGCCCTGCCCATATCTACTCAGATGGAAAATAGGATTTAAAAAACTTTCCAATTAATTATCCAAATGCCCAGTGCTGTGCAAGCAATAATAAACATGTGAAGAACCGAAAATTATTTCAATGTGATTTATTTCTGAGACATATGTGGATTTAGGTAAATTAATATTTTTGCTCCAAACTAATAGTGTTATCCCCAGCCCCAAAGGCAAGTGAACTGTGTACATATTGGGGTTGAACAGACAGTCTGGTCAAGCTGGCTTCTGCGCAGCTTGAGGCTATGGCATTTAGATGTCGCATACCCCCAAGATGCCTGGAAGCCACCCTGGATGACCAGACATGGCCGGCTTCAAGATACTCTGGAGGCATGGCATTTACATGTTGCACACTGCCTGAGCAGCTTGAAGCCACCCTGGGGTTGTGGCTGGGCCTCCTAAGGCAACTTTTTACTGACTCAAATAGGAGTGGATATTTTCTGCTCCTATTTGGGCTGACTCCAGAGTGAATTGGGCCTGCAGCATGAGGTTGCTGCAGCTCCAGACTGACCAGCTCTGGGTTGGCCCCAATCCGCCCTCTTCAGGTGGTCTGTTCCAGCCCATTGAAAGACAAGTTGCATAGCATGCAAGGCAATGTATTATTATGCAATAATATACAGTAAAAATTTGAATGAAATCATTGGAAGAGAATTATGAAGAGTCACAATACACAACAACACAAAAAGAACTATGAGTACCAAGCAAACAAAGCAGTCCTCCACCCATTCCGTTCCATCCTAGGACTCATTTTTCCTTCTTGTTGTCTCTTCCTCAACTGTTTCCCAATTGTTCTTCAATTTCTTTATTTTCAGTTCTTCAAGAATTGCTTCCCACTATTCTTTTACTGGTGATGTGATGCACTTCCTCCCTTCTTAATCTTTCTTCTCTTTGGGCTCCCTGTCCTACTGAATCTGACAAAGAAAGTACCATCCACTCTAATGAATTCTAAAGTTAACTAACTAAAGCTTAACATTTTTAACATTAATCAGGAAATCTAACAAGTTAGGCCACTCTGGCAGAAAAATATAATGAGTTAATGAATTTATGAGTTAATTACGTACTTATTTCCAAGCTCTCTTGTTTCCAAATGGTTGGGCACTATGTCATGCCAATGTCATTGGTGTACTAAAATCATATAACATTTGTACTGGATGTACTTGTTTCCCATGTGGCAGTTTAATAATCTTGACATTGTCCCTGCAATGATGTCATGGTCAATAACCAAAGGTACCTATAAGTTTAGCAGTCTTATTTCCAGGCCTAAATTAAAGCACTGGTTATGTCATATAAACCCCTCTACAACTTGGGTCTGATTGTATTCTCCTATAGCTTAGAAATCTTTAAAGGAAGAAGTCTTTTGTTTCCTTCTACAAAACTTCTACAACCATCCTAGATAAAGCATTTGGAATTGCAATGGTAAATGCATGCTGTGTGGACAATTCCATTTCCTCCAGAAGTAGGATTTTGCAATTTGAGCAGCAAAGTATTTGAGTGGCAATGCTCATGTAGAGAGAGACATATGCGGTGAAGTGCTATTGGCTCCCTGGGTCACCTGATTGTCTGCTGAGACAGCAGGATTCCACTTGGCAGGCATAGTGCATGTGCTGCATGCCATTCTCACCAGTTTCCTGTGAGTGGCTGCTACACTTATCTGTAAGACTCCATTATCCAGATGCAGCTAATGTCCAAGTGGTGCACTGGTACTGTGTATCCATAGTGCAAGGAAACCCAAATCTAAAAATATTCTTTGATTCATAATCCTTTGATTATGAGAATACTTTGTCTAAGATCCAAAGGCAGCTTGAATCTATTTTAAATCTTTCACACCAGCTTTCATTTTCTTAGTTATAGATTGCTACAGACCAGATTTGAGAGAAAAATAATATGCTAGCATATGGAAACAGTGAATAGGCAAAAGGGAAAACATAACCCGTTTGTGACCCTTATACTAAAATAAGGGAATATAAATGCACGGCTGTTTTTATCATCCTAGCCACCAAATTCCAGTCATGCCTTTATTTCCAGCCTTTGCAAATGTAAGTCCTGTTCCCTCCACAGATCTGTAAGCATTGAGCAAAATCATATGCTATATATATTTCTGAGTGAGAATGGGGTTCAAAAAAGGACACTGAAAATGATTCAGCTCATGGGGGGAATTATTTAAGGTAAACAGACTAAAAAGAAAGATTTTTAAAATTATTTGTGAAGCACAAAAGGGGATGCAGCGATGCTCAAAGATATTACAGCTTTCATTCCTGTACTTTTAAAGTTTCACACATTGCTCATCTGTATTTTACAATGGATGTGAAGCAAGGATCCAAATAAGATGGATCTCTGTCACCTTATTGTCTGTGCCCCAACAAAAGATAAACAGCAAACACAATATGTCTACTGCCTGCCATTCCCAGCCCAGCAGGCAATCTAATGACCTAGAAAGTGAAGATTTATATTATCATCATATAAGAATTTGCTACCCGACCTCTCCACCTCTTTAGTCCAAGAACACCACACTTTATCAACAGGAGTAGCTGTATTTATCTCTCTCCCCATAACAACACATAGCCAGGTGACAACTTAAAGATTACTTCTTATGACATAAGTTTTTACAGACAAGAGCTACTTACATCGAATGCAGAAGATACAGGACCTCACTTTTTATACAACCTGCTTAATGCTACTGCAGTATCATTTCTCTTTCTGAATTAACTCTTTTGGTATGAAGGGCAAAGGTAAAGGTATCTGCATATATTGTATGTTTTAATCTGTTCATTTTAATTTTCACATGATTTAATATTGTTTTAAGGGGAGGGAGGGAAT
>CM034708.1:99217346-99248090 GCA_020142125.1 Phrynosoma platyrhinos
CCCCCCCCCTTTTATCATGAGCTCTCAGGATTAGACACAGATGGAACAATGCAAAGAATTAAAGTTAAATTCCAGCTGAAAATCAATAAACAATTTAAACAAGATAAAAACATGCTAAACAATAGCAAACAAGTTGAAAAAGCTTTAACAGGTTTAACATGAGCTAAACTCATGTACATGCCTAAATGTAATTGTAAGGACTGGCTCTCCCTTTAGGTATAGATTGTAGCCATTGTTTCAGGTAGTAGAGTTTAAGTGTCATGTAGAGAAAGCAAATGTTACTAATTTTATTTTATTTTACAGGTATGCCAATCCTGGTTAGTACTTGGATGGGAGACCACCAACAAATATCAGGTGCTGTAAGATATACCTCAGAGGAAGGAACTGGCAAAACCACCCTCTTGCCAAAACAAAAACCTCTATGAATTTCATGAGTTCACCATAAGTCGACAGATGACTTGAAGGTACACGCATCTTAGTTAACAAAGTAGATGTGTTCCTGGGTATGACTTTAAAGGAAATGTTGGCAGCGGAGACAGAAGTAATACACAAAGAATATGGTTAGGTTCCGTAAAAACATTAAAAGAAATTCAACACATTTCAGCAGACCTTTTATTTAAAACTAATATGATCATATGAAATAAACCAACCAGGTTTACTTTGGGGACATTAACACTCATTTATTGTCACAAGGAGATGCAGATCACCATGCTGATGCATATTGGGTTTATTGTTCCCATTTTGTTTTGGGTATGTGAATCTCTTAAGTCATTGTAACCCCTTTGTTATTCACACATGCCATTATTTCGGGATAAAATGGAACCACTTCCTTTTCTTTGAACAATAGAGAATGATCCAAATTGATTCAGAAGTTTATTCACACTGCCAAAGATGTGTATCGATGCAGTTCTTTCAGGAAAACTTAGGGAAGAATGCCGGATGAGATCGTCATATTACCACCTTAGACAGCTTTAAAAAGGCTGTTAAGATGGATCTCTTCCAGCAGGCCTTTCCCAAATAGATATCCCAGCCATCAAAAGACAGCCATCCTGCTCATCCCTGATTTGGCTGTAGCTATTGTTATTTGTTTCTTGTTCTTTGCATTGTTATTTTAAATGTGTTTTAAATCAACATTATTTAATTGTATTTTAAGGGGGGTGGGATTGTGGGATATGAATGTATATTTTAAAGTTGTAAGCTGCCCTGGTTGTGTTACACAGAGGGGTGGGATAAAAATAAATTAGTAGTAGTAGTAGTAGTAGTAGTAGTAGTAGTAGTAGTATCAAATATTCCGAGTTTTTTGTTAAGTGGGGGTTTTGCCAGCCCCACACAGAGTGCATTAAGTGCATTCAGGACATGTATGAACAAGGATTCAACCCGGATTAATCCTGGATTATTTTTGTAGTGTGAATGGGGCCCATGATTAAGTAAACATATACATTTTGAACCCTCTAGAGACCACTCAAAAGCTTCTTTTCTTGTTTTTTGTACTTCCAAAGGAGACAGCATGTGAAATTTTCTCCTTCACATAACAAAATAACTTGTCTAACTTTGGGTTCTGTACATCATGAATTAGCAGAGTGGCAGAAGGCACCATTTGCTGTCCCGCTTCAGGCAGCAAAATGACTCAGGCCAATCCTGGTGAGTGTTGGTTGTGAATAGTATTCTGAGATTCTTTTAAATAATCATACATTTGATATCTGTATCTGATTGCTCATGCTTGATTTCAGGAGCTGATTGTCAACTCATACCCACTGTGGATTTTTGCCATTTCTTTCTTTGTAGTATTTAATTGCAAGTGTGATGGAGTGGCAGCCAGTATAAATTACCAAGATCCAGTAGTTCAGAAGGAGCTCAGGACCTGACTGTGTACAAAATTTGAAATTTAGTGGCAAGGTTTATTAACTGTTCTGACAGGGACTCAAAACTGCTACTGGACAGACATGAAAGGAAGCTGGACTCCCCAGGACTCACTCTTACATGCTCCAAGTAAAGCAACCTGACTATGGAAGTAAAAGAGGACAATCTTCCTGCCTCCAACTAAGCCAGGCTCCAAACTGCTCCAGGTGCTGGAGTTCCTCACCCTGTTGCCCACTGCTGCACAAAATGGCACTCTCTTGCCTCCTACTCTGCCTGCCTGCTTGCCTGCCTGCCTTCCTTGCCACTGGGAATGCTGTGAGCATGCCCACTTGGAGTCTCTTCCTGATCTGCAGGAAGTCAGGGATAGAGGGGAAGAAGAGAGGAACCCCATAACTGGATCCTCCCCCTTTCATTCACAGCCACAAGCCTTTTCCCACTTGACCTTAAATTACCTGGCCTACAGGCACTTGCCCAGCTAACCTATGGTCACCCACTGGAGGCCCCCATTGGTTGTGCAGATCTGCTTCTGGTGAGCAATGATGGGCCAGGTTATTTTTTTTTAACCAGGGCCTAAATGCACTCATAATGGCTCTGTTTACCTGTAGCTAGTAAATGATATTGTTGTTAACTGCCCTTGAGTCTTCCCCAAGTCATGGTTACCCTGTGGATGAGACACCTGTAAGTACTCCTATCTTCCACCACTTTGCCTGGGTCTTGTTGATTCAGGTCCTTGGCCCCCAGCTGAGTCCATCCACTAATTGATATTCTATATTAACTACTACCTGTTTGGCAGTGGTGCTTATGAGACCACAAATTTAGTATCTACCAAAATCGAAGGATACCAAAAAATATTTATCTCTCTGTTTTAGTAATTTATCCATAGGGTGGGTCAACTAGTAGTAGTCTATTATTAGGCAAAATGAGAAAAGCAGCTTGGGAACAGATATGGGGTGTCATGAAAGGGTATCAAATTGTTGTTTGTTTAACACACACACACAAGGGAAACATCTTGTAAGATTTTCTGCTTCACATGGCCAACTGCCATGGCTACAGTTGATACTCTAGTATGCAGAAAGGGGATACATTTTGCCATTTGCCTCATGTGACACAAAATAGGCCAGTTCTATGATACCATGTTGCAGATGTCAAGGATGGGAGATGCAGAGGAAACTGGAAGACAAACAATAGCAGCGATAGACTTAATTTGAGAAATTCTCCTATTCAAACTTCCATTCAGAATGCAGAATTCAGAATGCAGGAAAGAGTGAAGCCATAACACAGGAAATGAATAGAAGAGGGAAGAAAATAATGTGTCCCTAGAAATTCCCACCACTACATAACTATTAAATTTACAGAGCAGGGTACCCGGGGCAGGGGGAACTATCTTCCTTTCTATCAAATCAGTCTGAACCTGTTTTGAACACTAGATGAAATACTTTGTGGTAAGAGCTGTGGAAAAGCCTTTGAAGCAAAGACAGATTCTTTAAAAAAGAAACCATGGACAGTTAAACCTATGGCCATTGGGAAAGGATAACCTAAAAACAAAAAACAAAAACCTATGCAACCACCCTGAAGTGGCCAGTTTGGAGACTTCAGTAATGACAATTTCCCCAATTCTCTTTCCAGCTTATGCTTTAAAAAAAAACGCCCAAAAGGAAGCTGTAAAATTCAGCTATGGTCAGAAGAGGCACAAAGCAGGTGTACTACTTGAATGAGGCTATTTTCTGTCTCTTGTTTTCATTTAGCACATAATAACGGAATCCAGCTTCCTGCTGCTCCACTCTTAAGGTTATAAATGCTTGCATTGTGGAGGGTGCTCTGGCAAGCACCCGCCACTTGAGCTGAGGGGTGAAAGGCAGGGAAACTTTTGCCTAATGAGGCACTTGAGTTCAGGAAGGGAGGGGACATCCCTTCAGAGCTGGAGGAAATGCTTCCAAGTTTGATGTCTGGACAGGCAGCAAAACAAAAGGCAAGGGGCGTGCAGGAATCCAAGACAGTGAACTCCTCCATCCATTTACTCCACAGCACTCCCCCTGAATTCCATGGGGCTCCCCTGGACTAAATCCTTTATGGACAGACAACCTAGGTCTGCTTCACAATACTTTTTGAAGATACTTTTTATTAAACTACTTCTGTTGTGTCTAGACCGAGCTCTAGTTCCCCCAGACACCACTTTCCCATTCATGTGCAAGATGTCAGAAAATGCCACAGTTCCCTTCACTTTGAAACGACAAGGATCTTAAGCATTGCTGCCATCACCACTCCCACCTCCACAATGTTAAGTGAATTCCAAATGGAGCTCTTTATTTCAAAGTGCCTTTATACTAGCAATGAACTTGACTTATCAATTATAATTAGAACAAAAAATGGATTGGGAAGGGAAGAGAACAATGGCACAATGAGACAGAAAACAGCAACATTAGTAAAGATTAAATTAAACGGGTAGATACTGAGGGGAAGAAATATGTCAATGGAGATAATGCATTAAGAAATTAAGGAGCAATTAGAATTGTCCTTGAAGTATTACAGCCATCTTTGTTCTATTCTGAGGTTTATGATGAAGACCCGCTTCTTTTCCCACTGAATAAGCTATACCTAATGTCCTGTCCGCCTGTTAATTGCTTTTCCCTTTTCACACATGAATGCCTCACCATTCAAAGGTCCTTGGTCATACACCAGTAGTGACATGTTGAAGCATTCTGGTTCTCCTAGATTTCAGTCTGTTTTATTAAGGAAGTGAAAATCTCCTTCATTTCTGATACAAGATAATTTTTCTTCCTGGAATATTTCTAAATACCTTTTTCCTTTTTTGTGTATATATGGGGAGTCTCTACCAGTCTTTGTTTCTTTGCTTTCTTATCATTACTTATGATGCCACAATATTTATGTTGGAAAATGTTTCCCAACCAAGCATTCGCTTTAACCCCTTTACCCATTGCCAATTAGAGCAATAGGGCTTTAGACAGTAAGGGTTTCCTGCATGCCTCTGCTCTATACATGCTGTCTCTAAAACTTTTCCCCTTGGCTCAGTCATCCATTGTGGAGATGTAGCTGTGCAAATACACCATGTAACCAGAGGACCTCCCAGGTGTGTTTGTAATCACATCAAAGACTCTTCCCTCTCTTCCTCCTCTCTCAGGATGGTGAGTGCAGGCTCAATTAAGCTGCTTCTCTTGAAATCTGACTGTAGTTAGCCAGAGTATAGGCATTGCATGTATATATCTTTGACTGTATCTTTAAATGTAATTAGTAATGGGGTTTTTAGCTATGAAAGTTACATACTGCCTATTTACCTTCCTTTGCTATAACCTGTCTGAGAGAGACCTGAGAGATTCAGCACTTCCACTTGTGAACTCTGCTAAACAAGTCAGTCTTAGGACTGCACTATTGCACTAAAACTAATGTGACTTATCCCTGTCAGAGTAAAGTTCCATTTCCAATTAATAGCTGGTATTATCACACGTAAATTGCCAATGAGGCTGATGCCGGGTGACTATTTTTAAAAAGCGGCCAGCTGAGTGCGGCTGGGACCCAGGCTGCAGCTGCATTGTAGTCACCCAACATCGGCAGGGGTTTACATGCGATAATATCTGCTATTAATTAGAAAAGTGAATTTATCCAATCAGGGATAAATCACATTATTTTTAGTGTGATAAACTCCTTTATTGAGTCAGTCTTCATCTTTCCTAGAAAATGGATTAATGTCCCAGGAACCTACATCTGATTCAACAATTCAAGGTCACATTTCTAATAGCACCTTCCTGTGCATTTTTCACCTTTCCTTTAAAACAGTTGAGGGCGTTTCTGAACATCATACATGTAAATACAAAATTTTCATTGTGGCAGCCTTCTGTTCAAGTAAGGTATTTAATTGTGATAAGTTTTATACTTTTCCTAACATTTAGAAATATGGAGATCAATTTCATATTTTAACTTGAAATTTAAAATTGTGTATTGATTATGAACAAATATCTTCAAGACAAATATCACATAACAATGTAATTTTGCATCTTCCTAGAATAGTAACTTGGACTTTCCTTTATTCTACCTCGATCTCCTATGTCTCAATGTCCAATGACTTGCTATGTTAATCTGTTGATGTAAAAACAGCATTGATTAATCTTGTGTCATCTTAAAGATTAACACATTTTATATGACATAAAGCTGGGTGAATTCTTGTTCACGTCTGTCATTGCATGTCATTGTCCCTTTAACAATGTCTTCCAAAGAAATACAAACAATGATAGATATCTATTTCACAGTCAGCTCTATCATTAAGTAGAATAATGTGGTCATGTAGGTGGTTAAAAGTAGATTTATTATTTTTATATTTTCTCCAAGGGATCCTAACATTGAGGAATTCCTTTGCGGCTCTCCAGAGCAATCTGTGCAACTCTCCAGAGCCAATTTTTTTTTCTCTAGAGCTGTCTCTACACCACTGGATGAGCTGAAGATGGGAAGCCATCACTACCATGAACATGATAGTCATGGATAAATTAGGTTTGTCAGGTAAGGGTATCCCAGGCCCTGAGAATTCAAGGCTGACGCCTGAAAGCTAGGGATGACATCAAATGTATATGTATATGTGTATTCTGCTTTTCTTCCAGTCATAAGATTGGAAGAAAAGCAGTACATATTTAAATAAATAAATATACATGTTCTACTCACACACACATGCACACACACTGCTCCTCCTCAGACACAAAAGAAATCCAGAAAATCTGTAGATCTATGATAAATACAAATACCTCACACCTTATTGTCCAACCCAGAAGCAATGTATATACACATGGAAGAATTACTTGCAAATCAGAGGTATGAGTCTACTGCCATGGGTGGAGTGCTATCCAATGTGTGCGGCTGTGGCAGTTTAATTCATCCACTCTGGGTGAGTTAAAGCAAGGGCTTCACCCTGCTTAGTAATAACACTACCACTGTGAAAGTAAGTTTCACAAGCAAAGAGAGGTGGATACTTACCCTTTAGACAAAGTGGGATGCCTGTCTTTAGGGGCAGGTGCAGAGAGGCAGGGAGCAATGGCAAGATATTGAAGGACAAAGGTAAGAACCACTTTAGCTAACTGCCATACCATATGATGAAGGGTCATCCTACTACCAGCATTGATGTATGATTATATACATGATATATGAGAGAGAGAGAGAGAGAAGCTAAATTGGCTCACATTTTTCTGCCTGTGGTGGAAGATGATTTTGTCCATTATTTTAGGTAAAAAAGTGTCTTGGGCTAGCCCTCTTCATTGAGGTGTTTACAATGAAATTTTAACATTAGGGAAGACAACAAAGAAAGGGGAAGGGTGTCAAGGGTAATGAGGGATGAATGTGAACAAATGGGCATTATACATCCTTAAGCTTTGTTTTGGTTGGGGACAAGCTTTATGGGATTAAGCACATAAGAGGCAGGAATGAAGATAAAGGAGAAGGCAGCTTTTGGGAGCTGAGTTCCAAGAGCGAGGTGCAGAATCCTTGAGGTGGCTTTAACACATCCAGAAAATACCTTCTGCATTGAACTGCAGATCCATGCTATTCCTCCATCTTACTTCTCCTGCATTTTCTATCATTTCTATATTTCTGATGAAGCTTCTTCTGTGAATGTCCTTCATAAAACTCATTATTATTCTGATGCCATCTGGTTTCAGATGAAAACTGATAAATCAGCTTAGTCATATTGTCAATCCTTCAAGCATCCAAACTAATTCCATTCATTCCACATTCTAGTTCAAGCCATTTTTTAAAAAATTAAAGCAAAAAAATGTTTAATCAATGTTAGAAAAAGCATAGACTATTTCACATACACTATATTCCTTCCATCCATTATCTTTTTATATCTTTCCAAATTAAGCAATCTCATTTTTCCAGCTGAGATTTATTCCACATAATTATATGTTTCTCACTCTCACGGTTGGTTTACCAAATTCCTCTCTAGTGTAATCAATCGAAATCAATGTCTCTTTTAAAGTAAAAGAGATCTTTGGAAAATCAAAATTCTGCACTCAGTGCCACAACTTGATAAGAAAATTCCATTCTTCACTAAATTGATTCTAAGCTCCAGAGGTAGTGATATTTAGTGGATGAATTACATATAGTATCATCTAACATTCCACAAGAAAAAGATTAAGTGCTTATTGATAGAGAATTACAGTTTAGCAAAGTGTTCAAAGTGTGGAGCATACAATTAGGTGATGTAGACCATTGACTATATTTGTTTTAACAAAAACAATGCCCTCTTCAAGAAATCTTATTATATAGATATTGTAATCATAGGAAAATAAACTGAGATATCCAATTTATCTAGTATCCAATATTCAATGCTGAATATAAAGAATATTAAGAAAACAAAATAATGACCACAGAAGAACTGCCTGAATTCATCCCAGATGACAACAAACTAGAAATAGAATTCCCATACCTTAGACGAAACATTGTTCATAACGGAGACTGCAGTCAATAAATCAGAAGAAGAATAGAATTGGGAAGGACAGCTATGAAAGTAGACAAGATCCTAAAGTGCAAAAACAGAATACTGAATACTAAAATTAGGACCATTCAAATTATTGTATTCCCCATTACTATGTATGGATGTTAGAGTTGGACAGTGAAGATAGCTGAGAAAAAGAAAATCAACTCATTTCAGATGTGGTGCTCAAGAAGAATGCTAAAGATATAATGCATGGCCAAGAAGACAGACAGATGGATCCTGGAACAGATTAAGCCTCAACTCTCCCTAGAAGGCAGGATAACTGAGGCCCAAAACAGATGATAGAAGGTGGCTTCCAGACATGCCAGAGGCACAGTGTTTACGTGATGCATGCCCCCAAAGCACCCTGAAACCACCCTAGAGGCCATGCCAAGGCCACCTAAGGTAGCCCAAAACCAGCCCCCAAAGGAGTGGATCTTTTCAGCACCTATTTTTGGCTACAGGAGGAGGCACTCTTGGGGCTGCAGCATGTGTTTGCCATGGCCCCAGGCTGATTGGGCTGGGAATGGCTTCTAGACGCTTCTTCCTGCCTGTCAGCTTCACCCCTGAATTGAGGCTGTTGTACTTTGGATACATCCTGAGAAGGCATGACTCAGGGGGGTTGCAGACTGCCAGATATAGTGCAAATTGAGTCCACTTTTAGGGTTAGGGTTAGTGCTAGGGAATCATGGGAATTGTTTTTTTTTCTGAGACATTGAGCCTTTGCTCTCAGAAAGCTCTGGTGCCACAATAAAATACAGTTACCATGATTCCCTAACCCTAACCCTAAAAGTGGACTCAATTTGCACTATTTCTGGCAGTCTGCAACCCCCCTCAGTTGAAAAGGCAATGATGCTAGGAAAGGTGAAAGGCAGTAGAAAGAGAGGAAGACCCCACAGCAGTTGGTTAGATTCAAACAGAGAGGCCACAGAACTGAGAAGAGCAATAAAGGATAGGGAGTATAACAGATATATCATTCACAGGGTCACCACAAATCATGGTCAACACAAGGGCAGTTAAGAACAACAATAGCAATCCAATTTATAATAATAATAATAAAATTTATTGATACCCCGCTTAAATGAAGACAATCTAAGCGGCTTATATCAGTTAAAACCCCATACAACAAAATTCATACACCCAACCCACCACCTTAAAACAGTGTAAAGAGCATGTAAATTTGGGCTATTTGGAATGTTTTTCAATATTCAAACTACTCAAAGGTTTTCTTTTCTTTTGGAGTTCTCTTATTGTTAGCACACTAGCTCTAGCTGTGTTCAGTGCCATCACTAGAGTTGGTGTCACCCAGTGCAGCAGGGGCAAAATGCCTTGCCCTTCTCCCCCCTGCCTGGCCAGACACTGCTGCACCCACCCTCCACCTAGGCCTTCTGAGTTCAATGCCAAACTTGGAAGGAAGCTGCCACCCCCATCCCCCAGCCTTCCAAGTCCTCTGGGATGTCACCCAGTGCAGTCCGCACTCCTCTAGTGATGCCACTGACAGTGCATATATATGACTTCAAATCACTTGTCCACTTATAGAGACCCCATTAATTTCTTGTTTTCTAAGACAAGAAATACTCAGAGGTGGTTTTGACAGTTTCTTCCTCTGGAATATAGCTTACAGCTCCTGATATTCATTGTCAGTCTCCCACCAGTACTAACCAGAGCTGATCTGGACTAGCTTACAAGATCATATAGGATCAGGTGCCTTTGGGTATTTAGGGCCCCAGTTCTAACTGACTACTATCAATAAAAATGAACTGTTAGTCTAAACACAGATGGGGTAGATGTGTTGTTAGGTTGCAGTATTTGTTGCAGTAGCTTTTGGGGTTCTTTTATATAGGCAGATTTAAGGCGTCAATTAGATGCACTTCTCTGTGAGTAAAACGCAAACCCCACTGAACACAGCAGGATTATTTCTGAATAAACATCCAATTTCATTTTCAGAATGTTGTATATGTATGGATGTGAATCCTAAAGTTCCACAGGTCTGAGAATGTCAGCATGGCCTCCTGATAACCACAAATCTTATTAAATTTAAAAAAAAAGTTTCCAGTTCTTATGGCTATCCATATATGTTTGGAAATGTGTAATCATGTGTAGAAAATGGAGTGGGGGGTTGTACTGTCCTCTATAACATTTTGTCCCTTTCAATGATCTCCCAGTGCTTTTCTCAGTAGAAAAATATGGAAATTTATACACATTTATACACAAAATTCAGCTTACCTTGGTGTCAAATGTGAATTACATGTTTATAAAATTCCATCACAAGCTTGAATGTACAATGGCTATCATTCTTTATATACATAGATATTTCTTTTCAAAAGTAACTGTAATGCAGTATATTTTCTTTGTTTAAAAAATGAAGATGATTTTGTTTTTACAAACAAGCACACATCCCTACAAGAACAACAAAATAAGAGACTGTCTAAGTGAATTAGAAGATACCAGTCTGAAGAATTGATATTCTGCATGCTGGGATAACTTCAAAGGCAAGGAACCCATGCTTCATAATGATGAACATCAGTAGTGACACAGTGAATGATCAGACTGTGAAAACTGGAAATCCTGGAAAGGAATTCCGAGGAAGCACAGGCTGCAACTTTATCAGATCAAAACCAGTGATGCAGATTATTGGACAATAAACCGGGATGGAACCTGCCATAAATTACATGCTGATGGTTATGAGAGTACCTTAGATCAATGCACATTAAATGACATTTATCAGACAATAGATTGCTTGCAAAACTGCCTCCTGTTAATGAACACAAGGCATCCCATTTCAATGACTGCAAAACACACGTATTCTGGGTCCTAAGGAGAAATGAAGGACTAAAGAGCAAAAGAAAACAGGCCTTCTACCTGCATATTTATTTATTTATTTATCTTTTTCACTTTCTGCACCAAATATATTCTGATTATTCATTAGCTGAGGTAGATGCAAGTATTACTTGGTTCTGTATCTTTATCACATGTTGTGTTGCTCTCTATTGCAACACAGAAACTGAGTGCAAGGTAGAGGTGTACAAATAAAGGGATGGCTACACAGAAAGAAGTTGATTTGGTTCTCTCTCTTTTCTAGCTCGTACATTCAGCTAAAGGCAGTGCAGAATAATGTAATGGAGGAATGACATGACCTCCCTCTAATTAATAACTTTCATCTATGTCAAAAGGCACACACAGGCACATGCCAGATGCAAGGATCAGCAGCAATGGTGTGGATGTTACACATTGATGAAAATCTGCTTTCCTGCTGGATGAGAGTTTGGAAATAGTACTGACCTTGCAAGTAATTAGTAATATTAATAGTTAATAACAGATTGATTATCCATTACCATTACTTATTAAGTGACCTTTAAAATGTCAAATCACTTTTGGCTATATAAAAAGGGGCAAAGTCCTCAGCAGTAATTTTGAAGTAAACATTACACAAAAAGTAAAATTTATTTCATTCTCATTTAAAAATGATTAAAATTAGCAGCATTGCCAAATGAGATGGGGGAAGGAGGAGGAGGAAGAGAAAGAGTGGTGGTGGTGGTGGTAGTAGTAGTTATAGCAGTGGTGTTGCTGCCACTGCCAGTGATGTTGCTTTTAACATGTAGTTTCCAACCTGGCTGGACTCAGGTTATGGCTCTGTAAACTCTCATCTTAAATTGCAGTTCTCAGTGCTTCTCAAGACAGCTTCTGCAGGAAGGGGCATAGGGGCTCTTCTGCCCCTAAGAGCAGGGATATGAATTGTGTGCCCTCCAGAAGTTTTTGGACTGCAACTACCAGCAGGCTTAGCTGGCATAGGCTACGGTAAAGAATACTCGAAGTCACAGTTCTGCAAAAAGGCTTAGGAACTCCTCTGCCCACAGACAAAGAGACATTTGCAGGGAGAGGCTGGCTAACTCACTCAGCTCAGATGTGATTGTGATTCTACAGAAAAAGGTGATTAGGGAATAGACAACAGAAATGTTTATAGCAGGGGTCGGCAACCTACAGCCCACGGGCCGGTTCCGGCCCAGGACGCCAGATTTACCGGCCCAGGCGGACCCCTGCCGCTGCCGCCGCCGCGGTACCTCCGCAGCCTGTTTTGGTCGGCGCGTGACCGAGTGCGCTGTGGCCGGCATTTTGGTCTCCAAAATGGCGGCCGTGATGCGTTTGCGCATGCGCAGGGTTTGCGCATGCACAAACGCGTCGCGGCCGCCATTTTGATAAACAAAATGCCGACCGCGGTGCGCTCAGTCGCACGTCGACCAAAACAGGCTGCGGTGGAGGAGGCGGCGGCGGCAGTGGTGACAGAGGAGGAGGCGGAGGCGCCACCGCCTCCGCCTCCCTCTGCCGCCTCCGCCTCCGCCACCGCCTCCCTCCGCCCCTCTGCCTCCCTCCACCGCCTCCGCCACCGCCACCTCCTCCGCCTCCCTCCACCGCCTCCGGCTCCAGCTCTGGCTCCGGCTCTGCCACTGCCTCTGGCTCCGCCGCCACTGCCGCTCGCTTTCGTCAGCGGGCAACAGCGCATGATGCAGCCGGCATTTTGGAGGCCAAAATGCTGGCCGCGTCGCGCGCTCTTGCCCGCTGACAAAAGCGAGCAGCAGCGGCGGCGGAGCCGGAGGCAGAGCTGGAGGCAGTGGCGGCGGCAGCGGAGCCGGAGGCAGCGGAGGAGCCAGAGGCAGCGACGGAGCTGGAGGCAGCAGTGGAGGTGGAGGCGGAGGTGGCGGAGCCGGAGGCAGCGGCAGTGGAGGCGGCGACGGCAGCAGCAGGGGTCCGCCTGGGCCGGTAAGTCCGCACGCACCCTCCACTGACGCATGCGCCCCCCGTACATGCCGCCGCCACCATGCCATGCACAGCAGCGGCATGTGGGGGGGCTGCGCACGCCAGTAGAGGGCGTGCGTGCCACACACACCCCCCCTTGGCCCAGCCGAGACCTGGGCTACGGGAGACCGGCCCAGGTCTCCAAAAGGTTGCCGGTCCCTGGTTTATAGCATTGTGCATGGCATGGATTCCCCTTGCACTTTTGTACTACAACCAAGGATCATCCAGTAAAGATGAATGGTAGAAGATTCAGAACAGGCAGAATGAGGTCCTTCTTCACACACTGTACAATTACCTTACAGAACCTGCTACCATAGGATGAAATGAAGCTTTAAAACAGGTGGACAATTTACAGGATGCAGTGCCAAAGCTGTTTTTGAGGCTCTCAATGACTCCTGGGCCTTTTTCAATTGATGATAATGATGGTGATGATTTAATATTAATTTAATTAAAAATTCATTTTTAACCAGATATGTGTCCCACTTTTTTATAAATGTCTTTCTAGGGGCTGTGCAGGGGTAGTTTCATCATGCACCCCCGAGCTGTTTTAGCCACAGCAGAGGCTTTTCATAAATGAAGAGATTAACTGGAAGTTGACTTCTAGTTTATTTCCTGTTTTTAAACACCATCCCATCCAATAGTCCAATTTTCCTGGGGAAATCCTCTTTTTTCTTTTCTTTCTTTCTTTTTCCCCTTCGCCTCAGTCAGGTCATTGTCCTGGGGAAAAAAAATCACAGATTAGGCAGGCAAAGGACTGTGCTGCCTGCTTTGATCTGGGATTTATTATTATTATTATGAGTATGAGTATGTGTATGAGTATGAGTATGCTATAGGCCCTTTCGGAGGACAAGACAGAACAAATACTGTATATGCAGATAACATATATACAGCAGTATCAAGCTCATGCTGACATTTTCACCAATATTTTTCTGTGTGACTAGTTCAATAAAGAACCTGCATTAACTAAGCTGAAGGAATAAAAGCAAAGATGAAGTAAGGTCAACATTGAGTCCCTCTGGTTTTTGCTTACACCACACTTTCACTTCACACTGAATATCAGCCAGCCTGTTAGCCACCTCTTTTTTCAGGCCTTTTCTTTCTTTCTTTTAATCTGAAAAAGTAATTAGAGAGAAGGTCAAAAAAAGAAAACAAATGGAGGCTCTGAAGGGGTTGGGGGGATCTACAAAGCAGAAAAGAAAACAACCCTCATTAGATGATATTTAAGAGGACAACCTTTTAAGGCCAAGCTCCCTCTGATGGTGGTGTGGGAAGGAGGGGGAAAGTGTCAAACACCATCAAATATTCTTCAACCATCAAATGCTCTTCAACTGAATCATTTTACACCTGCAGGGTCAAACTGAATGTGATGTGGGAGACTCATGATTAGTCTCTCTGTCTGCAATGGGATTGATGTAGGATGCATTTAACCCTTTTCCCAATAGCCCATTTTTCTAATCAACATGGATCCCTTCAGATGCCTTTATACATTTAAGGGAAAAGATCTGGAGTGCCAATATCCTTCCACTGCGGGGGAAAAAACAGATTTTGAAGAGTGCCGTTTTCATTAGGAAATGTATCTGATTTATAGTTATGTGAAAGGTAATACTTGGGGGGGGGGGGCGGGTTGTACCAGAACATGGTCAGAGGACCATTGCCCTAATTTAGAACTTGGTTGCTTCAGTAGTCTTGCTGTCAGGTCTCACCTTAGTCAGAGCTGAGATGTGTATCTCATTATCTTCCTTTTCTTCTCTTATAGGGATTTCCCCTCATTCCCCCACCCATTTCAGCTTGCAATGGATTGGTATGACTAGTTTTTCAACTACTACCACTTCCATCACTATTATTTGAGCTACACTTGTAGTGATGGATTTAATTTGCACTCACTCCAGAGGGAATCAAAGAATCATGAAAAATATTAATATAGAATATGTCTATATTATTTATTTTATTTATTCATAAAAATGAATTGGCTTACGTCCAGGCTAATTTAAATACTGTAACTCCCTATATGAGCCTACATGAGTTTTAAGGTCTTTAGGGGAGGGCTTTCTTTTGGTCCCACCACCATCACAGATACAACTAGTAAGGACTTGGGAGAGAGCCTTCTCAGTGGCTGCTCTCAGGCTGTGGAATTCTCTGCCAAAGGAGGCCTGATTGGCTTCCTCCCTGCTCTCTTTTCACCAACAGGGAAAGATTTTTTTATTTAAACATGCCTTAACTTTTAAGTGGTTGAGGTAGTGCAAAGTGTAAGTCTTAATGTGCTTTTAACCATATTACATTAATATTTTTAAGTGGATTATGTTTAATACTTATTTCAAACTGTTTAGCTTTAACATATGTGTGAACCACTTTGGGTTCCCTATGGGGGGAAAGTGGGCTAAAAATGAAATAAATAAATCCACAGATGACAGCTAACTTAACAATGCATTAAAATACCACTATGTAGCCATTAAAAAAATCACAGAGAACAATGCATCTGTATAGAGATATACATATAAAAAGACATCTTTGAGAGATTTCCATCAGGGACCAGGCTACCAGACAGCTACCAGACAGCATAAAGCTGAACAGGCTGTCAAAAGGTTGCCCATTATTCTGATGTGCATGTAAATCCAGTTGCAGGTTGTATATCCAGTTCACAGCACTACCTTTTTATGGTAGTGGAGTTGTGTGCTCCAAGAACACCAGAGGCTGTGAAGGTGGCAGCATTGCTACTGATGGGTCTTCCACATAAAACAAGCTTTTGCTGAGAGGCCAGTAAATGTGACAAACTCTTCTTTAGGAAGGAAGGAATAGAAGAGAGAACTGAAGGGGGTTGCAGACTGCCAGAAATAGTGCAAATTGAGTCCACTTTTAGGGTTAGTGCTAGGGAATCATGGGAATTGTTGTTGTTGTTTCTAAGACATTGAGCCTTCTCTTTCAGCGAGCTCAGGTGCCACAATAAAATACAGTTCCCATGATTCCCTAACCCTAACCCTAACCCTAAAAGTGGACTCAATTTGCACTATTTCTAGCAGTCTGCAACCCCCCTAAGAGTTCCAAGGTCAGGGATGCAGAGAAACTCCAGAAGGGAAGCAGAAGTTAGTGGGCAGCAATTTGAAACTGGTAAAGGATGTCTCAGAGGCAACAGCAGTGACACATTAGCTAAGTCTTGTTAATATGGCACAGAAGGAGGCAATGGTAAGCCACTTCAGGTTGACTTCTACCTTGAAAACTCTATAATGAGCTAATTGAAATGATACAAGAGACAGTGCTGGGAGATGCCCAGGTTGGAAGGCATTCCATGTATTGTTAAAGCTTTTGCTGTAAAATCTTAGCCATTACTTAATAATAATAATAATAATAATAATAATAATAATAATAATAATACATTTATTTATACCCCACTCCTCTGTTAAAAACAATTGGGATGGCTTACAAGAGTTAAAATTACATCAAAATACAAACTAAAAACCCCAAAACCCCACCCTCCCCATTAAAAAAGTATTAAACTAAGCATCCATAAAATCTACAAAAATCTTTTTAAAAAAACATAAGATATATTACGCCAAGCAGCAGGCAAACCAGAAACTAAGAGAGGGCAAGAGGTGCAGCTCCTGAGGCTGGGATCTAATCAGGAAAGGCCTGCTGAAAGAGATCCGTCTTTACCGCCTTTTTAAAGCTACTCAGGCTCGTAATCTGATGGATTTACTTGAACAAGATATTAATGCAATGGTGTGGTTGGTTATTACAATTCCTGGTGTCTCTTTTCATGGGGACTGGAACATGTACTTGGTGTTTCCAATCTTTGTTTTGTTTTGTTTGCCATATTTGCTGACACATTTCAGTATATAGATCTTTGAAATGTTGAACTCTCTCTTGCTCTTACTCTCCCAATGACCAAGCAAGCAGCCTGAGGAATTCTGGGAGATGTAGTCCAAAAAGATGTAGTCCCCAAGTCTGATTATGTCATGTCATTTGATATTATTGCTTTAATCATTAAATGTGGAAAATCCTGACAGTGATAATTACATTACCACCACTGACCATTCTGGCAGTCTGATCATTTATTGGCTACCCTATTGAGAGAATGGTGGGGAAAAGAAAGAGAGAGACAGAGATAGAAATGGTGGGCATCCATACTGACACTATTGACACAATATTAACACATTTAATTTGCCTCTGATCTCATCATATATGATCTCTTATACAGTCATCCAATTCTGAATGATACTTCGTGAAACTTATATGTGGAGAAACATTCATGTCATAATAAATGTGCTAGTGTTTAAAATGTCCTAGGAATTTTTTTCTGTTTTATATAGGTATACTTTTCAAACTTCCCACTGTTAAAGTGGGACACACAAAACCAGACTTAAAATGCTCTTTTGTAACTGTGCTTAAACTAACTAAAAAATAACTACCATTACATACCCAATTGATTTGGCAGAGACAGTCCCAGTTAATACTCTATCATCCCACTTTTTCAGCTGCTTTTAAAATTGCCCAGTTTCTCTCTCCTCCTCTCACTCCCCCCCTCCCTTCATTCTTTTTTTACTTCAATTCCTGCAAATTGAATTAACTCAGTGGGGAAAAGGACAGGATGAGGCAGACTCTTGTAATTTCCAGTAGGCTTAGGGATGCACCTCCCCTAGTTTGCATGTCCTTCCTCATTAACACCTTTTGCCATCTTAACCATAGTCTGATGTTGGTCAGCCACATACCGTTATGTCCCAGTTTTCAGCTGTAAATTGAGTAAATTGCATAGGTACAAGATATGTCTGTATAGTCAAGAGGTTAGTGTATGTTCTATGCATAGAGGCACACTGCATCCTCCTGCAAAATTCTCCTCAGGAAAAGCCAAATCACCCAGTCTTTCCATAGTAGAAGATAGGCTTTGCCCTCACTCCTACAGCATTCCCAAGTGTAGCACTTGACTTTGGAAGCAAATGACAATTTACTTATAAGGGAGAAAAGATGTACAGTCAAGAAATCACTGAAGCGTGAGGATCCATCCTGTTTTCACATAGCCCCATGCTAGGTTTATTTATTGATCATGCTGAAGTGTGACAGAATAGTGGGAGTATGTCATATGACACTTGAAAGTGACTTCTGCATAGACAGAAAGAAACTGTTTGCATTAAAGAAAAAGAAGAAGAATTCTGGAAAGCTACATTATTATGAAATATTATAAGCACAATAGTAAAATATAAACATATAAAAGTTTGAGATAGTTTGGGAAGGGTTTTGCCTGCACCAAAAATGTATGATTCCATCCTGGGTGATTATGTGGCTGGCATTCATGGCAGCTGACAAGCATTTATTCATTTTGGCAGGATCAGTAAAGTCAGGATTAGTCCCGGATGGCACACAGAATAAGTGATTAGGCACTCCAGTGCTCTTAGCTATCTTCCAGCCATATGGCATGTTTAGCCACCTTCTCCATCTCTTTTAAATATCCTCATGTTTTCTCAAAACTATAAAATAACACAGCAAAACCCATAGAGCCTAATGCTGGGATTGTGGATGTATAGAGAGCAGAGCACAGCATGACTTGCTTTAAAGGGGGGTAAGTGTTATTTATTAGTATTGTTTAGTATTGTTTATTTTGGGCATGTTTTATTTAAATTAATTTTATATGTAAGCCGCCTTGATTGCCACAGCAAAAGGTGGGATATAAAAATAAAGTTCACTTTTCCCTTTCTGTGCTGCTCTAGGAAGGAACATTACCATTTTGGATGTCCCGGACATCTGCAAACCAAACCAATGATTGGGCCACATGGTGTACAGAAAATCCACACACGTGGACAGATACTTACACAAAAACTCCAACCATCACCCAGCACAAAAAAAGAAGCACAATAAAAACACTGGTAGACTGCACAAAAAGGGCCTGCGAACCCCACTTCCTGGAAGATGAATTGAAGCAACTTAACCTATTCACTACAGGTTAATGGTCAGAAGAGCTGCCAGACCCAGAAAAAAACACAGGAGTGAAGACAAACAATGCCAAAGAAAAGGTATTTTTACCCTACATCAAAGGAGTCACCAACAGAATAGGGAAACTAATGAGGAAACACAACCTCCAAATTATCTACAGACCAACCAAGAAAATCCAGGAAATGCTGCACTCAGCAAAGGACAGGAGAGACCCTCTAACAGCCACAGGAGTTCACCACACAGCTGTGGACAAGTCTACATACCACACAGCTGTGGACAAATCTACATAGGAACCACCAAATGCAGTGTACAAACATGAATCAAGGAACACAAAAGACACTGCAGACTGAGCCAACCAGAAAAATCAGCAGTTGCAGAACATATTATAAACAAACCTGGACATGAAATGCTAATTGAAAACATTCTGGACCATGCCAACAAATTCTGGACCATGCCAACAACTATCAGGTCAGAATGCACAGGGAGGCCATTGATATCCACAAACGCCTAAACAACTTTAACAGGAAAGAAGAAACCCAAAATGTAAACTGGCTATCAGTTCTGAAAAATACCAAATCAAGACTCAGCACATGCAAATGAACTCCACACAGTGTCAGGGGGTTTCCCAGCAGATAATGGATTACTGATCAAATGGATACAAATCCCCTAGCCTTTGAGTTCCTTTAGCTTTCCTATCTGCTGGCATGCCTTCCCAGTCTTCAAGCCATGTTACAGAGGTATTCCAATTCTTCAGGCTTTTTCTTTTTCCACTCAGGTATACAAACAATTTCCCTCTTCTTTAAGAACTGGAGTTTGCTAACCTCTGTAACAACAAGCCTCTGATAGTTTTGTTCTCTGAATGTTTAGAGTGTTTGTGAACATTATACCATCACACTTAGCCAGTGTGAGAAGCTTCATGGCCACAAATGTTTCCCAATGTGGATAATGTAATTTACTGTAATTGATCAATCTCTAGTTGTTTGTGCCTTAACTATGTCACACATCCTTCGACTATGAGTGCAAAAAATCAGCAAATCATCTGCAGAAAACACAAATGCCTGATCCTGACTATAACATTTACCGGTACTTAGGCTACACAAAATAAAATCATGATGTTTTTGTATTAGTAGAAACAAAGATGTGTAAATGGAAAGGTTAAAGTGAAGGTAAACATTATACAAAATCCACTTAAGGAGTAAGTGTGATATAACAAATTGGTGGCTATGTATCCCTGCCTGTTACTATAATTAACATGTCATGTGTGAGCAGTAGGAACATTGCCTTAAATGTTAGGTGATGGATATGTCTTTGTAATCAAAATACATCTGGAAGCAACAGTGCAATCACAGATGCCTTACCACAGACATCCCCGTTTGATTGTATAGTTCCTGAGTCAGCAGTGGAATCAATTGTTGAAATCTGTCTGGTCTGCAGATTTCCTTTGGTGAATCAGAGGTGACTCTTTTCTCAGCCTGTGACAGAAAAATCCTTCAGTAAGTTAAAAATGGGGAATTAAACATCTCAGGGTATCTGACAAAACACATTAAAATAGGTTACACAATTTAAAACAATAACATAATTGAATGAATTAAAAACATATTAAACTTCAGTAATAAGTTAAAAACAGATTTAATTTTTTAAAAAAAAGTTTTAAGCAGCGACAGCAGCTGAGGCTAGGCCACAGGAAGGTGGGTGTTGGCCCTTTTAGACACCCGATACCACCCCTCCCCAAGGCTCAGCGCCAGAAGCGGTGGTGGCATGCTCCTGTCAAGCCCAGGGCAGGACTACATAAGCCCTGCCAGGAACACCTGCTCCAGAGATGTGGTAGTGACAGCAGCTGAGGCTGGGCCACAGGAAGGTGGGCGTTGGCCCTTTTAGATGCCCGATACCACCCCTCCCCAAGGCTCAGCACCAGAAGCGCGGTGGCGTGCTCCTGTCGAGCCCAGGGCAGAACTTAAGTACTTAAGTCATGCCACCTCCGTTTCCACTGCATACACTGAAGAAGGATAATAGAGGATATAACTATGACATCTTAAGATTTGAATGGTGTGGAGAAGTGGGTTAAGACCTGGAGCCTTAATAAGCACCTAGTTGAGTTGTGGCCTTATCTTCTCCGGTCTTATCCAAGGTCGGGAATGAGGTGGGGGCAACTATTCGAGTTGCACTGGGAGATATGGTAGGAACAGAGTGAACATATGTTACAAAAGAAGGCAGGATCGACCACCCCGTTGTCTAGCAGACTCCCTAATTGAGCTGACACAGCTGGTCTCCGAGCTGTTGCTGGAGTCACCCAGACTTCTAGTTCTGGGGGACTTCAACATCCCACTCGAGACTAGCTTAACAGGCGCGGCTCGGGAGTTCATGGAAACCATGACTAACATGGGCCTATCCCAATTGGTAGTCGGGCCTACACATTGTGCAGGTCATACATTCAATGCAGTCTTTAGTTCCGAATAGGAATATCCATGGGCAGAGGTGATCAAAACCACTGCCATGTCATGGACAGATCATTTCCTGGTCAAGGTGGAACTAAGAGTCTCTGTCCACCCCCCGGGGGTGGGGGACCTATTAGAATGGTCAGCCCTCGAAGGCTAATGGATCCAATTGGTTTCCAGAGAACTTTGGAAGGTTTAAGGGTTGGAAATGCCAGTGACCCTGTTGAAGCCCTGGTTAATACTTGGAACACCGACCTTACCAGAGCTATCGACATGATTGCTCCCAAGCGTCCTTGCCAACCCGCTTCTAATTGTAAGCTGTGGTATACGGCTGAGCTTAGGAAAATGAAGTGGGTGGGCCAACTAGAGCGCGACTGGCAAAAAACTCAACTTTCATCTGACAAGACTCGCCATAGGAACTTTCTTTGGTCCTATCAGGAGGCAATACGTGCAGCGCAGAGATGCTTCCCCTCTGCACATATTGCGTCTGCACAGTCCTGCCCAGCAGATCTGTTCAGGGCAGTGAGGGAACTGATGCAGGTATCCCCTGCTCAGAATGCTTTACTTAATCTGACAACGACCTGCTGTGATGTGTTTAACAACTTCTTTGCAGATAAAATCTCTCAGATAAGAGCCGACTTAAATGCCAGTATTGTAACAGAAACAATGGACGAGGCATCCAACGACTCTGTTGATGAGATTATTCTGAATCAGCTTCAATCTGTGAGTATCTATGACATGGACAAGCTCCTTGGTACAGTGAGGAAAACAACCTGCCCTCTCGATCCTTGCCCATCATGGCTGGCCATCCGGGGGGGATGCATTGATGAGGTTCCTTACAGACATCATCAATGCATCCTTCAGGGAGGGATTTATTCCATCTTGTTTGAAGGAAGCGGCTGTTAGGCTGCTTATGGAAGGGAAAAAAAACCTCCCTGGACCCCCTGGACATGAACAACTACAGGCCAGTTTCCTTATTGCCATTTTTGAGCAAGGTTATCGATAGGGCAGTTGCTCTTCAACTCCAAGATGTCTTGGACAAAACTGATTATCTAGACCCATTTCAAACTGGCTTCAGGACAGGCTTTGGGGTTGAGACTGCCATGGTTGCCTTGACCGACAATCTGCGTCTGAGCATCGACAGGGATAGTGTGACCCTGTTGGTGCTCTTAGACCTCTCAGCGGCTTTTGACACGATAGATCACAACATCCTCTTGGATCACCTGAGGGGGTTGGGAATTGGAGGCACTGCACTCCAGTGGTTCCATTCCTTCCTCTTGGGTAGATCCCAGAGGGTGCTGCTTGGGGACAGTTGCTCCAGTAAAAAGGAGCTTACCTGTGGCATTCCACAAGGCACTATTCAGTCCCTGATGTTATTCAACATCTATATGAAGCCGCTGGGTGAGATTATTCGGAGTTATGGAGCTGGATGTTATCAGTATGCTGATGACACCCAGATCTATTTCTCCATGTCTTGTTCATCGGCCTCAAATTCTGATGGCGTCTCCTCTCTCAATGAATGTCTTCTGGCAGTAATGGGCTGGATGAGGAAAAACAGATTGAGACTGAATCCAGACAAAACAGAGGTGCTCACAGTAGCGGCCCCAAAACCAAGAATTGGGTTGCAACCTCCGGTCTCGGATGGGGTCACACTCTCTGTCAAGGACTGTGTTCGCAGTCTGGGGATGCTCCTTGACTCATCGCTCCTGATGACGAATCAGGTAAATGCAGCAGTCAGGAGCGCCTTGTTATCAGCTTCGGCTGATATGCCAGCTGTGCCTTTTTCTGGAAGTAAGGGATCTTGAGACTGTTGTGCACGCGCTGGTAACCTCACATCTAGATTTCTGTAATGCGCTCTACATGGGGCTACACTCGTGCTTGGTCCGGAAACTGCAATTAGTACAGAATATGGCAGCCAGAGTAATTTCCAGAACATCTAGGAGGGACCATATTACTCCGGTTCTAAAGTCCCTCCACTGGCTGCCTATTAGTTTCCGAACTCAGTACAAGGTATTGGTTATCATCCTTTAAAGCCCTAAATGGTTTGGGTCCAAACTATCTTCAGGACCACCTCCTCCCCTATAATCCTCCCCACACACTCTGGTCCTCTGGGAGGAACTTACTTCAGCCACAAAGATCCAGGCTCTCGACTATCTCTCAGAGGGTATTTTCCACTGTCACCCCCCCCAGATTATGGAACGGCCTGCCGGATGAGATCCATCTGCTCACATCTTTAGACAGCTTTAAAAAGGCTGTTAAGACGGGTCTCTTCCGACAGGCCTTCCCAGAATAGGTATCCTGGCCTCAGAAACCAGAAATCTTTTTAGGAGAATTCTGTAGGAACATCTTCAGTAGCTATGTATTGGATACTGCCACTTTTATTTATTGATCAATGCCACCATATGATGTTTGTATAATTGTATAATATTGTTGACCATTGGGTCGTTTTAACTTGTATGTTTTAATCTCTTTGGATTTAATGCTTTTTTAAGGGGGGAGGGTGTTGGGGATTTGATTGGATTGTGTATTTTTAACATTGTTAGGCACCCCAATTGTTCTCAGAGGGGCGGGATATAAGTTATTATTATTATTATTATTATTATTATTATTATTATTATATTCACCAAATTTGGTTGCCACAGCTGAGACATTTCTTTCCCATATCCCAACACAGTGTATTGATCTCAATGGTGGGACACAGAGGAGGGCCCCCACAACAGGCACATATGGGGAGAGGTATTCCCTCAAGTATCAAGTTCCCTAACTGTTTAGGGCTTTAAATGTCATCACAAGCACCTTTAATTCAGTCTAGAAACATATTGGTGGCCAGTGAAATTATTTTAGGACAGGCATGATATGTTGTCTATATGGTAGTCTAGTTAGCAGTTGAGCTACTGCATTTTGCACTTCAAAGACTGTAATGTTCTTCCATGGAGAACATTACAGTATTCCAGCTAGGAGGTTATCAGTGCATAGACTACTTGGCTAGGTTATCTCTGTCTAGGAAAGGCCATAACTGGCACACCAGCTGAAGTTAGCCTCAAGCACCCCATGCCATACAATGCACTTGGGTCTCCAATGACAAGGATGGAGCTAGAAGTATTCCCAAGCTACTCATCTGCTCCTTCAGGAGGAGTGCAGCCCCATCCAGGACAAGCTGTTTACCTAGTTTCTGGACCTAAGAACCATCAATATACAGAGCCTCTGGCTTGCTGGGCTTCAGTTTCAATATATTGTTCCTCATCCAGCCCATTACACCATGCAGGCACTAATTCAGCATCTACATTGAACCAGCTGGCTCCATTGACAAGAAGAAATAGCACTCACTCCAACTTCATGTAGATCAGGAGTTCCCAAAATGGGATGTCCACATACCAAGGGGATGCAAGATGGAATTTCAAGGGATGTGATAAAGTGTGGCTTCTGTCCTTGACAAGTCATGAGTTATCACTCAAATCTTTTTCTGCATAAATTAGACAATCTAATCTAACTTTTTTTAGTTGTTTGTTTTTCCATTTTATATGTGGTTGAAAAATTAGAAATTAGGCTTCTTCATATTCAAATACAATATTACTTTTTTAGGGGTGAGAACATTAATCAGACATTTTTTCTAAAATGGTTAAGCTCTGATATAGCTATTGAACAGCATGGGAAATAAGATGGGATCCTGTGACACCCCACAGTTTAAAAACCATGGGGTTGAAAAGGAAGTCCCCCAATGCTATTCTCTGGAAGCAGCTTTCTAAATAGGAATAAAATCACAGCAGAACAGTGCCTCCTACTCCCATCTCACAGAGCTGGTCCAGTAAAATACCATGATTGATGGTACCAAAAACCACTGGGAGGTCCAGGAAGATCAACAGGATAGCACTCCCCCTGTTTTTTGCCTGGAATAGGTCATCAATTAGAGCAACCAAGGTTGTTTCAGTGCCATACCCTGGTCTGAAACCAGACTGAATGGATCCAAATAATCTGTTTCCTCACACAATCAAGCACCTTGCCCAAAAAGGGGATTTCTGCAATTGGGTGGTAGTTCTCATATACCTCTGGATCAAGGAAAAGCCTGTTAAGGAGAGGATGCACTACCACCCCCTTTAAGGCATCAGACACCTCCCCCTGACATAGTGAGGCATTTACCACCTCCTGGACCCACATACTCAGTTCACCCCCTAGATTGTGTCAGCTAAGATGGACAAGGGTTGACCTTATATGCAGTGGCATCACTAAGGTTGGTGTCACCACCACCCCATTGATCTCCTCCCATACCACACCATACAAAATCCTTAGTAATGCTTTTTTGAACTAATGTTTCTCGTAAATCATAATTCCATACATATTACAGAAAACTTACAAAAATTAGAGGAACAAAAATATAATAAATTAAGGATAGAAATTAAAAGGAAACTAGAAAAATATAAAAATATTAAAGTATCATGGTTTGGTAGAATAGCATTAGTAAAAATGAAAATTTTACCTAAGATAAACTTTTTGTTTAGGATGTTACCAATAAAAATATCAGATGTGAAAATAAAAAACTGGCAAGTATTAGTGAATAATTTTTGTAACAGGAATAAAAAAAGTGAAGATTAATAAAATATATTGGTATAAACCCCAAAAAGATGGAGGCTTGGCCTACCAAATTTAAAATGGTATTATAACGCAAATCAATTAAGATATATTATAGATGGAATAATAGAGAAAGGGGAACTAAATGGTTAAAGATGGAAACAACAGAAATAAAGGAAAAAGTGGAAAATATATTTTTTAAGGATTTTACCATGAAAGAAATGAAAGAAATTGAAAACCCTTTTTTAAAGAATATACTAGAGATTTGGGGAAAAATATAAAGAAAAATTAATGCCAGCTATCTCACCATTTAATATCAGTTGTAATGATAAAAAAATCCAATAAATTTAAAGGAAGAAATAGGGAAGGAGTTAAGGAAACAAGAAATATATAGAATAAAAGAATGGATAAAAATAATGAAGAATAAAGGTAAGATAAAGGAGATTTTACAAAGTCTAAAATTAACCTGGTTTAATTGTATTCAGTTGGAACAATGGACAAAAAATTGGAACAGGAAAATTATAGAATTTAGAGAATATACGTAATTTGAACAAATGATTATGCAAAGAGATAGTATGGAGGTAATGAAACTTCAAAAGGTGTTAAAAGTGAAATATACAAATTATTATTAAAATATAATGAGAAAGAAGAATATCTCAGGATAATACGGGAGGATGATTTAGTACAAACAATGAATGTTCAAAAATGGGGGGAAATTTGGAATCAATGCCATTTAAAAAATTTAGCCATAAGGATAAAGGAGAACTACCAAAATTAATAAGGAGATGGTATTTAACACCAGTAAGGTTAAACAATATAAATAAGAATTATTCAACGCTATGTTGAAGGGGGTGCCAAGAAATTGGTACATATATTCATATGAGGTGGGGCTATAGATCTGTAAAGAAATTTTGTCAATTAGTATTTAAAGAGATAAAAGAAATAACAAAAATTGATCTAGAATTTTGTCCAAAGATAGCATTATTAACTATATATGATAAGATCAATTGCACCCAAGCTGGAAAGGACTTAATTACAAATTTATTAACAGTGATGAGATTAATCATAGCAAAAAAAAAAAAGTGGAAAGATCAGGGAGATCTACAAATACAAGATTGGTATAAAGAGATATGGCAAATAGCAATTAATGATAAGTTAACTTGTGGAATTAAGGTTAAAAAAAGAATAATGAAGAGAAATGATTTTGAAGCAATATGGAAAATATTCGTACAAAAGGCTTTAGTAAAGGAGGGAGATGTTTTACCTCCACAGGAAGAGTTACAATTTTGGAGGGGAGAGTAATATGAAGATATTAGGCTCTGGTGATTGGAAGCACTTGGGGAAGGGGAAAAGAATAAAAAAAAGAAAGAGAGAGAGAAAAAAACAAAAGGGGGAAAATGAATTAGGGATAAATTAATAGTATTACACCTTTGCGGAATTGTGAAAAGTATATGGTGAGAAGAAGATAGTAAGAAGAATGAAGATAATAACAACAATTTTATGTATTGTTATTTTTTTTAATTTACTGACTTAATCAATATTAAATGGTTTTATATGAATTAGATTTAGATAAGGCAGTAAAGAATGAATAATTAATATGATCTACCATATATATGTGGAATATTATGTTAAAGTTTTTTTTAAATATTATTGTATGTAAGTTGTAATAGTAATAAAGAATTTTATATTCCCCCAAAAGGTAAATCATAATTCCCATATACCACTAAATGTAATGTTAATAGTTGTGATATAAACAACTAGCAAAATTAAAATTATACCTTCAAATTACAATATCATACACACAACCTAAATGTATTTACCTATGCATAGTGAAGATTTGGTTAAACACAATGGTTCTGGGGCCTCACCTTTGTTTTCTCACTGAGCTTCACCCCACCCTCACCATCTCTTAAAGCATTTTAAAGGGAAGCATATGAATGCCACAGCCTGTTTCTGCCAAAAGGTAGGTGTTTGAGGAGCAGTGGTGTCACCCTCCTTTAGGGTATCACTTGGTGTGGTCCATGCTTCCCGCACCCCCCGAATGACACCACTGCTTACATGTGGTGCCTAATTGTTTCAAGTGTCTTATCCACATCATCATTCCTCAATAACTGAAACTGATCCCATGAACAGTGATACCTCTGGACACCTCTTTAGACTGTAACAAGTGTGGTGTCAAATTCTGGCTGAGTGCAAGTACCTGCCAAATTTTTCACAGCTGTGGCTGTGGATTGCATATTGGAATTCTCTGGGCCTCCACTTCTCTGGTACCTGGGCCTGTAGCAGAAATGGAATTTCTTTTAATAACTATTGTAGTATAATGATGGCTACAGTTCCCCAAGGTGTGCTCAGGGGGTGGGAAGAGCTGTTGAGTGACAGAAGAATAACACCTCTGTTCATGCAAACATGATTTCATTTGCATAATGAAAAGAAAATGAAGCAGAACATTTCAAAGAAATCCATCACTATGACAGAAGCAAAGTCCTCATCATTAGACTTTACCAGATATCATTTGATAAATTAGTGAATCTCAGGTCTTACATTGTTTCAGATGTTTCTTTCCCTAAAATGAATGAACCTAACATAAGTGGGGAAGATCTGCTTGCATACATCATATGGACATGCACTGAAAAGGAGAATATGGTTTTGAGGGGAATTGTGATTAGTGCTGATTTTATCAAAGACAATCCATTTACACAGAATACTGGCAGAAGATGTCAGCCGTCACATTCCTGGTTGAAATATCTGCCCTCAGCCTGACTCACAAGGTCATTTTAGGAAAGCCACAGTCTCTCAGCTTCATCTGAGAGGCTGGCTTTTAACTTAGCAGGTTGCCTTGAGTATTGTGTTACTTTATTTAACTTGTTTTTTAATTGTATAGTTATGTTTTTATTTTAAATTGGGGATTGTACCATTATATTTTGTATTTGTTTTGTATTTAAATTGAGGGTGGAGTTGTTAGTTATTTATTGGAAGCTACCAGAAAATGGTATGTTATGTGGTGGCAAACAAATATTACAAAGAAAGAAAGAATCCCATATCTGCAATGTGAGTCTAATGCTAGCCATCTTCCAGGAATTTCTTCAAGGATTACTAACGTTTGGAAAGTAATTTGGACAATCAATAGAATCACCACCACCATCATCATCAACCCCATCACCATCAAATTATCAAATCATAGAATCATAGAGTTGGAGGAGACCACAAGGGCCATCCAATCCAATTGTTACTTCTTATTCCCAGTGCACACTTGAGTTTGGGCATGAGTCCCATAGTGAATAAGGATTCTGTGGCACCATTATTGAGCACTGCACTTGCACAGCTCCCTTTAAGGTTAATGAAGAACAACCTGCCAGTGGCAACAACCTATAATTAACAGACATAATGGACACTTTTCATATTGCACTGCTTTCATAGTCTAGTATTCATAATTTCCCTGTTCAGCATTTCATTTCTGAGCTCTCCCATTGAAGCTTACCACTTTCCCACATTCGTAGTTATCATTCTAATAAAATGAGAAGACAGGCTAGTAGAATGAAGGTAGAATCAAGTGGTTAAAAAGCATACCCTAAACTTTACCCTTTTAGGTTGCAGCTGGGTAGCTGCATGTTTGAATGCTCCCCCATGGAGGAACAAAACTTCAGGCCTGTACAAGGATTCAGCCTAATCTTCTTTCTGGCATGCAATTTTATTACTTGCAGGGGATCATTCAAGCATGTGGTTCCCCACCTGCAATTTGTAGTGGTATGTCTAGTCAAAGAAAAGTTTTACTGCTTCATTTTCTTAAATGTGTAAACCGGGTCTAAGAAACAGAAAATATTTGCTGAGACAAAGCAAACCACATAAATTTTGAATGAAAAACACCTTTGTTTGCCACAATAATAAGCACAAGAGGTTGATTTAACCCACATCCTCACGTGAGGGCTTTTCATTTAGCATTTTGTTAACAACTATTAGGTGCAACCACTTCTCCTATAAATTATATGCAGTTTTCTACCATCTCAGATTGTCATAAACATGTCACTGTGTCACTGATTCCTCCAATCAATGCACTTCAAATTCAAATTTCTGCTTGCAAAGACACACAAATTGCCAATAAAGGAACATATTTCTTATAGCAATAATGCAAGTTTAACACTGTTTGTTCATACACCAGTATGATAGTAAATTACTGTGATAGGTGTATGCAACTGTATTCCATTTGTAGAATGTGCTAAATTTATTTCTGGAAGTAGGTGAAGGTAAATCCAAAGTTGAAGTGGTACAACTCAGATATTTGCTATAAATCTCTGACCTCATGTCTAAAATGTGATTTCTTAGCTACTTACTGCAGCTACCTCTGCTATTGAGGGAGAGAGAGAAAAGTTGTTTTGTTGAAGAAGAGCTGTGTTTGCCACACAGCTGTCCTGGTAATTATTACAATAACCTGCCAGTGTTGAAGTTACCAATTTTCTTGGCTTCCCTACACAATTGCATATAGGGGCACCACTTTTTTCTTCCCCTCAGGCAGAAAAAATGAATTGAGGTGGCCCTCTGCACTCCCATTTTTTGAATACAGGAACAGTTTGAATGGTGAGAAGCTGACATTTCAGCAGCAGTATTTGTAAAGTTCCATAACCATTTTTTTTACATTACTTGAGGTGTAGTTGCCACATCCCCATCCACAAAAAAGGAGACACAAGAGACTGCAGCAACTAT
>CM034708.1:99248190-99267916 GCA_020142125.1 Phrynosoma platyrhinos
ATGGGGAGGGCAGCTATGAAAGAACTAGAAAAGATCCTAAAATGCAATACAACTCAGCACAAAAGTCAGGATGATACAAGCCATTGTATTCCTTATTACCATGTATGGATGTGAGAGCTGGACAGTCAAGAAAGAAGATAGGAGGAAAATAAACTCGTTTGAGATGTGGTGCTGGAGAAGAGTGCGGAGGATCCCTTGGACAGCCAAAAGGACAAACAAATGTGTCCTAGAGCAGATCAAGCCAGAAATATCTCTAGAAGCCAAGACAACCAAACTAAGACCATCATACTTTGGACACATCATAAGAAGGCATGAATTTCTGGAAAAGACAATAATGTTAGGAAAGGTGGAGGGAAGTAGAAAGAGAGGAAGGCCACGTGCTAGATGGATGGACTTTATTAAGGTCATGGGTATGGGGTTGGAGGAATTAAGCAAAGCAGTAGAGGACAGGGGGGGCTGGAGATATCTCATCCATACAGTCACCATGGATTGAGACCAACATGAAGGCAGTTAACAACAACAACAACAACAACAAAATTGCCACATGGGTGGCACTGGAGGCAACAAACTGCAGGACTGTAGAAATCATGAGTTATGACAATGAATCATAGGATGCATCCAAGGCAGCATAAAGCAGGATGTACAACCAGACCAATGATAAAATTAATTAACTGGGGAATACCCCCCCTTAGCTATTACTTTCATAAGGTTAGAAAGAAGGTGCTATAGGATGCTATGAAAGACAAACCTCCAAAAGGCCCTTCTCCTGGAGATAGCATCTCCATAAGTCGAAGCCATTTGATAGCAAATAATCACAAGAACAACAGAGAAAGGCTATAGAGGAAGAGTATATTTTGACCTTGAAGATATATTTTGGTTAAAATTAAGAGAAACCAGATGATGGCTTTTCAAAAACCATAATTCAAACACTGGACCAAGACACACTCTAACAAGAATCTACTATGCAGTCAAGACTTGTTCTGATCAATTCATTAATCATTTATAACTCACCATAATTATCACAATCCTGTCCAGTCAGGTTTCTTACAATAAGTCTGTCTTCGATATTTTTGGTCTGGAAGAGAGCTTGCTGTACGAAAGTGTTAAAATATATTCTAGATAAAAACAAGGCTGACAAAAGACATTATAGCATATAAAACAAATATATCTCTTTGATTTAGAGAGGTTGAATAAGGAACACATTAAACATGAACAGCAAAGTGTCTGTAGAAGCAAAATCCAAACTCAGAAATTTTCTTTAAAGATTGGCTGTTTAGGTTGGGACGACCCTGAGAGTTGCATCCAAAAAAGGAAAGTTTATTGAACTGCTTGCTAAACATGATGTTAATGGAGATAATATGGATACAAACCTTTATATGGACCCTGATGGACAAGCTTTAACTTTTACTAGGGGATGGACTGTGCCTTATTGATAGGATTCATACTGTGCCAAGTTCAATGAGAAAAGAACCCTTCCTGTGACCTTTGAATGTTGCTACTAGTCAAAGGACATAACACTTGACTGAAAAGATCAATAATCTGACCTCAAATAAAGCAGCTTCCTATGGCCTTAAGAGCCATCTGAATTATGTGTTTCTACTCTTACAAAGACATACAAATAGAAGTCTGGTATAATAATGGATTTTCTGCCCCCCTCCCCGCCATAATTTCCTAACTTATGAGGTTATCATGGCATAATGTCTAGTTTCCTGTTCTAGTCAACTGTATAAACAGAATGTCAGAGACAAGCAATAATAACTTATGGAGGAGCTTGAGAAGTCCATAGAGAAGTCCAGTGGCAAACAATTTCAGGAGCTAAAAAGAGCAACTTTTTCTAGCTCTTATCATGTCTACCTTAAAAAACAGGGACAGTTGTGAATAGTTTGAAGGAGTTGTACTTTGAACATTTGGGGAAAGTAAGTTGGTTTGTGGTACTAAAATAAATATTAATATAGAGTAGGTGTCATGATGGTTTACTACAACAAAGAGAAGGGCAAAACAGAGATATTTTGTATGGTCTTCTAGTAGCCTGCATTTATTTATCGTTCTGCACAGAAAGAATTATGTGTATTTTTGAGTAAGACAAGGCCCACATTTGCAATGAGAATTCTGCCATCTAGTGTTTAGACATATTTCTTCTGCAGTATTGACCTTGAAGAGTATATTATCAACTTAAAATGGCTGGGAATTGAATTGAAACATTATCATAATCCTCTCCAAGGTTGTATTCCTCCTCCTCGTGCTCTTCTTCTTCTTCTTCTTCTTCTTCTTCTTCTTCTTCTTCTTCTTCTTCTTCTTCTTCTGTGGGACTGTTGGAACAACAGCTGTGACTGGTATTGACTGACCAACAACAAAAGCAAGATCTGCACACCAACACCCTTGTGCAATTTTAGTAAACTTTTTATTAATAAAGTTACAAATGAACAGATACATTGTTTATGTGAGCCATTTAAAAAAAAAGACACAGAAATGAAAAGCAGCAAGTTGTATTGATCCCTGCATTAGGCAGGCAGTGGTTCATATCACCAGTGGTTTGGGGTGGACCATCCGTCATTGTGTTTTGCATCATTGCATTGAAAAATTATGCAAAACTGGGCTTTAAAAATCTGGATTAAATAACTAGATCTGAATTCAACTTTTTTTAAAAAAAAAACTCTTTCTGTCTGAGTTCCATGGGGTTTTCTGGATCCTACCAAGGCTCTCAGAACAATTGGGAACTTTAATAATAACTATTATTGTTACTATTCTTATTTTTGTTTGTATCCTGCCTTATTCCCCAGTATTGGGACTTAAAGTGGCTTATAAAAACTTAAACCACTACAAGCATTTAGAAAGACACAAGTAAGGAAATATAAAAGGTAATTTTTCAAATGCAATTAAACTATCAGCAGAATTAAAACCATTTTAAAAGCTTCAATGAGGGGCCAAACAGAAAGGCAAGGATAGTACAGGCTCAGATGTCCCCATGCCAGCCCCACACTGTCCCCACGCCAACCTGGGACCTGCTAGGTCCTTATCTTGCCACACCATCACTCATACCAGAAGTCTGACAAATTTGACAGCACAACAAGGTAAGGAGCACAGAAGGTTACCTAAATAGCTGAGGTTTGCTACAGAGTTTCTAGGAAACTCCACAGCAAACCAGGGGTTAAATTATTCTGGGATAAAGCTGTTTACCCCAGGATTGGGCCAGATCCATCAGATCTGCATCTGGTCTGGCAGGATCAGATCCAATCCTACCCCCTGGGTTTTGGCCTGCATCATCTGAACTAACAATGTGAGATGAAGGTGAACATGGGAGTGTAGACAACCCCTAAAAGACAAAAGCTAAAAGTCAACAAAACAGAACACTATTGAAAGGCAAGTGCAGTCAGTTCCTAAAAGTTTGTCTGAACAGAGAAATTTTCACTTGCTGACAGAAAGACAATAAGGATAAAGCCTTGTTAGCCACCCTGGGGAGGAAGTGCCAAAGTATGGAAATACTTGTGAATAAGGCTGTCTCCAGTGTTCCCATCAAACAGGCATAGGACTGAGAGGTTTATTTTGTACTATGGAGTGATGGTTTGGGGCAGGAGTTAAACCAGTCTATGGGTCTGAGCTTCTATCCTACCACCATGCCACTAACTTATTTCTCTAAAAAGTTTTTCAAAGTTCCATCAACAATAACATATCATCAGCAAATAGACTCCAGCTAAATTTATAATTTTGTTCCCTTACCATTACAGCTATACTGCATTTCCATCAGTCCCTGACCCATGTTAACTTTGAAGCATGAAGATACCAGGAACAAGAACTACAGATCTTGGGTGTCAAAAATGAGGGATCATGTACATGAGCATGAGATTTAAGATTAGAGCTGGAAAAAAATGAAAGGTAGAAGAAAACATGGAGGAGTGGTGTCAAGAGGAAAGAGGAATTGTTCCATTAAAATAATATAAACCTGAACAGAATGTTAAAGACAACTATATTGAAAGAGTTCAGAACCAAAATTCAGTAATAAATAGGATAATGTTTTTGAGAATAAAAGTGACTCTTGAGCTAAATTAGCCTAGAATAATAGTAGCTCTGTCATTAACTAATACTATGCCTTGTCTGGGTCTGGCAGAATTAGAGACTTTTAAATCACATTGATTTAAAGGGAAGAATTGATCACAGAGCTATTTCTGAAATTAATGAGTAAAATTAATGGATTGTGCCAGTTCTATAGATGCTGCTGAGCTTCAGAATTCCTTGACAACTTAGGGGCTAAACATAGAACTGTAAAGAGGCAGCTTAATGCCACCTCTTTGAGTGATGTATCAGAGCCACAGCAACTGCATGCCACAGCCCTGATCTGATGTTTTTCTAGCGTAAAAATAAGCAGCAAAATGCCACTCCTTTTTGCACTGGAAAAATGGCACCCCTTTTGCTGCCACAGCTCTTCTCCGCTCCTGCGGTGTGCAGCATCTAATTGCTGTGCCGCAGGAGAATTCCCATGCTGCCTGCCATCTGGGCAGGTGGTGTGACTCCAGCTTGGGGATGGAGTTGGGGTGTGCGGCGTGCAGTCCTCATGCCACCACGCCAGCCCCAAGCCAGTTCTTACTGCTGATCTGCTTTCTCCCTCACGCTGCTCATTCATTCATTCATTCATCCTTCCTACCAGTTCCCCAGAAATGAAGTTCAAGGAAGCTTTTGAACAGTAAATCAGATACAGATAAAAACATGAGCTAAAATCCTGCATCAAAATGTTGTAGTGTAACTTATATTCAAGGCCTCAGTTGAGCTATGCCACCTCATTACAGGATTACAACACTGCACAACCAATGCACACTGCACATGTATGCACAGTGTGCAACCATGAACAATGCTCAATGATGTACAATACACAAAGTTACCTTCCACAGTTTAATGCAGAGTTAGGAATCATGTGATCCTGCAGTTGCTATTAGACTTCAGGTCCAAGCCATAATCATAGCCAATGGAGGGGCATGCTGGGAGTTGCAATGGCACCGAGAACATGCATGAGGGAAGACAGCTTTAAGGTGTCACTGGTGTGACTACAGTTGGCCCTCGGTATCCACGGGGATCCATTCCAGAAACCACCCACCCCATGGATTCCAAAATGGAAGGATGCTCAAGTCCCATTGACCCCCAATGGTGGTGCTACCTTTGGGAATAATGGGACTGAAGTCCTGTCTCCTTCCCTCCTTACTTCCTTCCCCCTCCCCCCTATCCGAGGCTTCTGCTTCAGGCTTGGCTTTTGGGGCAGAGAATGGAGCCCTATCAGCTGGAGGAGCCAGAGCTGTCCCAGGTGTTGGGCCTGGGGGGCAGGAGGCTCCAGTCTCCACCTCTGAACCATCCCTGGAAACCAAATCCAGGGGGGAGAGGGGAAGGAAGGAAGGGGAAGATTGTTCCCAATGGCAGCACAGCTGTGTGCATGCACTGCCATTGGGGACAGCGCAGGCTTGCCATCCATGGATGCTCAAATCCATGGATGGCAAGTCTGAGAATACTGAGGTCCCACTGTATGCCATGCCTTCTGTCTCCTCTCCTTGTAAACCCCTCTTTTTCATGCTGCTTGACCCCAGCACAGCTATGTAGGGGTTGATGGAGAGTAAGGGGCATCTGAGAAGCTTCTAGCTATCTCCTTATAGCCAGATGCATGATACTGAAGTCATCTTCCTCGACCAGAGGTCCTCTAGAAGTCCTGAAGGATAATGTTGTCATACTGTGTCTTGTTATATGAATATAGCCAAGTGCTTCACCAATGTTACTCCTGCATCTGTCACTACACATGGCCATATCAGCAGTGGAAAGCATGAAAAAGATGTGTTTACTTTGTCATTGGACAAGGAAGGTAGACCCAAAAAAACAACCCAAAATGCGAGTCACACAGACATAAATTAGACCTATGTCTTCACAGTGATGTAGACTCAAGTCAATTGACTAGGACTCAAGCTGGACTCAAGTCGCTTCAGTAACTTGATGGGGACTCAACACAGTAATAAATGACACATTGACTCAACTTGATTCATTACATGTATTATTATTTTTTACTGACAAACTTTCTGGCATCATTCAGTTAAAGCAGTAGGCAAGACCAGTAGCATCACTGGAGGGGGGTGTGGGGATGTGGGCTGCACTGGGTGACACCCCAAAAGGGGGTGTGACACCTGGTTGGCCTCCTGCCCCTCACAGTGCTCCTTGAGACCATGTGGGTGTCCCTGGGGACCACACTGATGCTGCTCTGAACTTTGGGGGGTCTACGGGCCTCAGGGCATCTCCAGTCTGGGCAGGCGGTGGGCAAATGCTTCTTGGATGGCGTGGCCTTTCCTCAGCTGGTGCAGCCATTTTTTTATTGGCATGGCCTTCTCTCAGCTGGCGTGGCCATTTTCCCACCTGGCATGGCCTTCCTCCAGCCGACGTGGACATTTTCTCGGCCAGCGCAGCCTTCCTTTGGCCAGCAAAGCCTTCCCCTCCCAGCACGGCCGGTGTGGCCTTCCCTTGGCTGGTGCAGCCATTTCCATGTGACGCCACCCCCGGAAGTCACACTGGAAGTCTTGCTCAGAAACCCTGCCCCCCAGAAACCCCACCTTCCCGCAGCAGGTGACACCCCACATGGGGATGCCATTGGGCAAGACCCAACCCCAGAGCACAGGACAAGTTTCTCAGAGGGATCTTTCTAAAGCTCTTGTAAAGGTTTAGAAGGCTTCTCCGATATGTCATAAGGGCAGGCTGTCAAGCAGACCTCAAGCGCTGCCTCAAGCCCATTGCTTAATGTGCTTGCTGTTCCCTTCTGAGAAAGGCTTTCCCCCTTTTTTTCTGTTAAAAGTTGGCTCCCAGACTTCAGAATTGACTTGAAACTTGACCTTAAAGTATCTTGCAAGGACTTCAGACTCAAATAGAGACTTGAAGGTAGAAACCTGAGACTTGGAGCAAAAGACTTGGATACATCAATGTGCCTTCATAATTCACTAACAGGATTTCAGCCACAATCTGGAGGATTGCATAATTCCCACTTCTGATTTAACTGAAGCATAGGAATAAACTAGACAGGACAGTAGTATTTCCAGGTAATGAACTGCAATACTGCTGCCATGATAGAGGTTCTAACTTTGTAAACAGAGAGACATGGGAACCTAGATATAACAACAAAAGGAGTGCATTTATGAGAAGCATTCAACCGTTTCTGTGGCCACATTTTAACGCTCTAAAATCCAGTCTCCCCAACTAGGTCACATCCAAAACTGGAGCTCATCTGAGGAGATATATGCTCAAGGAACAATCTGCAAGTACTGGAAAGTAGGAAATATATGGGAAAGCAGAAGCAGAGAGCATAATCTCTCCAGCACAACCAGCATAAACCAAAATGCTGGTTATGACCTTCAAAGCCCTACACAGTTCAAGTCCAGATTATTTGAAGGACCCAGTGGCATCACTAGGGTTGGTGTCACTTGGTGCAATAACTCATGGTGTCACACACCCCACTGAACTCCTCCTATATCACACCATACAGATTCCTTAGTAATTTTTTGTACTAATTCCCTTATAAATCATAATTCCCATTTATCACTGAATGCATAATGGTTATGAGATTAACAACTAGCAAAATTAAATTTAAATTAATGATATCATACACAGAGAATAAATATCTTCAGAGAGAGAGAGAGAGAGAGAGAGCTTCATTTGGTAAATTTAGTAAAATTTGATTTTTTAAAAAATATATTAAAAAATAATAAAATTTAATTTTAATTTTTTTTAAAAAAATCTCTGGGGCCTCGCCTTTCTCTTCCCACTGAGCCTCACAGCACTCGCCTTTCTCTTCCCACTGAGCCTCACAGCACTCACTGAGCCTCACAGCACTTTCTCTTCCCACTGAGCCTCACAACACTCAGCATTTTAAAGAGATACAGGTGAATGCCAAAGCCCATTTCTGCCAAAATGCAAACACTGAGGAGCAGTGGTGTCACCTCCCCTTGGGATGTCACCTGGTGCGGTCCGCACCTCCCGCACAAGGATCGTATTCTCCCTTACAAACCTGCCCATGCTCTGCCCTTCTTGCTGTCTCACCTCCCTCACAGGCACATCTACACAGGAGAGGGCCTTTGAGTGGCTGCCTTAGGTTCTGGAACTCCCTTCCCAGAGTGCCAAGTTAGACTAGCACCCTCCCTACTCTCTATTTGGAGACAAGCAAAGACTTTTCTATCAAGACAGGCATTTGATGAGTGATGATATAGGCCCATTTTTCACAATGAGTTGGATATTGCTAATTGTTCTGCAGTGTGTGTGTGTGTGTGTGTGTGTGTGTGTGTGTGTGTGTGTGTGTTTTAATGTATGTTTTAACCTGGTTTTAATTTTTTCTGATTGCTTATTTGTGTTTTAACCTTTGTATTTTGTGGATTTTGAGCACTGTTTTTAATTATTGTAAGCCACTTTGAGTCTCAATCTGGGGAAAAGATGGGATAGACATAAATATAATCATCATCATCTGAACTATACCACTGCTGTTAAAATCAGAGCCACACATCTCTCTTCTGAGCAGAGCAGTTCTGTATTTAAGCACATGGAACTGATGTCACTGCTTGTCCTTTCCTCCTTAAATTGCCTTTGAGCTTTTTCTGCAATTGTTATGCAAAAATGAAATTATTATTAATGAGGAGAACAGACAATGGGAGAAAGGTGTCTGAAATTCAACATTCCACCAACATAGGTCTAGCTTTAAGCAGTTTAGACTTCATTCTATTTTTTCCAGGTTTAAAAAGAAGTTTTAAAAAGAGGAAAATGTAGTGTGGTTTTTAAAAATCATTGAATACATGTGATCAATTACTACACATTAACAGCTCACTATGTGCTAACAGCTGCCACAGAAGCAATTTAAAATGACCTCCAGATGAAGACTGTTGCATGCAACTGTCCCTAAGCCTTACTGTTATAATAAATTGGTTCTCAAAAGTAGATACAGATTTTACAGTCTAGTACCACTGGGGATGGTCCTACTGATTCAAAGACAACTGAAAGTGCTTAACTAGAAATGGACTACACCCAGTATTAATGCTTGTTTGTGAATGTATTTCATGTGCAACAAACTATGGTTTCTGTTAAAAAAATTTTAAGTCTGTCCTTTTGTAGCTCTAGTCTGCCTTAGAGAAATCCATCCTATCTGCATAAGAAAGAAAATTCCATTTTTGAATAGAATGACTTTGTTTTTACATCCCCTTATAAATAAAACAGATGAATGTCTGGCGGCTATGCTCAGGTGTAGGCAGTGGATCTGAGGGCAAAAGACTGTGGTTCTGTTATTGGAGCCTGGAATATTAATCCCACCAGACCCATTTATGTCTGAGGAAAGCTCTCTCATAGTTGATTTTCCTATTATTATTATTGTTAAAGTTCATTTCTAGAGTGCTGTTGTGTACACAGTGCTGTACAAAAGACAATCAAGGATAAAACAGAATAAAACCTGCCAAAGGCGTACAATCTAAGTACAAACAAACAATAGGTAAAATAATAGAATCCTACATAGATCTATTTCAACCATTCCCATTGTATCATCAGATTTAAAATGGTTGTCACTATAAACAAGGTACAAATGAAAAGGAGGAATAATGTAAGGCAAAAGGACTTATTGAAGAAAATTATTTGCTCTCTTATGTTACATATTATTAACATGTGAATAAAAGTCCATGGCATATTTTTGGACAAAATATAACACAAATTTCATTGCAAAAATAGTACAAGAAGGTTTGGATATCCAATCTATTGGTCTAACATGAGGTAGGCAACTGTCAAGAAGCCATTAGCACTCTAGGACACTACCCCTACCCCCCCCCAAAAAAAAAAATCAAATTTTTCCCCTAAATGTCCTTAGGGAGCCCTGGTGACACAGGTTAAATGCTGGAACTGCACAATATTGTGAGTTCAATCACAATGCTTCAAGGTTGACTCAGCCTTCCATCCTTTTGTAGGTCAGTAAAATGAGTACCCAGCTTGTTGGGGGCAACTGGCTTACATATTGTAAACTGCTTACCGAGTACTGAGTTCACTATTAAGTAGTATAGAAATGTAAATGCTATTGCTATTGCCATTGCTACTAATGAAATGTGGGAACATGTTTGTTATGTTTTGGGATGGGCTGTTTTAAGTCCAGAAGAGGAATATTTTAATCAGAAGTGACTTCCTATTCACTTCCCAGGGGTCCAAAAATGTGGAGAAAATGTCACCAAGCATCCTAGATTTTTTTTTACCTCAGCCAGTCCCTGGGAACAACAAAAATGGTTCTGGGGGCCACATGGAAATTAAACCACACTTTGCCCACCCCCACTCTAACAAGTGCCAGAATGGCCACTGGTGCTGCTCTCCTCAGGCAAATAAAATAATTGCACATACCTGGGCTCCCATCTATTTACATCTAATGCCAATTCAGGCACTCACCCATATTGAGAGACTTTACATGAAGGAGAAAGCAGTCATATAACTCCACATTCAACCTCATACACCATGCAGATGTGATTATTCATGGGATACATGTTCTAAGCAGACACTGATCTGTCTCATTCTTCCTATTCAAAGAAGTTCAAAAGAAAGCAAATAATATCATGCATGTTAATTACCTTGATTTGTGACAATCTGCAGCAGGCCAGTACTTGGACCAAACCTGATTCTGCCTCCCATAGAAAACAACATTTTGTATCTTGTATCCCTTAATAATATACAATAGTTAAAAGATGTTCTTCCTGCTCCTGGAAGCAGTTAATATTAGGTATTCTAGCTCTTGATCTGGGCCTTGATAAATTCCTTTTACATGGTCTGGCAACTGTATGTCTGTTATTTGGTACATATCTGTGAAATGCCTATAGTGATAGATGTGTAGGAAAGCCTGTGTTTGCAGAGCAAATGCACAATGCAACCTTTTGGCACTATTTGGGTCCTGCCATAGAATTGGATACTTTCTATATGGGGTAAATGGGTCAGTATGTAAGATGCCCACCTCCAATAAATACATACTTATGAGCTGTGTTTTCATTTTCCAATAGCAGTGAATGCCAGCCATTTTCCAATTAAAGAAATGGATACTCCCAAGGGCACTACTGGCATGGAAATAAGTCTTGCCCTAGTTAGATTAATGTCTGTGGTGATGGGCAGTTTTGTTCCCTTTTACTTGTAATTCATTTACTTTGATCCACAGATATCAAAAGGTGTCTTTCGTAACCATTCCTAATTTTCTTTTATATGTATGATGCTACAGCAAAATGAGGAGTTAAATTGTTAAGAATTGTCAAAATATAGATAGATATAAATATATGAAACAGGGTCCTATTAGATTGCTACACTAATTTTTTGTAGTACACTCCACACACACCCGCCCCAAACACAACCATTTCTGTGTTACCAGAAGATGAGCAGAGATGGAATCAGCTGTCTTCTTTTAGCTGGACTTGCTGGAATCTGGTGGGAGATCCATGCAGATGTTTGTCATAGAGTACCAAGCTACAGGCAGAGAGCTGAGCACATCTTCAGTTACCCCCTTGCCCTCCTGCAACATGGAAATTACTATGGTGTGTGGGGGGAGCTATGCTGCTAAAAAGGTCAGGGGAACTTATGGTCATAGTGTGCACAATGACCATAAAAGTGGAATGAGATATTGCAGGACAGACTTATGGCATCATCATTACTGAATAAGATACCAGACTGGGGGAGGGGGATATTATTGTTGTTGTTTGGTAAAGTTTCACCTACAGCCCCAGCTCAGCCTTTCCTATCATGATGCCCTACAGACATTTTGGACTAGAGCTCCCATCACCCATGGCAATTGGCAGTGATGGTTATGGATACTATAAGATTTAGTCCATGTTGTGGCTTGCTGAAAAAGGACCGCCATGTTGTGGCTTGCTGAAAAACTAGGGTAATCATCTTGCTCTTTCCAAAGTGGCCTCTTGAGTTGTAATTTTTTGACATTGGTTGTTGCTATTGTTGTATATCTTCAGTTCACTTATTACTTATGGAGACCCTAAGGAAAACCTATCAAGAGGTTTTCTTGTTTAGAGCAGCGTTTGCCCTTGCCTTCCTCTGAGACTGAGAGAGAGTGACTTTTCCAAGGTCACCCATTAGGTTTCCATAGCTGAGCAGGGATTTGAACCCTCATCTCCCATTGTCCTAGTTCAACTCTGAAACCACTACACTACTCTGGCTCTCCTGACATTGGACCTAAGCATTATTTTTCTTCAGATTTTGCTTCGCAGACAGATGTGTGATGTAAAGGCAGAGTTGCAAATTAGTTTGGTTCATTTTGCTCAGGTTTTGTTCATTGTGTATTATTTATGACAATTGATTGTCATGTTTCATTGGCTATTGTGAAACTTGGCCCAAGGTAAGCAATTAAATTTCACTTATTTCCCTATTTACAAGTGTCATAAACTTTAAATTAAGAAAAGTATTCATGCACATAACTTGATCTGTGTATTTTAGAAAAGGCATTAATAGTTCTTATTGGAATAGAGGTAATAACTGTGATCTATGCCTGTCAGCCTTTGACTTCCTTTCATATAATGAAGTTAAAAGACAGCTATTTATTCATGCAGTTTTCACAATGCTGACACATTCCATTCAAGTTATCACTGCAACACACTTCAAATTAAGAGTCAGCATCTTCTTTCTGTAAAATGGAGAGTAAGGGCCTTTGCAGACTGCCAGAAATAGTGCAAACTGAGTCCACTTTAAGGGTTAGGGTTAGGGTTAAGGAATCATGGGAACTGTATTTTATTGTGGCACCAGAGCTCTCTTTCAGAGAAGGCTCAATGTCTCAGGAAAAAAAAAACAATTCCCATGATTCCCTCTTGTGGGTTTTATTTTTAATGTAAAATCTTCCTCCTATATCATTATTGTTATTCCAAATCTTTATGCTTACCTATGAGTATGGAATTGTATCCTAGCTCTAATGCTGGCACAAGAGCAACCCATCCAGCTTTATCCTGCAATACTCCAGAATCTGCCATCAATCAGGACCAGCCCAACACATTTTGCTGTTTGTGGTAGAGCAATAAATGGCACCTCCCACAACTCATTCACATCAATGGGCATAGTACCCCAAACCACTCATGTAATTTTGGCACATAAAGCAGAAGGTTCTACAAGCATCTCTCCCCATCTCTGAACTAAGTAAATAAATTATTCGCAATTTACTGACCCTTTGTTGTTCATTGTTAACTACCTTTGAGTTGATCTCGACTCATGGCAACCCTATCGATGAGAGATCTCCATGGCCCTCTGTCCTCCATTGCTTTACTTAATTCCTGCAACCCCATACCCGTGACCTCCTTAATAGAGTCCATTCATCTAGCATGTGGCCTTCCTCTCTTCCTACTTCCCTTCACCTTTCCCAGCAATATTGTTTTTTCCAAAGAGTCTTCCCTTCTCATGATGTGTCCAAAGTATGACAGTCTCAGTTTGGTCATCTTAGCTCCCACAGAGGTTTCTGGCTTGATCTGCTCTAGGACCTATTTGTTTGTCTTTTTGGCTGTCCATGGGATCCTCAGCACTCTTCTCCAGCACCACATTATCTCAAATGCATTGATTTTCCTCCTATCCTCTTTATTAACTGTCCAGCTCTCACATTCATACATGGTAATAGAGAATACGATGGTTTGTATGACTCTAACTTTTGTGCTGAGTTGTATATCTTTGCATTTTAGAATCTTTTCTAGTTCTTTCATAGCCACCTTCCCCATTCTCAATCTTCTTCTGATTTCCTGACTGCAGTCCCCATTTTTATCAATGTTTGATCCCAGGTATGTGAATTCTTTTACTATTTCTATTTCTTCATCGTCTAGGTTGAACTTATGAAGGTCCTTAGTAGTCATTATTTTTGTTTTCTTTATGTTCAACATTAAGCCTGCCTTAGCACTTTCTTCTTTGATCTTCTTTAGTAGGTGTTCCAGGTCTGTGAGGTTTTCTGCTAGTACTATGGTGTCATCTGCATATCTTAGATAGTTGATATTCCTTCCTCCTATTTTCACTCCTCCTTCTTCTGTGTCCAAGCCTGCTTTTTTTATAATATGTTCTGCATACAAGTTGAATAGGTAGTGTGAAAGGATACAGCCTTGTCTGACCCCTTTGCCAATTGGGAATCATTTTGTTTTTCCGTGTTCTGTTCTGACAATAGTTTCTTGTCCTGAGTACAGATTCCTCATTAGGACTATCAGATGTGTTGGCACTCCCATGTCTTTAAGGGCATTCTATAGCCTTTCATGATCTATGTAGTCAAAGTCTTTGCTATCGTCTATAAAGCACATGCTGATTTTATTTTGGAATTCCCTAGTTTTCTCCATTAGCCATCGTATGTTTGCAATGTTTCAAACTTAATGTTTTAAAGCTGCCCCTTTATGGCATCACAAATCAATTGTGGTCAACATACTCTAAATGATGGGAGGACCAACCTGACCATCAGTCTAGCTAGGGACTAATCAAAACATCTGCAACAGATGCTAGACAGATACTGGGGTCACCCATGGAACAAGAGGTCAGATGGGCCTCTTTCAAGAGAGCTTTAGTTGAGTATTCCTATATAGCAAAGGTTTGGACTGGGTTCCACATCACCATTTATGGTTGTGAGAGCTGGACAGTGAAAAAAGCCAACAGAAAGAAAATAAACTAATTTGAGATGTGGTGCTGGAGAAGAGTGCTGAGGATACCATGGATAGCTAAGAAGACAAACAAGGGGGTTCTAGAACAGATCAAGTCTGAACTCTCCCTGGAAGCCATGATAACTAAATTGACACTGTCATATTTTGGTCTCATCATGAGAAGGAATGACTCATTAGAAAAGACAATAATGCTAGGTAAGGTGGAAGGCAGCAGAAGGAGAGGAAGACTCAAGCCAGATGGATGGACTCAATCAGGGAGTTCACAGGCCTAAATTTACAGGACCTGAGCAGAGCAGTGCACAGGGAGATGCCTCATCCACAGTGTCACCATGAGTCATGGTTGACTCGAAGGCAGTTAACAACAAAGGTGCTTTAGGCTTGCAGCTGATCACTTCCGAATCACAGCAACTTCAGAGGCAAGAGCACAGCTGCTTAGATTCTACAGTCTTTCAGACACCATAGAACTGGGCTTTGCTCAAACTATTGCCCACACACAAAGAGAAGCCATCACAACAAAAATGACAAAGAACATTTTGTCTCATAGGAGGAGGAATTAGGTAGGTGACCTTTACTTGATATGTTTAATGTCTGTAAAAGATAATTACTATATACATATAATTACAAAATCAGATTGTGTATTCATTGAGAGGGGGATCTCAGTATAAACAAAGAACTGAGAGACTGAAGAATGACAAAGGTATTCTACAGATACATCAACTGTTTTCAGTTAAGAGCTTTTTTGAGAAATATTGAGAGGTGTTTTCCAATGCAATGTGAAAGCTGCAAAGTAGAGATGTTTTCTTTAAGCCTGCTGGAAAAGAAAAAGACAAGGTCATCACGAGTCAGATGCTTGGAGACATGCTGTCTCGTGATCTAAGTATGGGAGATGCGAGAGAGTGAAACTGGGCTTCCCACTATCAGTCACGGCATTCCCTTGGCCCCTTAAGTGTCTTTTACTGTGCTCACTACTGTCATCATTCTTACTAACACCTTCCTATCATTCTTACTCATCACTTCTAACTAATCATATGGAACCATTTGCACAAGTCCCTGGACTCCCTGCACATTAACCCCAAATACAAATGCTTTTTTTCCCCTATAGACTCTACGGGAGATATCAGATATGCTGATGTGTTAAAGATTCCTGGGTGGGCTCTGGTTTGTGACAGAACTGATAAGCCGACAAGTCCTTGGCTTGTTCCTAGAAGCTCATCACCAAAATGATGTGGACAGGACAACATAGCACATTAGTTTATTGTTTTGTGTTTAATTTTTCCAGTGTAGAGATTAAGTTCACATGCTGACCAGCACCTAACCCGGGGTGGGAATCATATAGCTCTCCAGATATTGTTGGACTGCAACTCCAATCAGCTTTAGCCAGTAAGATCAATAGTGAGGAATCCTGGATCAACAGTTCAACAGTTCTGGAAGAGCACATGATTCTGACCTTTCCCCTAACCCCAAACTATTGCAGCTACAAAACTATCATTAGAGTATAATTTAATAACTATACTTTTTATTACATATAATTTAATAACCATAATATATAATTTAATGACCATACTTTGAAGCATGACAATTTATGAATAACCCATACTATTGCTGAGGATCTTAAGATCTAACTGTTTTGTCAGAAGAGAGAGCTGCTAGCCTGTCTCAGATTGATGAAGGCACTATCACCAGTAACCTGGCCAAGAGGATGCACTGGAGCTTCCAGTTCAGCAATACGTTGGCTCAGTTGATCCTATAGGATTCTGTTGACCTTGTAAGTCAACAGGGTCTGACATGGCTTTCCCATCTGAGTAATGTATAGGCTGAATAACTTATAGGTTAGAGTTGTATGCATCTGTAAATATACTGATCCTGTCTAATCTTAGAAGCTAAGTAGGATCATCCTTAGTTAACACTTGGAAGGAAGACTGCCAAGGCATACCAGGTGCTACAGGCTATGTTTCAGAGGAAGGCAATGGCACTGTGTGTCTAAGAAAACTTATAAAATTCATGGTGTTGCCATAAGTTGACAAGTAACTTGAAGAAACACACAGAGAGAGATGAACACTTCAGTATGCAGGTTGTACTATATTACTTTTCCTTAATGTCCATTCTGGTTCACAAATATGTAACTGGAGTTCTATAAGTGTAATATGAAGTTTCACATTCATGGATAATGCATAGCTATTCACCACTTAATTCACTGGGGTTGCACAAACAGCAGAGTCATAGACAGATGGTTCAATACAAAATGTTGGTATTCAGTAGAACAGTGGTGTATAACATAAACCATTTAGCTATACAGTACAGATGAACACTGTGCAAGCATGATTCAGGACCTCAGCCACCATTTCAGTAAAATTCAGTTTCTGTGTTTGCTTTGTTTCCAAACCATAAGCACATGTAGACATATTCCCAGTGGCTTATTTGGGGATTTTTTTCTTCTGGTAAACTCTTTAGCCTAAGAATTACAACTGAGAATTTTCAACCACCTCATAAAACAATGATTCTCACATGCTCTAAGAGAACAACAGACATAAATTCAAGTTTTCATGACCAGGTCTCAACTTAGATTGTAATGTAATATTCATTACAAAATGGACACATTCATGGTTTTCATTTACTCAGATTTGGCTGTCTTGATCAGTTTTTACATGCTTCTGCCCAAAATCAGTGAATGAAAACCTGTGAGATTTAAAGATGTTTCCACAGAGGTGGGTGTCTGTTTCATGTTTTACCTCATTCAAAACATAATATTATACTTCCACTTTGTGTGCATTGGTTCAGATTTATAACATTTTATTTAGCTGTGACTCCAGAGTGATGAGGATTTCAGACAATGATAGGCTCGTTAAGCACATCTCATTTGAGTCAAATTGCAAGTGGCATTTTGTTTATATGGTTCATTTCACCAACAAATTAGATTTCAAATTGATTGCTTTCAGGAATGACTGCATTCATCACTTTCTGTAGGAGGGAATTGCAAAGATCATCATGGTAATTAATGAGCTCCTAGATCAATCAAAGGTAGGATACCAGTGATGAAGTTTGAAAGAATCCAAACCTTCTTCTGGGTTTTTTAGAATGGGTGCAATGCAGAATCTTCTGTGCAAATCCTACTGAAGCTAATGGAAATTCCCAGTTCTAAAAGAAATTCTTGTTGTGCCGGCCATTTTGGGACAGGAGATGCCTAATTGGCTAGGCGAGCAGGAATTCCTGCCTTAATTCATGCGCACCTGGCAAATCAGGTATTCAGTAAAATGTTGTAAGGATGTTGGGAAATCTCATGAGACATCAGGTATCATGAGATTTCCCGTGGGATTATAGCCCTGCACTGCCACATGGCAGCAGCCATTTTAGAGCAGCAGCTGAGTGAGTCACTTTGCTTGTCTGCGTTCTGTGGGGTTTTTTTGCGTGGCTTTGGGCCTAGTAAATTTTTTCGTGCTTTTGCCTTTTACTGTTTGGAGCGCAGCAAGGAAGAGACTGATCTGTGGCTCCTGTGTTGCCAGTGTGTAAGGCCCGGGCAAGGCCTTCAGGCTGGTCGCCTCAGGCCTAGAGAGTGACCTACAGCATCTTGGACATCCAGCTCGAGTGACCATCAGGCCAAGGTGGGTGCTGCAACAGGCAGTTCTCTGCCAGGCGCACAGACCGCTTTGGCTGATTACTAGGCTTAGTGCTGCCCCGGTGTCTCCGGACCAGGTAGGTCGGGATCCCACTTCTCCCGTGGGGGGGTAGGGACATGCTCAGCCTTTACAGGCTCAATGCTTTCCCCCCTGCAGTTGGTGGCTTTCAGGGCAACTTGGTTGTTTCCCGGTGGGGGTGCCTTTTAAGTGAACACCTTCCTCTTGGTGGTTCTTGCCAGTAAGGCTTCCTGGTATTTGGCATCCCTTGTTGGACTCAGGAAGGGTGACCCTAGGGCCCAGTGGTGTAGTCATCTGAGGTGGGTGAAGTTTTAGGAGGACCCGTGCTTTCCAGTATTTGAGCGTACACTTGCGCAGGATAATGCCCCAAAGCAAGGCTCAATCGAAGCAGAGCACAGCTCAAGCTGCATCAGGCCCTGGCCACTCTGTGCCAAAAAGGCACTCTCACACGGCCAGCAGAGATGATGAAATTGTGGCACAACTAGCGCAGCTGGGCAAAACAATGCAGGCTTGTATCGCACTTTGCAATCATCTTGCCCAGAAGGGGCTTCAGGCTACAGCTGCTAGCCCCACTGCCAGCACTTCTGCTATACAAAACACAGAAGGGCTGCCCACTCAGGTACAACTATCTTCACCTGAGTCCCAGGTTGCAGAAACAGCACATGGTCCTACGGTGGCTGCAGCTATGGAGGTTGGGCAACCGACCATAGCCGATGTGTGGGAACTCTTGCAAAAGGTTACAGGTGTGGGACAACAGGGTGCTGCTGCCCCTGTGTCTGATCAGCCTACAGTGGCAGACCTCTATAATCTCCTTTGAGGAGCGGTTGTTTCAGGTGAAGGCATGATGGAGCAGACCTCTGAGGTAGGGAGAGCAGACCAGGCAGGTGCCTCCATGTCTCATCCTGACACCCGAGCTGTTGCAGGACCACACTTCGGGGGATCTCTACAGTCAACTGGTGATGCTTCCCAGCAAGCCTCGACATCAGGTGTGTCTGTCCCCAATTTGTCACAGGCGTCTTGGCCCACCTCAGTATGGTCTCCAGGTGGACAAGTTGGGCAGGGCTTGGGTGTGGAACCCCCTATCCCTGCATCACTGGGAGCACCTACAATGGCACCTGGGTCTTCCCAGGTACTTGACTTGAGGGTGCAGGTTGGTCAGCCGGTAGTCTCTATGGCTGGTGACATCTCATGAGTGTCCACTTTGGGAACGGCTGGCTTAATGGGAGTGGACAGAGTGGCTGAATGCAACCCATATGCTGGGATGTCTACTCCTCTTGATTCACACTTTCCACTGACCACCAAGGAGAGAATTTGGAAAGGGGAATATATTGATTCATTTTCCCTTACGTTTCGTGATCCTGAACCAAGGATCATGGTAAAGGATGGGATAGTATCCAGCCTCCCTAAAGAGTTTCAGGCACTTAAATGCCCTAAGTTGGAACGCAATTTTGTGAACTGGATAATGGGCTTCACTAT
>CM034708.1:99284869-99295726 GCA_020142125.1 Phrynosoma platyrhinos
TCCCTCCTAAGAAGAGCATTTGGAACACAGTGAGCAACCTGTAGAATTTTCCTAAGAAACTTAGGGCCTCGGCAGACGACTAACTGGGTCGTCTTCCGGGCCCGGAAGAGGAGGGGCAGCCGCACGTTCGGCGCCCCTTCCTCTTCCTGAGGTTGCCCCGGAAGCTGCCGGCCCTCCGCACGTCCGGCGCTTCCGGGGCAACCTCCCTCCACAGCGACCGGACGTGCTGCGGAGGATAAGACAGCAAAAGTGCGCCCGCCGCTTTTAGGGCGCACTTTCGCTGTCTTGAGGAAGGAGTGCTGATTTAGCGCTCCTTCCAGGGACGCCGCCGGTGCGCCGAGATGCGGAGGCTGCGGCCCCGCGGCGTGCCGGCGCAGGGCGTCCTGGATGCCCTCGTCTGCTTCCCCCCTTAGTTTGGAGACGTTCGAGTACCTTGATGTTACTATATGGACCCAATTGGGCTCCGTAAAGAAGTTGTGGGCGAACCTTGGCATTTGAGATTTAATTTTTAATCCTTCTTTATCCTTTTTTAGCAACTCTCGATATGTCAACCAGGAATCTTTTCTTAATCTATTTTCTCTAGTTGCTACCGCTTTGACGGCAGTCCATAAGGGTATTTTATCTTCCCATTTTTCTTTCACTTTACCCCAAACTCTTAAAAGGGCTCACCTTTTGTGATTTTTATAATGTTGTGTGTTAGGGTTACTATATCATAAATCCTGAACAGCATACCAGCCCTGGTATTGAAAATAAAAATTTAAAATGTATTATATTAAGAAAACAGCTTTCAAAATGTGTATAGAGGGCAACATTGCACACAAATATGCATCCGTTTGGACAAATGTTGATAAAATGCATCCGAAGCTTCATACATAACTTTTTAAAAAAATAGCAAATTTTTGGACAAGCCTAATTTAAGATTGGAAACATGATAAGCTATAAGAAACCAGTATTGACACTTTTGTCCATCCCTTCCTCCCTTTCCTCTTGCCTTCTTCTTTCTGGACTTTAAAATCCTGAAATGTTATGATTTCTGTGCTCTTTTTGGTAATGGGGGGGGGGAATCATGATTATTTGAATCTGTAACATTTATATTTCACTTATTTTTATTTTTAACTTACCCTTATTTAGAGGGGTTGGATGTCATTTTAACTGTATTTGTAAGCTACTCTTCTGTAGAAAGGTGGCATTTAAATTTCTAGGCTAGATTGAATTGATGGAAAGAGGATTAGGACAAAGTTGATTCTTTCAATTAGTCAGTCTATCTTACCCAGCAGGAGAAACAAACTGTGACAATTTCAAAGGTGGAGGACATGGAAATGGTTAGGTCTTGCCCTGTTAAAGTGTGATAGAATCCCATCCCACAAACACACACCATACTTTGAGCACTACTAATACCATTATTCCCTCTGCACTGGGTCTCTGGGAAAGGCTTTCCCCAAACCAGCCATTTCAGATTTCTCTAAATCACAAGTGGGGAACATTTTAGTCCAAAAGCCACAAACACTCCCCCAGGGCCTCCTAAAAGAAATTTGGATGGTAGGATTACAATTTGCTAAAAATGTCCCCACTACAATTTTCTGTGTTGCCTCTTCTCTCTCTCATGGAGCTGTTTTAGATGTAAGAGATGTATATTTAAGAGATAGCATGGAGTAGTGTTTTGACTAAAATTCTGGCAGATGATGGCTGAAAACCCTTGCACCTACAAAAACCCACTGGATCACCTTGGGCTAGTCACAATCTCTCAACCTTAGAAGAATGGAAGAGCAAACCTACTCTATAACCTTACCAAGAAAACCCTAGGCTAGCATCACCAGCTGTCAGAGTTGACTTTAAGGCATATAAAAATAACAATGTTCTTATTTAACTAGTACATTTCCACTTCAGTATCAAAGGTTGTATCAAACTTATGTTTTTTAATGTGAAAGATGCGGGATTTTCTGTGCAAATCAACCACATGAGAATTTTGCATAGAATAAATCCCCCTCCATTTATAACATTTTCTGTGCAGGGAACAGAATTTTCTGCACAGGAAATAAAATTTCTGCACAGAAATGTTATTTTTCTGTGCAGAAAATGCTGCACATGCAAACAACCATATGCAAAGATAGCACAGATTAAGATCCAAACCTTAAAAATTCTCATTAAGATTCTTTTCAAAGAATTGAAATATTCTTTCCATCCCTATCTGTCTAGTTCATCTTTCTGAACTGGCAATTTTCCCTCTGCAGCATTTTTTTAGAACATGTTTTTGTGTGTGTTTTACTTCCTCTCATTAAACTGACCTCATCAGTGTTCAGACCGGTGAGCACAGTACCATTAAGTACTGGCCACAGAGCACTGGCATGATCTTCCATGGATGCCCCTCATCCAAATCCCATCAGCTGAGTGGAAAACTAAAGAGTTACGGTCTACAGTGCTCAAGTTGATACTGAGCATAGACACCCAGGATATGCCTTTGAAAGGTAGTATTGCATCAGAAGAATGGATCTTCTCAAAGTATGTCCAAGGGAAAATTAAATGTGGGAATCCTCAATGTGAGGACATGAATAAATAAGCAAAGCATAATAAATGTATCTACTATATCTATGTGTGGCCCAATACACAATACAAAGGAGACTGTCTTTTCATTTTACTTGAAAGCAGTTTTTACGCACAAGTGAGATTTGATTGAACACAGTTATGATTTTCAGCATGAGCATAATGATGTGTTTCATAACATTAAAAGGAGAATGAAAGGCGATCATGTAAAACTGATGAAGATGTGAATGCCAAGAAATAAGAAACAGTGCAGAAATAGTTTATGCTGTGATCATAGAACAGAATATCCTAGATTAATCAATGGTCTTAGTTTTAGATGTACAGTGGCCCCTCCATTCTCGTGGACTTGAGATCTGTGGACTCAAATATTCACAGAGGGGTAACCTCCTCTAATTTCAATGGAGTGTGTGCCAGTGGGTGTACACCTCATTGAAGCCTATGGGGCTTGAATATTGGCAAGTCTTCATTTTCACAGGTGGGTCCGGAACAGATCCCCTGTGAAAATGGAGGGCCAACTGTAAATTAAGAGAGTTTGGGGGGTTGCAGACTGCCAGAAATAGTGCAAACCACTTTTAGGGTTAGGGTTAGTGCTAGGGAATCGTGGGACTTGGTTTTTTTCTGAGACCTTGAGCCTTCTCTGTCGGAGAACTATGGTGCCACAATAAACTACAGTTCCCATTATTCCCTAACCCTAACCCTAAAAGTGGACTCAATTTGCACTATTTCTGGCAGTCTGCAACCCCCCTTTAAGTATTAAAATGTGTCACATGATAAAGTGAACTGTCCTGAAAATAGTTAGTATTCCCTTGGTTTCCTTTTCCTTCAAGGGGTTATCCAAAGGGCCCGCTCCCCCCCTCCCACCTCCTGTTTGGTTCAGATGACACATGCCAGAACCCAAGGGGCTGAACCCAATTTTGCCACTTTATTCACAGTATAATGGTGTGATAATGGTAATGTTGCGTTACATCATGTGAAAAGCATCCAGTTATTGCAATATTTTGATGGGAGCATAGCACTATTATCCTGTCTCTTTTGCCTGAGTGATAAAATTCTTGGTTAGGCTGTTCTGACGCATAGTTAGAAAGGGTTTTCGGTACCCAAGAAAGGGACAAATGTCCTTAATTAAATTGTTGTAGTGTCCTGTGGGAGACATAGTGTTTGGTGACTAGTGACTATAACCAGAAGGTTATAGGATACAAACGTTTAATAAAGAATTAAATAAAGGTGAGAATTTAGTCTATAAGGGAATATATAGGTAAAGCTATAAATAAACAATTATAAAGACAAGCTAAAGAAACTGTTAAACTGTACAACTAATAAAGTATTTATATACTGTACCCATTGTAAACACCATCCACTAAGAGAAATATTGTGTTTAGCCTGATTTGCAAATAAATTTCTGACTTTGTTTCAAAAAGCAGCTGTTTGAAGTGATTTTAGAAACACATTAAAAATGCTACCAACATTGAGAAAAGTCTTTTAGGTTTGGAACACATTAGCTAGTGGGTGTATAGTTATCAAAAAATAGTTGGTGCCAAGCTGGGGGAGGGGGGGTTCAAACCCAGAGGCTGGCATCTAATGAGAGTTATAGTGCAAGAGACACTTAAGGGAATACTGAGTTCAATTCTTGCAGTGAAGAATTGGTGGGATAATGGCCATCACCTTCACATAATCGATGGCAGCAGTGGGACCAAAAAAGGCCCATTACGCTGCCATCCAAGAAAGTAGTTGGGTAGGTGAGTCTCATCATGACAGAAATCCTTTTAAATCTCCTTCCTCAAGCACTATATAAGTGTTAAGTTGTGCCATTCTTGGGGACACAGGGGCTCAAGTGGTTAAGACTGTTGATTGCAAGATTGGCAGGTTGGCAGTTTGAGGTCCAGGTGCCATGTGATGGGGTGAACTCTCATCACTAGTCCCATCATCTGTCAACCTAGCATTTCAAAAGCATGCAAATGCAAGTAGATAAATAGGTATCACTTCAGGGGGAAGGTAAACACTGTTCTTTGCTGGCCACATGATCACAGAGTCTCCGACAATGCTGGCTCTTCGGCTTAGCAATGGAGATGAGTACCCACCCACCCCGATGGCCAGACACAACTTGACAACTTGTCAACAGGGAATACCTTTACCTTTTATGCCATTCTTAAGATATTTCTGCTTCACTGTTCTCATTTGCTTTCTGTTAGATAAACTCTATCACATTCTCTCCATCATTCTTTTTAGGACAACATGATGCCACTAGCAGTCATGACCAATGTTACCCTATATCCACCATCTAGGTAGTATTTCCCAAACATTTTTTTATTAATGTTTAGCAGAGGAGTGAAAATCACAATTTTCCCAAACCCAGGATTCAAGGTGGTTGATTCCCCACATTTCAGATGGGGGCCGAAAATTTTGAAAGAAGCAAATAAAATTTCAACAAGGGTAGCAGCATTCTCCAAACTCCTACATGACAACTTTAACAAATAAACTACTTCAGCCAATAAAAAAGTGCCTCTGCCCTAGTACAAAGTATAATTATATAGTTGTCCCTCTTCTTATATTTGCTGCTTTCATAAGGAGAGCAGTTATGCTCAGGTTCCAATTAACAGTGCTTTTCTCCACTTCACCTGAAACGTATGGACATCTAATGCTAACAAGTCCCAAGACATCTCAGAGTCTTTATATTGCTTCCTCTGTGGCTGCTGTTTTCCTAATTTCGTGTAGCATTTCTCTGATAGGCTGAGCAAGTGAGGAAAAGGGAAATCAGAGGCTATGTGCCTTAATGTGCCCACTGGTGAAACAGATATTTAAACCAACATTTTTCACCATTTTTTTCCTTAGAAATCATGAGACGAGTACTTCATCCTGTTCATTTCTCTTTGGTATGTTATTACTAAAGTAATATTAAGATTTCATTTCTATCCTGTTAAATGATATGCATATTTCATAATATACATTATCAATAGGATAATAATATTATAATAATATATAATATTGTATATTATTTTAATATACAATAGGGATGCAGTGGCTCAAGTGCTTAAGGCACTGACTATGTTGATTGAAAGATCGGCAGGTTGGCAGTTCAAGGCCCAGTTGCTGAATGATGGGGTGAGCTCCTGTCACTAGTCCCAGCTTCTGCCAATCTAGCAGTTCAAAAGCATGCAAATGCTAGTAGATAAATAGGTACCACTTCAGTAGGAAAGTAAACAGCATTCTGTACAATCATGTTGGCCACATGTTCAGGGTACTCTCTGACAACACTGCCTCTTCGGCTTAGTAACAGAAATGAGCACCGTCTCCTATGGTCAAACACAACTTTACAACCTTGTTAACAGGGAATACCTTTACCTTTACCTATATTTCATAACACATTTGCCTTTTTCCCATTCCATGTCAAACACCTGTCCAAGTGCTAACAATCTCCCTCCCACCTTCCCTCCCACCTTCCCTCCCTCCCTCTAAATCAAAGAGACAGAAAGAGACTGACAAAGAGAGAGATGACATGACAAGTCACTGCTGCAGAAGGGGCAACAGGTAAGCAGATACAACAATACATTGGGCCTTTGGTATCCACTGGGGTTTGGTTCCAGCACCCCTTGTGGATCCCAAAATCCACAGATGCTCAAGTCTCATTAAATACAATGGATAGTAAAATGGTGTCCCTTATATAAAATGGCAAAAGCAAGGTTTGCTTTTGGGGATTTGTGCTTGAATTCATGGATAAAGAATCCATGGATATGGAAGGCCAATAGTATAAGAATGTAATGATAATTTGCTCCAATCAAACAGGCTCTACCCAGGAAAGACATAGTGGTGAAAGCTACTTCTTGTTACCAGTCCCTTGGAGCTCAGAATTTTGATTATCTTTTAACAGAGAAATTAAACATTCCCTTAAATTTTCACAGCTAATTATGATATCCCTTTCCCACATTTGTTTTTTGAAACCAACTGGTCTGGTCAGCACTGTGATCACTTTAGGTACCAAAATACATATCCTATTGAAGTGCTGTGCAAAACAAGATTTTCTTTTGTCATAGCTGCACCTAGTTACATAGCCCTGAGTTCTAGTGCTGTCAGAATCATTTTTTGACATCATGCTACTGAGTACTGGATCTGGGCCAAACAAAATAAGAAAGTTTCTTATATTGGGCTTACCTTGACCCAGGTCTCACATCCCCAGTAACACTTCCATATAGGCATTGCCAGCAAATATCTCCAGGAAATTCTTTTTCCTTAGGCCATGGGTACGATTGCTTAAGTGGCAATGGGGACAGGATATTTTGGGCAAAACCATCAGATTTCCTCATTTCCAGTAAACATGTTTGTATTCAATCCCTCCTACCTGCCAAATTGACTCAAGATTTTTTGCTGAATGAGCTGAAGCAACAAATGGTGCCTCCATCTCAAAGTCAAGGCCAAATTTATTTTGGCAACTGTAGCAGAAAACAACAAAACCACCTCTTCACTTGCCCGTCAGTGAAAATACAATAATAACAATTTGTCAAATAACCAACAGTTTCATATTGTGGTGATATTAAGCCAATCACAAGGTGCAAGATAGATCACACTAGCTTTTGAAGCACTGTGGATTCTTCATCAGGCAAAGATGGTTTAAAAAATATGTATAGCAAGAAAAAAATACCGTTAGAGTCATAGGTCTGCATCCTGCCTGGGGTATTCACTAAAAAACAGTGCTTATAGTGGTTATGAGGGAGAGTCGATGGAGAAAGAAAAGTTGGGCCATATCCCTCATGGGCATGAACAAGCACCTCGAACAAGAGGTACCTCAATGTCTCACACAAATTTTCATATTTTAAGAGAGAGTTTTGCACCATCTTTTCAGATATGATCTTATCAAATTTAGGGATCTTGGTACCACCTAAAATTACTGTGTCCATTTGTGAGCACAGGCTATTTTTACATTTATGTTTTATAGTTCCCAAAGCAAATACTTTTTCCTCATACATATAGTTTGATCTGAATAGATTGTCATAAAGACACACACATACACACACACACAACTTACTGCAAAATATTCCACAAGTATACCATTCCACCATTTGAAAAGCACACTATCAGAAAACAACCAATGAGTCAAGATCAGCTGTCATCAAAGTTGTCAAAGAATATATTTTGCCTGGTATCCTGTTCAGTATTTACCGTGCCAGAAGCCAGATTTACAACAAAGTAAATATTGCAGTTCATATTTATAGTCATGGCAACATTGAGAAGACTGCAAATGTTCTCGTCCCCCAAAATCTCACAAGTCAGGCAGCTGCAGCTGCCAAAGCAATTTCAGTGTATTGAATAGTGGAGCACTGAATAATGATGCATCCAGCTTCCCCCCACCAGCAAAACACAGTAGAAAAATTAGTTAAGAAGGGACCTGCTTTTCACACCATGCATCTCTGGCAGGAGGGGGCTGGATGCATCATTGTTCAGCACCCCATTCTCAAGTGCCTTTAACTCCATTGATTTATGGCTGCCTGGGTTCTAAGCTGGGCTTTCAGTGGTCAAACTGGGACATGTAACTACAACATTCCCAGCTATATCTGGAAATGCAAGATCTCAGCCTGTATACTTAAGGAACTGCATTTCATAACTATTTTTCATATATATTGTGTAAATTCAGCAAAGAATTCTGTTATAACTCAAAAGCTTTTCTGTTGCAATCAGTTTTATTCTAATAAATTATATTGCAATGGTGACATGATTAGTTTCAGTTCTGAATGAAAAGAGCTATGTAATTTTGAAACATTTTGAACATTTCTTTTTTATTCACTGGATTTTATAAAAACTGTTCTATTTTCCATATGAGTGTCATTACTGACATCCAACAGTATATTCAGTGTGGAAGCAACTGTATTGCCCAGCATAAAAGAGTGTTAAATCTGTGTAAGATGGAAACACTCCTGAATTAATCCTGGCATTTGCAGTAATACCATACTAACAATAAACCAGTACAAATTAGTCCCAAAAGAGGGGAAGTGAAATAAAGACAACAGTATTGCTGAGTCAAGGGAAATAATGTCCAGAAATAAAGCATAGATCCAACAAATTTTATAGAACCTTTAAGAAAAATTAGATCATTAATATATTCCTCTTTCATTTTCCTTAGCTCATTCTAGCTGACATCTGAGCAAAAACAGCTGTCTCATTTTTCTGTCCTTCCTTTTACACTCCTACTCTTTTTTCCCTGTACACCTTTAAAACTTGGATAATTTCACAAATGATTTTGTCATATAGATGATGTACAAAACAGGACACAGGTTAGTTGCTGGTTTGTTAGATATTCTGTCAAGAATTTGAGGAGGGAGACTAGTGTGAACATAATTCTTCTTTCTATTCTGGTGCAGTAGCTAGATTCTAGATTGTAGCAGAAAGGTTATGGAGATGTAGCTTTCAGCATATCCCAGGTGTTTCACATATATTATAATATTGCAGTCCATTTTCTGGAGGTTTATTTCCTCCAGCCAAAGATAACATTTTTGAACACTTGTACTCCTGTTGACATGCTTTGCCTGATCCAGTAGTGCCTAAATGTATCTTCACCCTGACAATACAGAGACTTCAGTAACTCACTGTTCTGTTCTACAAAGATACCTGGGAGGTTCAAAATAAATATGGTTTTCAATTTTTTAATGTTTGTTTTGTATTTTGAAATGGAGAATCACATTTTGTGATCCTTCTTTTATGACCTTTGTTCTTGCCAGTTGGGCCAGTGGACGTATTGCCTGAGAAATCTAATTCCTTCATGATATCTCAAAACAACAAGCACTCCATATGAGGGTAACATTATCATTACTCTCTACCTCACTTTCCCTGCATTTTTTTTTAGTATCCATCTTTCCTTGATGAAGAAATATGTGCATTTTGAAAGCTCCCATAGATAATATTGTGGCTTTTGTGCTGTCCCAATAAAAGTATTACCGCAATACGGACTATGGAATTTGTCTTCTCCCTTCTTTTGTCAAATTGGCAAGTAACACAAAGGAAAAGGCAGGGACCAAGATAACATGTTTAGAGCCTAGGTACACATGCAGCTTTATGTCACAAGTTGATGTTAGAAATGTACAAATTTGTTAATCGTAACTAGATGGGATTGTTGTTGTTGTTGTTCTGGGGGGGGTTGCATAGAAAACATGTTTTCTGCTTGGGAAAGCCAATACTAGAAAACTTGTGTTTATGCCATGCTGTGCACACAGCCACACACACATGCATGCACATACATACAAAAGTATGTATATTTTCCTCACTGGGATGATGTGAACAGTCTTTGTCCTTTACTACTTCCCTTCATGATGCTGAAACATATCTTTCTTTGTTACCAGCAGCAAAAGAGGGATCATGATGCTAGTGGTGGTAGTAGAAGGGTACCAAAGGGGGGACATTTAAGGTTTTATTACTACAGATACAACAGTCCCTATTCCATGCATTGATTCTGCTCCATTGCAGAACATCATAGCATATAAGACAGGTCTTGAATCTGATTTTCATCTCAAAATGATAGCATGGATTTACCTTCATTTAGGTCTTTGGCAACAGGCAGTAATTAAACCTCTGTAGCTTGTCAGTTGTTAATAGATTTCAGCAGAGATTTGCTGCGAAACACTAAATGGAAAAAAAAATGTTGCCCAATTGGGCTTCCTGTTCTGATTAAGGACCTGTATGCTTAGACATAATGTTGTCTTTTTAAATTTGGTACAAATCAAACCAAAATGTCAAGCTATGTGCCATCTGGTTTATACATAACTAACTTCAAAAGCAGGGGAAATACACCAACTGTGAAAACAATCATCATAGTGAAATTGGTACCCAGAGATCTTTCAAAACTAACCTAAATGTTCACACAGGATGCCATCCTCATAAACATGGACCCCAGACTTTCTTTAGGGGGAAAACAACTTTAATTGGAACAACAGACCAATAAAGCTGAAAACTTTGATTGCTTCCTCCTCTCGCCCCTGAGCTATTTGAAACAAATGAGTGTGTTGGGCACCTATTGCATCCATACAGCTGTATGCACAAATTAAATTTCAAACATTTTAAGAGATCAGAGGTAATGACAGAGTTGGATCAAAATGCTGGTTTGTGACTAAATGGCTCTCAGCAGAACCCAGTCCAGTGAGTAGAGTAGTCTATAGCCTGCTTAGCTCTGATTCATTACATCCTATTAATAAGCATAGGGAATTTGGAGAATGAAAACATACAATTAAAATGCAATCCATGTATTCACTACCAGAAATACTAGCACTTTAAATAGATACGTCAAAAGTTTACTATGTGCAAGTGTGTTGCCCATTCATCTAAGTCAGGGACCGGCAA
>CM034708.1:99297626-99317078 GCA_020142125.1 Phrynosoma platyrhinos
TCAGTACGCTGATGACACCCAGATATATTTCTCCATGACCAGATCATCCGCTCAGACCTCAGATGGCATCTTGGCTCTTAATGACTGTCTTAGAGCGGTAATGGATTGGATGAGGAAAAACAGATTGAAGTTAAATCCAGACAAAACGGAGGTACTAACAATGACCAGCCTGAAACCAGATTTGGGAATACAGTCTCCAGTCCTGGATGGAGTCACACTCTCCTCTAAGGACTGTGTTCACAGTTTGGGGGTGCTCTTAGATTCGTCACTTCACATGACTAGTCAGGTAAATGCAACGGTCAAGAGTGCTTCTTATCAGCTTCAGCTGATACGCCAGCTGCGCCCTTATCTAGATATGAGGGATCTGGTAACTGTAGTACATGCTCTGGTAACCTCATGTCTGGATTACTGCAATGCACTCTACATGGGGCTACCCTTGTGCCTAACCTGGAAACTGCACTTGATACAAAATATGGCAGCCAGGTTGGTTACCGGAACATCGAGGAGCGAGCACATAACACCAGTGCTTAAATCCCTCCACTGGATGCCGATTAGTTTCCAGGCAGAGTACAAGGTGTTGGTTTTAACCTTTAAAGCCCTACATGGCTTGGGTCCATCTTATCTCAGGGACCACCTCTCCCCATATGAGCCCCCCCGCGCCCTTCAGTCCTCTGGGAGGAATATGCTGCAGCCCATGAAGACCAGGCTTTTGCAGACCTCCCAGAGGACCTTTTCCACAATCACTCCCAGGCTATGGAACGGCCTGCCGGATGAGATCCGTCTCATCACCACGCTTGCTGCTTTTAAGAAAGCAGTAAAGACGGATCTCTTCCGGCGGGCCTTTCCGGAATAGCCTTCCGGACATTAGGAGTGCGGCAACCAGCCTGATTTACCAAAATTGTGCATGCTGCCCATAATTTTTTTTGTCTTGTTTTTATAGTGTTCTCGCATAATGTATTTTAATGTAATTGTCAGTTTAATCTAGTTTTAAGGGGTGGGAGGGTTAGGGTACAGGGATTGGTTGTTTTAACTTATTTATGTTTTAATCATGCTGTAATCCACCCTGATTGCCTAGCAGAGGGGCAGGCTATAAATAAAATTATTCTTATTCTTATTATTATTATTCCCTTCCCACTTCCCCAACAGGGCCAGAAGGCAGGAAAAGAATGGGGGCAAGCAGAGATGGCCTTGTGTTGTGTGGTGATTGTGTCAGTGGCTAGGTAGCACAGTGGAATTTCACTTCCAAACAGGCTTGAGAGAGTAAAGGAACTCACTTTATTTTCTGGGAATGCTTGGAAGCCTCCCGCTCTTCACACCAGCTGGGTGGGGGCGGGGGAGAGAAGGAAAAATAGCTCTTAGCTTGGTACTGATGCTGAGGCTGAAACATAATGGTAGAAAAAGTGCAATGATTAATGTGTTGAATTTGCATAATCATAATGCAAATTAATAATATGCATAATTATAATAATTTATGCAAATTATATGTCCAGACAGGACAGACTAGAATATGGTAACTCTAGCAATGGATGTCCTGAGTCCAAATGTTCTACACGCCAGTCCCTTCATCCCGAAAACTCTTGAGGTCAGAGATGTAGGGTTGCCCAGACCTTAGGGCCTGGTCCCTCTTCTCCAATGCAGTTGGGGTTGATGTTTGATGTACTGTACTTAAATATCACTAGGGCCTGCTTTCCAAGACACCACAGGGGATAATCCCTTGGCTTTATGTTTGGGCTCTGAAATATCAGAACCTGGAATAGACCCTAGTGACTTTTTCATTGAAAATGGCATTTTAAAAACAAATTACAATAAGTATCAAGCACCCTATGTCAACAGAGGCTTCCTCCTCCTCCTCCTCCTCCTCCTCCTCTTCTTCTTCTCTCTCTCTCTCTTTCTTTTTCTCCATTCTCAGATATACCTTGTTGCGCTGAAACTTTCTTTTCTCTGCACTCCTGACTGATTCAGACCCAATATATTTATTTTTCAGGAAACAAGGTATCTTTTAAATTCCTTGTGATAAGCAAGTCCTATGCATAACTTTCATCACTTGCATGATAGAGTCTATCAAGCTGTCAACCAAAACTATGCAGACCTGAACACACACATACACACACATATCTTTTATAGATAAGAAAGTGCATATTTCATTAAAAATTAATTTTCATTCATATTTAAAGTAAACACAACTCAAATTTAATATCATATTTAAAGTAAACACAAAGATACAGCATCATTTAAATGTTCCTTTTCCTTTATTATGTTGTGCTTCTATATTCTCATAAAATGTTAGCAAATCTTGTTGATGAAGAAAACACTCTATTTTTAATTGTTTCATAATTGCTTTCATTTTCTGGCTTGCATATAGGAGGCTGGTTGTAGTAACAATTATCAGCTTACATATACACATAGCTCTTTGAAATATTATATAATTATTAGAATGTTTACAGATACAAAGCAGATCAGCCATTGCACATTATCTCTTGTTAATTGCTTTTTTTCTCCTTCCTGATAGTGAACAATTTCTTTCTCTCTCCCTGCTCCTCCTTATTCTTAAAAGATTGCTTTAAACTTCAGTGGTCTTTCCCAGCACTTGTTCCTTGAATAATTTTTAATCTGCTGTTCTCACTGTTACCACAAGATCGCAGTGTTTTCTAAAGAACAGTTGGAAACTTCTCTCCCCCAAAAAATAATAATAATAATAATAAAAGCTAGTATTTCATAAAACTGGTTTGCAAGCCATGGGAACCTACATGGAATATCCAAATCCAGAAACCAGAGTAGCCATTATTCTTTTTTATTTGTTTGTTTTTATTTATTGGATTTGTGCCTTACCTTCTTCTCCTAAACATGAGGTGTAGAGCAGCTAGCAATAAAATCAAATAAAACAAATGCATTTTAAAATACAAAATATATACATTAAACACATAAAAGGCAATTGAAATCATATGAAAAGAGCACCTGCCTAGAGAAAAAGCCCCTTTTACAGAAACCCAGCTTTAATAGCCAATACAAAGCTCTTTTTCTGCCCACAGAAGGGCAACAAGGATGAGGACAGCCTGATTTCCATGAGTAGGAAGGTCCATAGCCGAAAGCAGCCACTGAGAAACCCTTTTGTGTTTCTTGCTCTTCCATCTCCTAGTCTTCTGTCAGTGTCTTTAAAATGTTATTTTGCAATATGGTGGGCCCTCTCTGTCTGCAAGGGTTTGGTTCCAGGATCTCTGTGGATACCAAAATCCACGGATGATCAAGTCCCATTATATACAATGGTGCAATAAAATGATGTCCCTTATATAAAATGGTAACATCAAGAATTGCTTTTTGGAATGTATATTTTTTAAAAAATATTTTCAACCCGTGGATGGCTGTATCAGTGAATAAGGAATCCAAGGATATGGAGGGCCAACTGTAATAAAACACTATGAGCACAATCCTGTCACATCCTAAGCACCTCAATAACCTCCTTTAAATCAGCAGGAGAATTACACCTGGGCCACAAGGTCTCTGCCCCAATGGAATTGTCTGTGGATAAGCTCCAGACCTGTGCCACCCATCATCATTTAAGGTAGGAAGGGGAAGAGAGGCTTCTTCCTCATCTTTGGAGGCATCTTGGTCACACCTACTGATCCTTTCCTTGCAAAATACAGTCTCAAAATTGTTGTGCAGCATTCGTTGATGTTGTCTTCTAGCCAAACCACCCAAAAAATTGGGTAAATTGGAGGCTTTCTGAATTTACTTACTTTAATTGGAGGGCTTTCCTTTTATGCTTCTGCTTTGGGGTCTCCATTTGTACCAAAAACTATATTGCCATTCCTATTCATCATGATCCAGGATCAATAGCTGTGCAGTTTTCTGAACAATTCATTGTCAATCACGGTAAACTCCATCACTATGCATTCCCAGGCTCTATCTACCATGATGAAATGGTACCCACCATGTTGTGGCTATGCAGTCTTAAGGCCTCTCTAAATTATGTACATAGTCCAGAATTTGGAACATTATCCTTTTAAAGTGATATGTTAAATTTAGTCATTACTTCAAAAAAAAAGTTAAAAGAAGTTAACATGCCACCTACTACTTGCTACTTTAACAGTAACAGATTACTACAGGTGTATCTCAGGTCCAAAACACACTGCAGAAATAATCCAATTTGAGACTGATTTAACTGCCCTGGCTCAATGCTAGGGAATTCTAGGAACTGTAGTTTTATGAGACATTTAGCCTTCTCTATTAAAAAGCTCTTGTGTCACAACAAACTACAATTCCCAGGATTCCCAAGCATTGAGCCAGGGCAGTAAAAGCAGTCTCAAACTGGATTATTTCTGCAGTGTGTTTTGGATCTCAGTTATCAAAGCCACTGGAAAAAAAATCCCCTTTTTGCACTCTTTTTATAACTTTTTATGCCCCCTTCTTTTTTTTTCTTTGTTCTCTGTCTAGCTGCAAGGTTAGCTGTCTAGCTTTACAGCACCAGTACTGGGAGGATAGTGAAAGAGGATGGGAGGAAAACAGAGTTATGGTGTCAAGTTTCATCAAGGTGCCTGCAATAAACACTTCAATAAAAGCTGAATCTGGAAAAGAATTCTAGCTGATCCTAATGTAGCTGGGTGTGTCTATCTACAACAGCAAAGTAAACAGCAGCTGTGTCCAGAGAATACTTTCAATTGACCATGCAAAACAGAGAGAAAGAGAGAGAAAAGTACAAGCCTGCTTCACTAGCTACCCCCCTCCAACCTGTCAAAGAAGCATAGATCTATACATTTGGCCACCAAAATGCAAATTTTAAGAAGGGCCTTTACAGACTGCCAGAAATAATGCAGATCTGGGCCACTTTAACTGTCCTGGCTCAATGCTAAGGAATCATGGGAACTGTAGTTTATTGTGGCACTAGAGCTCTCTGACAGAGAAGGCTCAATGTCTCAGGAAAAAGTACAATTCCATGATTCCCTAACACTGAACCAGGACAGATAAAGTGACCTCAATCTGCATTATTTCTGGCAGTCTGTAAAGGCCCTTTGTTTCCCTGTGCAAGTGGCTTATTTTTACCAGCTGTTTTATTCCACATGTGGATTGTGTGGTCTCTATTATTTCCATGTTATTTCTGTTTCTGGCACCAAAGTCATGCCAGGAACACATCAATATTCTTAACTGTGGTATATCTGTACCATATTAGCTTTTCATTACATTTAGAAGTAACAAGCAAACATTTTGTGATACATTAAACAATTTACTGATGTTATAGATTATTACATTATTTTGTAAAACTCATGCATTACACAGTTGTTGACCAAACCTGATCAGACAGTTGCAGTCAGTTGTCACTCACCATGCTAATCTCAAATAGGTATCCCAAATGAAAAGGAAGGCTGGGTTCACATTATACATTGGAAAAGAAATCTCCAAAATTGTGGGTGCATCTCCTCTGTAGAAATAATGCAGTTTGACACTACTTTAACTGCCATGGCTCCATCCTACAGAATCCTAGGATCTGTAGTTTTATGAGGCACCAGCATCCTTTGGCAGAGTAGGCTAAAGACCTTGTAAAACTAAATCCTAAGATTCCATAAGATGAAGTTGCAGCACTTAAACTGGTGTTGAGTTGAATCATTTCTACAGTGTAGATGTTCCCTAAACCTGATAAATAAGGAATTACATAGCACTAAGGCAGAAAGACAGAAATGCAATTGTTTCACCAAAAACTGGTAAAAATTTAATAATTATTAGAATAATACCCACAATACCCACTTGTCAACTAATGCCTGTTGTGTTGGTTTTTAGAGAGCAATAATGGTAAAGGAAATAATGGTAAAGGGAATACTATCACAATTGTCCAAGTAATCCCTTGTAAATATTATAACCATAAATTATAACCATAACCATATATAAATTATAACCATAACCATATATAAATGTTATGTATATGTGCAATCAAGCTGTATTGCAACAACATTGATTTAAATAATTATTGGTAGGTTTGCATATTGTACTGTATACTTATACATTATTATTATTATTATTATTATTATTATTATTATTATTAGTCTTGGTAAGAAGGATATACTATTTCTAATGCTTTGGAGCCTCTTAAAATGTGGACATTAACATGCAAATTAATCTTTTATTTTTCCCTCCCCAAGAGAAATTTATGTTCAATAATTTGCTAGCATATTAAGAGTGTTCTTTTTCATGCAGAGGTATTATTGCATTCTGACTCACAAAGCAATCCTGTGAGAGCTGATCTTTGGACAATCCTCTCACAAAGCAAATCCCTGGACAATCCTCCCACAATGGCCCATCCAACAACAACACCAGCCAGTGAGGTTCTACAAAGCATGCCTCCTCCACCACCAAATTGGCACCCTACCATCTATATAGAATAGAATAGAGAAAAAGCTTTGATAGTGCTACTCAAAGTGGTAGTCTATAGATTCATGCAGGTCTCTGAGTCACTGAGTGCCAATTCATAGTTAGTTTCCAGGAAAGAGAGAAACAACAGGAACAAATACGGTACTGCACCATGTACATATTTACTGCACCATGTACAAAAGATGCATGCACACACCTTTGGAACACAAAACTAAGAAACCAAAGAGTAAAGCCAATGGCGTGACTAGGGAGGTGCAGGGAGTACAGATCGCACTGTGTGACACCTCAGAGAGGGGTGGCACCCAGTGGGATGGTACACCCCAGAGGGACTAGCATGACTTCTGGGCAAATGAGAAAGGGCTGAATCGAGTTGAGTCAGGGTGACCAGATGTCCTCCTTTTCCAGGACATGTCCTACATTTCAATCTTCTGTCCAGGAGGAATTCCAAAATGTCTTCCATTTTAAGAATGACTAAAGGCCTTTGCAGACTGCCAGAAATAGTGCACATTAAATTGAGGCACTGCCCTGTCTCAGTGCTAGGGAATCATGGGAACTGTAATTTATTGTGGCACCAGAGTTCTCTGACAGAGAAGGCTCAATGTCTCAGAAAAAAATACAATTCCCATGACTCCCTAGCACTGAGCCAGGGCAGCGCCTCAATTTAATGTGTACTATTTCTGGCAGTCTGCAAAGAAGCCCATTGAGTAACACCACATTTTCTGTTCCCCTTTGAGAAATGTGTCTACTTGGCAGCCTGTCCTCGCTGCAAATAGGAGGATAGCACAGATCCTTCTAAAGTTCTTTTTTTCCCAGAAGAAGCAACAGACAAGAGTTCAGTCCTGTTTGTTTCTCAGAGGGGAACAGGACACAAAACATGTTAGGCAATGGGCTGCTTGAGGACAAATGCAAATATTCAGAGTTTTTTCCCCTTAATTTCAGCACAATAGGCAAATGAAAGGAATAATTCAAATGTAGACTCAATCAAGGATTTGTTGCTAGTCAAGTACAAGTTAAAGCATTTGTCTTGCTCAGAGTTCTATAAATATATTGCAAGCCAATAAGGTACTTTAACAAAGATTGGTTGATCAGAAAAACAGAGTTAAGTACTTGATAAAATACATTATATGTAATATAGCTGTAAGTAAGCCTTATGAAATGATTTTATGTTTTTAGTTTTTAGTTTGTAATCTACATTTTTTCAATGTCCTACATTTTGTGGTGCCTTATCCTTTTTTTGTGGCTATGACATCTGGTCACCTTGAGCTGAGTGCAAGTAGGAGTGTAAGCAAAATGGGGCTGAGAAGCCAGAGGGAGGTATCAGTATGATCAGATATGCAGAAATACAAAATACTTTTTCAACAAAAGGGGGGGAATGCACCAAGTACCAGGGATCTGTATCAGTGAAGAATGAGCATTGTTTTCCAAATCTGAATTAGCGGGGAAAATCTCATTTAGGGGAAAGAAATGAAAAACAGGGGTGGGAAGGGAAGTGAACTCTTTACAGCTTAAAATTTCTCGGAGGACAGCATGACTATTTGGCTGGAAGCCTGAATATGAGTCTATCAGTTAGGAAGTAAAGGCTGCCTACAAGACCAATTAGGATTGTATGTCCCATTGCTTGAAATACAAAAATTAAACAGGTGGCCATGGAAAGATGGTTTGTCTATTCAAGAGTTGAAAAGCATTAAAGCCAAAGTACATTTGCCTTTTTGCCATTGATTTTAAAATTATTACTGGTTTAGAAAATTAAACATTACAGTTATTCTCTTTTGTTTCATATTGCATTACTAAATGTGTTAATAGTGTTTGATATCTACAGACTTCAATCTCTGAATCAAAAGCTCTTTTTTGGGGTATATGGTACTGCACAATGTTTCTTTAGTAAAGATTCTAGTATGTCTTCCCTTATGTGTCTTTTAAACATATAACTATGCCCAGTGGTAGTTTTCTTCTGGGGACAGCTTACTAGCTGCATTAATTTTGCTTTAAACTATTGAATATCGCATATTTGCTGTGCTCTTAAATTATTTGTCTATATCATGGAAATTAACTTCTGGTCAAAGGAAATGGATTCTCATTCCCATTTTGATGGCTAAAAGGCATATTGCAGCACTAGAAGAACAAATGGTCATCAACAACATTCAGTGGATTAGGACCGGACCTCACACCTCTTTCAAAATCTGACCATGTGGCACATCTACTCCCCATGGATACCTCTTGGAATCACCTTTTCAACAGGTTTATGTTCATATGGTTTCTCATTTCTGTATTTTTCAGTTTTTTAGTCTAGTTTTCCACTTTAAACTGTTTTTCCCCTTTTTAGATGTTTTTTGAACAGTAGGTATGAACATCTGAAATAAAAATGTTATAGAATCTTTAAATTTTAAATGTCAAAATAAACTAGATATTATAGATGATAAATTTAGATGTTTATATGTATGTATAGCAATATGTGTATGTGTATTTGTATGTAATTTTAAATGGATGTTCTTTTTAAATATTTTTATGTTAAAAAGCTAATAAAAATTATTTTTAAAAAACAAAATAAAAATAATGTTACAGAATCTTTAAATTTAAAAAAAAATCATTTAAAATAACTAAATATGGCCCCAGCCCAGAAAATTACTCCCCAAAAGTAACAAGTTAAAATAATGTGAAATGCTACCTTTTATTGAAATCACTAAAATCATTGGTGTTAGCTGTTAAAACTTTTGACATTAGCTGTTGGGGAGAGTAACTAATTAGGAGTAATGAATTGTTTTAATAAATGACTTTCAAACTCTGCTTCATTCTTAGTGGAGAAATAGTGCATCAGCTGTGAGAAAGATTTCATTTTGCTTTTGTTTCAAAAGCAAGACAAGTCTATCTATCTATCTATCTATCTATCTATCTATCTATCTATCTATCTAAGGTTTATTAAAAACTTTAGTACTGTGGCCTTGTAAATTTATCAGCAAAGTGCAAGAAATAGCTGTAGCAAGAACAATGCTTTAGATTAAAAAAAATTCTAGGTTTCTATGCCATTCATCTGTAATATGACCTGAAGCATAGTGTAGATTATGCAAAATAGCATGTATTAATTGATTCATTTTTTCCTTGTGTTTTTTTTTTCCACAGGAAATTAATGAATGTTTTTCTTTAATACCATACTGTCATTACTCTGTTAGCTTTCAGAGAAAGAAATCTTGCAGGTATAAGAGGACCAGCTGGATCTACCGTTCTCCTCCTACATCCCTTCCCCTGACATGGAAGACTAGTTATTAGGCATAATTACATGGCGGTTCACATTAGAGTCTTTTAAGCTGTATGCCGGTGGGATTTTATCAAAATTAGGAATTTGAAACTCCATTAAATAAACTGCTAGAGGGTTTCCTTCCTCATCACACTGTGTAAAATATCCTACTTAAAATGTTTTGTTTTCACTGCAGTTCAACTTATCTGATGTTGAATATGGAAACACAATTAAGTGAATGAAAAACATATTGTTTCTGTTATTTTCCTGATAAACAAGTTAGCTGGTAGGGTAGGAAATACAATAGGGCAGATGTTGAATAACTGAAGGCCTTCAGGGATGCTAGGATAATAGTGTGGCCAAAATGTTAATACAGAGCTACAACTACAGGTAAGAAACTAAATTCCCAACATATTTGTGGATTGCAATCCCCAACATATTTGTGAGGGAAATTGGATGAAATTCATGGGGTTGCCTTAAGACAACAGGCTACTTGAATGCATACACACACACACACAGCTGTAATCTTATGCCTAGTTACTTTGGAGTAGGCTATGGAATTCTGGAATTTATAGTTTTATATTTAGCCTTCTATAGCAGAGAGCTCTGGTTCCACAGCAAACTACAAATCCCACGATTCCATAGGATGGTGCCATGACAGTTGAAGCAGTGTCAAACTGCATTAATTATGCAGTGTGGCAGGCAGGGTTATTCCATCAGTACAAATGATATTGAACTTCTGGAAACCTATTTCTAGACTGTTATAACCCAACACTGGCAAGGCGAATTAAACAACATCTAAGTGCACAACCAATTGTGGAACTGATTGCACAACCTCCAATTGCACAATTAGTTGCAGAGATGATTGTACAGCTATGGACACACTGTCTTTCAGAAGGCAATTCATCCTATACACCGGAGTAGGCAACCTTTTTGAGCCGGGGGCCGGGTTGCTGTCCCTCAGACAACTGGGAGGCCGAAGTACCAAAAATAAATAAATAAATAATTAAAAATTAAAAAAAATAAAAATTAAAAAAAATTAAAAATATGCATGCACACTCAGCCCCAGAAAAGCCATGGCAAAACCCCTGTGGAGATTTTGCCAAGAAAACCCCAAGAACAAGTCATAACAACAATAATCAATATCATCATGGCAGGCCGCGGCGGCGGGGGGCAGTGGGGGGCCGTGGCGGCGGTGGCAGCAGGACTGACCTGGGGCCAGTCCAAAGGCCTCAGGGGGCCGCATGCGGCCTCCGGGCCTTAGGTTGCCTACCCCTGCTATACACCCTTATCCAGGAGTAAGCCCATTGAACCCAATGGTACTTATGTGTATGCATCTCTATTATTGTAGAATTAACTTTTTAAAAAAGTACTTTCATGTCAAAGGCAGGAAGTATATACCAAGGGCATATGCCAAGTTGATTAATCCTCAAGTCCACTTTTGAAAATAAAATCTAGTCTTTTTCTCAGAGCAAAAGCAACCTGTAGAGGAACTATTTAATTTTTTCATTGTTATAATTACATAGTATCATTATTAATAATTAGCATTGTAAAAGTGTTTGAATCAGATTATTTTTCCTACATTAGTTCAGTAACCCTGACAGCAATTCATTGTGCTCCCACTTTGCAGATTTTGCAAAATCATTTTGCATGCCTTATTTTGAGGAGTCTTCAGATGACAAGGATGGGCTTCAACAAGAAGAATCTTAGGAGGAGCTAAAGACTCCAGCTGCCAGGATCTCCTTTGAAGCAAAGGCAAAGCCTTTGTAGAAATCCACTTCCCTTCTCATGATTGTCACTAGGGGAGATGGGGGGTGGACCACACCAGGTGACACCCTAAGGAGGGCACTCACCACTGCTCCCTAAACATCTGCCTTTGGGCAGAAATGATTTGTGGCATTCATCTTCGTCCCTTTAAAATATAACTCAGTGAGAGGAGGAAAGAGAGGCCTCAGGGTTTTTTTTAAGTCATTTTTAAAAATGTAATTTTATTTTTTTTTAATTTAAAATTTATTTTTTCTTTAAAAACATCATATTTTACCAAATTTTCACTTTGAACACATGAAACTATGTAAATGTAAATACATTTAGACTGTGCATATGATTTTGAAATGTAAAGGTATGATTTTAATTTTCCTAGTTGTTTTTGTCACAACTCTTGCTATTGCACTCAGTGAAATACAGGAATTTCAATTTATGAGTAACAGTAGTACAAATAAAAGTATTAATAAGGATTCTGTATGGTATGGTATGGGAGGAGGTCAATGAGGGTGACACCATGGCACCAGGTGACACCAACCTTAGCGACACCACTGTCCTACCCAGGAGCAGGAAGAGGACCCAGACACTGAGCCACTCCACTCTCATGAAGGACCACTATCACCAAAATGATAGTTGGAAAGATGGAGGTTGCAAAGCAATGCCAAGACCAGAGAGCCTTATCAGCATTCACTACACTCCCTAAAATGGACTCCCTGGGGACATCATTCTTTCTGTTCATGGCTTGTTCCTTGATTATCTTTTAAAAGGGGAGGACTGCTCTTTGTGCTTGACTTCATACCTGCCATTTGACAAACCTCTCTGCCTGCTGCTTTTACTGCAGACACCTCATGACTCCTGGTGCTTGACCCCAGACTGGCTTCGACTCCTCTTCTGGGGGTCCTCTGCATGGTATTGGCTCAGATACTTGCCCCCCAACTGGGACAGATGGGATGTGGTCATGATGTGGTCATGATACAGTTGGGTAATTTTGGATGCAAAATCCCAGATTTTGTGGAATCTCTTTGTGGAAGCTACATATCTGCATCACCTGTATCTTTTAAAGGCAAAGGACTCTTGTAAGGGGGAAAACTGTGATTAAAATGTAGTAAGGAAAATAAATCCTAAGAAATGCACAAACATTTGGACACAGGATAGATAGATAGATAGATAGATAGATAGATAGATAGATAGATAGATAGATAGAGAGATCCAAACAGTTCTACTATCTGTAAGGACTGGAAAGAAATATGGAATTTTCAATCTTCCCATAACCTTGAACATGGTTTGCATAATGAACAATAATTTGTATAATATACAAATGTTGCTGCCTTGAATTTGAGGAAATGGACTATGGGGGGAAGCACACGAGTGTTTCCAGGACACCGCCGGAGGGAGCGCCGCAGGACCGCAGCCTCCGCACCGCGGCGCTCCTGCGGTGTCCCTGAAAGGAGCGGCAAATTGGCGCTCCTTTTAGAAGACAGGGAAAGTGCGCCCTAAAAGCATAGGGTGCACTTTCCCTGCCTTTTCCACCACAGCGTGTGAGGACGCTGCGGCAGGAGGTTGCCTCCGGAGCGCCGGCCGTGAGGAGGGCTGGCAGCTCCGAGGGCAACCTTGGGAAGAGGAAGGGGTGCCGCACATGCAGCTGCCCCTCCTCTTCCAGGCCTCAGAGATTACTTTATTAGTCGTCTGCCGAGGCCCTATGACAAGCTGAAGAGAAAGAGAGAGATCCTATAATAAGGGCAGTGAAGAGTTCAGAGAAGGGAAGACTCAGTATCATACTACACTATTATAATGATGTTGTTCCACTTTAACTGTTATAGCTGCCTTCTATGGAATTCTGGGTAGTTTGTAGTTTAGTGAGGCCTAAGAGCTTCCAGGCTGAAAATTCTAAATGCCCTTCCCTAAACACCAAATCCCAGGATTCCACAGGCAGCAACCATAGCAGAAGTGGAATAGCAGCACTATAACAGTGTGATGGGGTATTGTCCTCATCAGTGAGCACCAGGTGGAGTAAGAGAATGACTAATAAAAAAAGAGGGGAGGAGAAAGAAAGCAGAGGGGGAAAGAAAGGTTATTGGAAAAGATTATAGTATACAGTATACCATCTGCAGTCTTCCACTCCACACCACTCTGGATACAATGCACTTACCTTCTGGCAGAAATAAACTCTAACACCAAGATGGTTGGGGTTGATGGCTCAATCTCTATGATGTTTACAGAATAGAACAGAAATACTTTATTACATGTTTACACTATCATAAAAATAAGCAGATAAATTCTAAAGTCAAATAAGGAGAAAGGAAAATTGTATAATAAGTTTGGAAGATGGAGTTTTAGTTGTAATAACATAATTTGCAATAGATTTCAGAGGAATATCTCAATATATAAGAAAGTAACTTATGAGGATGTAGTGGCTCAAGTGGTTAAGATGCTGACTCTGTTGATTGCAAGATCGACAGGTTGGCATTTCAAGGCCCGGGTGCTGAATGATGGAGTGAGCTCCTGTCACTAGTCCCAGCTTCTGTCGACCTAGCAGTTTGAAAGCATGCAAATGCAAGTAGATAAATAGGTACCACTTTAGTGGGAAGGTAAACAGCGTTCTGTGCAGTGATGCTGGCCACATGATTACAGAGTAGTCTCTGACAATGCTGACTCTTCGGCTTAGTAGTGGAGATGAGCACCGCTCCCTATGGTCAGACATAACTTGACAACCTTGTCAATGGAGAATACCTTCACTTAAGAAAGTAACTAGAGCAAGGGTGAATAACTGTTCTCTCCCCCAATGTTATTGAACTGCAAACTCCATCAGCCCTAGCCAACATAGCCCCTGAGTGGGATAATGGGAGCTGAAATCCAATAATACCCATAGATCTGAACTAGAATTCTATAGCAATAGTTCACTAATTCAGCATTTCATTTGTCTTGAAAATTACTGCCCAACAATATCTTCCTGCTCAAGGACATGGCACTGAATGCAGTGTTGAAGAGTCCAGGGAAGGGAAAACTTCCCTTAAGAAAAGAAACATTTGAGTCAATTTGTGACATCTAACGCTAGCATCTTTCTGAAAGATTAATTGGCAATCCTCTCAAGATGTGATGCCAGAAAAATAATTAGAAACAGAAGCAAGAGCCCAGCAGGAATTGCCATTCCCCAAAGAGTGAAAGATACCATCCTTCTGCAAACTGTCTGCCCTCACTGCAGGTGATCCAATCTGTAGAAAAGGTCAGAGGATTAACAGGTGTTTAAGGGAGTCAAGGAGAACCAAAGTAGCAGCTGCCATGGCAACAAGAAGAAACATCTACACAAAAAGTATTCTTTTGATAAATAGTATTGTTTTTAGGCCAAGGGTTCATGCACATTCAAATCACCAGTGCATATCTGAGAGTGACAAAAACATAAGGGACACCAGATGGCATCTGCAAACACATCCTGTCATGTTTGTGGTGCCACACAGCTTTTATGCAATGGTACATGGCCACTCAGAAAGCAGATCCTGGGGGCAGGGGCAACCAGAGGGTTACATGTCAGAGGTATGATGAGTTTGTTCCAGAGTTCAAAAGAGTTCTCCAAGGTGCCAAACCTATTTAAGGGTTAGAGTTCAGCATTTTGAAGAGATTATTACTGAAGATCTGGAATAAAACCCAGAGCAGATTCACCATGTGACTGACATAGAAGTCACCAACCACTTCTGCTGGATAATGGAAGCAACAGCCCTCCTCCTCCTGAAATGAAATTTCCTCAGCCCCCAGTCTCCAGACATTGCACATTCTCCTTAGTAGGTACCCCCCCCATTCTTTGCCATACTGAGACAAGACCCCAAATGTAGTTCTTTAACATGCATCACAAATGGCAGGAGTAGTGATTGTGTGGCCCTTACAAACTGCAAATCCCATCAATGCTGACTAGTAAAGCCTTTGGGGACAGATGGTGGGAAATATCTGGAGGGTCAGGTATTCTCTAGTCTCATGACATATGCATATGCCCATGTAATGTGCCCTGACCCACTGCTGCATGGCAGTCTTGATCTAGGCTGGCAACCAGAAAGCACTAGATGGAGTGGCAAGTAAATGTTACTCAGGTTTTCTGGTTGGGCAACAGAGCTACATGTGCATTAGATATGTAATTCTTTGCTAATTTTCTTCTCAAAGAAAGCAATTAGTAATTTTAGCAAGTTTCTCTCTGCTGCACAAAAGTGTTCCAAAAGTGCAGGTTTTGACAACTATTTGCCATTTGGGACCTATTCTGTGCAATATGGTATATTTTCACAGAAAACAGCATTTTCTACACAGATTTTTCCTTGTAGAAGCTAAAAATTCTGTGTAGCAAATACTGCAGTTAGGGACTTATTCTGTGCAAAATTCACACTTCTGTGCAGAAAATAGTATTTTCTGTGCAGGAAACAGCACTTTCTTCACAGCAAATAATGTTTCTGGCTTAAGATATTTTCTGTGCAGAAAATTTTGTTTTCTGCACACACAAAATGTGTAAATTTTGCATAGAATAAATACCAAATTGCAATTATTCTTTCATTCTAGGATTCTCTTGATTTGGGTTTTCTGACACTTGAGCAGCATATTTTTAACCATTACCTGAATATTTCCAAATATTTTCCCCATCCTTAATATGCCTCATTGCCTTCCATAGACATCCTTTCTAGCCTCAGATGAACAAGAAGACACTATCCAGTCACTAGTGCTGAAGTACAATTCAAGTGTCAGCCCTACTGACTGTTCATGAAAGGGGGTGATACCATCTTGCCCTTTGCCTCAGACCACAGTATATCCAGGCAAGCCCTGATGGAGGAACTACATGGATGCAGGGGAGTTTGGATGGATTTTAGATCTTATCTAAATTGTCAGGAAGTATAAACTAACTAAAAGCCCAGCTGCAACGAATAAGGTATGGTCAATAGTAATAGCAATAGCAGTGATAATAGAGAAAAGGAGATTATATAAAGAAAGGCATAGACAGGGGCAGTCCTCCCATTATGCAAAGTGATGTGCCTACCTCTGGCCATGGAGTAACAGGAGTGGTGAACTGCTTGTGTGTGTGTAGACAGACTATTCTTTCAGCTCTCTCTCTCACAGAGAGAGAGAGAGAGAGAGAGGCAAACGTATTACTTTCACTTTCCAGAAAGCTTTTTTTTTTTTTTAAAGTGGGACAGGCTCCAAATGGCCACCTCTGAGGCTGAGATGCCCTTGGAGACTATCATCTGAAAGCCTTTCAAAGCCAGGCTTAAGGGACTGGTTAGCTACTTGGAAAATAGCATTAGCTCTTTGTAGAACTAATGTTGCCCTTCACAGAGTCTGTCCATCCTTTGGAGATGACATGGGGCTGGGGGCTATAGTGGTGATAAGGGTGGCAGTGATAAAATGGCAGTGGGTGCTTCTATTCCACCCTCAGGTTGGAGATTAAATACTCATCTATTAGTATTGTTTTGTTCTTTAGTTTCCTTAGGTAAAGGATTTATAACCCGGGCAGTAAATATGCTTAAATTCTAGCTCTAGGGAAACAAGGTGGCAGTTGTCATAATATTTCCTCATTGTTTAGTAGCTGCCAGATTGCCTTCATGCCCAAAGCACAGATCAGTTAAAGGGAACACATTAAAGAAGATGGAAAGAAAAATGAACTCTCTTTCCAGATCACTCATGGCCATCTCATGGCATATGTAATAAGGCTGCTGCTAATTTTCTTTCTGGTTCTCCAAGATTTCACCCTTTCATTTTGCCTTCAGCCTCTTTTCTCTTGTTTCCTACAATATTTGGAAATCCTTTGGAAGAAAACGGGCCTTTCTTTTTTTCAAAATTAGGCACAAAAAATACTTCTAGGGGGAAAATAAGGTGAATGAATAAATTTAGGAAATGTACATAAAGGCAAAAATTTTGAAAGTATTCATTTTTAACATTTTATAAATGGAATGAATGCATTGGCTCTGGATTGAAACACCAGGAAAATATACTCCAATCATAAACGCAATATGTAAAACCCAAGTAGGTGTGCATCAAAGCAAATGGGCTAGATAATCTTTTGTTGCACTTCATAAAAAGCATATTTCCCAAAGCAATACAAATATGCAACAGATGTGCATTTTCCTGTTCTCAGGAAGAGGGTAAGCACTATAATCAGATGGGTAACGCTTCTCTGCATTCGCATAATTCTAGCAGGTCATACTTTGCAAATCCTCTATTGACTAATTAAAATTTTATTTCAGACCTTTAATAGCCCAATCAATAATTTAGGGAGCAACAAAAACATTTTCTGGAAGGCATTAGAGTAGGATTTACAGAAACCACCTCCCTGCTTGAAACTTTTACTTAATGTGAAATAGGAGGGAGCCTGCCAAAGTAGAAAGTGAGTGGATTTTCATGTTGGAGTGTCACTACTACATTTTCTTTGAACATCTCTGAACAACATATTTGCTGAAGCAATAAATAGTACAAAAACAAATCTGTGGGGGAAGTAAATTCTCCTTGGAATAGATTCAAAATAATTATCTACTAATGTAAGTGCCAGTGGGAAATGAGACTGAAATCTAAAGTTGCACATGCTGCAACCAACAGTATCATTTGAATAAATAAAAGGTGCTGATTTGTACAGGACTAGCTTCATGTATGCTGTCAACATTCCTCTTCAGAAGATTACCTCTTGTCATTACCTCTCAAAGAAAGGGAAGACGATGTGTCTTTTTGCTGTTCTGCCAGATATCATGCACTGTGCTACAGTATCTTTCCCTGTTATGATATTATGAAGGTAGGTGTATTATTAGGAAGAATATAAGCACAACTTCAAGTAGAGAACAAGCAATATGCAGGCTGACAGTGTACCAGACTGGAACCTAATTATGGCACATATTTCTGTAAACAAATTCTACAATACGTTAGTAACTTGAATTAACTATAAAAGACTTCTAGATATCTCTTTTACTTTTGTGACTAAATTGGTTGAAGCTGAATTAAATATTGTGTGAAGGGAATTTCCAGGGATGCAGTGGCTCAAATGGTTAAGACACTGACTCTGTTGATTGCAAGATTGGCAGGTTGGCAGTTCAAGGCCGAATGCTGCATGATGAGGGTGAGCTCCTGTCACTAATCCCAGCTTCTGACAACCTAGCAGTTCAAAAACATACAAAATGTAAGTAGATAAATAGATACCACTTTGGAGTTCTGTGCAATCATGCTAGCCACATGATCACAGAGTAGTCTCTGACAATGCTGGCTCTTCGGCTTAGTAACAGAGATGACCACTGTCCCCTATGGTTGGACATGACTTGACAACCTTGTCAACAGGGAATACCTTCATTTTTACCTTTAGGGAAATTCCACTACCTATAGATAGTGTTCCTGCTTCAAAGAGCAACATTTTACATATTTCAGGTTCTACTTTGAAAGCATTAATTGTGAACATTTATAAACAGAATCTGTCAACTATGAACTGTAACATCAGAAAAATATACTTCAATCAAAATGCTAAACGTAAAGCACAAGTAGGTGTGCACCTCATGTTTCTACTTTATGTCTTGACTAAGGGCGATGCACATGGCATGTTTGGGGTGGCAGAGAGCTGCTCAGGGAGTAGCTGATCGGGGCTGTGGCAACCCCATGCCGCAGCCCCGATCCTCCTTTTTACCACCCCAAAAAGAGCGGCAAAAGGCCACCCTAAGTGCTAGCACCATGGCTCTTCAACACCTTTCAGTGCAGTATTTTTAAACACTGGGCCGGAAGGGTGTCCTGACACCACGCGCCATGGATATGGCCACACACGTCAGGACGATGTCGGCATGTGGTTGAGGCAGCCAGTGTGTGGCTGCCCCACCCCAACTCTACCCCCAGGCCAGCCCTTTGGGCTGGTCTGCAATGGCCCTCAAGAAGAGAAGATGTAAAATCAAGCTTAAAAACTACCTGAAGTTCAATGACTTCTCAAATATGTTGCTAGATGCAGGAATAGCCCAAGCTCTCCTGCTACCCAAGGCAGATAGCAAAACACCAAAGGAAGATCACATTGGCAGTAGATACTTCATTTGCCCAGGAAAAGGAGAAAGGTGACAATGGTGCAGCACCCACAGGTCATGGCCACACACCCAGGCCCCTCTCTGCCCACTCAC
>CM034708.1:99322648-99337220 GCA_020142125.1 Phrynosoma platyrhinos
AAGCCCTACATGGCTTGGGTCCATCTTATCTTACGGACCACCTCTCCCTATATGATCCCCCCCACTCCCTTCGCTCCTCTGGGAGATATCTGCTACAGCCAGTAAAAACTAGGCTGTCCCAGACCTCCCAGAGGGCTTTCTCTGCAACCGCTCACAGACTTTGGAATGGCCTGTCAGACGAGATCCGTCTTATTACAACTCTTGCTGCTTTTAAGAAAGCAATAAAGACGGATCTCTTTCAGCAGGCCTTCCCCGAATAACTGGCAGCTGAGAGAGGAATCCCTAATTTGCTATTCTGACTCCTTATGCTAATTTGGATGTTTTAATTTATTTAATATTGTATTTTAATTGATTTGTTGTTTAATCCTGTTTTAAGGGGATGGGAGGGTGGGATTGTGGGATGAGGGAATGTTTTAACTTTGTTCTGTTTTAATATTGTTGTACCCCGCCCCGATTGCCGCGCAGAAGGGTGGGCTATAAATAAAAATTTATTATTATTATTATTATTATTATTATAAATTATTTTTTTATATTTTTTTAGGCAAGGAATACTCTGAGGTGCTTTTGCCAGTTTCTTCCCCTGAAATATAGCCTACGTCACCTGTGTTTCATTGGTAATCACCCTTCCAAGTATTAACCAGAACTGATCCTGCTTAGCTACCAATATCAGGCAGGATTTGGTGCCTTTAGGGTATTTAGGCACAGTGATGATTTACCATTGAGCAATTTGAATTTTTACAACAATGGATCTGTTCTACTCAGGCTGGTAACTGGATTTAAGGGGGGTGTTTTAAGTACAAAGAAATATTTATCAGCAAATTCAAACAACTGCAGTTTTCTAAAGTTGCAGACATGATTTGCATCAGAAATGTAGCACAGGGGAAAGAGATTAAAAAGATAAATAGAAGACTATTACAACACCTACACCATAGTCTCCACTTGGAGATTAATACTGGACTGAGTGGCAAGTCCAGGATATTCTATGAGATAAATTTGGTCATTTAGGAAGAGTGCAGTCCTATCCAGTACTAGTTCCAACAGTGGTGTCACTACAGGGAAGCGGGGGGGAGGGTTTAGGCCGCATGGGGTGACACCTTGGAGGTACTCCCAGAGAGACTGAGACAGCTACTTGGCAAGCCAAAAAGGGTACTTCCCTGCTTGCCAGCAGCTGCACAGGACCCTAAACAGGCCCTCTTGAGGCCACAGCACCACTCCCCTCAGTAGTGACAGCTGCTATGAGGAAGGTGCATCCACGCTAGACCCATAAGGCCTTTCTGGGTGGGGAAAGCTGCAGCAGTCTTGGAGAAGTGGGCAAGGCAGTTTGTCCTCCTCCCTGTACTGGGTGGCACCAACCTCAGAGATGCCACTTGGGGCTGAAATAGACAGCCTAGATGAGGCGGCATGAAGCCATCCCACCTGAAGGTAGATTGGGGCCATGGCAGCTGCACACCACAGCCCCAATCTGCCACAGCACCAGCCAAAAAAGGAGCAGTTTTCAACTGCTCCTTTTTCAGTCATGGAAAAGCCACCTTTAAAGGGTCTTCTGTGGCCCCACACCAGTTTCACAGTGTGTTGGGGCTTTGCAATGTGTAACTGCCACACCCCAAGATACCCGGAGGCCTGCTGACATGCAGCCTTCAGGGCATCATGGGAGTGTGGGGTATGTGCATGCCATGCCCTCAAGCCATCCGCAGCCTCCCCAAATGTGACTTTTAGTGCTGGCCTGTACCAGCCCTAAGTTTCTAACCTCCATACTGCCTTTCCCCGCCAGCAACACTGCTGTCTGAAATATGGCTAAATGTATTGTTTGAAATGAAGGGACTTGGGCTACCAATCACTATATGGAACCAGATGCCCATGTCAACTTCTGAACTTCAGCTAAAGCCCAGAATTCTGCTGGGGACTTACATTTTCATAAATGGGCTTAAGCATGCAGGAATTGTGCAGTTGTATAACAGCTATATCCAGTAGAGGGCTGCTGTTATGATACCGTGTAGCAGAGCCAGTGAAGTTCATGATGTGAATTGGTGTCCAATACATAACAGAACCAATTCACAATGTGACCAATGTGCTTAAGTCCTGATGCAAATCACATTGATCCTGATGTGCTTTAGGCACCAAGGCACATCAGGCACTCTTGCTGGAATCCCATTGTGCATCTTCACAGTTCAGTAGAGGAATTTATTAGGAGCTATGCTATGTAGCTAGATGTACATAGAGTTACATAATATAGTAGGTCAGACAAGATTATGGCAAAAAAAAAAAATGACATACAATCAGTGTAATTATTCCCACTATCTGTATTTACATGAAGAAGTTAGTACCTTGAAGATGACACTTTTTGGTTTACAGTTTCCACAATTCCTCAGTCAGCATGGCCAACCAAGCAAACTGGAGATTCTGGGAGTTGTTCTAAAAGGTCATGCTTCCCAGCTTATGGTGAGTTGGGCATGCTTATGGTGAACAGACCCAAGCCCAAGTTGATTACTTGTCCAAATGTTCCTTGAATGAGATGCCACAACACAATATTTCAAAAATATCTTTTTAAACTTCCTGGGGATAGGGGTTTACTACCAGCCTTCTCTTATCATTGTGTTATACCTTTCTGGTTTACAATATTTCAGTAAAAACGAACCCTATAGGTCACCAGCTATTTGAACTCTTTCAAAGTGCTGCTTTCCCTGTCCTTGGTTTAAAGTTAACCATGCTGTTACTTTTAAAGTTATTTTCCCATTAGCAGAAGCAAAGTACTTGACAGGTACACTGCATCTACTGCCAATTGCAAATTGTTGAACTAAATAGCTCAAACGTGCTGGATCAGAGGCCAGAGAACTAATCTCCATGGCAACTCTGCTTTTAGATTTCTTCACTATACCAAAGCAGAGCAAGTATGATTTGGTCCCTCATTTTCAACTGAAGTCAGTTACCCTGTGCCTCTAAATGATACTGATCAATGTTTCTTCTTGCAGGAATTTGTTTTCTAATGTGTTCATGAATTATAAGGAGGAAGGTAAAAGAAATCTAGTTTGCAAGGCTTACAGCACTGCAGCTCTCTATTCAAATTGATGGGTTCTTATCATGCTAAGATTCCATCATTGAACAAAAGCCCATGTGCGCAGGCAAAGGGCTCATGAGAACCAGATGGCAAGACAACCTCAGTGGGAGTGGGAGCAGCAAGATAAGTTTGTTTTACAAATAAAAGAAATCTCCATTATTCAGAAGTGTAACCCAGTATATTTCACATTCAGAGCAGATCATTTTTTTAAAACCCACCGTCCTCTCTTCATAAGCCTTTTCCAGGTCTGGTGGAGCTGCTGGCAAGATCGCAAAGGGAGGAAACTCACTTTCCCACAAAGCCAGTAAAGCCACCAGACTTGAAAGACACCCCTTCCCCTTAATAACAGCTGATGGGAGTGGGCTGGGATGCTGCCATGCAGCCTTTCTGGGTCTGGTGTTGGTGTTAAACTTTAAAGCCCTTCATGGCCTGGGCCCATCTTACCTAAGGAATCGCCTGTCTCCATATAATCCATCCCGTGCACTCAGGTCCTCTGGGAGGAAGTTGCTTCAACCATTAAGAACCAGATTGACGACAACCTCCCAGAGGACTTTTTCAGCTATGACCCCTAGACTGTGGAATGCCCTGCCAGAGGAGATCTGCCAGATAACCAACATAGGGCCTTTGCAGACTGCTAGAAATAGAGCAAATTGAGTCCACTTTAACTGCCCTGACTCAGTGCTAGGGAATCATGGGAACTGTAGTTTATTATGGCACCAGAGCTCTCTGACAGAGAAGGTTCAGTGTTTCAGGAAAAAATACAATTCCCATGATTCCCTAGCACTGAGCCAGGGCAGTTAAAGTGGACTCAATGTGCACTATATCTAGCAGTCAGCAAAGGACCTTAGGGGGGTTGCAGACTGCCAGAAATAGTGCAAACTGAGTCCACTTTTAGGGTTAGGGTTAGTGCTAGGGAATCATGGGAACTGTACTTTATTGTGGCACCAGAGCTCTCTGACAGAGAAGGCTCAATGTCTCAGAAAAAAAACAATTCCTATGATTCCCTAGCACTAACCCTAACCTTTAAAGTGGACTCAATTTGCACTATTTCTGGCAGTCTGCAACCCCCCCTAGATGGCTTTAAAAAAGCCATTAAGATGGATCTCTTCCAGCAGGTGTCCCCAGAATGTCACTGTCATAATCTCTCCCCCATCATCAGACCTCAGAGTAATCCTCTATATATTTAGAGTACTGCCCACTAATTAATATTGACTTATAGCCGTGTTTTAAATTAATTTTAATGTTGATAACGATTTAATAGATTTTTAAGGGGAGTTATATGTTTATTGTAATTTGTATGGGACTGTATTTTAATTGTAAGCTGCCTTGATAGCCTTGGCTAAAGGCAGGATATAAATAACATTTTATTATATTATTATCATATTATACTGGCTGGGCAAGAAAGGAAGAAGACTCATTTTCCCACCCAGACAGAAGAACTGCCAGAGTCAGAAGGCACCCCTTCACCCCAGGGCACTGGGTGACACCCCACTCTGAGGTGGCACCTTGTGCAGTCCACACTCGCTGTACCTCCCTAATGACACCCCTGCATTATGAATGTAAAATTCTAAGTCCTTTACACTATCCAAACACAGTATGAAAAGTTGATGTACTGGTTATTGTTTGATTTTTGGACTCATATCTTGCCTTTCTGTCAAAAATGGGATTAAAGGCAAATTGCAGTAATATTCAATAAAAAGTGATATTAAAACACAAAACAGGATACAAGATTAAGAAAGTATCCAGTTAAAGGCACACTTTATAACAATTAAAACAGGGGTAGGCAGGCTTCCAGATATTGTTGGAATGTAATTCTTGTATTCCTCGCCAATGGATGTGCTGGCTACAACTGTGTGGAGTTGCAGTACAACAGCATCTGAAGGACTATTTCCCACCCTAAAGGTGGGAAATAAGTTTCTGAATAACACAATTCCTACCCTGAAGATGCATTTACACTGTAGAAATAATACAGTTTAACACCACTTTAATTGCAATGGCTCTATCCTAGAGAATCCTGGGCTCTGTAATAATGTGACACATGAGCATTCTTTAGCAGAGTAGGCTAAAGACCTTGTAAAACTACAAATCCCAGGATTCCCTAGGATGGAGCTACAGGACTTAAAGGGATGTCAAACTGTATTGTTTCTACAGTGTAGCTGCACCTTGAATTAAAAATGCAATGTAAAAATATATCTCTACAGAAAATACAGCATCCAACTTATTCAGCAGCTAGTAATTTGCCAAAAGATTCCCTGAATTTTTAAAAAAGTCCTTACCTGCCCTGATGGGTAACCAGTGGTGTAGGCTGTTGGGAAATGCAGTTCAGTAACATTTGGAGGACCATAGGTTGCCCACCCCAATCAAATGATTATTTTTAAAAAAATCAAGACTCTGGTCTTTACCTATGAAGTCCTTACATGGTGTAGGTTTATGTTTTTCATAGACTGTTCACTCCTTCAAGATCAACATAGACCTCAGCTGCTTTCTTCATGAAGCCATTCACTTACCATTCTAAAACAGCAAGAATACCAAATGAATCCATTCTCTGCAAGAATCATACAGTGGCAGGATTCTCTCTAATTTGGTAAGGAAGAGTTGATCTATAGATGGGCTGGGGAAATATTTGGCCAAATTGCTCATCAACCCTAGTAGCCAATGGTGAAAGATGCAGGGAGTTCTAATCCAGCAACATCTGACTAGCTACACATCCTCTACTCCACTTCAGTATCACATGTCTGAAGTCATGTTTGAACACAGAAAACTAGTACAGTACATTAGCAAAAAGAGTTTGACAAAAACCTGTTAAAGGTAGCATGCCTTAGTACAGCTATATTCAGTAGCTGCTAGTTTGTATCGCTCTTTAAGAGTTTAGGCATAGCATATATTCATGTCATTTCCTGTTTGTTGGTCTTAGCCACACTGTTTCCCAAACGCCCTGGTCTGCAGAGGGGGTTAGTTTATTTGTTCTCCATACTGTATTGTAGTGATTCCCAAACTTTGACCTTGCAAATATCTTGGACTTCAGCTCCCAGAATCCCAGACCATTGGACATGATGGCCGAGGTTTCTGGGAGCTGGTCCAAAATACCTGGAGGATCAGAGTTTAAGAATCACTGCTGTACTGCACTTTTTTGCTCATCTATTTTTGCATGTTACAGAGCTTCTCACTTTGACATGTGATACAACCTTTAGTATTTCTAAGTAAACCTACTTGCATATGTTTTACAAAGAAGATTAAATCTGCTTTATTTTCAGTGCTGGATCCTATGTGGAGTGTGTGATGGTGATGTGCAGGACTGGTTGTCATTCACTTTCTGCTTGTGAATACTAATTACTCTGCTTGTGAGATATACTACTATCACATTCTTCAAGAAAACCTTTCCCCTGATGTATCACAGCTTTCTATATTTATAGAGTTTTATGTGATGGGAAACACAAAATGAGAGTAATTGTCATATACAATGTGTCAAATATCAGAACTATAATTATTCACTTGCTCCTCCAGCAATTCTGAAGAGTTGCTTTAGCAATGAACAGAAACCTTGTGAAGTTTACCATCTTTTTCGTTATTAGCTGTCTATTCATTGATGGTTATATAATAATGCTATTCAAAGTGGTGGTCTACAGATCAGTGCTGGTTGGCAAGCCATCAGCTTCAAGTCTGCAACAGGTTTCCAGAAAAGAAAGTGAATAATATGGATAATACATTGGGACCAAATTGCTAGTCTAGCACATCAGAGAGTTTAACAAGCACTGTAGGATCTTTACCACACTCCACCAAGTGCTGTGGGATGAATTCATTTTAAAATGATTTAACCAGTATTCAACTCGTGTAAGCAGGGTGGGCTTTCCCCCTCCTTCCATGACTAACATAATCAGCCAGCATCTCTTTTCAGGCTTGCTAAAATAACAATTTAATAGAAAGCCAATAAATATAATCACACCAAAAGCCATGATGTAAATAAATAAATTTACAAATACAGCTTTGATTAGAGAGCCTTGCTATATTTCAGATACATCAAATTACACAGGCTAAAAAGAATTGCTGCAGATCTTTGTAGCTTGTTTTTAATTTAATCTCTTCCAGCTCTTATTAAAAGCCTGAAGCAATTCCTAAATGGATTCCATGAGTCAAGCCATAGTAAATCATATGCCATACATGGTTAAGGGATGATTATTAAATGTCCTTGTAATTCTTTAAATTATGCATACTGGGAGTGATGTTAGTTATTGTTCAATAATATTGCAATTTAATTTATCAAAATTGTTAATTTGGTTATTTTATCTTCATATGAATTAAGTCAATTTACTAATGACTATTTTGTTGTATACCATTCAGCACAGGGGTGACATCTTAGTACCTGTCCAGCCATGTCCTTTATCAGTAAGGCAAAACAGTCAGAATTCAAAGGACTTATTATTATCAACATACAATGAATGCTATAGAATTTTACTTTTGATCATTGAATGCATCACATATGACACACACCTCATAATTCTGATAGCCCCTGGAACAGTGCATATTGGAGGTAGGATCTTACTACCTACTCCAGTCAGGTTTCAGATGGAAGGAATGTGATCAGCCATTTATTTTATTCAATATTTCTCTTTCAGGGAGCTCAGAGTGAAATGGCCATTTCACCTTTTCACCCCACAACAACACTGCAAGGTAAATGGGCTGAGAAATAATGACCAACACAAGCTTACAAAGTGGGTCTGAAGTATGAGTGAGGTTATGAACCATTTTATCATAAAACTCACCATCTCATTCACATTCCTATGCTTTAAGCAGGCTGCCCATGGCTCTCAAAGAAGCAGACATGATCCTTCCTTGTCTTTTATACGCAGCTCCCCAAGCCACAGTAGCTTAGTGTTTAAGACACTGACTCTGATGATTGCAAGATCAGCACATTGGTGGTTCAAAACCCAAGCACTGTGTGATGGAGTGAGCTCCTGTCACTAGTCCCAGGTTCTGCCAATCTAGCAGTTTGAAAGCATGCAAATGCAAGTAGATAAATAGGTACCACTTTGGTGGGAAGGCAACAGCATTCTGTACACCTCGGTGTTTAGTTATGCTGGCCTCATGACCATGGAGTCATCTTTGACAATGCTGGCTCTTTGGCTTAGTAACAAAGATGAGCACTTCCCTCTACAGTCAGACATGATTTGACAATCTTGTCAAAGGGGAAACCTTTACCTTTATCTTTTACCCCAAACCACATCCAGTTTGTTTTCATATTTAAATACTACCACTTCCTACTGTCCATCTTCATTTTCACATCTAGGCATATAGGGGGGTTGCAGACTGCCAGAAATAGTGCAAATTGAGTCCACTTTTAGGGTTAGGGTTAGTGCTAGGGAATCATGGGAATTGTTTTTTTCCTGAGACATTGAACCTTCTCTGTCAGAGAGCTCTGGTGCCACAATAAAATACAGTTCCCATGATTCCCTAACCCTAACCCTAACCCTAAAAGTGGACTCAATTTGCACTATTTCTGGCAGTCTGCAACCCCCATAGTCTCCTGGTTAGAGAAGCATTGTAGGCCACAATGCTAGTAGATGTGTGCAAAGGGATCTAACTGTAATCTCAAAGGTGCAATTTGCACTCTAATTTTCCAGCCTAACATAACTATGGGCCTTTACAGACTGACAGAAATAATGCAGCTTGGGGCCACTTTAACTGTCCTGGCTCAGTGCTAAGGAATCATGAGAACTGTAGTTTATTGTGGCACCAGAGCTCTCTGACAGAGAAGGCTCAGGGGGGTTGCAGACTGTCAAAAATAGTGTGAATTCAGTCCACTTTTAGGGTTAGGGTTAGTGCTAGGGAATCATGGGAATTGTTATTTTTCTGAGACATTGAACCTTCTTTGTCAGAGAACTCTAGTGCCACAATCAAATACAGTCCCCATGATTCCCTGACCCTAACCCTAACCCTAAAAGTGGACTGAATTCACACTATTTCTGACAGTCTGCAACCCCCCTCAGTGTCCCAGAAAAAAGTGCAGTTCCCATGATTTCCTAGCACTGAGCCAAGACAATTAAAGTGGCTTCAAGCTGCATTATTTCTGGCAGTCTGTAAAGGCCCTATGTCTTTGAACACTGGGAGAACACTTTGAACACTAGCAGGCTGGTGGTCAGGAAAATATGGCCATCCAAATATGGCTATATAGCTGTTCTCACCACAATCCTTGTCTTGGCCTATCCCCCATCTCTTTTTCCTTCTCTTTCTCTAGCATGGACTCCATGGACTCATCCCAGTATGGCCGTTTTAGGCTGCTGCCACACTACAGAACTAATTCAGTTTGACACTACTTTAACTGTCATAAACAATTATTTCACTTTTATTGCTGTGGCTTCCTCCTGTGGCATTCTGTGAGTTTTGTAGTTTAGTGAGGCCTAAGAACTCTCTGGCTCAGAATTCTAAATGCCCCTTCCTAAACTGTAAATCCCAGAATTCCACAGGAGGCAGCCATAGACTTTAAAACAGACTAACAGTGTAGTGCAGCATTGTCAATAGAATCATAGAGTGGTGCAGTGGTTAAATGCCTGTACTGCAGCCACTCACTTATAAACCATAGGGTTGTGAGTTCAATCCCAGCCAGGGCTCAGGGTCGGCTCAGCCTGGCATCCTTCTGAGGTTGCTAAAATGAGTACCCAGCTTGTTGGGGACAATTGACTTACACATTGTAAATCCTTAGGGAGTGCTTAAGTGCACTGATAAGTGGTATAGAAATGTACTTGCTACTGCTACTTGCTATAGAATTAGAAAGACCATCAAGTCCAACTCCCTGCCTTGCCTGTAATGACTCCATCCTATAGAATCCTGGGAATTGTAGTTTCTTGTGGCACCAGAGCTCTCTGACAGAGAAAGCTAAATATCTCACAAAACTACAAATCTCAGAATTCCATTGGATGGAGCCATGACAGTTAAAGCAGTGTCAAACTGTATTAATTCTGCAGTGAAGATGCAGCCTTAGTTTTCAGAGTAAATAACACTGTGTATATATTTTCATAACTCAGAAGTGACATGTTAAGATTAAATAACTTAAAAGGCTCTTAGTTTTTTAGTGTGATAAGTAAAATTTATATGTTACTTCTAGAATATCTGGTTTTGGTAAAGCCACCTTGTGGAAAGGACATTAAAAGTGATTTTTTTATTTTAAAAAAATATAACTTAAGATTATAATTTAATATAATTAAAAATATTACTGACATGTTACTAAAAATATCAATTAATTACTTTTTGAAAATAACATTCCAAATTGTGATACTTTTTATGGAAACATTATGCTCTTATTGAGTTCTTTATTTGGAAAAACAAACAAACACTTAATTGAAACCTACCCTAAATCAAACCTGCAGTTATGAACCAAAAGTAAGAACACTAAGGGGAAAAAAATCATAACATATTACATTTTTAAGAAACGAGAGCTAACATCATTATTTTTTTTACAGTAACAATGAAACATTTTAACATTTTAAGATGTTTGGTGTAACAAGCAATGTTTAATCATTACTCTGAATCTTATCACATGGTGGTGGCCAGTTTGGCTGTCTCAAAACAATTTGAGGGGTTTTTTAAAAAAAATTAAAAGATGAACAAATTGGCCAATTCCTTTGGGTCTTGGAACTGTATTACCCTCTCGAAATGGATAGAGCATCACCCAGTCACCAACCTGCTAACTTTATTTGTGCTCTTTCTCTAACTGTAATACAAGCCATATACTAGGATGCACATGGTTCCCTGTGGTGTCATAGACTTTGACCATAAAATTTTCATTTAGTGTACTGAGTGAATTTGTTTAGGTGTCTCTAGTGTTGCTGTCACCTGGCGTGAGTGCCAAGGGGGGGGCATCATCTGTCCAAATGCCTGCACAAGGCTGGGGGGGGGGGAGAGTGGCCAGGCAAGTGTGGTACCAGGGAAGAAGGGAAGGGTGCATGATGTGCCAGACCAGCCTGGCTCAGGCAAGCCAGCCAGGCAATGGGGAAGGAGGGGTAAGCACACATGCACCCTCCCCTCCTTCCCCATTGCCTTGGCTGAGCCCACAGTACAAAGGCAGCAGGGAAGGAGGGAGGGTGTGCATTTGTCTTTCCTTCTCTGCTACCTTGACTCCCTTGAGAGCCATGTAGCGGGTTCTGGCAGGACCACCACACACACCCCACACATACAGTGGTCGAATGGACCAATTGAGTGTCATCCCTCCTCTGAGGTGTCACCCAGTGCAATCCACCTTGTTACATTACCCATGAGATGTAAATTATAATAATCTGTACTTTGCTCCTATGAAAGTCATGTACAATTGCCTGTTTAAAATAGCATTTCCAGTTTGTGAAGAAAAGGCAAGATCTGAAAAACTTACTGGCAAAATTTCACTGCTATCTTTCTGCTCATTCTCCAAGTTGCCTAACTCCTTTTTAATTAAAAACAAATAATCCCAGAATTCCAGACTCCTAATGAAAATCCCAGAAAAATTGCCCAACTAATGAAGGTACCCATTGTATCTCTGCATGATCTGCAGCTCTCATCTCTTCCTGATTTTCAGCTACGTGGGACATCCAGATTAATGAAATGCTGAACAGAATATGAAATACAATTGTATTAATGCACAAGATTTAGTAGACAAGTGCCCACTGATACACAGAGTGGAAAACTCGGTGGATGGATATTGTACATTTCATGGGGCTGGTCTAGATAGCCTTATATGGTTCCTTCCAACTCATTGATTCTTCATTCTCCAAGTCAAACTAAATGCTAAATTGAAAATGTAGCAGGCAACTGTGTTAAACTAAAATAAGTATACGTAGTCATGGTACATTGGTGCCATCTGAGGGCTGTGGGTGTTACAACCAACTTTGGACAGGATTTTGAGATAAAAACCAGAAGGGAGAAAGTTTAACCCTGTTCCCTGGTGCACTGATTCCAATTTAAAGTTATTACAGTTTAGGTGTGAACTTTAGGTATGTATCTTAGGTATGTAACATGTAGTCTGAACCTCTGTTTCTACAAAAGTGTCTTCTTTTATAACATGAATGGTGGGAAAGAAATGATGTACTGTAATACATAAAGAATGCTGTGAATCTGTATCCACACTTTATCTCTAACATATATGTGATATATGTGACATAAACTGTATCTCACAAAGTTTCCAGTGCCTTATTCTGAAGCACATAAGAAATATGTACATATGTGTCATGAATATGAAGCAGCATGGGGGGTGGGTGCTGTTATTACAAAGTGAACCAGTAGGCCAGAAAGGCAAAAGATTAATCTGAAGATGAAAACAAGCTCTGGTCATAAGAGGAAAAGATCCAGCCAACTACTGATGAACCGGCAAAACAAGATGAATAGCTTATGTAAACACTTAAAGTGAGTGACAAGTACTTTCTATTAACCTTTTTCAAGTGGAAGAGTGCCTCCAATTTGAATTCAAGAAGAAAAAGAAAAAATGCTTTAGACATAACAGATCCGTGAATGTTATCTCTCATATGAGCAAAGGAAGGCAGACAATTAATTTTTTGTGTGCAGTTGTTCCTAAATTTAATAGAATTAGGTGTAGTAGCTAGAACTGCAAATTGCTATGGACGTTTTCACACGGGGCTTTAAACGGAGTCATTCCTACCTCCGTCTGGCCCCACTCCGGCTCTGCGCAGGATAAGTTCACACGACGTCGCAGCAAGCCCCGCCCCATCCAGCGCCATCCCTGCGCCATCCCTGCCTCACTCCGGGGTCTTGCTGCGCGTGTTCACACGACGTCGCAGCAAGCCCCGCCCCATCTTGCGCAATCCCTGCGCCATCCCTGCCGCTAGCCGGCTTTAGCCCCATTTTTGTAATTCCTTTTTTAAAAAGGAATTACAGGGGCTGCTGCCGGAGGCAATCAGGAGTCATTCCAGCGGCTGCTGTTTTCGCCGCCGGAATGGCTCTTGATTGCTTCCAGGGGGCTTCCAGGCGGCTTTAGAGCCGCCTGTGTGAAAACGTCCTATGTTGTTGCAACCATTATTGTGCAGAGCCAAGCACAATGGTTCTGTTTCACAAAAATCCCAAGGAAGTGACAGACAAAAGCCTTTCTTAATATTCACATTCACACTGCTAGCCATTGGTAACACCACTGATAATCCAATTCCTAATTATCTTTTTTAACTTGATTTCCTCTCAGGTTATCTGTAGCATAAATTCACTCTGCTGGGACAGGAGGTGCAGCAGTCCCACTCTACCTGTGCAAAGCTCAAGTAATGATATTAGCTGCATCCACACTGCAGAAATAATCCAGTTTGGCACCACTTTAACTGTCATGGCTCAGTGCTATGGGAATTGTAGTTTGTTGTAACTCCAGAAATCATTTGTTTGTTTGTAACACCAGAAAACAAAATCATGCTCAAAATTCTGCAACATAGACTCCAACCATACATGGAGAGAGAAATCTCAGAGGTTCAAGCAGGGTTCAAGAAATGAGGAAGCACTAAGGACCACATTGCAAACATACGATGGCTAATGGAGCGTACCAGGGAATTCCAAAAGAAAATCAACATGTGCTTTATAGACTATAGCACAGCCTCTGATTGCACAGATCATGAAAGGCTATAGAATGCCCTTGAAGACATGGGAGTGCCAACATATCTGATAGTCCTGATGAGGAATTTGTACTCAGGACAACAGGCTACTATCAGAACAGAACATGGAGAAACAGAATGGTTCCCAGTTGGCAAAAGGGTCAGACAAGGCTGTATCCTTTCATCCTATCTATTCAACTTGTATGCAGAACACATTATAAGAAAAGCAGGCTTGGACACAGAAGAACATCCATTAGGAGTGAAAATAGGAGGAAGGAATTTAAGATATACAGACAGCACCACAGTACTAGTAGAAAACCTCATAGACCTGGAACACCAACTAAGGAAGATCAAAGAGGAAAGTGCAAAGGCAGGCTTAATGTTGAAAATAAAGAAAACAAAAATAATGACAATCGAGGACCTTCACAAATTCAACTTAGACAATGAAGAAATAGAAATATTAAAAGAATTCCCATACCTGGGATCAAACATTGATAGAAATGGGTAATGTACTCAGGAAATCAGAAGAAGACTTTAAGAGGGTTGCAGACTGCCAGAAATAATGCAAATTGAGTCCACTTTTAGGGTTAGGGTAAGTGCTAGGGAATCATGGGAATTGTTGTTGTTTTTCTGAGACATTGAGCCTTCTCTGTCAGAGAGCTCTGATGCCACAATAAAATACAGTTCCCATGATTCCCTAACCCTAAAAGTGGACTCAATTTGCACTATTTCTGGCAGTCTGCAACCCCCCCCCCAAGACTGGGGAGGGTGGCTGTGAAAGAACTAGAAAAGATTCTAAAATGCAAAGATATACAACTCAGCACAAAAGTTAGAATCATACAAGCCATTGTTTTCCCTGTTACCATGTATGGATGTGAGAGATGGACAGTTAAGAAAGATGAAAGAAAGAAAGAAAATCAATTCTCTCCTCTCAATGACTGTCTTAGAGCGGTAATGAATTGGATGAGGA
>CM034708.1:99354798-99375537 GCA_020142125.1 Phrynosoma platyrhinos
CTCACCACCTTCACATTTACATCTGGTGAGAACATGGGAAAGAGGCTTCTCGGTGCCTGCTCTCAGGCACAGGAATTCCCTGCTTAGAGAGGTTAAACTGATCCTCTCTGTATCCTCTTATAGGCAGGTGAAGATCTTTTTGTTTTGGAAGGTACAGCACCCTGGGGAAGAGTTTTGAGGACAACCTTAAAACTAAAGGAGGGGGGCTTGCCTGCTTGCTGCTTCTCTGTTGCATAAGTAAGCCTTCTGGAACCATCTATGAGTGCTTGTGTGCTACCTCTTCAGAGTAAACTTGCAGTTCCAGTGGGAACTACCATACACTCCTAGTTGGACAATGTCACTTCCCTCAGCAGGGGGAATATAACTTGGGCTCTTCTCTTTGCAGGAGCCACTTTGGTGGGACATGAGGGTGAGGGTCTGTCCTCCTGCAGACAGAAAGGAAAAGAGTTGTTGATACCTGCCTTCCAGAATAAGGGCCTATTTATAATGTTCCAATAGTAAAAATAAGGGTTTGCCTGCTGATTTATGAAAAAAAGGGAAAGAGACAATGAGACTCATGGAGAAGCCCTTCCAATGGTACAATGGTAGAGGTAGATGCAGTAAGAGAGGACAAATATATGATTGTGAAAGGGGAACTAAAAATAAGTTGTTTGTTGTTTCTAAACTGTAGTCATAGCAACAGTCCTCTTGCGTTGCAAATGCTGCTGCTTAATGCCAAGTTGATGGATGGAAAAACAACTGCCATTCAGATTTGATTCTGGATGAGCATGCCAACCTGACCTGCATCACAGAGATCTAGTTGGATGATTGGGGGGAGTAATAACTCTCAGCTTTGCCCACCAGGTGTACTCCTGGATTAAGTCCAATCCTGGATCCTCAGGTTTCTGCAGTAGCCATGGTCCCTTTTTGTAGTTAAAAGCTAGTGCACCAGCTGCTCCCATTCCTTGGGAATCTGACTTTGTGATATGCCAAATGGATTTCTGTGATGGACTCTACATGAGGCTGCATTCGAAGAGTGTTTGGAGACTTCAGCCAGATCATTTATGGGCAGTGGTTACAGGGAGCACACAACTCCCTTGTTGCAACAGCTCCACTGGCTGCAAGTCTGCTTCCAGATCAGTGGTGTCCCTAGGATTGGTGTCATCCTGTGAGGTAACCCATGGTTGTAACATCCCCTCATTGACCTTTTCCCATACCACGACATACATAATCCTTAGTAATGTTTTGTACTAATGTTACTCATAAAACACAATTCCAATATATCACTAAGGGCCTTTGCACACTGCCAGAAATAGTGCAAAATGAGCCCGCTTTAAGAGTTAGGGTTAGTGCTAGGGAACCATGGGAATTGTTTGTTTTTTTTCTGAGACATTGAGCCTTCTCTGTCAGAGAGCTCTGGTGCCACAATAAAATACAGTTCTCATGATTCCCTAACCCTTAAAGTGGACTCAATTTGCATTATTTCTAGCAGTCTGCAAAGGCCCTCAATGTCATGGTAATAGTTATGACATAAAAGTAAAGGTAAAAGTAGTTCATTGACATGAATGTCTAAGTCATAACTCATCTCCATTACTAAGCATTGTCTGAGGACTGTTCTGGTGATTATGTGGCCAGCATGACTGCAACAAATGCTGTTACCTTCCCACCAAAGAGGTTCCTATTTATTTATTTGCATTTGCATGCTTTCGAGCTGCTAGGTTGGCAGAAGTTGGGACTAGTGACAGGAGCTCATCCCATCATGCAGCACCGGGCCTCGAACTGCCAATCATCAGAATTGGCATCTTAACCTCTAAGCCATCTCACAGTTATGACATACACAACTAGAAAAATTAAAATGATTCCTTTGAATTACAATATCATATGCACAGCCTGAATGTATTTACACATACAGTTTATGTGGTTAAAACGAAAATTTGGTAAGATGTGATGTTTTTAAAGAAAATTTTAAAAGATTGATTTTTAAAAAAAAAATTAAAGAAACCTAGAGCCTCTCCTTTCTCTTCCACTGAACCTCATCACACTCACACCATTTAAAGGGTCACAAGTGAATGCCACAGCCCATTTCTGCCCAAAATCAAATGTTTGAGGTGCAGTGGTGTCACCTGGTGCAGTCCATACTCCCTGCATCCCTCTAGTGATGCAACTGTTCCAGACACAGGTCAAAGAGCTTGTTATGACCTATAAAGCCCCATACAGCTCAGCCCCAGGCTACATGAAGTACCATATCTTCCCATATGAGCCTCCCCAAACTTTAAGATCTCTCTGTCACATTGCCTTCACATGCATGATGGGAATGTAGGAGAAAGCCTTCTCTCTGGATGTTTCCACACTTTGGAATGCCCTCCCTAGGGAAGTTAGGAAGGCTCCTTCTTTGTCTTCCTTTCAGCAGCAGATTAACACCTTTCTTGTCCAGCAAGCCTTAAACTGATTTTAAAAATGAATGGGTTTTCACAGTGCCGTATTGTTTTAAATCTCTGTTTTAAAGCAAGATGTTAATCAGTTTTGATTCTGTTGTTATTTAATACTATTTTAACCTTCAGTTTGTATGTTTTTAACTGTATGTGTTCAATTCCATTTTCTTACTTTTTGTAAACTGCCTTGGGTCCCAGTCTGGAAGAAAGTAACTGCTTTTGATTTTATCATTAGTTTAATCATACTTTTAATTTTAATCATACTTTTAATCAGTTTTAAAGCTGTATTTGTTTTAACCTTTATAAGCCACCTCAAGTCTCAGACTGGGAAAAGGGCAGGATATAAAGAAAGGAGATGGGAGTGGTGATAGAAGACATAAGACATAAACTGGCTTATTTTTTATGTTAGACCCTGAGTGGGGTAGGACTGGTTGTTGCTCACCTTCTGCTTGCAAATACTAATTAATCTATTGGTGAGAAGCACTACTATCTCCCACATTCTCCCACAATAGACATACTCTAACTCAAAGCTTGACCTGACCTCCTTATCAGATCTCCAGTAAAGGAACACAATCTCAAGGCAAGGGACCACATTCAAAGAGGCAGAGTATTTTCTTCTGTGCTTGATTTCAGTAAGATTTTCTACTATGTTGCCTTTGCCTATCCACCACAACCATTAGACTCAACTTAGAGATATCACACAAAATATCAACTTGGAGATATCACACAAAAATCCAGTCTTATCTAATAGCATAACTTTTAGACACTGATTTACAACATAGCAGCACAGTGGCATCACTAGCAGAGTGCACTGAGTGTGCCCAACACTATGTGACACCTATCAGAGGTGACACTTCTGGGTAGGCAGTGACAGCATGCCTGGTGCCCAGAGAATACCTTGTCCTGGTCAGCAGGGGGTTGAGCAGGGCCAGCAACATGTGTTGAAGTGCTCTATGCTAGCCTCCACCATTTTTGGCCTGCCAGCTCCCAATGCAGCTGTTCTTGCTCAGGGGGAGGAGGAAGAGGAGGAGAAGTTGTGAACCTCCAAAGGTGGCACTCAGTGAATAACAGTACCCCAGCAAGCCAAGAATGTGAGGGAGGATTTTTTTGCAGGGAGACTTCTCTGAGGCCTGGGACACACTTTTGCATGGGAAGCAGAGTATTGGCAGTAGGGTGAGTTGTATGGTATTGTACACTGTGGGCTCCCCAGTACCCATAATGGCTGCCACCAAATACTGGCTGAGGAAGTGGGCAGCCATGGAGGTAAGACCATGAGCCACATTGGACTGACACTGACCCTAGCAATGGCATTGTAGCACCAGGGAGCTCTGTTTCTCTCCACCAAGCTCTGTCACATGCCATCCTTAATCTCTCAGGTTCCATTGTTGTTGTCTCCATGAGTCTTGAGGAATCTGGCAACCTAAATAACAATTTGTACAGGGCTGTGGTATAGACTGTGAAAAAGTAAAGGTGACCGCTGCTTTTCAAAATATTTTGCATGTTTTTTGTTTATATGCCAATAAAATTTATCATTAAAAAATCTCGCATGATTGCGATGTGCCATACTTGGCACTGTCTGCAAATATCAGTGTGTGTTGTTATGTTTATAGCAGCAAGATGAAGCTGACCTTCTTACTTACCATTATATTCTGATGGGCAAAATAGACGTTCCTTTAATGTAGTCCACTCTTCATTAAGCTAGACTTCTGGAATTCTTGCACTTTCTCTGACCCTTCTTAAATGAAAACCAATTAAATTTGGTAATTGTGATCCAAAGGATTTATTATACCCATCAACTGAGACAGCAGAGGAGAAATGTAGGAAATATGAAAGTTGAAATTAATTGGCAGGCAGAATATATACATATATATATATATATATATATATATATATATATATATATATATATATATATATATATGTGAACCTGCCTAGATATGGTAGATGTTAGACAATTGTACTATTAGTGTAATTGGCTATTTATAAATTCTCCTCTTTTTTTGATAGTGGATACTCTGGAGGCTAAAGGATAAAATAATTAATAATTTTAAATGTGGAAAAGATGTATGATGAGGGAACTATCAGGAGACCAAATGGAAAGGCTGTTTTACCTTGTTACCTTGTTCTGTCTGTTTTACTTTATTCCACTTCTCATTTCAAGGCTCTTGTTCTTTGTTTCTCTGTTTGAACATATAGGGATTAAGTTCCCTATAGCCTAAAGATCTACAACTAATAATATTTATTATTGTTTATTTATTTCATTTATATTCCACATTTCTCCCACAGTGGGATCCAAGATGGCTTCTCAATTAAAAATGTCTACAAGAAAATTTTAAAACAATTAAAATCATCTTATAAAATACATTAAAATCATTTCAATACAACCAAAAGTTTAAAAAATAAATAAAACATCCCCAATAAAAATATCTCCTTACTTATACATGAAACACAATAAAATTAAACACAAATAAAAACCATATATATCAATTAATAAAATGATCTGAAACAAACAGCTAAAGCAAAGAATTAAAAGTAGTAAAGTAAGCAGACCCTCCAACATTTACTGATGAAAACTCTGGGTTTTGAGGACTTTTGGTGGGGAGGAGGCTCCCAGAAAATACAAACGCATTCAGATAGCACATGAACTGATCAAATTCTACATGCATTCTACCAGGATAATTTTCATCACATAAACTCCCCAGGACACTTGAGGCTGAAGAACATCAGAGTGTGGTCAAACGTATGGGGCCAGGCAACAAGAAGGCAAATGTTATTGACAAGGACAAACACACGAAATAACTATTTTAAGCAGAAGAAGCAAGGGATTTAGTTAGTGAATTTAGAATGGCTAGGAAAAGAGGGGGGGACCCAAATCAATTAATACAATACTCTGTGCATGCAGGCATGCATAGCACATAGCATGATTAATGATAAATTATATATTATTATAAAATCAAAATGTTTTTGTGAGACCATGCTCAGAAGAACATGAACATGTGGAGAGGCCCTGAAACAGCACACATTGAACTAGTGATTGGAAAAGTTGAGGGGAGTGAATGACAGCCCCCAGAATCCCCTAGCCAGGTTGGCCAGTGGAAACTGTAGTCCAAAAAGATAACAGTTTCAAGTTTTGCATTATGGTGCACAAAATATCTCTGGTCAGAGGCATCCTTACTGCTTCTTACACAGAGATGTCAGGAGAAGATATAGGAAACTGCTTGTACACACTGTGAGAGACAGCATTGGGGTGTATGAGAGAGAAAGAGAAAAAGAGAGAGAGCATATGTTTATAGAAATCTTGGCACCTCTTCTAAAGTCATCACTGTGCGCATTGTGAGTTACTTCATTGATCAGATTCATTTAACTCCTTAACCCTTAGCAGCCCAGAAAGTATTAATAAAAGCAAATTAAAGTCTAAAATCCAGAGGGGATTGAGGCCAGCAAACCCAGCCTCCTGTTGTGAGAGGAATGATGCCAGAACCAGAGATCACTTTTCAAATCCTTGTTGGCACGTAATCCAAGGGCTTGCCTCATTCAAAGTGTGCCTGGATGCAACATCTTTTCAACTGCAAGGAAAGTGTCCAATTTGAGATGGCATTTTCTTTTTCTTTTTGTGTGTATGTTCTTTTCATCTCAGCCATAATCATAGCCCACATTTGGTTTTACAAAATAAGGAAGCTGCCTTATACAAGATCAGACAAGATCAGACAAAGATCAGGATCTTTTTATCCCAACATTGTTTAGAATAACTGGATACTGTTCTCCAAAGTCTCAGATCAGGTTCCTTTCTCTCCATTATCTGATTCCTTCACATGAGAGATGCCACAGACTTAACACATACTCCACTAGTGAGCTACGGTAAGCTGGTTACCTACACATTGTTGTGGCGTGCCTTCAGGTCAAACCTATAATGGTTTTTTTTCTTAGCAAAATTTATTTAGAGTGTTTGTCTTCCTCTGAGGCTAAGAGAATGTGACTTGCTCAAAGTCACCCAATGGGATTCCATGGTGAGAGAAAATTACACATTACTTACACATTAGAAGAAAAGAAAAAGAAATGCATTACCAGAAGAGAGGACAAAAGAGTGCCATTTTGCATAAAAGCTGCCTATACTGATTTGTATATGTATATGATGTATATGAACAACTATAAACAGAAATACCAGTAGTGTTGTTTTTTATTTAAATGAGTCTATTCATTCTGCCACTTTGATCAACATCTTGTTTCCCTCAAGCATTTAAATGCACAACACATGGCTCTGCTTGAAAAAGTTATCTCACAATTTCATATGATTTTTTTTCTTTTCAGATGAAAAAACAAATATAAATTCATTAATGATCCACAACACTGCATGATAAACACAGATATCTTCAGAGACAGAATTTAACATGCTGTAATTCTTTGACCTATGCATAAACCAAACATATATGAAATGTTTTCTGCAATGAAATGCTATAGGTGGTATAGGTAGGACCAAAAGTTCATAATGGTTATGAGTGAACCGTATCTTGGGAGAACTGCCTATGGTACTTAATAAATGTATTACAGAATGAACTATCCAGTAGAAAAACATCAAAAAATGTCTTGTTGGAACACACAAAACACCTAGGTAATTCAAGGAAGGATAACATTTTATGGTGGTGGACAGCTCCAGCTCACTCCTCATCCACCCTGACCTCACTGGCACACTCATAGAATCATAGAATCATAGAGTTGGAAGAGACCACAAGGGCCATCCAGTCAACCCCCTGCCATGCAGGAACACACAATCAAAGTACCCCTGACAGATGGTCATCCAGTCTCTGTTTAAAAACCTCCAAAGGTCTTGTAGGACCTACTACTGCTGTTGCTACCAAATGTTGCTCTAAATAAATTGTGCTGGATATCTTTGAGTGTGCTCGACAGATGACCATCCAGCCTCTGTTTAAAGGCCTTTGAAGAAGAAGACTCCACCACTCTCTGGGGGAGTGTGTTCCACTGTTGAACTTCAGGAGTTTATCACACTGGGGAAAAATGGAAGTATAAATGGTGATTAACCCATGATTAACCAGCAATTGTGTGAATGGTTTTCATATGATGTCTGTGCACAAAGCACTGCTATCCCATGCACAATCCATGATTAACCCACACTTGCCACAGTTGTGCCAATGGTTTTCACATGACGGTGAGACGAAACATGATTAAAGTGTCATTACCCTGTGAAGAACCAGGGAATAAACCAGGAAAGAAACAACAGTAACTAATTCACAGAATTTTCCCGTGAATGCCTTGTTGCTGTTTCTTGCCTGGTTATTCCCTGGTTCTTCATGGGATAATGGCACTTACATTGATGTCATTTTAAGCACGTTTTAATGTTAATTGTGCAATTTTCATGGGTTAATCATTGTTTAAACTCCCAATTTCCCTCTTGTGATAAACCCCTTACTACCAAGAAGTTCTTCCTAATGCTGAGGTGGAATCTCTTTGCCTGTAGTTTGAATCCACTACTCCGGATCCTATTCTCTGGAGCAGCAGAAAACAAGCTTGCCCCATCCCTTAAAATATTTAAACAGGGCTATCATATCACCTGTTCACAGAGTCTACCTTCTTTAAAAAGCACAGTCATCTTTATTCAAGTGATGGCTTGAATATTTCCAGGATAAGAACTTAATGGAGCAAAATTCTGGATTACTCAGACTTTTTTTTTTAAAGTGGATAGCTCCTACTCAGCCATGAAACCCATTGGGTGACCTTGGGCACATGCTCTCAGCCTCAGGGAAAGGCAATGGCAAACCTCCTCTCAACAAAATTTGCCAAGAAAACACCATGATAGGTTTGCCATAAGTCAGAAATGACTTGAAGGCACACAACAATAACAAGCCCCTTTCAAATCATTTGGAATGTTCTTATCAGAGAAAGTAAAACATCAGGAAACACTCAATATAATTGCAGGCATTTCTGGTTTTGTTTTGGTTTTAATGAGGAAAATTTCCTGGTTTCAGGCCAGAAAATTTCAGTAATTTCAGCTGCCAGGACATATGGAGTATGTATTCAGGAAGTCATAGAAACCAAACTTTTGGCACACAACCTGCTTCCTTAACTGCTGAAGAAAAAAATGCTCCATTACTAACATGTTGTTGTTGTGTGCCTTCATGTTGTTTCCAACTTATAGCAACTCTAAGATGAACCTATCTTGGGGTCTTCTTGGCAAGATTTGTTCAGAGGAGGTTTGCCATTGCCTTCCTCTGAGGCTGAGAGCATGCAACTTGCCCAAGATCACTTGGTAGGCTTCATGGCCAAGCTGGGAACCATATCCTGGTCTGCAGAGTCATAGGTGAAGTGAAAGGTAAATGTAGTCCCTTGACATGAATATCTAGTCATAACTGACTGTAGGGGGTGGTGCTCATCTCCATTTCATCTCCATTACTAAGCTGAAGAGTCAGTGTTGTCCAAGGACTACTCTGGTGGTCATGTGGCCAGCATGATTCTACTGAATGCTGTTACCTTCCCACTGAAGTGATATCTATTTGTCTACTTGCATTTGCATGCTTTCAAACTGCTAGGTTGGCAGAAGCTTGGACTAGTGATAGGAGCTCATCCCATCATGCAGCACTCAGGCCTCAAACTGCCAAACATCCAATCTCCCATTATGAGCATATGACAACATTATTTTAAAAGCTTGATTTGAAAGAACACTTCATGATGCCTTGTTAGCAAATAACAGGGCATCAGTGTAGACTTTATATAGTATCATTAAACATAGACATTGCTAACCATATTGTAATGGTTTAGACATTTTTTCATATTCACCAGTTTGCATGTGGTATTTTTCCTTATGCTGTCATTACTGTTTCATTGGCTGTTTATAGCTGTTTTATGCTGTGTTTGTACTGTAATTTGTTTTTTATTGTTGCTTTATTCATATTTGGGGGAGGGGGTTGGTCAACTCTCTAGGAATTTGCATAAGGTGAAAAGTGGAGTAAGTTCTACCAATAAGTAAATAGTGAAATAGTAAATAGTGAAATAAAAACAATAGTAAAATAAAAACATGTAATATGGAGAACAAGAAATGCCTGCAGAGTTATCTGGGAACTCTTTTGCAGTCTACAACTGCTAACGAGGGGATAGCAGCTCAATGCTATTTTTGATGTGACATTGACATCTTCCTCTCAGGAGTCGGCACAAATTTTGGGAAACCAATGCAATAAGGCATCACCTAATTGGCCAGGGATGGACACACTCAAGCACACAGGTGGGCATCACTTAGGTCCACTTGGGGTGCATATAAAAGTTCTCTAACCCCACTCAGCTTCATTTATTCTTCAAGCTTCTTTCCACTCAGTCTCCCTCAATTTAGGTGACTTTGTCTTATGCTTTACAAATAATTGATAAATAATATTACAAATAAATAAATAAATAAATAACTCTCACTACTTGGCTGTCTGGCATGGATTTGGATCCAGTTTGGAGGGAGATAAGTCCTTGTTAGCATATGAGTCCATATTCAGAAGACAGACAGAGAGGTAACAAAAGCCACTGGAAATTCTGGAAGTAGTTCTAGGCCAAAACTCCTTCATCCCAGTAGAGTTTCACTCACAATGTTGAGGTTCTTCTGAAGAGGCTTTTAATCTTAGTTGCAGCAAATATTTACAAGCATGATACAGCAATATTCCCACCATTTGACATAATGCTCCATCACCATTCAACATCCACCTAACCACAATGCATTGGAACATTCTTCCTTATATACACAAACTCTGGCTAGGATTCTGACCTAAACTCCTGCCAGTGTTTCATCATTTACCTTTCACATATCCACAGTGCCTGTGCAGTTTTGAACTGTTACCACACAACGTCCTGCTGAAGTTTCATCAGCTTCCTCTGAGTCAGCTTTTCACCTTTGTGCACACTCACCTTTGAACATATTGAGCTCAGGGCACCTTTCACCTTTGTTCCACATTGCATGCATCTGGGATATTTTACAGTCTGAGGCAAATTCTCACTGACCAAAATGTCTCAGATGCCATGCTGGGCGATGTGTTTCAAACATACTACATCATAATACACTTTTACTCACAGAGTGTAGTGGTTTCATTGAGTGTGACTTTTTGTCCTAAGGTTCAGCCAACTTGTTAGTCTCTTGTGACTTTCTACAGGCAATGCTTTTGTGAGCACATCTGCAATGCTTCCTCAGAAACACAGTATGGCAGTTTTATGATTCCACCTTGTATTAACTCACATACATTTTGATATCTCACCCCAATGTATTTCATCGTGCTTTTTAGATTTTCTGCTTCCACCATTGCAGTGTAAGCCTGAGAGTCTTCATTGGTCACTGTTGGTGTATGGTATGGTTCATTAAGATCCCCCAATAGCTGCCTGACCCACTGAACTTCGTTAACCATCTCCAAGAGTGTAGTGAATTCAGCTTCTGTGGTGGTCAAAGCTATACAATTTTGCTTTCTAGATCTCCACACAACAGAACTGCCAGAAAATCTGATGACCAAACCAGAAACTGACTTTTTGTTTGCTACCTCTGATGCAAAGGAGCTGTATGCATAGCACTCTAGCTGAGACATGCCTCCAGCCATCTGTCCCTTGTTCCCTTGAATTGTACCACATGCTTCAAAGCAGTCCAATCCAGTTTTGAGGCTCTCCTACTCAACAACCCTACTGAAAAGCTGATATCAGGTCTAGTGTTACTGGCAATGAACAAAGGACTACCAAAAATTTAATGGAACATTTCAGGATGCTCAAACACTTTGTCAGACTTTAAACTGACAAATTCAGGTGTCATGGGACTTCTGACTACTTTCACATTGCGCAATGCACATTTCTCCACATTCCTGTCAATCTTCTTTTTCTGACACAACAGAATCTCCCCATCCTGGGTTCTCTCCACTTCAATTCCTAAGTAATTCTTCAAATTACCCAAATCCTTCAGTTTGAATTTTCTTGCTAACTCTTCCTGCACATGCTTCACATTACCCAAACAACTTGCAGCCACACAAAGATCATCAATATAGATCACTAGAATGACACTACCCTTGGTATAAAAAGTCTTATCATAGCTCTCAATTTTTTCACCACAAGCCTGGCTTTGTACTTTTGAGTATCATCTGACATATCCTTTATCCTGTATACCTACTTGCAGCCCACTACCTTGTGATCTACTGGCCTATCCACCACTTCAAAGACTTTCCTTTCCACAAGTGACTCAAATTCAGAGTCTATGGCCTGGTTCTACTTCTCTTGTTACTCTTCAGGAAATCTCAACATGTCCTGAAAATAGTCAGGTTCATCAGCCACCACAGTGCAAGCCTTTGCCTCTTGAATAACAAACTTATCTGGTTTCCTTCTGACTCTGTGAGTCCTTCTGGGAATGATCATCCTTGTCCATCCCAACTTATTGTCACTACCCTCACTACTAGTCTGCACATCTGGTTCCACAGTAGACTCTTGCTTAGGCTCAAATACGGGTGTGGGAATGTTTTGCAAAGGTGTTTGTGTGTGTGGCATGGAGGAAGTGTCCTGTGATGTGCCTGGCTCTACATCTTCTTCAGCCTTAGGCAAATCCACTCCTCCATTTCTGGCATTTTGTGGCACAATACCCAGTGGGACAAACACATCTTGATTACAGTGGATTCACTCCCAACCACTGTGTTTTTCAAACTTGCGCTTCTGGAGAACATTACTCTGCCATGGCCCATCAAAAACCTGTATTTGTTCCCTTCATAGCCAACACTTTGGCTCTACCTTTTTGCAAAATTGAGGTGGAACAAGCACATTTGAAATTGCCCAAAAATTCTTAAATATTTTAAATTAGGTGCACGACCATACAGTAGGTAATATGGAGTTTGGTGAATGGCTGAACTCCACATCCTATTGATGATGTAATTTGCTGTGAGGGTGGCTTCTCCCCACAAGTGGACAGAAGCCTGTGCATCCAGCATCAAACAATCAGACATTTGACTGATTACCCAAATACACCTTTTGGCCAGACCATCCCCCTGTGGAGTGGCAGGATTAGTGGTTCTGTAGTGAGTGCCTTTCTGTTTCAGCCAATTTTGAAATTGGTTGCTGAGGAATTTGCATCCTCTGTCAGTCACAAATGCACCAACTTTGTGTGGGAACTCCCTTTCAACTGAGTTTACCCACAGTTTAAATTTTGCAGCTGACTCATCTTGGCTTCTGTGCCAAGTGCCACCTTCCTCTATTTTCCACTGGTCTCACAAAGGTATATTCTACTGTTGCCTCTGGATTTAGGCTATGATACCAAGCAAGAATAAATTCCCATGAGCTTGGTAGGAAGTATGTCTGGTTGAAAACTCAGAAGTCCTGTCATCTTGGTAATTTCCATTTTCCTACTAGGCCAACAGCAGCTTGAGAATCTACAGTAACTAGCATCTGAAAACGTGCCAGTGCTTGCTGTGCATTTTAAATCAGCAGACCAACTTTAAAAACTGTCTGCAATTAAAGACATTTAAGGAAAAATGTCAAGAACCTATCCTCTGGAAAGGTAGAGATAGATATTCTCCAAACACTGTTGAGTCTAAATAGAGATGGAAAGAATATTCAAAAATATTTGGAAAAAGGTTCAAAGAAACCCAGGCAAGTCATTTTTTGCAGTTTGACATTTAGTAGATTATTGCACTAGACACCTAAAGTATTGCTATTCCACTTTAACAGCTCTGGCTGCCTCCTGTTGCATTCTGGGGCATTTAGAATATTCAGCCAGAGAGCTCTTAGGACTCACTGAACTACAAACCCCAGAATGCAACAGGAAGCAGCCAGAGCCGTTAAAGTGGAATAGCAATGCTTTAAGAGTATAGTGCGATAATATCCTTACTCTGCATGGAAAATGTTTGTGGTTATGCTTCTGCAGAAAATAACATTTCTGCATATAAAACAAGTTTCCTGCACAGAATTATAAAATCATAGAGTTGAAGAGACCTCAAGGGCTATCCAGTCCAGCCCCCTGCCATGCAGGAAGACATAATCAAAGTACCTCGGTCAGATGGCCATCCAATCTCTGTTTAAAAACCTGCAAAGAAGGAGACTCCACCACTCTCTGAGGCAGCTTGTTCCATTGTTGTACAGCTGTTATCATAAGGAAATTCTTCCTAATGTTTAGATAGAATCTCTTTTCTTGTAGTTTGAATCTATTGCTCCATGTCCTCAATATGGTATCCCTTCAGATATTTAAACAATAGCTATCATTTCACTGCTTAACCTTCTCTTCTCCATGCTAAACATACCCACTTCTCTAAACCTTTCCTCATAGGACATGGTTTCCAGAACTTCACCAGTTTGGTCACCCTCCTCTGGACATGCTTCAGCTTCTCAACATCTTTTGTGAATTGTGGTGCCCACAGTAGACATAATATTCAAGGTGAAGCCTGACCAAAGCAGAATAGAGTGGTACTGTACAATTATTTCCCTTGCTCTAGACACCATATTCCTATTGATGTAACCTAGAATTACATTGGCTTTCTTAGCTGCCACATCATACTGCTGACTCATGTTTAGCCTGTGGTTTACTAAGGGCCAATGCAGACCAGCAGTTTAGGTCAGCCTGGGGGTGGAGTTGGGGCAGGTTAACCGCATGCCAGCTGCCCCGACTCTGCCCTGACACCATGTGCCTGTCCGTATGGCATGCAGCATCAGGACGTTCTCTTGGTAAAGTGTGTGCACACACTGCGCCAAAGGGGTGCAAAAGAACTATGATGGTGGGTCTAAGAGCAGCCTTTTGCCACTCTTTTGGGGTGGCAAAAAGGAGGATAGGGACTGCAGTGTGTGGTTGCCACAGCCTCGATCTGCCACTCCCAGGGGCTGCCCAGAGCCACCTCTTGGCCATCTGCATCAGCCCTAAGACACCTAGATCCCTTTCACATATACTGCCATCAAGCCAGGTTACACCCATCCTGTACCTGCATTTCATTTTCTCTGCCCAAGTGTATTATTCCACATTTCTCCCTGTTGAAATTCATTTTGTTAATTTTGGCCCAGATTTCTCATCTGTTAAAGTCATTTTGAATTCTGATCCTGTCCTCCTGGGTATTAGCTACTTCTCCTAATTTGGTGTTATCTGCAAATTTGATAAGCACACCCTCTATTCCATCATCCATATCTTTGATAAAGATGTTGAATAGCACTGGGCCCAGGACAGAACACTGTGGCACCCCACTAGAATGCCAGATAAATACTGTTTTCAGTGCAGGGATTTGTTTCCTGCACATAAAAATGCCATTTTGTGTGCAAATCCCCTCACATGCATGTTTTTTTCACAGAATATGTTCTGAACTGCAAATGGTCTTTGAAAACTGCACAGTTTTCATTTACTTTCTTGCAGCAATGAAAAAATGGCCTGCCAGAATGAGATTTACATCCCTAGAGAGAAGAAAGAACATTTTAAACAAGTGAAAAAAATGTGGACTTTATTTAGCTGGCCTACTACAAGGGCTCTTGATACTTAATTTTAGCAAATGTTTTAAAAGTTGTACTTTGCTGAAGGAAAAAAGAAGCTAACTGTAGAGGAAAGCACTTGATGCTTCACTTAAGTATATTACAGGAATATTTGTCCAAAAAAAAGGTGCTATTTAAACAAAAATGTCATCTGTTAGCTTCAGAAAGAATATTCCACAGTATTTCTGAGAATCAGAGATTCTGTACAAGGGAGTAAGCAAACCTTCTGAATTCAAAACTTGAAACCTACTTTTAAAATATAATTAGTTCAATTATAACAGTAAGTATTAACATTTTTGAAAAAAGCTGTTAATGTGTCCCTGCATAATATCATTATACCAGTTTGATCTCACTCTAATGCCCATGACTCCATACTGCAGGTGGGTGTTTTACAAAACTGCATACACAGACACACCCATTCACACACAACTGGGTTTGCTCTATGACCTAGAGTCCTGTTGTAAAAAATTGCAGGACTTTATATATTAATAACAAAAGTGTTTTTCTTAAAAGCATTTAACATTTCTTTGTCTCAGTATGCACCCTCACTTTTTGAGGACCAGTTTCTGTTAATCTGTTTGCTATTTGGAAATGCAAACTCACATTGCAACGTAACATTTCATTTGATGTGAAAAATATGCAGTTGTATTGCTTATCTCAATGCAGCTAATTTTGTCAAGAGTAAGGCAACTTTACTCAGCATTCAGGTAATTTAAAAACTTTCCTTAATTCCAGGTTTAAACAAAATCAAACTAGCTGGTAAGCAACACATAGAATTCATGCATACACCAAATGTATGTTAACATTGTTTTCTCCTCCATCTCTGGAGGCTCTGGAAAGGATTCTGGCCTACACATTTTCATATAAAAGGCTCCATTCATTTTAGAATCATCTGTTATACTGTAAGGCATTTACTATGCAAATTATTCCATTGTTTCAAAAAATAATTTAAGAGAGTTAAAGATTACTACCAAGGAATGGCAAAAATGGACTGATAGTCTTAGGCATATTTGTTACTCAGTAGAAATGAAAAATAATATCTCCAAGGAGCACAGTAGAAGTAATTTGTTGGAACCACTATTCCTATATGTCCTTGCTTGGCAACTAGCCTGTGAACACATTTCCAAAAGATATAATTTCTTGAAAGTGCTAAGATTTCTCTGTCACCTGCAAGAACACTGTTCCCATCCTATGGTTTACAAATTAAGTTTAACATGGGATTACAAAGAATAATATTGAGGTCCTGTCTGCACTGGGCAGGAAGTTCCAGGGACAGCCTGGAGCATCTTGATCCCAAAGCTGTCCTGATCTCCGCCCAATCTGGGCCTCTCTTTTCCAATGTGGGTCAGCTATTCACATGGGCATCTGGCTCTGCTACCCAACATGGCTGTAGTAGCAGTGAGTTGCTTGCTCTTGAGGTCAGACCGAGGCACCAGCCTCAATCACATGGCTGGGCAATTTGTTCTGACCTCAGGAGCAAGCAACACACACCAAAAGAAGCCACACCAGGTGGGAGAGTGGGATCCACTTTAAACAGCCATCCAGCATCAGAACAGAAGGCTCCGGATCTTCCCAGAACAAACAAAATTATTTAAACCCATTTTAACTGGGTCATACCCCTGGTTTGGTGCTGAATGGATCAGACGTTGTTTGGTCCATTTGCACTAGACTTTGGGTTTGGACCATGAGTCATCTGCTCTCCCTGCTGAGAGGATAGGAGGACCAGTTTATCTGGCCCATGCAGACAGGACCTGAGCTGTGTTGCACAATGCTTTTTAACGAGCAAACTCACACTTTAAGTTCTTTCTTTAATTTCTTGTAACACTGTTGGGTGCCTCAATGAAAAAGAAACTGATGAGAGCAAATCTAGATTTCATCTTCAAATTCATGGAGAGATAGACTTACACAGGAGTCAAAGTCAGCCCATATTAGATGGGAAAATGATAATTAGAAGTTATCATAAGTAATCATCATGCCATTGGTGCATTTTTCTATGGGGTTTTGGTTTCTACAACAAAAACTGCATTCACATGTCACAACAAGCCATACTGTGTTTGCTGAAATCTAGTTTTCTGAGATGTGGAAACTTCCTATTCAAACAAGCCATGATTAAGCAACAATTCACAGATTGGGTCTGGCATTTTCTGTCTCTTTTCTCCAGTACTATGTAGGTGACGACAAAAGATATGAGTGGTGAAACTGAAGTGCCTTTAGCCCACCTTCTATGCACATGTGTACTGAGAAACAACCATTCCTCATGAAACATGATATATATTGTTATATGTTTCTCTGATTATCCAATTTGTTACTTTCTGTCTATTTTTATTTGACTTCCCTGCATCCATCCCTCTTTCCCTCCTTTTCAAATCAACTGAGACCGTAAAGATGCAAATATTGTAATGCTTTTTGGAAAGTGGCACCTGTGCAAGCTATCTCTCCCACTTTTTTAGTATAAGCAACAATTACAACTTTATGCTTACCATCAAAAATACCAACAGATTGTAAAACAATTTGTCAGGATGAAATGGGAACTTGCTATATTTACAGTTTAACCATTAAGACAGATCTGATATGGTCAAGCTGGCTGGTCATGGAAAATTATGATTAAGAGCCACTTTTTATAACAAGCTTCTTTATATCAACTTATATATCATATGTATATATATTTGTGTAATCTGTAGTCCTTCATATAGTATATTATTATTAACAACATATAACAAGTTCAAGACACATTTGATTTCTTTACCATGTTTAACAGAAAACTTGTGCTATATTCCAGGATTCCCAAGATTCTGGTCTAGTTCTCATCATGGTGGTCAGCTTTACACAAGCCTGCATAGCTGAATACTCTTCCAAGTGTAGAGAGAAACAAAAACAAGGGGGAAGAAGATGCATACAATTATCTTCACACTTTTCTTCATATGTAGATCTTACATATATAGAGAATGTATGAGAAGGGCTGTCATCTCTCTGATTTCTGATTTCTTAGACCCTCTTCCCACATATATCCTAACCAGCACATCTTCAATTTTCTATAAGTTCACAAGTTCATGTTAGGAGACATGTTTTAAAAAACTTTAAATTTGCACACTTCTATACTTCTTCATACCTAAGGAGCTCCCAGGTATATAGGCAACACTGTCTTATTTGATTTGATCGACTTGATGAACAACCTGTACCCAGGACAAGTGTCTACTGTCAGAACTGAATACAGAGAAACAGAATGGTTTCTAATTGGCAAGGGAATCAAGCAAGGCTGCATTTTCTCACCCTATCTGCTTAACTTGTACACTGAACATATCATATGTAAAGCAGGACTAGACTCAAAGGAAGTGAAAATTATACAGATGACACCATACTACACAGCAAAAACTTGGAACAATTACTGAAGAAAATCAAGGAAGAAAATGTGAAGGCAGGTTTACAGTTGACCAGAGATGACTTAGGGCCTCGGCAGACGGCTTAAAAAGCCATCCTGGAGGCAGGGAAGAGGAGGGGCAGCCGCACGCTCGGCGCCCCTTCCTCCTCCTGAGGTTGCCCTCGGAGCCGCCGGCCCTCCGCACAGCCGGCGATCCAAGGGCAACCTCCCGCCACAGTGTCTGGACACGCTGCGGTGGAAAAGTCAGTGAAAGTGCGCTGCAAGCTTTTGTAGCACACTTTCACTGACTAGTGAAAGGAGCGCTATTTTAGAGCTCCTTTCAGGGATGGGGAAGGTGCGCCGCAGGACTGAGGCATGGGGATGCCTCGGTCCCACGGCGCCCCTTCCCAGGGCGGCCCCATACCGCCAGTCTGCTTACCCCCTTACATAACTTTAAAACAGACAATGAAGTAGACATTGAAATAGTTCAAGATTTTCCATATCTTGGCTTCTATGAGTCTACCTGCTGTCTGACATATGCCTTTGTCATGATGTAGAACAGGGGTAGGCAACCTTTCCCCTTTAAGGGCTGAGGGACTTCAGCTCCCAGAAGCCTCAGCCATGTTGGCCAATAATCCCATGTTGGCCAATAGCTCCTGGGATTCTGGGAGCTGAAGTCCCTCGGCCCTTAAAGGGGAAAGGTTGCCTACACCTGATGTAGAATTACCCCAAGGAAGATAAACCAGGGAGGTGATATGTAGTTAAAGGAGAAAATTCTGAGGAAAGGTGCTCATGCAGTTCTCACTAGTTCATGCTGAGTTTTGTGGGGAATAGAGGGAAAAGGAAAGAAAACCTGTCACATATAACTGAATTATCTGATACCCAGGACAAACATGGTACTCGTGATGTTCTTTACACCAGTAAATAGTTGTCATTCAGCTTTATAATGAAAAATAAAAAAACTGCATTTGAAAGTAACCAGGGGGAGGCAAACATATGGAAGTTTTGTGGGGTACCCTGGACTCCCTATAGAGATCCCCTGGGGGAGACTTCAATAAGCAGGCCTTCACTCCACACCCCATATATCACATTAAAATACATTTCACTGTCAAATACTTATAGGTCCCATTCACACTAGGGAGCTTATTGCACCACTACATAAACCTTCTTACCTCTCCCAAATTCAATCCACTAAATCAGGGGTCAGCAACCTACGGCCCGCGGGCCGGGGCCAGCTTTCCGAGGCCTTTGGACTGACCCCTGCTGACCCACGCCGCTGCCACTATGCCGCAACGTGCACATCGCGGCCACCATTTTGTTTTCCAGGAGTACTGCACATGTGCAAATGAGTCGCGGCCACCATTTTGGGAAAAAAACGGTGGCCACGATGCACACGGCGGTGGCAGCGCCCCGCAGAAGACCAGGGTATCCCCGGACCAGCCCCAGGTAATGGGAGCTTGCCAACCCCTGCACTAAATAAACCTTCTTACTTCTCCCAAATCTGCCACCTGCATCCAGCCTAGGGCCCAGGGGTGCTCCAGAAGCCATTTTCTTAAGTCAGAAAACTCTGGTTTTGAAAAGAGGTGTGTTGAGTGGGTGGCAGATTCAGTAGCAAAATCCCTGTGATAATATCCGGATGCTGCCCAAATTAAGATTTGAAGTCATGAGAGGTATGAAGGTTTATTTTAGCAGTGCGATAAGCTCCTTGGAAATAACCCAGTGTGAAAACTGGTTTATTTTATTTTATTTTATTTTATTTTCGTGTATATATATATATTTATTTAAAAACATATATGAACAGTGAACATACATACATCTTACAATAACATAACAAACATAACATGACATGACATACCAAAACTTAACATAACATAACATAAACTTCCATAGTTCTTCGACAGTATGTACAGATTTATTTCAGCTTATCACATCTCCTACTTCTTTGTTTATTTTCCCCCTTTTCTTTAGCTCTCATTATTCTACTTCTCATTTTAATCATTTTATTCGTTTCATTCATTTTAATAAAACCTAATTTTGTCCTTCATTTATTATGCATTCTTTACTTATTCACTTGTTAACTTTGCTGTTTCATCCCCACATTGCTTTAATATATTCATCAATTGGAACCCATTCTCTTTCCACTTTAGTAATGTCTTTTTGATTAATTAAAGCCATCAACTTGTCCATTTCCTTCACTTCCATTAGTTTTGTTAACCATTCCTCTACAGTAGGTATTTGCTCTTTCTTCCATTTTTGGGCAACTAATAATCTTGCTGCGGTTACCATATAAACTATCATTCTCCAATATTTTTTCTCAAGTGTCTGTCCCAACTTATTTGTCATATTTAATAGATATAGCTCTGGACATAATTCAAATTTGATTTTCAAGATTTCTTGTATTAGGATATGGATCTTCTTCCAATATGCTTTCATCCTGGAGCACTTCCACCAAACATGTATCCAGGAACCAACATTTTTGTTACATTTCCAGCAGTTACTCGTCTTTACTTTATATATTCTTGCTAT
>CM034708.1:99377221-99399452 GCA_020142125.1 Phrynosoma platyrhinos
GGATGAGGAAAAACAGATTGAAGTTGAATCCAGACAAAATGGAGGTACGTACAGTCACAGGCCTGAAACCAGATCTGGGAATGCAGTCTCCAGTCCTGGATGGAGTCACACTCTCCTCTAAGGACTGTGTTCGCAGTTTGGGGGTGTTCCTAGATTCGTCGCTTCACATGACTAGTCAGGTTAATGCGGCAGTCAGGAGTGCCTGCTATCAGCTTCGGATGATACATCAACTGCGCCCTTATCTGGACATGAGGGATCTGGAAACTGTGGTACATGCTCTGGTAACCTCACGTCTGGATTACTGCAATGCATTCTACATGGGGCTACCCTTGTGCCTAACCCAGAAACTACAACTGGTCCAAAATATGGCAGCCAGGTTAATTACAGGAACATCTAGGAGGGAGCACATAACACCTGTGCTTAAATCCCTCCACTGGCTGCCGATTGGTTTCCAGGCACAGTACAAGGTGTTGGTGTTAACCTTTAAAGCCCTACATGGCTTGGGTCCATCTTATCTTAGGGACTGCCTCTCCCCATATGATCCCCCCCATGCCCTCCGGTCCTCTGGGAGGAACCTGCTGCAGCCAATGAAAACCAGCCTGTCTCAAACCTCCCAGAGGGCCTTCTCTGCGACCACTCCCAGACTATGGAATGGCCTGCTGGACGAGATCCATCTTATTACTACTCTTGCTGCTTTTAAAAAAGCAGTAAAGATGAATCTCTTCCAGCAGGCCTGCCCAAAATAAATCCCTGGCTCTAGGGGAGATGGTTCTTAGTGGTCCTTTTTATTTGGTTGCCCTATTGTTTTGTTGTTTTTATTGTATTAGGGCATTTTAATTCTCCTTACAGTTTAATCTTGTTTTAATGGGATGGGTGGGGTAGATTTTGGGATGAGGGAATGCTTTTAACTCTGTATGTTTTCAAATGCTGTAACCCGCCCCGATTGCTGAGCAGAGGGGCGGACTATAAATAAAATATTATTATTATTATTATTATTATTATTATTATTATTATTATTATTATTCGGCACAAACAGAAAGGATGCCAAGAAAAAATAATCCATAATCCAAAATAAATAATATTTTGCTGTCATCCTCACCTCATTCCCATCTAGAAGGGCAAATCCTAGAAAATAAAACAGAAGAAATTGGTTATTTTGCTCATATATACTTTTCCTAATTTCAAATAATAACATCTGCCTGAACAAAATATATAGCCTGAGATGTCAATTAGAAACATACCTACACCATACAATGCATCTAGAACAAAGCTAGGATAATGGAATATGAAATATGTCAGCGATGTTGAAGTTTCTTTATCAGTGTTTAACATAGCTTCATCTTAAGCCAAAGATGAGTAGTAAAAAATAAATAAATCCACAAATCCTTGGCTTGGTTAGATTTCTGTGTTGCACTTGTTTATTAAAAATGAAGTGACCACAAAATTTAATTGGTGCAGGTAATTCATCTTCCAATGAAGACTGCAACTATTTACCATGGTTGTTATTGGTTTAGCCATTTCATCACTTAGGGGGCAATTTCTGCCTAGTCTTTATTCTTTATTTAATTAGGCTAGTCTTCAGATTGTAGACATGCAGGTGGGGATTGTGCTTGAAGCCTTATCAGTTTGGTAGAACCTGCCAGAGTTGTGCTCTGCTAGCAGGTCTCAAAGGCACAGGGACATCTTTGTGCTACATAGAAGAAGTAAAATAGGCCTTCTGTGAAGAAACTTCAGTGTACACAGAAGTTAATACCAAATTTCTTCATAGACTGCCTTAATGTTGTCTAAACATTTATCAAAGTTCACCAAGATTCTACCATTTAAGAGTGCACCCTCATGTCTTCTCTCACCAATGAAGCTGAGACCATCATCTTGAAAGATGTAGAATCTCAGCCTATGAGATATAGGAGCTCAGCCTAAGGAGTTTATCACATTGCTTAAAAAAAAAAACAGATTACTTTCCCCAATTTGAATCCTGTTCCAGGATGAAGCCGTGTATTATCAGACACATTTTGCTGCCAATGCTGCCAGTCAAGTGCAGCCCAGGTAACTTCTGGCTAAAAGTCATGTTCAGCCAACCGATTTGCAAAGCTGGGAGCTTTCTGGTTTTGAAAAGAGGCTGGCAGAGCATGGCTTCTAGACAGAAGTAATGCAGGCTGCACTCAGACAGCAGCATTGGTGGGAAAATACATCTGATAATACCCAGCTCCATCCCAAAACAGGATTCAAACCGCGAAAAGTAAGCTGGGGGTTTTAGCAATGCGATAAACTCCTAAATCACATAAATAATACATAAATTATGTGTATTGTATATCATTTGTGTAATATATGTAAGGAGATAAATCTATGTCATTATCACATATGAGTACAAGAAACTGCAAACATTTCTTCTTGTTAAGGTGAGAAATGATGAGATATTTTTCTGTCAGTTTCAAGAGAGTTTTGGCAGTTGTGAGCTATTTTTGTACACAAATTACAGCTTGTGTAAATTGTGCAACTTCTGCAGATAACTTGTGCAGCTAATCTATTACAGTTGCTGCCTTGATATTTTGATCAATCAGCTGGTTCTTCTCTTCTTGCCCAGTGTCAATGTTTATGCTTTGCATAAAAGATTAAAACATACAAAGTTGGGCCTTCAGTTCTTTCAGTCTTTGTATTACTTATAGGGCAACCCATCATCTTCCTAAAGTGTCCACTTGTATCATGAAAAAACAAGGAGACAAAGAGCAAACAAGTTTCCACCAAATTTGCATAAGCTGATTTATATGTATAGATGAAAAAAACTAAATGATTGCTATAATTTAAATAGAAATACAATGTGTTGCATTAATGTAGGGTAGCCTGTGACCAAATGTCCTCTGTACCTGCTCAGTCTGCTATCCAGCTGTCATTGATAAACAACTTAAAGGCTTCTGCTTTCTTTACTTAGCTTTAAGCTGAACTTACATAGGATTTCCAATAAAGGACATATTAAACAGAGAGAGGACTATCCATCTGTTGACCCTTCAAACAGAGGAATGTTGGACACCTGGGCACCTTATATTTACTTCATATATTCAATGCTAGCAATGATTTCTACCTTGTTCTTTTTCAGAACTCCCACTCTAGCTGATCTCATAATCTAAAAATCCTTCCCCAAACTGACTCTCCTTAATTGCTGAACCCATCAGACCATTAGCTTCCCCACCCCCTCACATTTCTGGGATAAGAAAGAATGCTTTGAGTCTAAGTTGCCATAGTTTCTGTTTCCTTAGTAACTCTTTTGAGAGCACTCATGTTTAAGTCTGCAATAAAATATGCATGCAATTCTTAAATATGAATTAAGATCCTTCAGTCTCATATACCAAAAAAAAAAACCTTGGACAATCACATGGACCAGATATCATGAAACAACAGCAACATAATTTAAGTATCTGTAGAAGCCTGAAGTTCAGGAAATTTAGGCTTCAATACTATACACATTCGTACCTCAAAGTAAGTCCCACTGAACATGGAATTGCATCTAAGGATACAAGCATGGGATATCTACAACAACAGATCTATGGAAAAACATCAAGCAATTGATAACACATTTATTTTGACCATGAATCCTATTACCAGCCAAAATAATGCTTACTGTTTTGGCCATCTTGTCTTGAGTACAGCAGTCTTCTGTCTGTCTTCCTTTTCAGTCCTCTTACCGCAAAAGAATTATGTTGCCAAAATAATGCACTTCTCTTAGCATTCAAGCCATATGAACTTTCTTTTCAAATCCTTATATATCAGGAGCTGAGTTGTTCAACCTGCTTCCCATGGTTTGGAATGTTAAAAGGGTGTAACATATCTTGCTGCATAAGTGCTGAGCATTTAATGGGTAATACAGTAATATGGGTTTATGATGGGCTATACAGTGGTTGTTAATTGCTGGACAACTGTTGACCAAATTTCTTAGTGGTTAACAAAAAAAGAGAAGGGAGTTGTAGCTTCTTCCAGTAGATCCTATTTCAGTCCCTTGGGAACATTTGCAATGGGGGGAAAGGGAGGCTTCATGCGAAAAGGGAAAGAAAAGAATGTTTTTCTTTTGTAACAAATGAGTTGGTAACCTGCCAAAGATCTGAAATTGTGTGTCCTTTAACTATGCTTTGCTAATGCTTGCTGCTTAGTTCTGACAACAAATATTTCTGGTGAGTTACTGAATAAAGGTTTTCTGAGTTTTACTACTGAAGCTTGGATTTCTAAACTAAGAGATTGCTGGACTTGACACTACTTGTTTCCATCCCCACCTAAATCAAGCACAGCTCTTTCTGCTCCCTGAGGGCGCTTCCACCTATCTTTCCATCTTTGTCTCCTAATATGGCCATATCATGAAGCTTCACTTCTGCAACTGTCCCTGACCTCTCCCACCATGTTGTTGTATCCAGGTATAGCAAATTAACCTTAAGCACAAATTTAGAGAGAAATTGTGTTCGAGTCTGTACTAGAAACCCAGGCAGAAAGCTACAAATAAATTGATCAGGTTACCAAAATAAAGTTACCACGAGCTGTTCAAAGCTTGCATATGAAAAATTAAAGAATTAAAGAATTAAATTCTTCAAGATGTAAAGATAGCCACCAACTGAGCTATAAAAGAGAATTAGATAAATTAGACAAATTCATTGATAATACAGTTAACCGTTGGTCATAATTGTTATGAACTATCTCCAGGATCAGATGCAGCAAGCCTCTCAGTATCACCTGCTGGACAATAATAGCAGAATCAAGTACTGTTTGTCGACTTGGCATAGGCATCTGGATGAAAAATAGGAAGCTAGCATAAATAGGACTTTTGTCCCCAATCCAGTAGGGATCTTATTATAGGTCTAATCTGCACTGCAGAATTAATGCAGTTTGATACCACTTTAACTGTCATGGTTCCATCCTATGAAATCCTGGAATTTGTAGTTTGTTGTGGCACTGAAGCTCTCTGAGAGAAGGTTAAATACCTCACAAAACTACAAATTCCATAATTCCATAGCACTGCACCATGGCAGTCAAAGCAGTGTCAAACTACATTAATTCTGCAGTACAGATTAGACCCCAATGATTGCCATGCATTTCCCCTTTTGACAGAGGGAGAGTATTGCTAGATGGGCTCCAGCCTGATGGGTTAGTTTCAGAAAGTAGCTCTGGATTACTACTGCTCTGTTTTCTGGGATGTGTACTGTGAGATATTGCAAACTTCAGGGGGTTGCAGACTGCCAGAAATAGTGCAAATTGAGTCCACTTTAAGGGTTAGGGTTAGGGTTAGGGTTAGGGTTAGGGTTAGGGTTAGGGTTAGGGAATCATGGGAACTGTACTTTATTGTGGCACCAGAGCTCTCTGACTGAGAAGGCTCAATGTCTCAGGGAAAAAAAAAAACAATTCCCATGATTACCTAGCACTAACCTTAACCCTAAAAGTGGACTCAATTTGCACTATTTCTGGCAGTCTGCAACCTCCCTTCCATCTTTTTCCTATGGGATGGGTTGTAGTTGACATCTCTGTACAGCCACTAGTGAAAAAGAAATAGTCATGTAGGTGTTTTCTCACTGAAGACTCTAGATCCAAAGCCCTTTTCAGATCATTTTCTCCCACAGGCTACTGAAATCAATGAAGCCACCTTTAATGGAGGAGACATCGGGCCTTTACAGACTGCCAGAAATAGTGCAACTTGAAGCCACTTTAACTGTCCTGGCTCAGGACGAAGGAATCATGGGAACTGTCATTTATTGTGACACCAGAGCTCTCTGACAGAGAAGGCTCAATGTCCCAGAAAAAAACACAATTCCCATGATTCTCTAGCACTGCGCTAGGACAGTTAAAGTGGCCTCAAGCTGCATTATTTCTGCAGTCTGTAAAGGCCAATCCTTAACCAGTGGTAGTGCTAGCCATCCAGATGAAGCATCTACTCTGTTCAAGGCAAGGATAAAGAATGACTAGCCAAGATGACCCATTGGGTTTCCCCTTCTAGACCACAAGCAGCTTCTACTGTAATCTAGGATTAGAGATAACAGGATATTTAAATGTATGTAAATATTAAATACCCTGTACAGAACTGAACTGTAGTTAGCAGGCTGGAAAGCTGTTGTACTGAGGCTTACTTTTGATTAAATATGATAGAACTGAGCTGTGCTTTAAAGCCTGATGGAAAAATACCTACATTGTTATAGAATTACAACTGGCCACACTCATTGTCCTTTGGTTTTGCCATTGGCACTAGCCATTGCTGGAATGGAATTCCTAGACTCTTCCCAAGTGAACATTTCCCCCCTAGATTAAAACCAAATCCAGTTCCCCATGACTGACTTAAGGCTTAATTGGAAGTTGCTCAGCACTGACATATCATTTTCCCCACTTGTGTGACTATCCAAACTGAGCATTCCATAGAGCTATCTCCTGTGTATGAGATACTGGTATCTCCAAGCCCCTATCCTCTACTGTTCTGCTTAGGTCTGCTGTAGATCCATGCTCATGACCTTTCTAATTGAGTCCATCTATTTGGCATGTGGTCTTCCTCTATTTCTGCTGCCCTCCACCTTTCCTAGCATTATATTCTTTTCTAATGAGTCATGCCTTCTCATGATGTGGCCAACATATGACAGGCTCAGTATAATCATCTTGGCTTCCAGAGTAAGTTCAGGCTTGATCTGTTCAAGAACCCATTTGTATGTCTTTTTGGATGCACATGTTATTCTCAGTACTTTTCTCCAGATCCTATTTGAATGAGTTTATTTTCTTTTTATCCACTTTCTTCACTGTCCAGCTCTCACGTTCCTACATGGTGATAGGGAACACAATGAACTGAACAATTTCAGTTTTAATGCTTAGCTATATATCTTTATTCTTTAGATTCTTTCATCACTGCCTTTCCCATTCCAAGTCTTTTTATATCTTGACTACAGTTTCCATTCTGAGCAATGTTTGCTCCAAGATATGGGAATAACTATTTCAAATTCCTCATTGTCTAGGTTGAATTTATGTAGATTCTCCATGATCATTTTTTGTTTTATTTATGTTCAGCAGCAAGCCTGCCTTTGCACTTTCTTCCCTGACCTTTCTTGGGCCTCATGCAGATGGGCCCAAAAGAGTGATGTACGGCTGTGCCAGCACCAATCTTACTAGGGCTGTGGCAACCGCCGCTGTCATCAACCCAGCTGCCAGAAAAAAGTGGCCTTTTGCTGCTCCTTTTTGTGCCAGCTCTTCCAGGTTGGGGTAGGCTTGGCACAGTTTCCAGCCACATTCAAGGCAGGCATCATATAAGCATCATGCTCCCAACACAGCCCAAAGCTGGCACTTTTGGCCCATCTGTTTCAGGCCTAGTAATTGTTCCAAGTATATGATGTTTTCCACTAGTAGTATGGTGTCATCCACATATCTTAGATTGTTGATGTTCATTCCTCTACTCTTCCTTCTTCTGAGTCTAAATCTGCTCTTCCTATGATATTTTCTGCATACAAATTGAATAAGCAGGGTGATAGTATACAGCCTTGCCTGACCCCTTTGTGATTGGGAACCATTCTGTTTCTATATATTCTGTGCTAACTGTTGCTTCTTGTCCTAAGTACAGATTTCTCATGAGGACTATCAAATGTAGGGGCACTCCCATGTCTTTAAGAACATTTCATAGTTTTTCATGATCTATGCAGTCAAAAGCTTTGCTATAATATATAAAGCACACATTGTTTTTCTTTTGGAATTATTTGGGGCACTCCATTAGCCATCATATCTTTGATATTTGGTCCCTAGTGCTTCTTACTTTCCTGAATCCTGCTTGCATCTCTGGGATTTCTCTATCCATATATGACTGGAATCTATGTTACAGAATTTTAAGCATAATTTTGTTTGTGTGGGAAATTAATGCTATGATCTTATTGCTGCTGCAATATTTTGTGTCTCCTTTCTTGTGAATGAGGATGAATATTAAACGTTTCTAGTCTATTGGCCACCTTTTTGTTTTCCATATTTATTGGCATATTTTAGTTAACACTGGAGGTGATACTGTCTGTATGGATTCTATCAGTTCAGCTGGAATATCATCTATTCCTGGTGATTTATTCTTCCCAATTTATTTCATAAATCTGTCTATATGCAAACCAATTACATGGCATTCCTTCTTTTTCCATTTTTCCATAGATCTTATTTTTCTATTTACTCCAGGTATTTAACATAACTTTTCTTATTATATGGTATTAAATTCTTTAGTAACTTCTACTTTGTTATGCCGTAGATATGAGCACCATATCTATCTAAGGTTAAAGCCTTCTAATGCCAAAAGTCTGGTGTCTTTTAGGGTCATCCATTTCTTAATCCAATTAAAGCAGCAGGCTTTGTAATATATTTTTAACTCAAGTTGGCTCACAAGATAAAAACACCTTAAAAACAAAATCTTTTTTAAAAAAACAGTTAAAATCACACCAGTTAAAAAAAGTATAACATTAGGATTAAAAACATACAAAAGTTAAAACACATACTCTAAAACACCTACCCCATAGAAAAGCCACACTGTCACTATTTTAAAATGCCTGCCTGAATAAAAACATTTTTACTTCCTGACAAAAGGATAGCAAGGAGGGGGTCAGCTTAGCCTCCTGTAGAAGGAAGTTCCAGAGGATGGGAGCACCCACTGAGATGGCTCTCTCTCATGTCCTCACCAAGCAAGCCTGCAATGGTGGCAGGACTGAGAGAAAGCCTTCTCCAGAAGCTCTTAGGGCTCTAGCAGGTTCATATGGGGAGATGAGTCTCTCAAATAGTCATGTAGGGCTTTATAAGTCATGACCAGCACTTTGAATTGTTCCTAGAAATGAACCAGTAGCCAGTAAAGATGTTTCAACAAGAGAATTATATGCTCCCTACAACTGGCCCCGGTCAGCATTCTGGTTGTGGCATTTTGAACCTGCTGAAGTTTCCAAACAGTTTTGAAAGGCAGTCCCACATAGGGTGCATTACAGTAGTCCAAACAGGATGTAATCAAGGCATGCATCACCATAGCCAGATCTAACATCTCCAGAAATGGACTCAGATGGCGCACTAGTTTTATTTAACTGTGCAAATGCACTCCAGGCCACTGCTGAGACCTGAGCATCCAGACTCAGAGTGGAGTCCAGGAGCACACCCAAGCTGTGCGCCTGAGATTTCAGGGGGAGTGTAACCCCATCCAGCACAGGCAAAGTTCCTATGTCATGATCTGCCTTCCGATTGACCAGGAGCACATCTATCTTGTCTAGATTAAGTTTCAATTTGTTTGCCCTCATCCAGTCCATTACTGACAGAAGATGCTGGTTCAGTACAGAGATGGTTCCTTGGAGTCAGATGGAAAGGAGAGATAGAGTGGGGTGTCATCCACATATTGGTGACACTGCACGCCCAAAGCTCCAGATGACCTCTCCCAGCAATTTCATGTGGTGTTAAATGACATGGGGGATAAAAATATATTCATTTTTACAGTTGCTATTCTTCTCATTAGCAATATTCTCAATTTAGTCCAATCTTGTAGATCCTTCTTTATTTCTCTCCAAATTGTATAATAGTTATTGTCCAAAAAATACAGAATTTTTCTTGGTCAGTTAAATCCCCAAACATTTTACTTTTTTCTGAATTGGAAATCCTGCCTTTAATTCAGCTTCTTCTTATCTTGTCATATTCATTGTTATCATACTTGCACTATATATTATTTCATTGTTTATCTTAAATCCCAAGACACTTATGAATTCCTGTAGTTCTCTCAATTTTTCTCTTATAACACTCTGCTTCAAGTGTCACTCAGTTTTCAGGGAATGTGATATATCTTGAGCTCCTGCTACAGCTGCTACTATTAGTACTTCTATTGCTATTATGAATCTGGAAAATCTAAGACCGACAATCTCTTTGACTACTTGAAGTGAAAATGCTGATGATGAATAATAAATAAAAGTTCTTTATTAAATCAGAAAATTGGGGGAGTGGCAGCTCTTTGGAAGGAAATGTGTAGTGCCATATTACATTTACAAGGTATACAGTGTACATTCAATTATATTTAAGTAGACAACTAAAAATGTATAGTGCAAGTATGGCAAACACATAACTGAAAACACGTGCTGTAGATGGATGCAATCCATAGATAGCTCAGTTTGGCTCTGGCTCCTTCTTGTGCAGCCAAACAGCCAGCTCCTAAGTAAATTCATTCTGGTGTTAAGTTCTTCTGTGTTTAATAAATTAAGGGCCAGCTTGGAGGCAGGCATGGGGAGGGGCAGCCGCATGCTGGGCACCTCAACCCCACGCTGAGGACATTGTGATGCCGTGTGCCATTACACATGGCATGCAATGTCAAGACATCCTTCCAGTGCAGCCTTCTGAAAGGAGCGGCATTTTGCTGCACTTTTCCGGCCTGACAAACAGGAGAATCGGGTCCGCTCCATGTGGTAGCAGCGGCCCCAATCCTCTGCTTCCCAAGGTGGCCGAGGGCCGCCCGTCTGCATCCCCCCTAAATTCTATTATAACTCCCAGATAGAGTAGACCCATTGAATCAAATGGGATCTAACTAAAGTTTAGTTAGCTCACCATTCAACAATTGATTCAGTGAAGCTACTAAAGTTAGGACTAACCAATAAGATTCAGGCCATAGAGTTTAGGATTGCAGCCTTAGTGGTAAATAGTGGTGTTGATATGTGATGTGTGAAATAACCCTGCTTCTTGTTCAGAGTTACATTCTATAAACACTTCACAATGATTCCAACAAAAATAGCTGCCATGCTTGATCTGCAAGGCTAAGCACAGTACATCCAAGCAATTTAAAGTGACAGTTATGAAACCAAGGAAACAAAGGCTAGTACAAACTCCTGTCATTTTGCTGAGACACAAGATTCTTGTATAAAAGAAGTCTATACAATTCCAGCTATTTACAGCTATAGTCACTTGAACTATAGTCACTATGCATAGATTTTCTGAACGCACATGGATGTGGAAATTTAGATTGCCAGCCAAGAGGGTAAAGACACCTCATTGTGTTTGCTTTTTTAAAATATAAAAAAAAAACACTAAAGGGCATATAAAGCAATAGGATGTAAACATTAGGTTTCTTAAATAAACGTATCACCATAAAACATATGTCTTCTGATTATCCTAGTCAACAGGTTCAAACCCTGTTCCTGTCCTGATAAATTTCTGACTTTATTTTGCCTTTTGGAAAGATAAAAAGAGTACCAAAATGATGACCTGTGTGTTTGATTTTTGTTGGTGGTGCTGCACATGTGCATGAGATTACACCAGCTTCCTTTCTCCACCCACACTCCATCCAGACAGTAAATGTTGCTGAGTATATCTGTGTTTCAAGATTCTATAACAGTGTTGCCTTTATATGGTGAAACATGAAACTCAAACATTTTGATGACCAATCCATGAAACAACGAGACCACACACAGAACATGGAATAAAATATGGGAAACTTTATTTAAACTGTTACCTATTTAAATCTGTTTCTTGAAGAATGCAACAAAAGGGAGGGACAACCTAATGTGGGACCAGCTGAGGTAGTTGGTCTCTCCTAAACCTCCTCCATATCTTCCATTGAGCAAAACTCCTGAGCACCGAGAAGAATCCAAAATCTGTGTTGCTTCCTGGCCAGCCAACTGCTAGAAGATATACCAGAGGATCCAATCCTCAAGCCACACAACTTCTGAAGAAGGGCAAGAGCCCCTGGCCAGTCCCAAGGATAGCCTCCTTCCTAACCCCCCCCCCATTGCCTGACCCATGGGGACAGTTCCAGAGGCACATCCTTCACCAAAAGGGTGCTATAGGTGAGCAGTGAACTCCTTTCTCCCCCCACTACCTGCCAAGTGACAACACTTTCCAATTTCCAAGTCCATAAAGCACAGTGTAGGGTGGCCAAAAAAAAAATTATGGAAAGGGGAGAAAAATCCCACCCAGCCTTGAAGTGACTAGTAAATTTACACTATGCTAGAGTGGGGAGGGTGGGATGAAAATTCCAAAAGGCTGGATCAAAAAGACCATCATTACAAACTATGGAGGTGCTAAACCCATACACCAAACAAGCCTGTCAGCCCTTGAACCAGAGCCTTCCAGTCTGATTCCTAACACAGTTTGCTGTAAAATCTAATATATTTTTACACAGGATTCCACATTCCCCAGTGTCCCCTTATCAGTACCCTATGCATGAGGATAGGGTGCCCAGAACTGTTTTTAAAGTGTCGGGGTAGTGGCTCAACCATGGTAGGCAAGTCATTAATTTTGCCTACTTGCAGATATACTTTTTTACAAAACAATTAAGGCACAGAATGCATTACATTAAAATGACAATAGCATCCAACAGAAGCAGGAAACAATCTAATTACCATGAAAGAAACGACATAATACAATCCACCCGTCTGCCACATATGCAAGCTTGCCATACACGACTAGAGGTCTTGCAGAAGGCAAGCCCAGGGGGGCAAAATAGTGCTTGCACCGCACCATTAGATCAATGGGACTTCAGTTCCTGTGGGTTTTTTCATATGTGGGGGGTCCAGAATGGATCCCTCGCATATACAAAGGGCCCACTGTAATAAAATATTACAAAGGACGTTATCACACGTGGGGTCTCAAAGCGGCAAGAAAGCGGCATGGAATCAATCCAGAACCATACTGGAATAGACCCTGTAGCATCAGACAAGAAAGCAGCATCATTCTGGTATGGTTCTGGATTGATTCTGGTCGTGCAAGATGTAATTCCTCTTTGAAAGAGGAATTGCAAAGAACAGGGATGATGCCGCAATGCGCCGGGGATGGTGCAGGGATGGGCGGGGTTTTGTGCGACGTCGTGTGATCACAGGGGCAAAGGATTCGGAATGGGACGGGGATGGTGCGGGGATGATGCAGGGATGGGCGGGGTTTTGTGTGACGTCATGTGATCACAGGGGCAAAGGATCCGGAATGGGATGGGAATGGTGCGGGGATGGGACTGCTTTAGACCCCGTGTGATAACGTCCAAAATTTAGTTAAAAATACAATTTAATCTATGAAGGTAAGGGAAAAATAGGTAAGACCCTATTATATGAATCAAAATATGCCTTTAAGATCTATCACACCCATCTTTCCACTAGACTACTTTAAAAACAAAAGTTATGAAGATGTGTTAGAAGAGACAGAATCACTCACATAATAGAACATATGAACAGAAAGCCAGCACTGCCTGTTGAATTTTTTTTCACCAGTACTGGGACATCATTGTCCACTCCACCTGCAGGCAGCAAGCTAACATAAGGGTAAATAACATGGCATACAACTCTCTCAACAACATCCTACCATCTCCCAGCATATGACAACAGAACTGTCTGCCTCACTTTGGGGGGATGCAGACTGCCAGAAATAGTGCAAATTGAGTCCACTTTTAGGGTTAGGGTTAGTGCTAGGGAATCATGGGAACTGTTTTTCAGCTGAGACATTGAGCCTTCTCTGTCAGAGAGCTCTGATGCCACAATAAAATACAGTTCCCATGGTTCCTGAATCCTAACCCTAACCCTAAAAGTGGACTCAATTTGCACTATTTCTGGCAGTCTGCAACCCCCCTTTGTCTAATGTTAGGGCTGGCCCAAAATAAGACTCTGTGTGTCACTGTATTTGTTGGCATACATTTATGTCTGTATTGTGATCAAAATACAGACCCTTGAAGTCTCTTCCAACTCTATGATTCTGTGAAATATATTACATAAAAGGGAAATGCAGTGCTGTTTTTTAATTTACAAAATTAAATTTGGCAAAAAGATTAAAAGCACAAGTGGTTCACATCTGGGGAAAATAAAATTGGGGACAGTTTTGACAATGTGTCAGTGAAGAGCTTCTGTTCCTCTTGTAAACATTTGTCTCTGCATCTGTTGTGTTTGCACTAAATATAGGTGAACTGGTGGGGTTCTATTTACTGCGGCCATATGGTGCCTGTTACAAAATGATACAAAAGTGGCTTTCAGTAACAGTTTAATTTTTAAGAAGTTTTTCTAAAACAACTCCAGCTGTTCATAAGCATATATTTTAGGAGCTAGAACAGTTTGAAGAAAAAGTTTGAAATAAATTTATCAAGCATCTTACCCATTCATACCCCAGAAATGTATCTCCCTAAGTTTGAACTTAATTCAAATTTTATTTTTAAAAAATCCAAAAATGAGACATAGTAATAAGGGATTTCAGGCTCAGTGAAACTATAGTTCTACTGCATCAATCTACATTCAACAAAGAGAGCAACCATTTCAAAAACAAGACAACACCAAAACAGACTTCCCCAACCACCACTTTGTTCCCAACTTTTAAAATTATTTATTAAAATATTTATACCTTGACTGATATGGGAGGATCTCAAGGTGGCATACAGTATAATCTGTTTGGAAAAGTTTTAAATCATACAAATAATTTTTTAAAGTTAAAAGTATATTAAACCATTTAACACCTAAAATAGATTTTTTAACTTGCATTAAATGTTTCTAACATGTCACTGGCATTTTATAAAATCTAAATGGAAAATATGGAAAACAGAAGGTGGACTGTGTGCAACCCATGTCTTCTTCTATCTCTATGGGACTTGTAGAGATGGAATGTTTATATTAATATTGAACGTAGTACATTCTTACTGTTAGTAGCCAAGCCATTTCAAGATTAGGACAATAACAGGCTAGCAAGTTCCTTTTATGGAATAGTAAGAGAGCCACATGCATACTGAACCCATGCATTTTGCGGCTGTTGAAAAGGAAGGGGGGGCTATTGAATGCTTCACTACAGCAAGGCAGATTTCCATCTTGTTTTTGTTTTTTTTTAAAGGCTGTGATGAGGCCAGTGGCATCACTGGGGGAGTGCAGGGGTGCAAACTGCATCAGGTGACACCCTAAGGGGGTTGACACCACTGCTCTCAAACAACTCTTTTTTGGAAGATATGGGCAGTGGCATTCACCTGTTTCCCATTAAAATGCTGAAGAGAGAGGGTAAAGCTCAGTGGGAGGAGAAAGGAGAGGTCCCAGGTTGGTGTTTGGTTTTTTTAATTATTTAAATTTTCTTTAAAACATCACCTTTTACCAGATTTTCACTTCAACCACATGAAACTATGCATATGTAAATGCATTGAGGTGGTGCGTGTGATATTGTAATTTACAGGTATAATTTTAAATTTGCTAGTTGTTTTATGTCACAACTATTACTATGACATTGAGTGATATGCAGGAATTATCATTAATGAGTAACAGTAGTACAAAAGCCATTACTAAAGATTCAGTATGGTGTGGTAAGGGGAATGACATCATGAGTTATTGCACCAAGTGATGCTAACCCTAGTGATGCCACTGGAAAAGGCCATTATTTTAAAAAATCCCTCCTGGTTTCCACCATATTGGAGAACTATTGGCCAGTCTTTAATTTACCTTTTAGGGGTAAAGTATTGGAGCTTGTGACAGCCTCCCATCTCCAGGAGTTCCGAGATGAAATTGATTATCTAGATCCATTTCAATCTAGCTTCAGATCTGGCTAAGGGACAGAGGCAGGTTTGGTTGCCTTGGTAGATGACCTACACAATAGAACTAGACAGAAGGAGTGCGTCCCTGTTGGTTCTGCTGGATCTCTCAGTGACTTTTGATACCATTTGTCCCATAATATTCTTCTAGGTTGCCTCTCTCAGATGGGGCTCAGTGGTACTGTTTTAAAGTGGCTGCAGTCTTGCTTGGAAGGGCAGACATAGAAGCTGGTGCTGGGAAATGCATATTCTATCTGGTGGTGTCCCTCAGGGCTCAGTTCTGTCCCCCATGCTACAAAAATGTACATGAAACTACTGTGAGGGGTCAGCTGGGCCTTTTTTAAAATATTGTAAACTGCCTTGAATCCAATTTTGGAAAAAAGGCAGACTATAAAGTCAATAAATAAATAAATAAATAAATAGTGAGCAATTTTCAACCTCTTCCCCATTATTACACAGACACAAAACATAATAGAAATTGTAGCCAATTTAAAATGGTTGTTAGATGTGTGTTTTACCTTACCTTTTTAACACACATCTAAAAACCATTTTAGGTTGTCAAGGTTGTCAAGTCATGCTCATCTCCGTTACTAAGCCAAAGAGCCCGCATTGTCAGAGACTACTCTGAGATCATGTGGCCAGCATGAGTGCACAGAATGCTGTTTACCTTCCCACCAAAGTGATACCTATTTATCTACTTGATTTGCATGCTTTTTTAAATAAATGTTATTGCAAATATAAAAACAGCACATATAAACATACAAACATACAAAAACATACAGAAAAAAATACACTATACATGTAAACACTTATGACATGCAATATAATCAAACTGAAAAGCACAACAGCAAGAGGGAAAAAAAGAAAAAAAGAAAAAATAATAAAAAAAGATATTAGAATGAAAAAAACTTTAAAAAAAAAAACATCTAACCTAGGGATTAAATAATTCATAACTTATAACTAATTCCATCCAAATTCAACATATACATCGTGCATTAAATTAATGGCTATTATAAAGTGGTTCTAAAGTATATTAATCAATCTGAAACTTCAACATCCGAATTCCATACATATACTAAATATTTTCAATAATTAATATAATAATTCTACTAGAAATAATATTAATTAAATATAATTTAACAATGAAATACCAATATTAGGAATATTATTCATTGACTTGTTTGATTAAAGTAATTATTTACTAAAGCTATACTATATATCTCAATATTTCATGCCTGGTGTACTAAAATCTATTTATTTACCTTTCATTTTAGCCATGCATTTCAGTAGTGAATAAATCAGTATAATCTTAATTTTAATTAAGGTCATGGGTCAGTAATAGAATAACTAATTCCATTAGTGATTTGTTCGAAACAAAATCTTGAACGTGCTTTATTACTTATGTCATATTTTTTCATACAACAATACCACGGAGTCCAAATTTTATAAAAAATCAGATAGCAGAATATCCCGGGTTAAATATGTTAATTTTTCTATCTCATATAAATCATATACTTTCAATTTCCATTTTTCAATTGGTGGAATTTCTTTTTTTTTTTTAAGTATTTTGCATATAATATTCTTGCAGCATGATTTGCATGCTTTTGAACTGCTAATTTGGCAGAAGCTGGGACTAGTGTTGGGAGCTCACCCCATCATGCAGCACCCAGGCCTCGATTGCCAACCTGCCAACCTTGCAATCGACAGAGTCAGCGTCTTACCTGTTTGAGCCACCACACAAGTATATATGAGTTGAAAGTCTGGCATGGCAAACGTAAGGGTTGAAAATAAGGATGGGGTTTTGGGAGCCAAAAGGTTCTCTGAAAATTATACCCAAGTGAAGAAGGGCTATTTCCTCATTTGAAAAAAATATGTGCTCATAAAAATGTTTTCCAATTTGAGCAAATTGCTACTGTTGAGGTAGGAAATTTCAATGAGAAGACGGCCCATGGGAAAGCATTAAACTTTCCCTACCCCATGTTTGATGGTACCTAATGATATAGCTCAGGCCCTCAAAACCCATTGAGAAACCCATTCCTCCATAGGAAAAAAAACCTGTCTCCATTCCTTTTAGTTTAAGAATCTTTTTTTTATTGTAGAGTTAAAGGATTAGGTCTGAGTTTTTTGTCTTTATATTATAAAAGGCAATTTTCCTAATATTGTTCAATAATTCAGTCTCTTTTTCTGAATCTATTTGCTGGGCATGGATAGATGCAGGATTTGAGCTGAGGCAGTCCAGCTGTTAAATACATTCAATATCATCCTCATTCCTCATTCCTTGACCTAGTTTTCACAGAGATGGTAAACGTTTGTCCGGACTGTCCTATTTAAGACTCCAAGCAGTGACTCATGTGTTTGAATGCTTCCCCATGATGAAATATTTAATTTGTGTAGAAAACTACATATTCTGGAGAAGTCTAGCCAGGTCTGTTCCTTGACATATTGTATATTTGTTTAAATATGTCTATCCTGCCTTTTATCATAGGATCTATTCAGTTCTCAGGCAGTATGTATAAGTAGATGTACTTCTTCAAGTATTGGGGTCTTAGGCCATTTAGGGGTTTAAATGTCATCACCAGCACCTTGATTTCACACCACATGTGAACTGGCAGCCAGAGCAGCTCCTTTAAGACTGGTATTACATGCAGTCAGTATGATAACCCAGTCCGTAGTCTTGCTGATATATTTTGCACTAGCTGTAACCTCTGAGTCATCTTCAAAGGCATGTTGCAGCTGTCTAATTGGGAAATTACCAATACATGGATTATTAGATCACTATATGAAGAGGAAGGGTGTTTTTTTTTTAGTTTTTCTATGGAACAATGCCCTAAATACAATTGTTTTTCCCAACTACAAGGATGATCTCAAGGGGCATCCAGTTCAACCCCTTGCCATGCAGGAACTCATCATCAAAGCACTCCCAACAGAAGACCATCCAACCTCTGTTTAAAAACCTCCAAAGAACAAAACTCCACCACTTTCTGAGGGAGTGTGTTCAACAGTCAAACAGCTCTTACTGTCAGAAAACTCTTCCTAATGTTGAGGTGGAGTCTCTTTTCCTGTAGTTTGCATCCATTTCTCTGGTTCCTATTCTCTGTAGCAGCAGAAAACAACCTTGCTCCATCCTCAATATGACACCCTTCAAATATTTTAAAAGGACTATCATATCACCTCTTAACTATCTCTTCTACAGCATACCCAGCTTCCCAAGTCATTCCTTATAGGGCATGGTTCAGACTCTTCACCATTTTGGTTACCCACCTCTGGAAATGTTCCAACGTGTCAATAAACCCACTGAATTAAAAGATCTTACATAAGTATAACTTGTGAACATACCATCGATTCAATGGGGCTGCTCTAGTTGTCATTAACAAATGTAGTTTTGTGAGCTCCCTCCTATAGCCAAGAAATAGGTTAACCTATATCTATATGAAGGGGGGGGATATTAAGCATCATTTCACATATAGTACAGTAATTCTTAGTCTATAACTGTACATATTTCCAATCACTTTAGTGGGTTTATAGTGAAAACCAACACCTACAGCAATCTAGGCTACAATCCTATGTGCAATATTGCATTTGAGTAAGCCATGTTTAAAATAATAGATTATTGGATAATGCACTGGTGGATGTGTAGTTCCAGATTTTAAACTGTGACTTACTAGTTGTCTCCACAGACATCATTATCAAAATAACACAAAAATCCCAAAGGCCGTTTCCAGGGTGGAAGAGATTCCAAAATTAAATGACATTATTGTGACACTCTCATCTGATAGATCTTTCTTCACGGAACCTTTCCAAACAAAAAATTGTTATATATTCAGATATTCATTTGGAAAGTGTCTGTGAAGAGAGAGGGTAATAATATAGTATTATTCTACAACGCAAAAGTACATTGGTGACAAATGTGTTTCGTAAAGGTTTTCATATGGATTAATTGGTCAAGGCAAGAAACATGTATCATCATTTTTACTGGAGATAATAAAATACCTTCAGCTGTAAGACTCTAATAAAACATTTAGTGTTTAAAAATCTGCAAGTCCGTTGATGAAGCCAGTTGTGAATCTTGAAAGGTCATCTATAAATATCTCACTCTAATATCACAATGGCTTAGAACAGCTGCATAATAAGTACACGCCTCGTCTGTCAAGGTTTTCTTTTCATTCATTTAACAAACTAATAATTTCTTAATGTATTAATTTCCTTACTCTAAGTGCTTTCTTTGTCATTCTTCTTATTTATTTCCCCAATTATTGACTGTAAACTGAAGACTGGACTTTCAATGCTTTCATAGCCATTTTCCAAATACAATGCTTCCATACGAAAATGCTACCAATAATGTGGAGTACAAATGAAATATGGAGTTTAAAAAGAAAAGAAGACAAGCAAAGAGCTCCACAAATAAAAATCTCTATGGTGGTAATAGCAATAGCATTCATAATGGTAGCAATCATAGTAGTAATATAAAACCACAGTATTACAATATACCACACTACTTTCTCCACACCTTTCAGTATTTCATCTTACTTGCAACAACAGCTAATGAAAGAGTAGCTGCTCACTTAATAAATCCAAAAATTATTTATCTCTCTCATATAATAACATCCTAGGATATATGCTTCCTTTCCAACTGACAATATGTCAGTATATATTTTTGATATATTCTGATAAAATTACAATGCCTAGTCACTTGCCTAGCAAGGCAAGACAACCAAAGATTTTTGCAGACTGATGTGGCAAATGCTGTTTCCCTAGACAAGCTTCATGCCACCCAAAGCCAGCCATGTTTTTTTCAACCATTAAAATAGGAAATTCTATGAAAACTTCCCACCTATTGCAATAAGAATATTTGCTTATTTAATTTATATTTTAACTTTCTCCCATTGAATTAGCACAGTGTAGTAGTCTGAGTGTTGGATTAGGACTTTGGAGACCAGGGTTCAAATCCCAACTCATCCATGTAATCCCACTGGGTGACCTTGGGCAAGTCACACACTCTTAGCCTGAGAGGATGGCAATGGCAAGCCCCCTGAAGAAACTTACAAAGAAAACCCCATGATAGGATCACCTTAGGGCACAACAACAACAATAACAACAACCTTTCTCCCAATAGGACATAAGGCAGCTTACAATTTGAGATAAAGCAAAATACAGTTAAAATAAAGAATAGTACAATTTTTAAAGAAAAACAAGCAAAGACAATAACATCAAAATATTGATTTAAAACACTTTTTTTAAAAAAGTTAATGTATTATAATAATAATAATAATAATAATAATAAGTTTTATTTATAACCCGCCCCTCTGCTCGGCAATCGGGGTGGCTTACAGCAAGTTAAAAAATACAACAGTTAAAACATTCCATCATCCCACGCCCTCCACCCCCAACCCCAAACCCTCCTACACCTTAAAACTAAATTAAACTATTGTAAAATTAAAATTAATTCAATCTTAAAATATTAAAACCAGTTGGCATACATATCATGGCTGCCAGAGGGGTGAAAACGGCGGATCACCTCCATTTGGCCAGGCAGTTATTCCGGGAAGGCCTGCCGGAAGAGATCCGTCTTTACTGCCTTTTTAAAGGCAGCAAGAGAGGTAATAAGAAGGATCTCATCCAGCAGGCCATTCCACAGTCTGGGGGCAGTCAATGATAAAAATACAAATAGTTCAGCATACCACAATTAAAAAACTTTCTGCATCAGACACTTAATAATCAAAAGCCTATGTGAACAGATAGGGTTTTGCTGCTGATGGTAAGAGATCAGAAAAGGAACCAACCTACTTTCCCATAATAGGGAAGCTAGGGAGCAGCCACCAAGAAGACTGCCTCCATGCCCTGGAATGGTGGTGAGATCAGAAGAAAGTCCTCTTCCAAGGATCTTAAAACTTGGGAAGGCTCATACTGGGAGATACTGTCTTTTTTTAAAAAAAAAAAAATTATCATCCTTGTTGTTGTGTTAAGGGGAGAAATGTTATAGAATTTACTGATATAATTGTCATGAGATAATTAAAAATTTACTGTTCTTGGGGATGAGTAACAGCCAAGGCACATTAATTTCATAGCTTCAATGGTTGGCTTTTAATTTTTTTTAAAAAAAAAAAAAGATGTATATCAGCAATTAATCATAAGAGCTGAGTCATTTTCGCCCTTTACAATTTGTATGATTTTTAAAATATATATATAATTTGTTTTTGGCACCCAAACAATGGTTGTTTTAATTACAGTAAGGTTGCATGAGAGTTAACCAGCCCTCAGTGAAGCCTTCTATGAATATCCCCCCCCGCCCCCGTTAGATTACAGCTAATTGATTTGTTGTCTAATTTGCCTTTTACTGAATATGGTGTAAATGAGTTTAAAGAAAGATGACTGTATTGTAATCAAACATTCATTAGCAATTGGTATTTTATGGACCTTTCATAAAAGAGTAAGGGGGGTTGCAGACTGCCAGAAATAGTGCAAATTGAGTCCACTTTTAGGGTTAGGGTTAGGGCTAGGGAATCATGGGAACTGTATTTTATTGTGGCACCAGAGCTCTCTGACAGAGAAGGCTCAATGTCTCAGGGAAAAAAAACAATTCCCATGATTCCCTAGCACTAACCCTAACCCTAAAATTGGACTCAATTTGCACTATTTCTGGCAATCTGCAAGCCCCCTAAACCTCTTTTGTATACCACATGAAACTCTAGGCCCTTTGAGCCTTGCTGTTACTAATCTCATAATCAAGTCCCCATGACATTCTTGCAAGCAAGTTGGTAAAATGTGGGCTAGACA
>CM034708.1:99402400-99431440 GCA_020142125.1 Phrynosoma platyrhinos
CTGGAGCGCGGCCGCCTTCTTGCCGCTGCCGCCGCTGCCGCCGCTACCTACATTTTTAAGCATACGTGATTACATTGTCAGAAAATGGACAGATTTTAGGTGGTTTATGTTCTAGAACTCATTAAGAATTAGTCAATAAAATGAAGAGGCAAAACAGACAGGGGCAGCTTAATGCCACCCCTTTGAGTGCTGGGTTGGGGCCACAGCAACCACACACCATGCCTCCAATCCAATGTTTTCCCGGTGCAAAAAGAAGTGGCAGAAAGCTGCTCCTTTTTCTGCCTGAAAAAAGGAGATTTTTCCACTGCAGCAGTGGTTTTTCAGTGCTCCAGCAGCATGCAGCATGTAAACGCCGCACTGCCAGGGTGCAACAATGCTGCCCACTGTGTGGTCAGTGGGGCGGTGTGACACTGGCTTCCCAGAATCTTGGGGCATGTGTCAGGCATATGCCACACCCCCAAGCCACTGTTGGTCTGTTTTTAGACCCTTAGAGATCCCTTGGTGATATTTTTATTTAAAAGTGAAGACAGAGATTCACAACATAAATAGTTTACCGCAATATTATGTGCAACAAGCTAGAGGCTGCAAAACAATGGAAATATTTACAGTACAAAATTGAACAGACAGAATTTGGTCCAGAGCCTTAAATGAAAAGTTAACATACCAAATTAAGGAAGAAGAGAAATAACTTCAGATAGATCTGAATCAGTATGGTAGCCATTCACCAGTTTTGACAGTTCAAATAATGGAGAATGTATCCAATGGCTAATGCTTTGAAATTTTTAAGAAACAGTTTTTGAAACAAGGATATCACCATGGGACAAAACAGACTGTCAAGAAATGCCAGCCTCGGGGTGGCGTGGGGCCGTGGCGTATACATGGCACATGCCCTGATGCCACCCCCAAGCCAGCATCATGCTGCTCCTCTGACCACATAGTGGGCAGCATCACAGCATTTCAGTGGCACAGCTTTTACATGATCTCTGTGGCAAAAATGCCAAAAAGCCGCCACCATAGCAAAGCTGGCTTTTTTCGCCACTTCTTTCCGGACTGCAAAAACACTAGATCAGAGTCATGGCATGTGGTTGCCATGGCCCCAATCCAGCACTCAAAGGGGCAGCATAGAGCCAGACTTTCAGGGTGGTCTGTTTCATCCCCAAGACTCTTGGAATAAATATGCAAGACAGTTACATCACACATTAGGTAACTAGAAGATGGGGGATGGTGAATGGATAAAATGGGTAGAATGTTGTAATGATAAGGGTGTCATCCATTCTGTTTTGCTTAATAAAATTGTGGCCTGTTTGCAGTAGGCTCTTTCTTGATGAAACTGTGGATTTTAAAAACTGAACAAAGATTTGAAATTGGCTTGTTTTTGTTTGTCTCACTAAACATAATTCAGTTAGTTAGATTACACAGATCTGGTACAGGGTTGTCACTAGGAGGTGCAGGGCATGCAGACCCCACCAGATGATACCCTTAAGGGGTCATACCACTGCTCCCCAATCATCTGTCTTTTGGCAGAAACATGTAGTGGTGTTGACCAGCATCTCTTTAAAACGTTGGTGCTCTGTGGAAGAGATGGTGTGATTGGGCAGGTGTTTTTTAAATATATATATATATATATATATATATATATATATATATATATATATTCTTTTAAATTTTTGTTTAAAACACCACATCCTACCAAATTTTCACTTTAACCACATGAAAATGCATGAAAACACATGTAAATACATTTAGGCTGTGCATAAGATATTGTAATTTAAAGGTATACTTTTAATTTTACTAGTTGTTTATGTCACAACTATTGCCATTACATTCAGTGATATACAGGAATTACGATTTATGACTAACATTAGTACTGAAAACATTACTAAGTATTCTGCATGGTACAGTATGGCAGGAGGTCAATGGGGGGGGTGATATAATGAGTTATCACACCAGGTGATACCCACCTTAGTGATGCCACTGAACTTATAAATAGTCTTACTTCCATACTAGAACAGTTCACACATTGCTTTTGTTCGATTAACTAAAAGTGAAATTAAAATTAGGTAGCACAGAGGATTTCATATCAACCTCTTCCTGTTCACCATGGCCAAGATTCTTCTATTCTTTTTGCATAGTGTAAAGTTCTGCACAGCATAGGTCCCTTCTAATGCTGATTCAAAACTTCTTCAAAGCTTCTTCTAGATTCATATGCTTTCTTACAATTCAAGCTGATTTAGTGGTTTGTCATATCAGTAGTCTCTATAGATTATCCCAGTTTCTCTTCCTTTGAAGAGGGAAGCTTTAATGATGGATTAATGCTTTGTTTGTTTGTTTGTTTATTTTGAGGGACATTTTGTTGTTTTTTCTTTAAAATTGCTATTAATGGGAAACAAAGGGATAGCTGATTGTTCAATATTTATATGGCCCAAACTGCATATGACACAGCGCAGATCCTTAACAGAACTTTCTCACTTTTCTCTTCCTAATACAGGGAAATAGATACCATGGGCCCACTGCATCAGCAGGCTAGCATTCTGCAGATTTGACTATCCACAGACTGCCACAGCCCATATTATTCAATACATGCAGATGTATAGATGCAGACACATACACGTCACCTCCCGTTGAATGATATGAGGCACAATCATCCATGTTTCTTCCCATCAGTGGAGAAGGGCAGTAACCAAACAGTGCTTTATGTTGTTTTCCCAAACTCCCAATGAGGAAAGGTCTGAGGTGTTCAGATCTTGCCCCCTTGCCCTGGACATACCAGGGCATAAGGCTCACAATGCACACAATTTCCAAGTCAGAAAGTGTCATGTGGAAGAATATTTAAGTCCTGCTACTGCTCTAAAGAATTTGGTAGCTCTCCACAGTTGCCTTTTAGTACAACCTGCCACCCAAACAAATATATAATCCATGATCTCTTCTGTTTCATATTATCTACCCATGTATATTTACTATTATCAGTATATATATCACTAAACAGAGCTGAAATCCTATACATATTTAGTTGGAGTAATAAATTGATTGTGTTGGGAATTGTTTCTGAGCAGCCATGTGTAGGATTGCACTGTAAAGAACTCCACTGTGTGTATGTTGGTACATTAATTTTACACAGCATCAAGGCTTGTATAGCCATTTCCCGTTTTGTTTGATTCAATAAGGATCTTGTCTAATTTTAATATATATTTCAATTAAAATTAATTATAGTGTGTATTGGAATTTGTGGTTATAATTTATATTTTCTGCTTTTAAGTGTCAGTCACTCATTAGTTTTCTAAATAACAAGGAGCCCTCTCAGTCAGTTGGCATTTTCTTCTGTTTTAATTGCCTGCTGTGATATAATTATTGTGACATTTGGGGATGTTTTTAACATCCTGAATTAAATATTCTGACATCCCACAGAGCACTTCATGAAAACAGTCAAACTGTATTTGAGTCATTAGCAATCTACAGCTGTCCCTTAGTATCAAAATTATTTTTGACATAAAAATATGGCTGAAATATGGAAGACATGTAAAGCATTTAACCATTTTATTTATTGGACAAAATTTATCTGAGAAATACTTGATGTTATTGGAATTGTTTTAATTTGCCAGGGTCATCTTCTTCATTTGCATATTGTCATAATAACAATGATTTATTTAAATATTATTATCTCACAGTCAGCACACCTATCGGTGTGATTCTTGGGTCACGGTCAAATCTTACTGAACCACCATAGATTGTTGACAGTGGAGATACTGCTTACAGGTAATCTTTCTTCCAAAGGGAACAATGCAAATCTGTCTTATTTTTCTCTATACAATCCAATCTCTCTTCAACCTTGTGCAGGTGGCCACCTATTCTACACTTGCCTTGCAGCCAAACTGTGCTTCTTCCCCATTATGTATAGATGCTAATTTCTTGCATGTATACTGTTTCCACAGGCGGAAAAAGCATGCCTCACTTGGCAAAGCTAGAAACCCTCTAAGGGCATATCTACTCTGTAGAAATAATGTAGTTTGACACCATTTTAACTGCCATGGCACCATCCTACAGAATCCTGGGATTAGTAGTTTTGTGAGGCACCAGCAGTCTTTGGCCAGGAGAATAAAGACCTTGTAAAACGACAAATCCCAGGATGCTATAGAATGGAGCAACACAGGACTTAAAAGTGGTGTCAAACTGCATTATTTCTACGGTATAGATGTACCCTGAGAGTTCATTCCATCATAGACATCTGGAAGACTTCTCCTGCTCTATTTCTCCTCCCTTCTCTGCCATTTCATGTGCAAAAGACATAAGGACAAAAGAATTAGCAAGAAAGAGAAAAAAAATCAGCAAAATGTCATAGGGATGTCATATCGAGGAGGGAACAAGCTTGTTTTCTGCTGCTCTAGAGACTAGGACCCGAAACAATGGATGCAAGCTGCAAAAAAAGAGATTCCACCTCAACATTAGGAGGAACTTCCTGACACTAAGGGCGGTTCGACAGTGGAACACACTCCCTCGGAGAGTAGTGGAGTCTCCTTCCTTGGAGGTCTTTAAGCAGAGGCTGGATGCTTTGATTGGGAGTTCCTGCATGGCAGGGGGTTGGACTGGATGGCCCTTGTGGTCTCTTTCAACTCTATGATTCTATGATTCTATGAAGGTTACAGAGTAGCTGTTAAAATGACTATGTAGAATAGAAATGGTTGACAGAGAGTTTAAATGGACTGACACATCATTAGAAGAGAGGACTCTTCAGAAAAAACAATAATGCTGGGAAAGGTGGAGGGAAGTAGGAAGAGAGGAAGGCCACATGCTAGATGGATGGACTCTATTAAGGAGGTCATGGGTATGGGGTTGCAAGAATTAAGCAGAATGATGGAGGACAGTGGGTCTTGCAGATCAAGCCGGAAACCTCCCTGGAAGCCAAGATGACCAAACTGAGGCTGTTGTACTTCAGACACCTCATGAGAAGAGAGGACTGATTGGCAAAATAATAATAATAATAATAATAATAATAATAATAATAATAATAATAATGCTGGAAAAGGTAGAGAAAAGTAGGAAGAGAGGAAAACCACATGCCAGATGGATAGACTCTATTAAGGAGGTCATCATGGGTATTAAGGGGTTTCAGGAATTAAACAGAGCAGTGGAGGACAGAGGGTCTTGCAGATGTCTCATCCATAGGGTTGTCATGAATTGAGATCAACTCAAGGGCAGTTAACAAAAACAACTCTCAGCAGAGCTGATGGAATACCCCTGCTTCCCATTTCTCCCTCTCACCTGCAGCCAAAAGCGCATTCAAAGTTGTTTCCATGTATTACCTCAGACATCCTCAGATGCCCTGTAAGGGAGGTTGTTGTGGATGGGGTATGGGTCAATAAACAGTGCCTTGCTTAAGGCCATCCGGTCACTTCATTGCAGAAATTAGATTTCAAGAGGAGATTTTCTTGAGTGACAAGACATGGATGGATTCACTGCCTCATGACATAGGAGGCACCAATCACCAGTGGGGTTTACCCATCTACACACATTTCTTTAACTTGACCTCTGCTGAATTTTGCACATACTGGCAGTTCACTGTTCTGTTGGTATTGTGTGCCTCCAAGTCATTTATGGCAACCCTAAGGAAAACTTATCATAGGGTTTTCTTGGCAGGTTTCTTCAGAGGCAGTTTGCCATTGCTATTCTCTGAGGCTGAGAGAGTGTGAGCTGCCAAAGGTCACCCAGTGGTTTTTATGCTTGTGTGGAGATTTGAACCCTGGTCTCCAGAGTTGTAGACCAATGCTAAAACCACTACACCATGCTGACTTTCATATCCATGCATTATTTTTGTTGCTACTTTAATGTTATTTTTATGTGCCTTTGTGTTTGCTTTACAGTAAATTAAAGAATATTGGAAATATTGTTATAGAAAGACAACAGAGACAATTTAAAAATATAGACTTTTAAAATTATACACCACTGGTAAGGTGAGAAGAAAAAGGTTCTCCTCAAATTCAGCCCTAACACAGAGAGATTCACTCACACCATTCAGGTTATAAGGGGCAAACAAGGACCATTGTGGGTAGATAATGACAAGTTTAATTTTTAAAAAAGTTATAGAGTTCTAAAATATTAACTCTGAAATGGTAAGCGTAACTTAACTTTTGAAGAAAGTCTTGTGGCATCTTTCTTAACGTTATTCTTATATGCTTTTATGGGGGGGACAGGGATCTGCTTTTAACATGATAGAAACCCTTATGATTTGAAAGTTAAAATTATCTTTGTTAGTGTTACAATGTGCCTTTGCAAACACCAGGGCTCTTCCCTATGTGTCTGGAACACTTATATATGTAGTATGAAGGAACATTAATGATTCAAAGGAATGTCTGGATACTGGATTTTTAAAAAAATAATAAATAAATAAAAACCTATGTAAGCTTTCTTTGGATAGCACTCATTTGTCCCTGGTTAACATAGACATATAAGGCTTTGTTTATAAGAATTAATAATCTGAATTCAGTCCTTGGATAAACTGTTTATGTGAAAGTTCTCCAGAGCAAAGGTATTTTTCCAGTGTGTTGCATAAGCTGACATCTTAAAATAAGATTGTGAGTGTGCATGTATTAGATAATATGAGACAAACACAACCAAATAGCTCTGCTCCTTTCTCAAGACTGGTATGGTGGGTGGAAAAACACATAGAGATGGATGAGCTCACCTCAAGCTCATTTCCCAAGGTTTTTTTGCAGGGAGAATTTCATTAGTTTTCTGAGATAGCATAAGACAGTATTCCCCTTCTCCCCACAGGAAAGTTAATAATGGCAAGGAAGATGTTGCAGCAGTAGTAGAAACCTCATCTTTAAGGCCCAGACTTTGGTGGAGGGAGTCTAGAAAATTTGGCTGGGACAATAGGGAGCTTATTGCACCACTAAATAAAGTCCCGAATTCAATATTAATTCAGGCTGCATCCAGACCCTATTGCAGCGATTTTGCCACCAAAACTGCTGACCAGGTCCAGCCCAGGTCCAGCCCTGGTTCCAGGAGCACACCAGCAACCATTTTTTAAAGTCAGAAAACTCCAGGTTTTGAACCCGGACCCAGGCTGAACCCAGGTTGGATGCGGGCGGCAGTTTCAGCTCTGGATGCAGCCCAAATTAAGATTTAATTTGGGACAGATAAAATGCTTTATTTTAGCAGTGCAATAAGCTCCTAAACTAGTGTAAAAATGATTGTCCAAGCTGTTGTACTTTCTCAGAGGTTGTGTAAAAGCAATTCCTCATGCAGCCAATTGTTCCATAAGCAGCTCTCACACACACATTTCACTCGATGGAGAGGGATCTATTTCACTCACCATGATGAGGACAACTGTAGGATCCAGTATAACTTTTTATACTATGGCAAAAGTATACAGGATCTTAGTTTTTATTTATTTTATATAAAAACTTGTATCTTGTCCTACTAGTATTTACACACCTCTTTGCAGTTGTTGATTTTAACTACTCTTAAAACCACACATTATTAACTATAGCAGACGATAAAACCAATAATAAACAAAATGGAATACAAGAAAAGAACAACTTAATCAAAACAGAATAATACATATAGAATTGTTGACCAGACTCATGAAGTGAACATCTGTCTGAACAAGACAGTTTTTGTCACAGTGTAATGTACAGTCAGAGAGTCTGCCAATGTAGTATCTTGCAAAAGATAGCCCAAAGCTTAGTTTCAGCTACAGAACAGGCTCTTCTTCCTGTTCTTGTCAACCAGGCTTCCATCATAGTTGGGACACAAAAAAGGGCTTCATCATCAGGTATGGGAACAGATGGTTCTAAGGTATTCTGGACCGCATCCATTTAGTGCCTTAAAGGTAATTACCAATACTTGGTAACAGCATGAGGGATTATATTTCACATATACCTTGGATAATGGAGCTCACCAAAGAATTTCAGAAGAAAATCAACCTGTACAGATTATAACAAAGACTTTGATTGTACAGGTCATGAAAAACTATGGATCATCCTTAAAGAACTGGGTGTGCGACAACATTTAATTGTCCTGATGCATAACCTGTACCCAGAATAAGAGGCTACCATTAGGACAGAATACAGAATTCATGTTATAAACCAACCTGGGCACAAAATGCTATTTGAAAACACTGAAACTCTGGACCATGCCAACAACTATCAGGTCAGAATGCACAGGGAAGCCATTGAAATCCACAAACACCTAGACAATTTCAACAGGAAAGAAGAAACCCTGAAAGAAAAACAAAGGAGGGATTCAGACAGGTGGCCATGGACCATCCTGGGAAGCGGAAGATTGGAGCCAAGGCTGCCTCATGCCTCAGCCCCAATCCCTTCTGCCAGCCCTGAAAGCCAGCAGAAAGGATGCATCAAGAGCCGCCATACTGCTCTTCTGCATGTCTTCCGGAGCAGCACATCAAGACGTCTTGACAGCACATGCCGTGAGTAATGGCATGCACCATCATGACGTCCCCGGGGAGGGGTTGGGGCACCCAGCATGTGGCTGTTCCTCCCTTTCCCTGCCTCCAAGACAGCGCAAAGCGCCATACGTAGAGGCCCAAAGTTTGGCTACCAGTTCTCAAAAACACCAAAATCAGGACTCAGCAAATCCAAATTAACTTCACCCAGTGTCAGAGGGTTTCCCAGCAGATAATGGACCATTAATTAAATAAATACTAATCCTCCTCGCATATCCTCCCACTCTGAGGCCTTGCCTCAACAGAAAAATACATAGATTTACATGCTAATTTACATGCTAATTTCCATCTGACAATAGACCATTAATTAAATAGACGCATATCCTTCCACCCAGAGGCCTTGCCTCAACAGAACAATACATAGATTTGCATGCTAATCCTCTCAACCAAGGGTCACACAGTATATATACCCCACACACCTCCATGCTACCATTCCCAGAAGATGCCAGCCACAGATGCAGGCAAAACATCAAGAATACATTCTTCTAGAATACAGCCTCACAGCCCAAAAAACAAAAAAACAAAACCCAAGAAATGGAATGGTTTCCAATTGGCAAGGGGGTCAGGCAAGGCTGCATTTTATCCCCATATCTGTTTAACTTGTATACTGAATGTATCATATGTAAAGCTGGATTAGACTCAGATGAAGGAGATATGAAAACTGGAGGAAGGAACATCAACAGTTTGAGATATGCAGGTGACATCATACTGCTAGCAGAAAATAGCAAAGGCTTGGAATGACTACTGTCAAAAAAGTCCAGGGGGTGCATCTACACTAGAAATAATGCAGTTTGAGTCTGTGGTTCATCCTATGGAATCCTAGGATTTGTAGTTTTGCAAGGTATTAAGCCTTCACTGTCAAAGAATGCTGGTGCCTCACAAAACTACAGATCTCAGGATTCTGTAGGATGGAGTCATGGCAGTTAAAGTGGTGTCATACTGTATTATTTCTATAGTGTTGATGCACTCAAGGAAGAAAGTGCAAAGGCAGATTTAAAGTGGAACATTATGAAAAAAAAATAATGAGCATGGATTATTGATATAACTTTGAAGTAGATGATGGAGAGATTGAAATAGTTCAACTTTTTCTGTACTTTGCCTCAGTTATATATCAGAATGAAGAAGGCATTATGCCTTTTTCCCAGTCAAGAAATCAGAAGACTACTTGGAAAGGCAGATATGAAGAAATTAGACAAGATCTTCAAATGTAAAGATATAACATTGAATACCAAAATAAGGATTCTCTATGCCATCATATCTCTGGTTTCTATGTATGGTTGTAAAAGCTGAACAGTGAAGTAAGCTGATTGGAAAAGATTCAATTAATTTGAAAGGCAGCATAGGAGGAGAGTTCTACAGATACTGTGGACTGCCAAAAATGCATCTTGGAGCAAATCAAGCCTGAACTCTCCCTAGAAGCCAAATTGACTAAACTAAGGGGGGCTGCAGACAGGTGGCTCTGGGTCACCCTGGGAAGCAGAGGATCGAGACCATGGCTACTGCATGCCGTTACCCTGATCCTCCCTTTAGCCACCCCAAAAAGAGCAGCAAAATGCCACTCCTTTCTGGGGTGGCAAAAGGGCACCCTAAGAGCCAGCATGTGGTTCTTTCTTGCACCTTCCAGCGCAGAGCATCAGGATGCTGCACTGGGAGGATGTCCTGATGCCACAGCATCAGGTAGTCATTGGGTTGGGGTTGGGGTGGCCTGCGTGCAGCTGCTCCTCCCCATCTCTGCCTCCAGGCCGGCCCTTTGGCTGGTCTTCAGAAGCCCTAAGACTCTTATACTTTGGATATATCATGAGAAAACATGACTCATTAGAAAAGACAATAATGCCTGGAAAGATAGAAGGCAGTAAGAAAAGAGGAAGGTAAATAGACTCAGGAGAGAAGCAGACAGGTGGCCCTGGGCTGCCCCCGAAACTGGAGGATCGAGGCCGAGGCTGCCGAACACCTCAGCCTCGATCCTCCCTTTCACTGCCTGCAAAAGAAGTGCTAAAATAGCGCTCTTTCTGCAAGTCGCGAAAGGGGTGCCGCAAATCCTAACCCTTAAAGTGGACTCAATGTGCACCCTAGCACTAATCCTAACCCTTAAAGTGGACTCAATGTGCACTATTTCTGGCAGTCTGCAAAGGCCCAAAAGCATTATTGATAATACCCATAACAGAAGCATCCAGATGTAAAGCTGAGTCCAATAGGATCTTGAAACTTTGGACTTTATTCTTTGAGAGAACTATCATGTCATCCAAGAGAGATTGAATTCCTATTCCTGAGTCTATATGTCTCCTGACCTGGTACACCTGGTCATCCCAGCACTGACCTTCCTTCAGAATCACAGCTGATTTCCTGATAATAGTTAAAAAGGAGAAATAGAGCAATGTGTCATCTGCATTTTCATGACAAACACATAAAATTCCTAGAGAATCCCTCCTAGCAGTTTCACCTAGATATTAAATAGTATTAGAGACAAGTCCCACAGGAATCACACACCAGTCAAACAAATGTTCCCAGAAAATTGATTTTCTGAAAACAATCATTGTGAAAGGACTAGAATCACTGTAGAACAGCAACTTCCAAAATCATTTTTGCCAAGCTGCAAGTAGATACCACACCTCGGCCCCGCGGCACAGCTTCGCCGCCCCTGGAAGGAGCACTAAATTGGTGCTCCTTTCACAAGTTGCCAAAGGTGCGCCGCAAAAGGCTGGCAGCACACTTTCGGCGACTCTTCCGCTGCAGCGTGTATGGACGCTGCAGTGGGAGGTCCTCCTCAGAGCGCCAGCCGTGCGGAGGGCTGGCTGCTCCAAGGACGACCTGGGGAAGGGGTTGGGGCTCCCACCGTGCGGCTGCCCCTCCCCTTCCCTGCCCCCAAAACGGCTCTTTAAGCCGTCTGCTTCCCCCCTCAGTAGACCAACAGATTAATATTCTCAATTATAAATTAATTATGTTGATATCATCATGTAAATCCCCCTGTAAAATTAACAAATCTCATCATATTAGTATATTTTGAACCAATATTGTACTATAAGATGGAGTAGGCAAAATGTACCCTATAGGCTAATACAGCCCCCCCCCACCTACTTTGCAGCCTGCTCCCACTCTGATGTTTGGCAGGACAAAAACAAAACATGATGGTTATTGATGCCCCTGGAGAACTCCAGGAGCAGCATTTTTGTGCTTGGACAACTTGGACAACTTGGGAGCTGTACAAACCACATTTTTCTCCATCTGAAAAACCAGAAATCTGAATCTCCATCTGAAAAACCAGAAATAAAAAATTGAAGTAGACATCCAGTCACTTATGGTTTTGATTTCCCCCCAATTTTTGAGGGGGGCACTTTCGGGGATGGTGTGGCCTCTGACATATGCTGGGTGTGAAAATTTAACCCTAATTCCTGCCAAAGTTATCTGCCCCTTAGGCTGATGAAAAGCAAGGCCAGCTTGATACGTTTTGCTGCCTTTGCTGCTCATATGCCTGGCCACCATCCTGCTACTAAAAAAACCAAAATTGGTAAATTAAATGGTTGTTCATTTACTGATATTTATTGTTATTATTCTTATGGAATATTTATACCCCACTCTTCAACCAAAACACTATCACAGCAGCTTACAAATGACATCCAAATCAGCTGCCTGACGTTGCTTCTAAGATCAGGACTGGCATTGTTGGAAAGTTACATAAGCCACAAAACACATCCTCCTGATCTATGGTAACTTTTCTTTTAAAAAAAAGTCTGTTTCTGATTTTTACTCTTCCAAGAAGTTACGTAGTCATTTGGATAAATACTTCCCTAGGTATTGTCAACAGTCTGTTACATGTAGACACAGTTGCTGAAAAAATAGAAAAAGAAGCTGCAGTTGCTTACAAGCAAACAAAATGCCTCAGAACATGCCACCTCAGTATTTCATTAAGTTAAAAGAAAATATTGTATGTACAATTTTTTTCATTAGGGGGCATTTTGGAGGCTGATGTGGCCTGCTTCCCCATCTGATCATTCCATTCACTTAGCACTTCTGACACAACGTGAGTATGTGAATAAGACAGGTTGAGAAATGAATTCATAATATATCTTGATACTTGACATGAGCCTTTCCAGGCCTGTGCATTAACTAATAATATTTGGATAAGATTTTCAGGAATATTGGACCTTATACTCTGGTGAACCATATGTATGTTTTGCAAAGGTTCATGGCAACAGTTCCTTCACCTGTGATATTTCTGAAAAGTGGTCAGATGGATACAATGAGTGTGAACTTGATTCTTTTTGCTGTGGGAATCATCTTGATGGTGTTGTCACAAGTACAAACTATACATGAATACACACTTGTCCCACCCCATTCGCAGACTTCCCCTTCGCAGTTTTGAGTTTCCATGGATGGAAACCAAGAGGGATAAAATGGTATGCACAGGAGCACACTTCCATTATTTTAAATGGGGTTTGAATATCCATGATTTTTCTATTTCATGGGGGGTCTGGAACAGATCCCCTGCAAACTGGGAGGGACAACTGTACTTCAACTGGATAAAGTCTGGCCCCCAATGCAGCTCCATGTGTGTGTGTGTGTGTGTGCATGCGCCTTCAAGTTGCCTGTTGACTGATGGTGACCCCATAACTTCCATAGGTTTTTCTTAGGACGTTTTCACATGGGGCAAAAAAGGGAGTCATTCCTACCTCCATCCGGCCCCACTCCGGCTCCGTGCAGGAAAAGTTCACACAACGTCGCAGCAAGCCCCTCCTCATCCTTCGCCATCCCTGCACCATCCCTGCCTCACTCCGGGGTCTTGCTTGTCGTGTTCATACGACGTCGCAGCAAGCCCCGCCCCATCTTGCGCAATCCCTGCGCCATCCCTGCCGCTAGCCGGCTTTAGCCCCATCTTTTTAATTCCTTTTTTTAAAAGGAATTACAGGCGCTTCTGCCAGAGGCAATCAGGAGTCATTCCGGCGGCTGCTGTTTTCGCCGCCGGAATGACTCCTGATGGCTTCCAGGGGGCTTCCAGGCGGCTTTAGAGCCGCCTGTGTGAAAACGTCCCCTGACAAGGAATCTTCAGAGGTGGGTTTGCCAGTTCCTCCTCTGGAAAATAGCCTGCACCACTTGTTATTTGTAGGTGGTTTCCCATTTAAGCACTAACCAGGGCTGATCCTACTTAGCTCCCTATTCTGAAAAATTAACCCCAGTATAGAAAATTAATGCCCCAGAAGCCTCTATGTGGTGCAATTTGCTGGTGAAATGGGTTTCAGAAACTAGGTAAAACACTAGTTTCAGAAACTAGGTAAAACACTAAATTATGGATTAAACAAAACCATTAGGATCATATATACTTATCACTAAATCCACCTTATATATTACATGTCAAAGTTAAGCCCAGCACAGAGGCTACTGACCATGCATTCAAAAATGCATGGAAGGATAGTGCATGGATAGACCCCAATGTCTTTATCCATGCCAGCTTCATCCCCATGCTTTTATAGGCTGGGAAGAAGATATGATGTGGGTAGCTACATACATTCAGCCCCCATGCAATCAAGAACCCCAATACAAAAGGGTTTATAGGTAGAGTTTGTGGAAACAGAGACACCAGTGTAGGGCTTCATTTCCCCTCTATGCTGTTTTGCACAAGTGAAGGGTGACTATGAAACAGGCTTCTTTGTATATTATACTCCTGATAACATTTGGAATTTTGTTCCTTCAGAATATTGACTGTTAAATATAACAATGGCTTCCTTAAGGACGTTATCACATGGGGGAAATCTGCTGGTTAATCCACACAAATTCCAAACAGAAACTGGATTTGTGCCTCATGATTTCACACGACGTTGCACAGAAACTGGACAGAAACTGGTGTTATCCAACATCTTTTGAAATTCGGTAGTTTTGAGGAAATGCATTTGCGAAATTACAGTAATTTCGCATTTACCGTAATGTGAAAAGCAAATGTGCATTTGGGAGCATTTCCCTGCTTTTTCCCATGGTTCCATGGCGAGCATTTCTCTATCTGCGCATGTGCAAGAAGATCATTTCTAGTACATTTACGGGCTTTTCTCACTTGTGTGTGAATGTTAAATGCGCTTACTGTAATTTCGCAATTAAGGTAAATTGCAATGGAGATTCAAAGTATTAATTAGTTTGTTTAGGATGACAATGTACAAATTTATCAATATTTAGAAGAGGTTTTTTTTGTTTTTAGAAATAATTTTTAATGGCACGTTAAATTGATGGGATGTCTTTTGTTCTTTGTATCTTGTGCTATTTGTTTTTAAATGATTTTCTATTTTGATAAGCTGTTTGTCATGGCCTTTGGCTAGTACAATAAACATTTATTGATATGTGAAAATTAAGGTAAATACGTGTGAAAGCCATCTGCGGAATCAAGGTTTATTTTCGGTTTATTTTCGGAATGCCTCATTTCCACTTTATTATCGCTTTCTGGCCCACATGTGATAACGTCCTAAGTCAACCTTCATTTTCTTGGATCTCAGAGAGTTGCACTTCCTCTCAGTAAAAAGTAAAAAGAAAATATATATTGTTGCAGAGCCTTTAGTCCTTTTGTAAATTCATCACACATGTTCTAAAACCTATGCCAGCAGAAGAAAGAGGACATGCCAAGAGATGCATGTAAAGGAAAAGCTGCTCCTAACTGAATTTTCGTAATATGAGTCCAATAAAAGCTGGATACAGCTGATTATTCTATCACACATCTCTGTCTTCTAGAGTTCCTGGTTCAAGACCCTTAGCACAATTCAAGGATGGCTGTTTAAAAGCAATTTCCTATAAACACTTTTTAAGTCTGAACTTCTTCAGAGATTACATTTGGATAGCATTCTTGTCAACATCTGCTTCATAAGGTCATGCTTTACAGTGATAGAATTAATCTATTTACACTTCTAGCTTCAGAAAAAATAAATAGTCAGAAATATCCCTCAATATCTAGTATTGTAGGACATTTTGTTATAAAACATTTTATACCACATTTTGGCTCAAAATAATCCTTAGGTGGTTCACAATTATAGAAATAAAGACAATTAAAAATATCATTTTAAAGTCAGAAGAAAACAGACAAACCAAGCCATAACTAGATAAAATTAAAATACATTAAAAGCCCAGTGGAACAAAAAGCCCAGTGCCACAGAAAAGACCTTGTCCTATGTTTCCAGCAGCAGATTCCCACCCACACTTGTTTTGGTAATAGCGCCTCTGAAGATTATTGCTATTGACAGGCAATGCAAGACAGGATAGATTTTATGAGTAATCACCAATACCATAAATATAAGTGTATTAACAGTTAAGTGCAATTTTAATAAGATTGTTGTAATATGATTGGAAAAGAGCACTAGAAATTATTCTGGCTGCAGAATTTTAACTTGGCTGTAGTCTCCATACACTTTTCAAGGGCAACCCCATGTAGACTATTGTAGTATCCTGTCTGGATTCAATAAGCATATATATCTGTGGTCTGATCAGTTTTCTTTCTAGAGAGGTACCAATTGAAGCTGGGCCAAGGGTTTCCTGGTCAAACTACTTACTTCGCCAGAAAGGAGCAATAATGAGTGTAGGATCACTCTCAAACTGCTAACCCATTATATGAAAGGGAATCCTGCCCAGAACATTTCTGGATCAGTATTTCTACTCAAAAATAGAGGGGGGTTGTATCTGGATTAAGTCTCAGCTTGTTAGCCCACATCCAATACCTTGTTGTACCCAGACAACAGTTCAGGTAGAAAATCAGTTCATTAATCCATTTTGTAAAGTACTGATTGGCAGCTACTTTCTAGGGCTTCAGGTGGGTTTTTCCAGCCTTTCTTGAAGATGTCAGTAATTGAACCTGGGACTTATTGTATTTATTCTACTATTGCACTTTGATCTCCACAACCTTATTGGCATCAACTGGGATGGAGATACAGAGCTGGGTGTCATCTGCATATTGAATATCAGGCTACTTATTTTTATATCACTGTGCCATCAACTACTCAGTTTGATAGCTAAACACATGGATGACACCCAATCAAAAGATGACTTCCTTGAAGGGTTTCGTGTAAATACTAACTTGATGAATCTAGAAATCTTCCAAATAGTCTATGATAATCAAAATATTACCATTCAATCAAACAGGAGGCTATGTGCTTATCTAAGAAAGCTTTCATGTTCAAATCCTTAACTAGATGAGAGGCTATATCTGGAAATGAATGTGTGCTCAGTATAATCTAGTTGTTGGAGCCTTCATGCTTAGCAGCACCTTTAGGGATTCCACCTTGTCCTGGTGAATCTCATCTCGCACATGCTCCATACTGGGCCACCAAAGTTTTATGCCAGAAGATTGTCCAAACAACAGACATATCAGTTATGGTTCACTAATTCTTTTGTCACCAGGATCATTGTTTGCTAACACTGGCCTTACACAATAGCACTAATCAAGTCCTGTGGTTGTTCAGGACAGGAATTGGAGTGCTGAACTCCTCTGCCAGAGGGAAGCCGATTGGAGCAAAGGAGACTCTACACCAGGGGTAGGCAAACTTTCCCCTTTAAGGGAGGGACTTCAGCTCCGAGAAGCCTCAGCCATGTTGGCCAATAGTCCCATGTTGGCCAATAGCTCCTGGGATTCTGGGAGCTGAAGTCCCTCGGCCCTTAAAGGGGAAAGGTTGCCTACCCCTGCTCTACACTGTTCACCTACTGTCCAAAGGAGGCTCTACAATGAAGCCCCAGTGGGCAAATTATGCTCAGTTAGATCAGAGTTAGTGTCATTTATCCAGGATAGTCAGTAATGCATTATTATTATTATTATTATTATTATTATTATTATTATTATTATTATTATTATCATCTCAACTATAAATTCAAAAATGTATGCCCTAAAATCCTGGGGTGACTTATATATGGGTCAATACAGTAAAACTACTTAGAAATGTCCTGGTAGAAGCCCCACTTTCCATGCCTGGCAGTGATCTCTGAAAGAGCTGGTGAGTCAGGGAGTATGTTAAAACCTTCTCTCTCCATTCTCCTCCTCTTCTGGATCTCTCTCACCACCAAACCTCATTTTCCTTCCACTTTCCTTCATTTCCCAATCCGATGTTAAAACCTTTTCCTTCAGCACCAGTGAAAGGGTTTTAGGTGATTGGAAGAGGTCCAGAGAGGAAGAAGGGGGGAGGGAAGTGGTGTTTTCCTTTTGCTTTGTCCTTTACATCCATTGTTAAATACCCCTATGTTTTACCCTTGACTTATCCACGGATCATGCCAAACTCCATGATTTTGGCCTTAAAACCTTCCCTTGACTTATACATGAGGTCAGCTTATAGTCGAGTATATATAGTGTTGGTGTTTTTGCTGTTGTTATGATTACTATATCCCACTTTTTCACAAAATTGGGATGCAAAGCAGCTTACAAATTAAAAAATCAATAAAGTTAAAAAATATATAACAGTAGGCATTAAAACTAGTATAGTATTAAAATGCATCACTCATTAAAAGAATAAAATGCAATTTGAAAGATAAAAATGTTTTAAAACTGTCCATAATAAAATGAGTTGTAAAATCCTAAAACATTAAAACAATAAAAATAAAAGTATATACAGACCTTAAAACTTAAATCTTATCTAAATTAAGATTCAATTTGTTTTTGTTTCAATTTGTTCAATTTTTCTACTAATAAATGTCACCAGTCAATATATTATATGGTTAAACCTGGAAATTATCCAACCCAGTAAATGTCAACATTTACTGGTAGAACAAGTAATTTTGTATTTACTTGCAGTAATTTCCCAGTCTTCATGTAAATGATATGATTTACAAATAAACTGATAATTTTGCCAACCTTCTGACATTCACTACATTATATATCATAAAAACATGTAATATAATATTGAGCACCATTTTCTTTCTTACAAATACAGAAATGTATATGAAATAAATGTCATGTTCTGCATACTCTTTGTCTCGTCTACTGATAAAGACATAATGGAACAGAGTAGAAAGATAAAGCCATGTAGCTGCAACATAATACTAGGGAGAAGTGACAAAAATGGGTGCCTTGAATTTGCAAAGCTATGGGCCATGATCCTATAGACTATGCATAGCAAACAACAACAGGGGATTATCACATAGGGTTATAAAACAGGAGAAAAATGGAATGCTCCTGTTATTATAGTGTGATCTCATGAAGATTTTCTCAAACCAACTTTGCAGTTTTATATAGCACGTTAAATCATGCTTTGAAATGTACTGGTAGCCAGCATAGATTCAATCAAATGTGTTCAGTAAGGTAGGTTTCTGGTACAGCTCTGACAGTCATATTTTACATCAGTTGATGCTTCCCAACCATACTTTTAAAATGCCGAGCATATTGCAGTATCCTAGGTGTGACCCAACTATATTTAATACAATGTGACCTGTCTTCTCTAGGAAAAACAGGAGCTGCTGCACCAGCTGAAGCTGCTGTAAAGTGCTCCTCACTATGAACATATCTGGTTTTCCAGAAGCAAAACCAGATCCAGAAGCATTCCGAGATTACAAACCTGTTTTTACAAGAGACACTACCTCATCTACATCAAATTGTACACTAACAATAATTGATCAATACTATACAATACTATTACTGTCTTGCCAGGATTAAGATTTGTTTAAGTCTAAATGGGACGTATATGTGCTTAAAAGTAATGAACTCTAACAGTTGTTGTCACAATCACTTTGGTCCATAGACAACTTCACCCTCTACACGCAATTTGTCGTTGTTGTTGTTGTGTATCTTCAAGTCGTTTCAAGTCGTTTCTGACTTATGGTGATCCTAAGGCTGAGAATATGTCACCCAAGGTCAACCAGTGGGTTTCCATGGCTAAGTGGGAAATCAAACCTTGATCTTACACCACTTTGCAATATGGGAATAATATTCAACTACTTTATTTTGTAGAGATTATAAGGAAAATGTATGTGAAGTGCTTTCAACATTCTAAAACATATGACCATTACTAAGTGTTTATGGACAATATATGTATACAATATATGTATATAAAAAGAATCATCTCCCATGAATAGTTAAATTCAGCTGTCACATTGGCCAATTTAAGCTCTATTTCTAGCTGTCTTCCTATTGGAACAAATGACATTTAATTTTAAAGATACAGAAGCTGAACTTAGCTTATGTCAGAAATAAAAGGCCCATCAAGTAGTTTTCATTTATTTATGTATTTATTTAATTTTAGAAATTTCTTTCTATTCCTACCCTTCAAAATATAAAGTATTTCCAGAGTGGTTTCTACAATACTTTTGAATTTTTCAAAAGGGTTGATGGATTTGTACAACTGCTCATATATTTCCTCACTCACACACATTTGCACTTGGAGTTGCCAGAGTAAAAACTGAAGACAGAGCCTGTATCTGTATTGGTTGTGTAGAAGAGGGAATTTCAGAAGGTGTTGCCTAGTTGCAGGGCAAGCAATACATGATGACATTCTCTCTTCTATACAACCAATAAAGGTACAAAAGCCATCTCCAGTTTTCAGTCTGGCTACCCTATTTGTACTTGAGCATAAAAATATATTAATCAATATTAAAACAATCACTCTAAGCATGGAGAAACAGAAATGTCTGCTTCAGTGAATATAATAAACTTCTCTATTCAGGAGTTCAGAGCATGCACAATACCAGGCCAATTTAAAACTACTGGGATTGCTTTTCTCCAAATGAGACTGCATCTACAGAGAGTGAGCAGGTGTGTTTCAAAGGTACAGGTGCACCAGAAAACATCTGGTTATAGCAGGCTAAATCCCACAACATAATGATGTAACTGTTGCATTAGATGTCTGCTTAGATGTAACCTGATTCTATTTTTTGTCCTACAGATAAGATGCACAAATTGAAGAGTTCATTTGTCTAACCAGTTGCAGCATAGATTTCATTCTGAGTAATTCTAGATTTTGTCATTCTGATCCCCATCTAATGTCCCATTACTAAGCAGCAGGACTCATTGTTTTGGAGAAGGCAGGCTAGTAACCTCTTGTTTTTAATTTATTTTATTAGCTTGACCTCTTTTTTTTTCAGAAATGCAGGAGACGCTTCCATCATGACCATTGGGCACAGTGAATCTTGAAACAGGGATCTTCTCAGAGTGGAGCATCATTTCCTAAGTCACCATTCCGGTCTTTAAAAATATGTAATTAACCCCCTAGGCCCTATGCAGCTTCACCCATTAAAGTGTCACACATTGCCAGAACATTTGTTTTTTCGACTGCACTGTCCCTTTTGCAGAGATTCTGGTAGTTGTAGTGCAAAAAGGTAGCATTTTAGTAGCATGCTTACCTTGTGCAGTGAGCTGTGTGTCTTACCTTCTGCTCATAATCTTAACATTTTGCTTCATTATTGACTTGCTAAATTTCTTCTACTCTGCTTGGATTGTTTCCCTCAAACTAACCCTGTCTTCAAATTAGCTTCATTTGCCAGATTTTTCTCCCTCTATGAGATCTTCTTGTTGCAGTGTGCCTTCAAGCTGTTTTCAACTTGTAATGACCCTAAAGCTATAGGTTTTCTTGTTCAGAGGTGGTTGCTTTTGGCTTCCTCTAAGGTTGCAAACCCATATGTGTGACCTCCCTAATAGAGTCCATCCATCTAGTATGTGGCCTTCCTCTCTTCCTAATTCCCTCCACCTTTCCCAGCATTATTGTTTTTTTCCAAAGACTTCTCCCCTCTCATGATGTGTCCGAAGTATGACAGTGTCACTTTGGTCATCATGGCTTCCAGGAAGGTTTCCAGCTTGATCTGCTCTAGGACCCACTTGTTTGCTCTTTTGGCTGTCCATGGGATCCTCAGCACTCTTCTTCCAGCACCACATCTCAAATACATTGATCTTTTAAACTGTCCAGCTCTCACATCCATACATGGTAATAGGGAATAAAATGGCTTGTATGATTCTAACTTTTGTGCTGAGTTGTATATCTTTGCACTTTAGACTTTTCTGGTTCTTTCATAGCCACCCTCCCCATTCTTTGGGCCTTGGCAGACGACTAACTGAGTCGTCTTCAAGGCAAGGAAGAGGAGGGGCAGCTGCACGCGCGGTGCCCCTTCCTCTTCCTGAAGTCGCCCTCGGAGCCGCCGGCCCTCAGTCTATGTTGCTGCGGCGGAAAAGGCAGGGAAAGTGCGCCCTACGCTTTTAGGGCGCACTTTCCCTGTCTTGTGGAAGGAGCACTGATTTATTCCATCCGATGTCATCTGGGGGTGAGACACTAGGCCAAGCACCATCGGGCCTAAAATAAGAAGAAGAGCCCTCCCTCCATTACCATCCGATGTCATCTGGGGGAGAGACACTAGGCCAAGCACCATCGGGCCTAAAATAAAAAGAAGAGCCCTCCCTCCGTTACCATCCGATGTCATCTGGGGGAGAGACACTAAGCCCAGCACCACCCAGCCTAGAATAAGAAGAACCCTTACTTCTTAAAGGATGGGTGGGCTTCGGGATTTTATGCTTTGTTTAATGGAAATTGTAATGTTGTAAGCCGCCCCGATTGCTCTGCAGAGGGGCGGGATATAAATAAAAATTATTATTATTATTATTATTATTATTATTATTATTATTATTATTATTATTATTATTAGCACTCCTTCCAGGGATGCCGCAAGAGCGCTGTGGTGCGGAGGCTGCGCTCCCGCGGTGCTCCGTCCGGTGGCGTCTCCGGCACCTCCGTCTGCTTCCCCCCTTAGTCTTCTTCTGATTTCCTGACTTCAGTCCCCATTTCTATCAATGTTTGATCCCAGGTATGGGAATTTTTTTTACTTTTCTATTTCATCATTGTCTAGGTGGAACTTATGAAGGTCGTTGGTGGTCATTATTTTTGTTTTTGTTTTAAGTTCAACATTAAGCCTGCCTTAGTGCTTTCCTCTTTGATCTTCCTTAGTAGATGTTCCAGGTCTGTGAGGTTTCTGCTAGTATTATGGTGTCATCTGCATTAGATTGTTGATATTCCTTTCTCCTATTTTCACTCCTCCTTCTTCTGTGTCCAAGCCTGCTTTTCTTATAATATGTTCTGCACACAAGTTGAACAGATAGGGTGAAAGGATACAGCCTTGTCTGACCCCTTTGCCACCTGGGAACCATTCTGCTTCTCCATGTTCTGTTCTGACAGTAGCTTCTTGTCCTGAGTACAGATTCCTCATCAGGACTATCAGATGTGTTGGCACTCCCATGTCTTTAAGGGCATTCTATAGTATTTCATGATTTATGCAGTCAAAAGCTTTGCTATAGTCTATAAAACACATGCTGATTTTCTTTAGGAATTCCCTGGTGCACTCCATTAACCATCATATGTTTGTAGTGTGATCCCTAGTGCCTCCTCCTTTCCTGAATCCCACTTGGACCTCTGGGATTTCTCTTTCCATGTATGGTTGGAGTCTATGTTGCAGAATTTTGAGCATGATTTTGCTTGAGTGGGAGATCAGTGCTATGATAGTTGCTGCAGTCTCTTGTGTCTCCCCTTTTGTGGATAGGGATGTATATGGATCACCTCCAATCTGTTGGCCATCGTTTTGTTTTCCATATCTGTTGACATATGTTGGTTAGCACTAGAGTTGACTCTGTCAGTGTGGATTGCAGCAGTTCAATTGGAATATCATCTGTTCCTCGTGATTTGTTTTTCACTGTTTCTCTTATTGCAGTTTCCACCTCACTTTTAAGAATTTGGGGTTCATCTTCATATGGCTCTTCATTCCATGTGTCCTTCATTTTGCTATCTTTTTTGTATAATTCTTCTGTGTATTGCATCCAATGTCTTTTTATTTCTTCCTGGTTTTGAATTATGTTATTTTTATTGTCATAGATCATCCCAGTCCTTGGTTTGAATTTTCCTTTGATTTCCCGGATCTTGTGAAATAGATCTCTTGTTCTTCCCTTTTTGTTGTTGTCTTTTATTCATCTGCATTGGTCATTGTAGTAGTTTTCTTTATCTTTCCACACAAGTCATTGTAATGTTGCATTCATAATTCTTAGTTTGTTCCTATCTCCCTTTTGTTTTTCTTCTCTTCTTTTTTTCTATAGCTTGTAGTGTTTTTTCTGTCATCCATGGTTTTTCTTTCTTTTTGTTTATTGAAAGTGTCTGTCTGCATTCTTCTTTTATTATGTCCCTGGCTTCAGACCACTATTCCTCTGGTTCTCGGTCTGTTATGCTTAGTAATGCTAGTAATGTTTCTTTTGTTGTCAGTAAATTCTGTTGAGATAATATAGTACTGGGAAATGTATTATCATCATATAGCATACATAATGTCTCTTTGTAGTTGATGATACATTTGCCATTTTTATAATAGTTTTTATTATAATTATCAATTAATAAACAGTTATATATTCATTCTGTTTGTTCTTTTTGGTATCGTAGCAACAAATCAAAAAGACCATATTTCAATCATGTATAATGATTACATAATTATAATTGTTACAATCATAGGTTGCATATGTGTATCCATATTTTATATTGTTTGTCTGTCAAATAAATTTCATGATGCTACCAAATAGTTGTGCTATGAGTGTCTATAAAACAATTTCCTTTCAGGCTATATTGAACTTTCTGCTTGATTGTTTAACTGAGATTTCTCTTTCCTGACTTGTAGCTGTAACCTTGTCACACTCTTAATGAATTTTATTTTGCTTGTTTTATATTTTGTTATTATGTCTTTGATTGATTAGTCAATGTTTGATTGTGAATGACTAAAAGACTTGTCCATCTCTTACTCTAAATGGTTTTTAATCTGTTTCAAATCTTCTACGTGATTTATTGAATTGTCTCTTATAAGTTATGGTTACAGGTTACAGTTACAGATAGATAGATAGATTTGACATTTTATTTATATTCATGCTATTAATGAAATAAACAGAATGGATAGACATCCTGTTCAAGGTACCAGGTAAAACTGTTTTTGCTGTTGTGGGCTCTATTGTCCACTGCATACAGCAGATGAAGGAACAGCTATCACTTGCATTCTCATCTTTCTTAATTGAGCTTCCCATCTTGATGGAGTGTGTACTCAATAGGAAGACTCCCATATTTTTTCATTTAAGACATTTATAAATTTTTCTTTCAGCATATGTGTTTTCAGAACAGATAATCAAAATTAACAAAATTAAAAGCAATAATATCTCATTATCTAGCTAACAAATGGTACTGCTGTATGCAACCTCCATTTTCTCTATGCTGAGTCCTTTTTAGAGAGCTAATATTAAATTGCAATTAGTGGTGTATCCTCTATAGGGCTTGCCTCAATATATATTAAACTGTAGAGTTGCTGTGGTGATGACATACATAAAATTTCACAGCCCCTTTGAGACAACCATATAGTACTGCTGGCTATCTGGGGACAATCTGAAATAAACTAAATCTCCCAGTGATGCCATACAGCAAGAATTGTGTTATCATTTAAAAAGGAATTTACCATGGCAAACAGAACTGCAAAGTACTGGGCTTGTAAACTACTCCTCTACTCACTTCAGATCCCAATATTTGTAGCCTGGAGTTGCTGGAAATTCATGGGCTTCCCTCATAGCAGTCATTGCTCCACTTTCTTCCACGTGCATTCAAAACTGAATGAAGGGGATTCCTAGGATACTGGAATTGCTCTTAAACCTATTTATGATTGTGATACAGATCCTGGTCCCCAGAGACATACTGCAGTCTCAAATCACTACACCACACTGGCATTCTTAGTTGGATTTTCTTGTAGTTATTAACTGCTTTCAAGTTGACTTCAATTTGTGATGACTCTAAGGATAAGAGACCTCCAGGTCACCTTATCATCAACAGCCCTGCTTAGGTCTTGCAAACTCAAAGACGTGGCTTCCCGATTGAGTCTATTCATCTGGAATGAGGTCTTCCTCTTTTCCTACTTCCCTCCACCTTACCAAGCATTGTTGTCTTTTCTAGTGAGCCATGTCTGCTCATGATGTAGCCAAATATGCCAGCCTCAGTCTAGCCATCTTGGCTTCTGAAGAGAGTTCAGGTTTATTTTGCTCTAAGACTCATTTATCTGTTTTTCTAGCAGTCCACAGTATTCACAAAATTCTTTTCCAGTGACATATCTCAAATGAGCTGATTTTCTTCCTAGCAAATTGTCAGTGTGGAAAGTAGCACGAGGCTCACTGTGACTCTCCAAGGCATTATAATCATGGACAATATGTCTGGTTTGCACAATCAGATCAGGTTAAATGTAATAATATCTGTGATGGTAGAGGCACAGCAAACTGTGAAATTGTACGATTGTATATAATGCCCAGTTATTTAATTAACAATGTTACATCTTTTAAATTGTGTTTATAGGTTAGATTAGTTAGTGTTTCAAACTAAAAAAAAATTAGAAATGAATACAAGCTGACATAATTGGTGCTACATGCCTTGAATTTTACATTATAACTAAGACATTTTACTGTATTTCTAAATTTCCCTTTCAAAACTATCACCACTGTTATATATTGTTTATGCTATATGTTGTAATTCCTCTGCAACAGCCTGTCTTACACATTTTCAAAGTAAAAAGGTTGTACACACCATAAGAAACACTGCTTTCTAATACAATGTTACCAGTCCTTCAAAATTAAGATCTCCTATTATATGCTGCATGTATTTTATTTATTTGCAACATTAAAACTATGTTTTTACAATATTAAAAGTATGTATTTTTATCCTTTTAAAATATTAAAATAATATTTTATGTTTTGTAGTACTTTTAACAGCTTACAATAACCACAACTTAAGTAGAAAGTAAAGCAAAAAATACAATTCACACTTTGATCTTAAATGTACAGATTTTAAAACTTTTAAAAGCATGTAAAATAATAGTATACATTGTATGGTATATTAATATTCAGATAAAGGCAAATTGAGACATATTTTCACCATTCCTGCAAATGTAGAGATGTAAACACTAGAGAATAGGATGGGATAGGAGGCAAGTATTAACATTTGAAGAATAACAGTTCTCAGAGGAAAATTTAAAATAATGTCTCCATAAACCAGCAAAAAGTAGGGCTAGGTACCACAAAATTGTTACCGGTAAATAAAGATTAAAGGCACATACAAATCAGATGACTAAAAGCTATAGGGATTACTGTTTTGGCCTATTTCTGCTAACAGACACAGCAGAAGAATCAGTTCAGTATTTTTTTTTTAATATTGTTAGCAAATATGGAAACTGATACTCACTTTGGGATTAGATCTTGTTATGTTCTTGCTGTCCTTTTGAACCCGTATATTGTAATAGTTATATAAAACCACCATATTTTTTGGGGGGGGGGAATCAACTAACCTACTTGTTAACAACAAAAATATGTTCTGGTTTAATAGCTCATCTTTTAAGGAAGAACAGATTGCAACAAAACATTGAGACGAAGGTTTATAGATCATTAGTATAATGTGAGCCTGTAGCTGATTCAGAAGAACCACAGTTTTCAATAGGACTTAACTCTGAATGGGGGGGGGGGGCAGCAGACAAAAAACTGTAGATGGCATCAGTTTATAAATTCATTTTATATGCTCCCGAAAATAATTCTACTGTATTGGCACCTAACAGCAACCCAACCAGGGGATGCTGTGTGCTGGGTACGGTGGTTATGCCATGGAAGGAAATGCCAGGAATGAGCTTAGAAGGGTGGAGCAGTAATGGAGCAATTAAAAAGGGAAATTAGGAAAGTATGGGACACATAGTGGGTGAGATACAAGGGGACACAGGGAGGGGAGAATGTTGTAGAAGTTGAGAAATGTAAACTGAAGGTGGTGACTGACTCCAAGCTGGGAGAAGGTGCCACTAGGGAACAGTGGCCCTCGCAAGATGACCATTAGAGCCTGGGAGGGATGCCTGGAAAGGAGACTTTGGGCTCATACAGACATTTTTTGTTTTTGTTTTTTGGCATGACAGTGCGAATCATTTCACTCACACATTCCGGGTTTGTTATTCACAGTGGTGTCACTAGGGATGCAGGGGGTGCAAAGTGCACCAGGTGACACCTAAGGGAGGGTGAGACCACTACTCCTCAAACACCTACCTTTTGGCAGAAATGGGCTGTGGCATTCATCTGCATCCCTTTAAAATGCTTTAAGAGATGGTGGGAATGGGGTGAGGCTCTGTAAAGGGAGAAAGGAGAGGCCCCAGAATTTTTTAAAAATTAATTTTTTAAAAAAACTCTTCACTATGTATATGTAAATACATTTAGGTTGTGTGTATGGTATTGTAATTTGAAGGTATAATTTTAATTTTGCTAGTTGTTTATGTCACAACTATTTTAGCATGACATTCAGTGGTATATGGGAATTACGACTGATGAGTAACAATAGTGTATATATAGAAATTGTAGCATATAGAAAATGTAGCAGTTGAAGTTTTGGAGAGAAATAGCACTTGTTGAATGTCTGCCTATGATGCAAGCATTTAAAGCACAGAAACAGTAGGTTCCTCTTTGCCCTGTTGCACAATTGGTACCAACAGCAGGTCCACAATTAAAACATTACTATCAACTTGGAGCCAAACAGGCTTGCTGTTAGTACTATAGTCATTGTTATTTAACTTAATTATATCCCACCTTTTTCCCAATATAAGGATTCAAGGCAGCTAACAACAAACCTGAGAGGGAGGTGGGATAGACAGAAAAGCCTCTCTGGATGACCTTAACACTCATAAAGGGCCATATTGTCCTTCAAATAATCTGGACCTAAGCTGTATATGGCTTTATAGGTCAAAACCTGCACTTTGAATTATGCCTGCAAATGGACTGTCATCCAATAGAGCTGTTGCAACAAGGGAGTTGTGTGCTCCTTGTAGTTAGCTCCAATTAATAGCCAGGCTGTTGTCAACTGCAGCTGACTACAGTTCTTTGGGCCAACTGAGTATTTCTCAAAGGCAGACCCGCAAAGAGTCCATTACAGTAATCCAAATGGGATGTAACTAAAGAATGTATTTTAACTGTGCAGAAAACAGTGGTCTTTTGACTTAGCAGGAGCACCTCTGTCTTGTCTGGATTAAGGGAAGTGATTAATGCCTCCTTGCAACAAGGCAAGGTCCCAACATCCCTAAAGGAGACTATGGTAAGATCTCTCTTTTTTGAGGGGGGGGGCTTCTCTTGATCCCACTATACGAGATAACTATAGGCTTTTCCCAACTTCCTATTTTGGGGGCAAGGTACTGGATGTATGGTAGCTTCCTAAATGCAGGGGTTCCTGGATGAAGCTGATGATCTAGATTCATGTCAGTCTGTTTTCAGACCTGGTTATGGAACAGGAACAGCTTTGATTGCCTTGGTGGATGACCTACACAGGGGACTGGAGGGGGGAATGTGTCCCAGTTGTTTCTGCTGGCTTGTAGCAAGGAGGCATTAATCACTTCTCTTAATCACTCACCAGTTCTCCTCTGGCCTGTTTAATTAGCCAGGAAGCACAAGGGTCTAGTACACATGTGGTGACTTTTACCTCTCCAAGGATCCTGTCCACATCCTCCACATGCAAAAATTGAAAAGCTAATCCACCAACATTGGACAAGCAGGAGCCAAGGTTACATCAACTAGAACTGTATCAACTCGGGCATCTAAATCACAGGGACAGTTGCTCTTCCAAAATAGAGCTTAATTGTGGCGTCCCTCA
>CM034708.1:99482440-99536107 GCA_020142125.1 Phrynosoma platyrhinos
CAGCCTTGCTGTCACATCACGGATTTTTGCCCCAGGGAGACAACACACATCCCAAGACATCTTGTCAGACCCAAAAACCACTGCTTCTGTACCCCTCAACAAGGAGTCCCCCACCACCATCACACGCCGCCTCTGAGGCTTAACAGTGGCTGTTCCCTGCAGTGGTACTCTTAGGGTCCCCTGCACTGTCTATGAGGACTGTCCCTGCTGCTCTTCCTCTTCATGCTTGATAAGGGAGAGAGCTTCAAATCGATTCTGTAGTTGCAACCTCCCAGAACGATCCCTGTTTTCCCTACTTCTGTGTGTGACGTTCCTCCAGCTGTCTACCTCATATGTGCATGAAGTGATTTCCTCCTTAACAAATTCCTCTGTGTGGTCCCTGTCCAAGACCATTCATTCCACTCTGTCAAGGAAAACCTCTTGCTCCCTAATATGTTGAAGTGTAGCTACCCGGGCCTCCAGCTGCTGGACTTTCTCTTCCGGGGGGGCTACCAACTTGCATTTGGTGCAGGTGAAGTTTCCCACATCTCTTGGCAAGAAGACAAACATCCCACAAGTGTTGCAGGTGACTGCAGCAACTCCATCAGTGTCCATATTGAGAAATCTTAAGTAAGCACTGAAACAGGACTGTGGGCTTCTCCCTCAAAAAGTCTCCTGGTAAAGACCCACATAAAGGGCCTCTGTTCTCTTGGCCTTTTCACCAGGCTCAATCAGCGAGCTCAATTAACTGGGTTTCTAACTACAGAAAGCTCCTGGATGCTACCTTATTCTGGAAGCAAGTCTCTGACTCTCTTCCTCCATTCAAAATGGCGGCCCAGAACTGCTTTCCTTCTCCTTCCTGGCAGGAACTGCCCTGGATATCTAAAAGAACTAGAACTAGAAAAGAAATAGATATCTAAAAGAACTGGAAACTTGTACTGCCCACATCTCATTCCCCCAGTGGAAATCTAACATCTGCATATAAAGAGATCTTCACAATCTTGAACACATTGTCATTATTTTATCTTCTTTATAGTATACACTATTTTATAGCAAAAAGTTTCTGTCTTCCTGAAAAGTAAGGGATTGTGGATTATGTTATATTGATTGCTGAACTATAGTAGAATATTCCTATTTGTATCAGTTCTATCAGCTATTGCTTGTGATTCTCTTATCAATACTACCTAGTAAGGATGGACACTCTTGCCTTGAACCACATGTTAAAGAAAAGGGCTGATATTGTCATCTTTGTGATCTCTGTGCCTCACACATATGGGTTTTGCGCCTGCGCAGATACCACCAATGGGTTCATTCAAAGCTGGTAGCTTGGCGGGAAATACCTTGCCCCCCATCACCTATCGCACATGCTCAAGTCCACCAAGCTACCTCCTCTTCAGATTCTTTCTATTCACCAAAAGAATCAATTGCCTCAAATCTCTCTTTCGGCTGAGTCACATTTTTCCTTATATTGTAGATTTTTGCCTTTCCTGTTATCTCTTATTTGTTTTATTAGTGTTTTCTCCACCATCTAGCTAAAAAAAAAAAAAGTCTAATGTTAGATTTATGTATTTACATATTTTGATTGCCTATAATTAGTCTAATCAAAGTTAATGTGAGGCCATTGGGGTGTACATAACCTCTTATGTCACTTGAACCCTTTCCTTACAGTTTGAATTTTAAAAGAAACCTCAGTGGGACTAGGCACAATTGTTGGTTATTCTCCAGACTGGTTTTCTCAGGAGCTGCTCATGAAAACAACATGCATGTGTGTTTATTTTTTTATTTAGTATTTATGACCTCTAAAATGTTCAGCTTTTATTTCGTTAAAATTTCATTCATAAATTTTAGGCTAGAACTCTGGCTTTTTGGGAAACCTATGTAAAGTAAATTATATACAGAATGAAAGTAGTAGATCTGAAACACTTAAAATTCATAGATGTACAAATATTCCATGGCACACATATTATCTCTAAATTTATTAGTGTATATGTGCTATGCAACCTAGAATTCAGATTGAATAACTCTGTGTGGCCTACCTGTCTCTTCTGTTCCCTGCTGCATTTCTGAAAAAGGAAAAGAAATAAAGATCTGAAAAAATACAGAGAAATTTTGTATGATGTTCTTACATTATGTTCTGATTAGCTAGCTGATCTGCGCACCCATGGACTTGCATTAAAAAAGCTTGCAAACACCCATTGCTGAAGGTTGAACAAGAAGACATGAGGTTACAATCTTGATTACCCCTGGACAGTTGCAAAGCTCTGGTGGAAGCATGTCTTGTAAGGAGTAGTAAGAAGCAATAGTAGTAGGTAGAAGTAGAATTTAAGGGGAAGTACAGTAGATAGTGTCACCAAAAGATATGCATGTGTTGAAACATGTGGATGAAAGAAGTCCTAAAATATTTTTGGTCCTAATTGCTCTTCTGGAGAAGGACACATAAAATACCTGTGATTTTGTCACTGAGTGATCTATTCAGCAATATAGATATGTGTAGTTCATTACCAGCCAAGCCACGTTTGTAATGAGCCTCTCTGTACTTGAGTAGGCTGGTCACTAGAGGACACACACTTGAAAACTTTCCAGCCTTGTTGCAGCCTGCTGGCACTTAGATAATGTAGACATAACTTTCAGAAGTACAGAGTCACCATCGTTCCCCAATGAGGTGGTGGTGTCGGGCTTTGTGGCGAGAACCAGACTCAGTGCATCTGCACTGGGCTACTATTCTACCCTTCTTTAGGGTTCCTTTGAATAGAATTGGTTTCTTACTAACATGTGATCACTATAATGGTGGTCAAATGATAGTGGAAGAAAAATCCAGAATACATCTAGGTTTGTGTCCCTTGTTATGTGTTCAGTCACACTGAACTAGGAGATGGTTACATTATTTAGAATATTATTAGTGCTGTTTGAACATTAGTTGCACATCTGCCATGCTATGTCCTGTCATAAATATTTTATAACTTGTGTATAACCGAAAGACATGGATCCATAGGACAATTTGGCTGCCATGTAAAACTCCAGGTAATGATGGAGTAAGACCTCAAACTGGGTCTCTCCTTGTTGTTAAATCAGAAGACCATATTCCATGACTAGAAGAACTAGATGAGAGCAGGCAGTTAGTTCTAAACTGTGTTTTAGATAGCCTTTGGATTTTGTGTTTTGTTTTTTGTTTGTTTGTTTGTTTAATAGATGTGTTCTTGTAAGCTGGTGTACCTAAAAATAAGAAAAGTTTTTTTAGTCATTAGGATTCTAACAGATACTGTTTTGTTAAATACAGTGGGCCCTTTCTATACACAGGGGATCCGTTCTAGACCCCACCCCACCCCCATGTATAGCAAATATCGCAAGACCTTAGTTCTATGGCTGCACATGCCATTTTAAAGCCTCAGGCTTGCCGTGCATGAAAGCTTAAATCCACGTATGGGAAGCCTGCGTAAGAAGCGGGCGTGCTATGTGTAAGAGCAGAAGTCTCTCATTATTTTCTAGTTACCATCTTATCTAATATTGAATTTGCATTATCTGTGCCTGTAAGTCTTGGAAGTGAAATTGGGTCACCCTAAAAGAAAGTAGCTTGTCTAATTAAAATAAAAGAAATTTAAAATAATATGGGCCTTTGGTGAGTCGCTTCCATGACATAATGCAATACTGAAAGCAGTTATATCACAGAATATTAACACACACATGTACACATACATACATACTTACACAGAGAGAGAGGACATGCTTCAGCTCATAACTGTTCACAATATCCCAGAGGAGATACTAGGTCTGAGAATATGCCATCAAGGTTTTTGTTTTGTTTTGTTTTGTGTTGTGTTGTTTTAAAAAACCCTCTCCCTAGTGCTTTATGGCAAAGTTCCAGGAAGGCGCTAAGGACAAATAATATCTTTTCTCTTTCCAACTTACCAGAACCCATCTCCCTTCCTTAATTAAAAGTGCTTATTTTTGGGACTTACCAGCCTGAGTTGGATCCATTACGCTTTATATTCTGCGCACAACAGAGACAGAAAAGATGCTATTTTCCTAGCTCAGCTCAAAACTTCCCCATCCACTAGTGTACACTTAGTCTTGAGCAGTTCTACTTCTAGGCTGATTCCTAAAACATGAGCACTCTTGTTTAGGGAGTTTGGGCATGTTGCACCCTTTTATTTAATTTATTTTATATTTTTGCTATATTTGCATTCCACATTTTATCCAAGGAGTGATGAGCCTTCTAGTCCAACACTGAGCAAGCATGCTGTGTGCATGTGTGAGTGCACACAAACACCTAAAATAGTACTTTACGTTCCCAGCCTTTCAGCTGAATAACTGAATGAGACCACACACAGAAAAGAGAATGTTTTTCTATAGACAGCTGTGGAGGGCCTGCCACCACACCATTTTGTCATTTAAAAATAGGAAATCTGGGGAAGAATATGAAATATTTTTTCTTTTGACATAGAATCATAGAATCATAGAATCAAGTAAAATGCAAATGATAAGCACACAAAGAAGTGGATTACAGCCCATGAAAGCTTATCCCAAATAAAATGAATTAATTTTAAGCAGTCATAGGACTTTTTTGTTGTTTTAAGACAAGGTTGTGCTCATTCAAAATATATACTATTAAGATTTTTGTGGAAGACAATCTACAGCATATTGACAGTACAATTCAATATTTTCAAATGTACCATGTTTAATGTATGGTACAATTTCAGTCTTATTGCCAGAATTTATAATCCATATGACCTTGGAAGGATGCCTATAAAAATATGGCAAAGCTGGTTTGCGTACATAGCATTCATATAGTGTTTGTATTCTGTTTCACCCAACATCCTTACTTTTCTGGACTACATGAAAGCTCTTCCCCATGGTTGTTTATTATTGCTGTTTCTGTATGTGTTAATCTCACTATCAGCCCGTACAGACTGCCAGAAATAATCCAGCTTCAGACCACTTTAACTGTCCTGGCTCAGTGCTAGGGAATCATGGGAACTGTAGTTTATTGTGGCACCAGAGCTCTCTGACAGAGAAGGCTCAATGCCTCAGGAAAAAAAAAAAACCTACAATTCTCATGATTCCCTAGCATTGAGCCAGTACAGTTAAAGTGGTCTGAAGCTGGATTATTTCTGGCAGTCTGTTCAGGCCCAGTATTCTCATACTATATTGTGGCTTCTTGTAGCTTGTTAATAACATTTCTTTAAAAATAGAAGCAGCAATAAAATATTTTTTATATCCAAACACTAGTAATCTCAATAACTTAGCTGTATGTGACGGTTACTTTTTAATTTTTACACTTTCTTATGTTTTCAACTTTTTTTCACCCTTTATTTCTTCTCAGATGGCAACTAAGGTAATGCTGAGGTAGCATAAGGGGCACCTATCCCACCCTTCCTCCTTGCCATTGAATATATTTACATAACTGCTTGTTCAAAACTACATACTTGCTTGAAAATACGCCCTACTGAAGTCATTGGCAGTGCTCTAGAAAATTAAGTTTTGGACTGCATTTCATAATGACTTCTGTCCAGTGTCCATGATAGCTGAGGTATTCAGATAGCTGGAGCTGTCCAAATACCTTGGCTATATTATGTAGCCATTGAGTAGACATGTGTAGACACACCACATAACATCTATACTTTTTAAGGTTGAAATCTTATGGGCGCTTACTTGGAGCTCATTGGCTAAATGAAATGGAACTTGTTTTTCAGCTTAAATGCATAGGATTTTTCATAAGCATGCCAAATAATAAAAGTTGATATGCTTATGCTAAAAGCAAGGCATTTTATGTTTTTTACACAGTGCTTGCAAAATTATCAATTTTTTAACATCTCTTTTCTATGTACTTGAGGCTGGGAGATCTCCCCCTGTTGGTTGAAAAAATATTCACTGTAAATTAAAAGGGGGGGGGACTTTTACATTATGTTGATCTAGTATGCATAGTGGCCTCTGAAAGCAATGGCTTATTAAGAATAGTTGAGTAGCAGTTAAACAAAAAGAAAAGAAATATATTGAGTGGGGGTGGGAATTGGCCTATAAAGTTAAATATCATAGAGGGAGAGTTTTCTGTTTGATGATGAACTATGAGTTTAAAATAAATTTGCTCCTCATAATGTGTGAATCATAGAATCATGGGAACTCAAAATCAAACCATCCCTGACAGATGACTATCCAGACTCTGTTTAAAGACCTCCAAGGAAGGAGACTCCACTACTCTCCGAGGGAGTGTGTTCCACTGTCAAACAACTCTCGCTGTCAGGAAGTTCCTCCTTATGTTAACGTGGAACCTCTTTTCCTGGAGCTTGCACCCATTCTTCCAGGTCCTAGTCTCTGGAGCAGCAGAAAACAAGCTAGTGCCCTCCTCAATATGACATCCCTTCAAATATTTAAACAGGGCTGTCATATTCTCTCTTAACCGTCTCTAATCCAGGCTAAATATACCCAGTTCTCTAAGTCGTTCTTCATAGGGCATGATTTCAAGACCCTTCACCATTTTAGTTGCCCTCCTCTGGACACGCTCCAGTTTTTCAACATCCCTGAATGGTATGAGTAGGGAGAGGGGAAAGAGTCACTATTTTCCTTTCCTTTTCTTCAACAACCCACAACTTGGATTGTAAAGCAGGGACAATGATAGGAAGAGAAAATATTTTTCCCACCCCCCACTTAGTGTTTCCTTTTCAAAGTTCTACAGTATACTAGAGCTGGAGATGTGTTGCAATATTTTGATGGAGGTCTATAACTGTGTTATATGAAAAGGAGGGAGGATACTCACAGGGGTAGGTGTGCTTTTCAGTTCATGGGATTCGTAGAACAGTTTAGACTTATTTTCTAGTCTGTTGGTGTTTCTGAAGTAGCTGGAAATCCTTATTACTTTCTACCATCTAAATGAAGTTTTGCTATTTATCCCATGGAGAATAAATAGAATAAAGAAGCATTCATCCTTCCTCACATACATGATGTTTTGTTAAAAGCAGAAGGGGAATCTGAGTTGCTTCAACCTAAATGGTGTGCTAAACCATATCTCCAAAGTCTAATGAGATTTCAGGTACTTAAGGTGAAATAGGAAACAACACAACTTTCCTGTGTCCACAGTTTGATCTCTTTGGAGTGAAAAAAAAGGAAAGAAAAAGCAGAAATATGTCTCCTGTGTTAATAAATTGTAACTATCATACTCTCTAGATGAAGTTCAGAGCATATTTTATCAGATAATCTTGCCAGTGTACCAGTTGGTAACACGTCTTCTAGAATTAAGTAAACATCTCTTTGTACTTCTGTTGGGAATCTTCACAGTTTCATCTGTTAAAAGCCAGTACAGGCAGGAACAATTAATATAACTGAAAAGTAGTCATACGGGAAAGTAAAAGGGTGTATTCAGGATTGCTTCTATTATAAACTCTGAATTTCACATAATATGCTGGACTGAGAGAAAAGGAATCTGGCAGTGTAAAATTGAGCTCTCCAATTTAAGAGCTCTCAATGATCTGAATGATATTTAACATGTTTTCCCCTTTTGCACATTTATGAGGCGGGGAGTTGGACACAAAAGGAGAAACTTTTTGACGTCTGCAAAGAGGCTGCTGTCTGCAAACAGCTGTTTTACATGTAGGTAGTTAATGAGAGCCAGTGTAGTGTAGTTGATCATTGAACTGTGACTCGAGACCAGGGTTTGAATCCAATCTTGGCCATTGAAACCCCCTGGGTGACCTGAGGCTGATCTCTCAACTTCAGAGGAAGGCAAAAGCAAAAACCCTCTGAACAAATCTTGCCAAGAAAACCCCATGATAGGTTTGCCTTAGGGTCACCATAATTTAGTAGCGAAGATACACAACAACAGGGTTCACAACATTGGGTTGAGGGTTATTTTTTGCACAGATTAAGTAAAGAAACTGGACATTAAGGCAAACAGAAATGTGTGTAGCCAGAATATTGTGAAGGGTTGAGGCAGGTTGCTTGGTGTCAGGATCATGGTCCAAACATGTTCCTGCCATACTTAATTACTGTGTTTGAACATATGCATATCATCACCATTCCTGCTTCTGTTCTCTTTTTTTATGAATGAAAATAAAGTGTTACAACACAAAGAACTTATTTGCTTCTTATTGGCTGTTGCCAGGTTTGATATAGCTAAGAATTGGAAAACAGGGAAGTTGAACATTGCAGGTTGGTAGACTAGACTTTGGAACCTGTGGTTAATGGAGAAAATTTCAGTCAATAATGATAATAGAGTGAGAGGCTTACACTCTGGATTGACCTTCCATATGATTTGGCATCCATTGATATATCCAGCGGGACTTGGTTTCTAGACATCCCATCCCGGTCTCATCTAATTTTTTATGATTCTTGAATGTTTTGTCTGTAATTTCCAGGGCATTGCCGTGGGTTGTGGTTTAATTTCTGCTTTTTCAACAACATAATTATATCTAAGGGTTTTATTTTAAATTCTGTTTGTTGTCATGTTTTGTTTGTATAATTTTGAATAATTTTTTTAAAAAAATGTGTATAAAAACAAGAATGTCCCACCCTACCCTATATTAGGTTGTTGAGAAAATTGCTTTAGGAGGAGGCTTATTTTCTTTTGTTGCATAGTGCATGCTAGTGCAATACAAAAAGGCAGCAGGTCAGGACTGGAGAGGTAGGCTGGCCAATCATATTCACAGCAGTAGAGACACTGGAAGATGAAGTATGGGGGCAGGGAAGCCCAGCATGTAACACATCTCCTCTCCCTGCACTGTTTTGTAGAATCTGTAACTAGTGTTTGCATAGATCTGTCCTTACTGATGTCACTTTTTTATGGTGGATTTTATGAGCCAGGCTGCATCTCCATTGACACATAAATCTCATTGTCCCTAAACATATTATATGCCGTATGTGAGGGTGTCCCCCACAGTAGTTCTATGTTTGAATTTGTGTGATTTGATAATATAACAGCAAAATTCCTTTTATTATGTTAAATGGGGTATGTACGGGGCTAAGATTTCAGTACACTTGGAAACTGATGTGTGGGTAGATTTCTGTGTGTAGGGACAACTTTATTTCCATATGGGATCCACATCAGTGGTATTTGATACTACCTAACTTTGGGTGCAGAGGGTGTTTTACTCACATTGCAACAGTGTTCCAATATATGTGAAATTGCATAGTAAATATTTTATATGTTATAAAAATATTTTAACTTTCGTTTTTGTTAGGTTTTGAAAGTATTTTAGAAGGGCTTTATGGACCAAGGCTACGAAGAGACCTCAGTTTATTTGAAGGTAAACAATTATTTGAAATGTTTTAAAGCTATTTTTTTTTTCATTATATGACACCTTTTTGCACACTAAGAAATTTTGCTGTTGCATTTTATTGTTAATACAGGTGGTTGTTGTTTTTACAGTTTTTCTTGGTAGAAACCTATTTTCATCTGTACATATCCAGAGTGACAGGCAATTAAAATGAGATATTTAAGCCATTGGTGAAGTCCTGGAATTGGCTATGCATTCCTAATGTTCCCCCCAACTCCCCAGCTTGGAACATTCTCTATAAGTTTTTTGTTTTGATAGTCTTATACAAGGAAAGTCAGTGCTCTTCATGAATTAATATTTGTAGTCTCACATAGCCTGAGTGTAGTAATGATTTTGCACGATCTTCTGTCAGAATTGAATAAAGTCTCATGTTTCTAGACCAGGCTTCAAAATGCTAGGAAATAATAGGTGTTGAGGGCCACAGCAATAACAGAGACTTCACTAAAACTTTATTGTAGCATCTAGATTGGTTCGGTGCTAGTCTGTTTCTGGGCCCAAAGAGCTGCTATCATCATCTATTCTAATAGTGATAGCTGGCTAAAAAGAAACGAGCGTAGCTGTTTGGGTGACAGCTTGAATATTTGAATTTACCAAGGCATTTTAATTGTATGATATTGTTGCTTCTATTGCATTTTCTATGGGTTGGTAGTGTAGGTAGTGCTGATGTATGCCAAACTGTTTGATTATTTCTTTCTCTCCCTTTTTATCTTAACTATGTCATAATTTCAAACACTTAAAATTTTGAAATAGGAGTTTACTTAGGCAGTCATGGCATCCAAATTAGTTAGCAAGAAAAGGAAGCAAATGAAAGAAATTATGGAAGACTCCCATTTTCCCTCTGATAAAAACGACAACAAGCAGAGATTGAATCAGAATCTGTGAGTTCCCCCAAGTCTGTGACCAGTGCAATCTGGCAAATGTAAAAATTCAGTGCCATTGAGTGGCATGTCTCCATGTGTAAAGCAGAATCTTGAAAATTTTATTACCTCAAGTGAGAGTGAAAATGAGAGCCAGTCATCACAGCAGCAGGCAAAACCAGAGAGAACAAAAAGTCGGAAGACAAAAATACGTCTACAATGAAAGTTAAGAATGCACCTAGTAAGTACCTTAAGGGGGTGACAAGAGTACTTATCTGAAGATACCCACCTTAAGGTACCTTAAGGGGCCATGGAGCTCAAAAGCACAGATGCAACTTCACCACCATGAAATCTCATATTCCACATAGAGAGAGGTGGAGCAGAACAAAGAAAAGTGGGCATCCAGTCACATCCAGCCATAGTAAATTATTGTATATACTCCTAGAAATTTTATCCAAAAATTGATCCAAAAAAAAAAATCTGAGTCGACTTATCTAAGGGTCAATCTAAGTCTTGTGCTTTAACTCCTATTTTTTAAATAAGGAACCATTCCCTGGTTAAAGGCAAGAGTGTAAACCAGGGACCAGCAACCTACGGCCCGGGGGCCGGTTAAGGCCCCGGGCCCAGGACTTACCGGCCCAGGCCAAAGGTTGCCGCCGCGCGCTGCCGCTGGGGCGAGTTTGCGTCCGCCATTTTGGAAGTCAAAATGGCGGCCGCAACGCGTTTGCGCATGTGCAGTACTCTTGCACATGCACAAACGCGTCGCGGCTGCGATTTGGACTACCAAAATGGCGGCCACGTGCGCAGGGGTCGCGCACAGAGGCGGGGGGTGCGCGCGCCGCCATTCCCCCCCCCCCCCCCCCCCCCCCCCCCCCTTGGCTCAGCCGAGACCTGGGCTATGGGAGACCGGCCCAGGTCTCAAAAAGGTTGCCTGTCCCTGGTATAAACTGTTCAGAAGCACTGATTGCCCTCTACTCTCATCCATTCAGCCTTTAGTGTGAGCACAAACAGTTAAGCCTGCTAGAATTCTGTAAGTTCTTTGGCATTGTTTTCTTTTGCTTCATTCTTTAGAACCTTTGTCATATCCCCTAGGTTTTCCCATGCCTCGACATGGGTCATATCAAAATCCATAATTCTGGCCCCCAAACCTGCCCTTGACTTATAAAGATCAACTTATAGTTGAGTATATATGGTAGTTATGCTTTCTCAGTCTATTCAATTGTACTTGAATCAATCATAACTTTTGTATTCATTTTTGTAGGACGTAAGTGCAACTAACTTGATTTGGATCCATCCCAATTTATATGAAAACGGTTTATTCTGTATATATACTATCTCTCTAATGATAAGAGTTCACATGAAAAATTTACATATTTAAGTATGATAACCAGCCTTGCAGTTAATAAGGTAATTCACTGTTAACTAGATTGCTTTAATGTCTTGCACTTTGCATTTAATTTCGCTCCCCAGACTGTGAACCAGAAGAAGTAACTGACTGGTCTATGGATGAAAAATGTTCCTTTTGTAATTTACATAAAGAAACAGTCAGTGTAAGTATTTATACTATAAAAAGTTTAAGCTAATGATTTCTGATTTCTTATTTGAATTAAAATTACAGTAGTCCCTCTGGATTCGCGGGAAATACGTTCCAGGGTGCCCCCGGGAATCCGAAATTTCACAAATATTCAAGTCCCATTGTCCCCAGTGGCATCATTGGGAACAATGGGACTTGACTATTTATAACATTATCTCCCTTCCTCCCTCCCTCCCTCCCTTACTGGCATCTTCCCTCCAGCGCTGGGGACTTTAATCGCAGCCGAGACCACCAGGACTTGTAATCAGCCCCAGCAGCCATCAGGACTCGCTTTCCCAACAACACTTGGGGCCCGGCGTGTGCATGGCCCATCCCCTTCACCGCAGACAATGGGTGCGCAATATGTCAGTTGGTTCTGGCAGAGGGGACAGGGCAGGCATGTGCACGCTGGGGTACAAACACTGCTGGGAAAGTGAGTTGTGATGGCTGCCGGGGCCAATTACGAGTCCCAGTGGCCCAGGCTCCGATTAAAGTTCCAGCGCCAGGGGGAAGATGCCATTAAGGGGGGAAGGAGGAGGGAGGGAGCTGTGGCCTTGGCCTCGCAAATGATTGAAACCGCAAGTGCCAAGGCCACGAATCCGGAGGGACCACTGTATTAGAAAGTATTAAATATCTAAATGCATAACAACAAAAATCCTTGGTGATCATTTAAATATGTTTGTACATATGATCATTTGGTGATCACTTAACATGTTTGTACAAGTTTTCTGTCCCGCCTCTATCCCCGTCCCCCCACAAGCTAGCTATTACATTGTTTTTGAGTTTTCTTTATACTTTTCAGGATCATACAACAGTTATTGGTTCTTTGCAGCCAGCACCTACAGAGGAACTATCATCTCAGGGCCAGTCCAACACTGATAAAATTGAGTGCCAAGCAGAGAATTACCTAAATGCACTCTTTCGCAAGAAAGGTAATATTACTTCAATTTTTAATGTGGTTATGATATAGAATATCATTAAAGATAGGCTTTCCTTTCCTCCTAATTTTCAGTATGCAGCCATATTCATATTTGATAGTATCATCTTTTCATCCAGATTTTTTTTGTCTCTGTTTTTCTATCTGCTGTGTGTTCTGTTTCTCAGTTTAGGAAAGACACTTCACTATTTTTTTTAAAGTTTAAATAGATTTTCGGTTGTTAAGTTGTTCTTTGTGTTTGCACATGTGTGTGTATTCATTCATTTATTTTTATGATAAAATTTGTTTGAGGTGAAAAAGATTTTTGGTGTTTCATGCCAGATTCTCTAAATAGCTATTTCTAATTTAAGCTTAATAGTATTACAGAACAATCCTGTATTCAGATTACATGGTTCTGGACCCTGTTGTAAAGTGAATAGCTGCCATATGTTATGTGTCCAGCATATATAGCGGAGAAACAGACTGATTTAAAAAAAAATCAGGAAAAAGCATGCCAAAGGCCACCAGTCTTAAATTGTGCTGCTTCTGATGCCCACATGGTCTCTGTGGAGAGAAGACTAGTGATCAATTTGAACTCATGCCCCCAGAATCACAAGAAGACACGCACCATCAGCCATAGAGATACAGTAACCAACTATCCTGCTATTGCTGCTCTCAGCTTTCCCTCCCTACACTATACAATCTCTCTATACTTAACGGAATCAATGTTTTGGAGAGCAGCATTGATAGTTCCTACAACAAAACCACTCATGTCATTCCTCAGAAGAAGACATGCAGAGCCTTGAAGAAGGGTTTAAGACCCACTCAGTGACTAGCTAGACATGCAACCGGGGGAGCCATGGGTATATGCTGATAGCACCAGCCCCAATGTCTTGTTGCATAGAGCAAGATGAAAGAAGAGTAAGATGCAACATTTTCTGTAACCCTACCCTTCCCCCACCCAAATAATCATGTTGGGCAAAAGAGAATGAGCTGTTGCATCTCTAGCTAACACGACAAACACTAGGAAGCAATTCAGCCATGTGCATACAGGAGTCTTCTTTGCAGTCTCTATGCCTCATGCATATGGGTTTTTGTCTGCACAGAACTACCAATGAATTGTTTCAAAACTGAGTAACTTTGGCAGGAGACCCTCTCTACTCCTGAGCCTGCCCTATCCCTTCCAACACTGCTCCTCTCTTCAGTTTCTCTTCTTCTGTCAAGAGAACAACATGTTTAGAATGTTCCTCTTCTGCTGAGTACTTCGCCCCAGAATTTCTCTCCTTTCAATATTTCTTTCATTTCCTCCTGTTTATTTCTTGTTTCTCCCCCCTCCCTCTTTTTGACTTAAAAATGAACAAATACAAATCTGCTTTTGTTTCCCTCAAGTCTTTGGCCATTTTCCCATGGCTTTATTTTTTATGGTTTTGTTCGTATATTATAGTTTTGTTTGTATATTATGGTAGGAAACATTTGCTTTCTGAAGGACACTTATCATAATTTTTCTACTAACTAAGCTATAGAAGGAAACTGTTCAACAAAGTTATATTATCTTCCATGCTGGCAGTGTATCAAGATTTCTTCCAAAGTAGTGGAGCTTCTGACTATTGCTATGGCCTCACCTGACAGATCTTGGGTAGATTGCTGTTAGTTATTAAAGCCTCAGTCAGGGCTATATGTATTGATTTTTTTCAGTGATTGGATTCTGTCACTTTCCTAGATTTCAGACTATGGAAATACAGTAAATAGTGTTAGCTTTGGACATGGGAGACCTAGAAACAAATCTAAGCATTAAAATCAAAAGCTTTCCAGAAAGCTAATGCCTGCAAACAATGTGATGGGGCAAGGGATTTAGCATAATGGGTAACAGTTTAGGAGAGTCTGACTCATGCATTGCCATCAGCTATCCCCCCAGAAGGGAGCAGAACAGTAAATATGTATGTTAGAGGAAACAATCCTTTAGGAAATGTGATTCCAAAACATTTAAACCAGAGATGCAGAATCTCAGGTTTGAGGGCCATTTAATCTCGAGGCATTTCTAGATATTATACATACTCTTGCCTGTCAATAAAAGCAAGTGCTGGGGGGGGGGGAGGTCACAAACATGAAGGGTTCCAAGGGTCACTGGTAGCAGCCAGCGCCCCCTCACCCACCTTTGTGGCAGGGGAGAGGAAATGTTTTCTTATAAAGAAGTAGGTATAGGTTGAATCTCCCTCATCCAGAATTCCGAAATCCAAGATATTCTGAAAACCAAAACTTTGTTCTTGGATGGCTGAGATGTTTGCTTTCTGATGGTTCAGCATGCATAAATTTTGTTTCATGCACAAAGTTATTTAAAATGGTATATAAAATTACATGCAGGCTATTGTATAAGGTGTACATAAACATAAATGAATTTTATGTTTAGGCTTATGTCCCATCTCCAAGATACCTTGGAGGAACCTACAGACGTAGTGATTCCCTTGATTTCACTCTTTAATTTCAATCTGGGCTGGTGTGGGAGAAAGCTATTTTCTAATTTCTTAAGTATGGCAAACCTGTTTTGGAACAATAAGACTTTTTGGAGAGGCATCTTGTGTTGAAACTTTATATTGGGCATAGATGGATTATGTGACACAGCACTGGACTAGCTGGGCATTACATTTTGATCCTCACAGATATTTTTTTTAGGCAAGAATATTTGGAATAACATAAAGGTGAAAACACATGCTTGCATAATCAGATGAAAGTGTTGGTTTTTCTGGACTACTCTGATAACAAAGCACTATTTAGAAACAGGGTCACAATGTTATGTTTTCTTTTACAAAAATGATTTTGTAATTACTCCCTATAAACAAACTATACAAATCTAGTAAAAACTGAACATGTTACATTTTGTTTTTTAAACTAGAATTGTAAAATATAAGAAGACTGTCTTCATTTGAGGACTTAGACTTGTTTTATGATCAGGCTGGTAGACAAACAGACAGCTGTAGTCAGATATATTGTGGTTGTAAACAGCACACAGGATATTGAGCTTGTAATATATGTAATAATGTCTATTTGGTTAAAGTTATTTAAGTAAAAATTATCAATAAATCAATTATCCTTTGGTTTAAGTCAGGGGTTGGGCACCTTCCACAGTGATGCAGGCCATTTTTCAGGTTGGGCAAATGAACTCCCAAGAGCTGTGGTCCAAGGGGAAGGGACAGAGTTTAGTAGACTTTTTAAATTTTCTTTTATTTCTTACATTTAAATTTCATTATTAACAATTAAAAAATTAGCCACACTTAATTAATTTTTGCAAAGGTTAACTTCATAATTAACTAATACAATCCATGCTTAACTAATAAAATGCCCATATTTGTACTTGATTTTCCTTTAATTTATATTTATATATAAAGGAACCTTAAATGGACTTAGAATCACTATAATTAATTTGATTTATTTATAATATTGCCTGCTGAATATAATACTCACTGTCCTATTGATATGTAAATTTGGATCCAGTCCACACTGCAGAGATAACCCAATTTGAGACCCGTTCAACTGTCCTGGCTCAATGCTAGGGAATTCTGGGAACTGTGGTTTTGTGAGACATTTAGCCTTCTCTGTCAGAGAGTTTTGTTGCCACAATAAACTGCAATTCCTAGGATTCCCTAGCATTGAGCCAGGGCAGTTAAATCAATCTCAAACTGGATTATTTCTGCAGTATGGATTGAACCTAAGTCAATAAGGTAACATTTAGTTCCTTTCTCCATTGACTGTGTGATTTGTTGCCAAACCTTGAGGTCAATTTAAAAAGGAGGGGAGGAGCAAAAAGGACTTGGGATTGCATGTGGCCCACAGGTTGTATTTTTTCCACTCCATTGTTTGTATTGAGACCATGCAGAAACCCAGGTACTAAAAGGTTAAAGTGGTAAAAGAAACAGTTCTCAGATATGATAGTGGCAGTATTGGAAAGGGCTTTTTAAAAGTAAGGGTGTGTAAATCTTCTGTAAAATTACTATTCCTTAGCAAGCTATTCTAAAAATTTTGTAATTGGTGAATGGATAATAGTGTCAGTTTTGCATACCTATAGATCCACTCTGGTTCCATTGTAGAATACTACAAAAAAGTTACATTGGAAATCAAATCCCCATAGATGTTTAGAGAATGGCCACAGACAATATCAAGTGGTTGCTGATATCTGATCATGTATTTTCCTGATTCATATAAATTGAAGTAATCATGTCAATTTTCATATCTGATTCAACATTTTCCATAGATGTTTCTGCTTAGTAAACATTTCAGAGAATTCCTTTGGAGAAAACCAAAGGGATCTAGGGGTATGACTTGTACCATTATGTTACTTGTAGAACATGTATGCATGCAGCTGGAAGTAATCTTCACCCCAGTAGTGCTCCTTGCAAAACAAGTGGCAGCTATGGTTTAATCAGCTACATTTGATAAGTCAGATGAGTTACTAAATAAAGGACTTGCCTGCCATCACTATGTTTTTGCAATTTTTAAGGTCACCTGTGATTATGTATACTTTAGGTAGGATTGCCCTCAAAGACAGATCTGTTTTTAAAAAAAGTTGGGGGGGGGGAGAGAGGAAAGCTCTGGTTTGTGACATATCTAAATGTTACGTGCAAAATCTCTCTTTCAACCTCCATACAAATGCTCCTTCCCTACTGAAGCCTTCACTCTGTAGGTAGTGCCAGTGAGGGGATTGTTCTGTGGATGGGAAAGTAATACAGGGACTGATCCAGACACTCCCAAGATATCCTGGGAGCCCCAGTTGGAAGTAGATAACATCTACTTGAAACTTTCAGGGCAATCTAGCAGGTTTTCAGCTGATGTTCCCAGAAGGCAGAGGAACAGTACAGTGGTCTGGACAGTAGAGAACTGTTCTGCAGGGGTCTGGGACTGTATTTGGCCTTAGTTTTCTCCCATGCAGAAAGGCAAGAAGAGGCAACAGAGAGTGTGAAAGAATACTGCTGTAGTTATCCTTTGCTGGCCATGGGAAGCCTGCATGGAACAGTTCGCCATGATGTAATCTGACCCTTTCCTATTTTAGTTCTCCATATCCATTCAGTAGCCTTTTACCTATTTGGAAAGATGAGTTGCTGCACTGCTTATTGCCACTTCGTTTCCAGCTTTAATTCAAAATTCAGTTCTTTTTGTTTAGACCCCACCCTTTACTACTCCACCCCAACTTCCTCAGTGATGGAAGTTGCATCTTTTTGTTTTGTGCCACAGCTTTTGGAATGGGATTGCAATATTCCTTTTTGGGTCCTATACAAAAAGTACAAGATGTTTGGCAAGCTCTTTCTCATTTGCTGTTTAAACTACTTTAGTAACCTGCTTCTTGTAGTAGTGCTTTAATTACTGGTGTAGTGAGTTGTATTATTTTCATTTTTTCTGTCTTTATGGCAGGAGAAATGGGATATAAATATTTCAGATAAATAACTTGATGGCCTGCCTAGATGATAGGAGTAATTTGAAATACATAGACACAGTTCTACACAAAGTGCTGCATCCTGCTCCTCCTGTTGCCAGTGTTTGCTAAGTAATAAAGTGGGTAGTGATCAGAAGGACCCAAGGTATTATTTCATAGAAAACATATCCTTGAATCCTTTCTCCAATGTGCTTGTTGTAAGTATTTCCAAATCTGGACCAACCAATAATGCTTTGGATAGTGCAGAGCAGCATCCACAATCACATTGCTCTTGTCTTTTTGTGCCAGTTCCACAGTAGCAAGTACATCAGAACTCCATTGGAAATTTTTTAGTTTTTCTATAAGAGAAAGTTAATGAAGTAACTGTATACCTCATCTATATTCCTTTGTCTGTTTTCTCCCCACAGATCTTCCTCAGAACTGTGATCCTAACATTCCCCTAGTTGCTCAGGAATTAATGAAAAAGATGATCCGTCAATTTGCAGTTGAATACATTTCAAAGAGTAGTAAAATGCAAGAAAATAGAAATGGTTCATCATATGATATGAGTCTGATACACAAAGATATCCTGAACCAAACAGAAAACTCACTTCAGGAAGAACAGGATAGCCCTTTAGACCTCACTGTGAATCGAATACAAGAGCAGGATACTCAGCAAGGTAATTTTTTTTCATTGTTGTTCATTTGATGGGATTAGAAATGAATTTCATCCCAGACCATCTTTTAATTCTGTGTATAAAATATTTGTAGGAGATTAACTGAAATTTAAAAACTTTAAAACAGGGGTCCCCAGACTTTTTGATCCGGGGGCTGGTTCACTGGCCCCCAGATCTTCCGGGGGTCTGGAGGCACGTGCGCATGCGCACAACTCTGGACGCCATTTTGGAATACAAAATGGTGCCCGAGTAGTGTGCATGTGGCGGCGGCAGGACCGGCCACAGGCCGGTAGGAAGGCCGAGTCCGGCCCGCGGGCCGTAGTTTGGGACCCCTGCTTTAAAAGATCAGATTTTAAATTTAGAGACAAAACAATTCTTGTATATATGTCTGCAACATCTTCAAAAGAAAGAACTGCATATGCATTATTTTGCCTGTGTGTGTGTTGAGTTCCTTAACTGAAACAAATGGGGAGTATCTCTGGAAATTTAGTGTATATATTAGAACTTCTTTTTCTCTGAGTAGTTACCAGCCAATTTTTGTAAGCAGCTGTTGTAATTGTTGTAAGCAGCAGTTCTGATCACCTTGCAACCAGTTTTGAATAAGATGATTACCCACTTTATTTGAAATCATTCTCTTTCTATTGCCACCAACATTTCTGTTGGATACTGAACCAAAAGAAAGAAGAATATGTTGTTGTTGTGTGCCTTCAAGTTGTTTCTGACTTATGGTGACCCTAAGGTACCACACAATGGGATTTTCTTGGCAAGATTTGTTCAGAGGAGGTTTGTCTTCCCCTGAGGCTGAGAGAATGTGACTTGCCCATGTTCACCCAGTGGGTTTCATGGCCGAGGTGAAATTCACATGCTCAAACCACTACACCATGCTGACTCTTAAAGAATAAGACTGTCAATAACTTTTAGTCACTATGTCTGTGTGCTGTCACTGAGATAGATGCAGCATGCCTCTAGATATGAATTGTGTAAAATAAGAGTGGAAATAACTTACCATCATGCTCTGCTTGTGGGTTTCATTTTGCCACTGACTAGAAAGGCTTTTGGTTTGATTTGACTGGAAAATGGAAACTGCCATCTGGTTCCAACAAAACTTTACGTCTGACATTAGCACCATTTTAAACCCTATGAGTGACATGGATACCTGGAGCATTGATTACCTAAAGTGCTATATATTTCTTTTATGTGAGAGATTAAAAATGATTTTAAACTTCTTTCCTTCAATCCATACAATGTTATGGTGAAACGTGTGAAGGTTGTTTTATTTTCACTTATGTTACCCTCATGTTCTTAGTAACTCATAGAGAATTCTGATGCAGTATCAAGCTTTCTGAAGAAAAGAAAGGTCTTTTCCCATCGTGCTGGTGAGGGAAATTGTAAAGACCTTCCTTCAGTGTATTCTGATGTGAAATGATGCAGCTCTGGAGCAGATGGACTGAGGTAAATCAAGGCAGTTTAAAACCTGGCTTGTCCATGTAGACCCTCTGAGTGACAAGTCACAAACTCTCAGCCTCAGAGGATGGCAATGACAAACCCTCTTTGAAGAAATTTGCCAAGAAAAGCCCATGACAGGTTCACCTTAGAGTCAGAAATGACTTGAAAGCATACAACAACAACAATTTAAATGCACTACAGTAAAGCTGCATTTAAATAATTGACTTAGAGCCCGAATAGATGGGCCAAAAAAGCCCACTTCCAGGTACCATCAGCATGCAGCGTTTAGATGTCACACATGCTGATAATGGCTGGAAGCCGGCTTGAAGCCGATGCAGCCAAGAAAGGAGGGGATCTTATCTGCTCTTTTTTTGACTAGCTTCAAGGCGGATTGGGACCGCGGCATCTGTTTGCAGCATATTTCTCGAAGAGCTGTGCAAATCCAATTAGTAAAGTTTATTAATTTATATCATTTAGCAGGGTACAATCTTTGCCATTTTTAAAGATAAGGTTTTTTAAAAAAATGAAATTCAGAAAATAGTAGTACATAGAATAGTCATTACATGTGTCAGGCTATAGCTGCTATGGCAGTATATAGTGGGGCAATGTGCTGCCAAAACTGCCAGCATAGGCAGTGGTGACAGGAGAAAAAAATGCTTCAGGTACTGTGACCATGAAGGAAGTAAAGCTTTTGAGAAAAAGGCTGCTCAGCTGGCATTTTTTTTAATATGCCTTTCTTCACTGTAGTTGCACAACTCTCAAATAGTGCAGCTTGATGCATCAGGGATTCTGGGCAGTTAAGGATAAGTAACTCATCAAACATAACAATATTTAGTTCATTAACCTAGATCTTAAATTTTATAGAAATGTTTCACATTTACCAATGCAGCACTGTCCTTGAAATGTCTACATCTTATCTCCTACACCCTCTTGTTTTTTTCATTGAAGAAACACAGAAATAAGACTTTTTCCATTTTTTTCAACCTCAGGGTAGTGCATACAGGCCTGGTTTTGTTGCACTTTTTTGTTAAATAAATTTTGATCTTAAAAAAGAAGGCCATTTCCAAAATAAACCTTACATTCTCTGATATATTAGGGGATGGAGTGCTAGATCTCTCTACAAAGAAAACAAGCTTGGAACAGTCAGCATATGATGGATCATGTTCAGAAAACTCAGTGTCTGGGTAAGCAACATTATTTTTGTTTTTTTAAAAAATAATAAATAGGAAAAAGTTACACTTGAAAGATATTTTTGTCATTGATTTGTGTAAAGTATATGTTGACACACAGTTACCTCTTGTTTTGCCCAAGTTTCTCTCATAATTGTGTGTTTGTGTATAACTCATGTGTTTCATTTTGTGTTTTTCACTTTTTTTCTGTTAAAGAAAAGTTATCAGAACAATCACCAAACTTTAGTTCATGTTACAAAAACTAGTTCCATACTTAATGGAACTGGGAAATAATACAGTACCAAAAAAACTATTCTCCACAATATAATAACTTACCAATTGGGGTAGTGGAAAATATTTACATTATTAGTAGACTTTTTTTAGTTAGTAAGAATTTTTTTTTAAAAAAAGCTATCAACGCACCCACCTCTTTTCAATAAAGAGAGAGCTCTTTATGACTATACTTACACTTTGATTCTGTCTCTGGGATGTGGTGTCATGCTGCTGAGATGCCCATTTATAAATAGATGTTTAATGTGCTGAAACATACTATTTCCTTAAACATTAGATAAATAACAAATGTCATAATTTGGCAATCTTCCAATCATAGCAAGCCTTTTTTGTTAGTTTGGTTTTTATGCATTTTTTGTAATGCAACTAACAATTCACGCCATTATTCTTTGACCCAAATTTGCTTGATGTTATATATAGATAGATAGATACACACACACACACATATTCAATGTATTATGGAAAAACTGACACTCTTACTAGATATGAAGCAAATAACATTAGGAATGAATTGCAAAACTGAAATAATAGTTGGGTATCTGACATAGTTTCTGTTAGAATTACAACAAAGTTTCTGTGCGGGGGTTGACTCTTTTATTACTTGTTTAGCGGTAACGTCACGTTTCTACTAACAAAACTCCTTTAGGACTGGGGCATTCAGAGGATGTTAAATTGTGAAAAGGAAAGTTTTTAAGTGTTACCCTGCAAACATCTGCCAAAAGGGAATTGCAAGCATTTGAGAGAATTATCAATTACTGAACTAGGATTTAAAGTTCTTGGAAGGGCTGCTATAGAAGCTGGGGTATCATTTTGAAGCATGGTCCTACCAGAACTGTAACTTTTGCTATGGTAATCAATAGCTACAGCAACTCAAAGACTTAAAACTATCAGAAGCAGTGATGTTACCTAAGCAAGGAGTATAATAAAGGAGTGGACCCTTCCCTTCCATAGCTGTCTGAGAGTCTCTCATGCATCAGTTCACCATCGTTTCATTCCATCCATCCAGGAGACACCACAGACACAGAGAGGACTATGTGGAAAGAAGTGCTGAGTTTGCAGATGGTTTGCTCTCAAAAGCGTTGAAAGACATTCAGTCCGGAGCACTGGACGTTAATAAAGCAGGCATACTTTATGGCATACCTCAAAAAACTTTACTTCTCCACTTAGAAGCCTTACCAGCAGGAAAGCCTGCGTCATTTAAAAACAAAACTCGAGATTTCAATGACAGTCATTCTTACAAAGACAGTAAAGAAACATGTGCAGTGCTGCAAAAAGTAGCCTTGTGGGCAAAAGCTCAAGCAGAGCGCACAGAAAAAAGTAAACTCACTCTACTTGAAACCTCAGAATTAAGATTCCCTACAGCTTCCAGTTACCTCCACCAGTTAACTCTACAAAGAATGGTCACTCAGTTTAAAGAAAAAAATGAAACTGTACAATATGAAACATCAGCTCCAACTGTACAGTTAAAAATTCCTCAGCTGAGAATCAGTGCTGTTTCCAAACAACAGCCTGATAGTGCTGGACTTCTGGATGTTATGTACCATGTTTCTAAAACCTCAACAGTTTTGGAAGGATCAGCTCTTCAAAAATTGAAAAGTATACTCCCTAAACAGAACAAAATTGAATGTTCTGCATCTGTAACTCAGTCAAGTGTTGACTCCTACTTTCTGCATGGGGACCTCTCTCCTTTGTGTCTTAATACTAAGAATGGAATTATAGATGGCACCTCTGAATCCACGGAAGATGCTTTGGATCGCAAGGATAATAAACAACCAAGGAAAAAACGTGGCCGCTACCGGCAGTATGATCATGAAATAATGGAAGAAGCTATTGCAATGGTAATGAGTGGGAAAATGAGTGTTTCCAAAGCACAAGGAATATATGGGGTACCTCACAGCACTTTAGAATATAAAGTTAAAGAAAGATCTGGAACACTGAAGACTCCACCGAAAAAGAAGCTCCGATTACCAGACACTGGGTTGTTTAATATAACCGATTCAGGGACTGGCACCTGCAAAAATAGCAGCAAGCCAATGTAGTTTAACTGGTTAGGTGTGTGTGTGTGCGTGCGTGTGTGAGTGTGTTTGTTCTTTTGAGTATGGCTGTATGTGTGCACTTTTATGTGCACATGTATGTTTCATATGTGTAAACATACACACATGAAAAACAAATGTTCACTTAGACAGGAGACATGAAATTTTACAGTTCAGAAACCACATACATGCCTTTTTGAAGAATAATTTTATTCAGGGTTTTCACTGTGGACAAAATGATAGAATTGATCACAATTGTGATATTTTGTATTTAATATAATCTTTGTTCAAATAAGTGAAAAAGATTCAGGTTTTATTTAGTAGTCATTAGCATAAAATGTTTGGAATAACATGTATTTGTTATGTGAAGCATTATTTTTTATTGATGAAGAGTGACCCTAACCATTCAACAATCCATCTTATTAAGGAAATACATAATTAATGCTTTAGAGACATTTATGCCTCTCAGAATATTTTCAGAAATTGCAAGTAACTGAAAATACATAAATCAAGGGAACTTTATAAAGAAGACAGCTGTAGTTTCTCAACATGGAAACTAGCATGAAGTATTAGTTAAGTACAGAATCTTTTATGGAAGAGAAAATACATCAGAGTTTAACATCTGATATAGATAAAGCATTTCATTTTTAAAAGCGTGTGTTAAATATACAACTGAGTTCTTAACATTTTATTGTTGGTTTAGCAAGAAATTGGTGTTTACAAAAATATATACTTGTTAAAACTGACAATTTTAGTGTAGCTATAGAATAATAAGATGGAATACTAAAGGCATAAAATTTAACCGTTTTCCTTTATTGTGGAAAATAAGCTAACGTGTAAGGGTTTAAAACGAAAGTTGGAATGCAGATTAGAGCATGTTCATAATGTGCACAGAATGAGCTTGAGAATGGTTATTTTGGTTTAAGTGTGCTGGTTAGTTGGTGTTATGACTACTTACATTTATTTAAGGATTGTGTAACACTCCTGTTGAAAAACCTCACTATAACAGTAATGTATTTGCTGCTGTGACATTTCAGATCTTTCAGTTTATCAAAATGAATATCAGGTTTTCATTTTGGTGGGCCGATACATCATCACTTTGCTAATAACCAAATTTACAGTTCAGGGTCTTGATAGAATTACAGATACAAAACAGTTAAAACTGTTTTGAACTTTCAGTACTAGACTTTTTTTGTATATTTACTATTTGGAAGCTGGACAGTTTGTTTTAGAAATAGAACTTTTCAAAGAATCTCAGAGGACCAGTTAACTTTAGATTGCAGATTTTAAATGAACTTTAGAAGTATTCATATTGGGATGATCCTTTCTTCTGGAGATAATCATAGGGTTATGTTGCTCTGTTCCATTCTGTCATCAATACACAGGCAATGCACAAGGACAGTCTGCAGGATTAGGAGATATGCAGCCCAATTCCCATCCTCTGTTTAGCCAAATTATGCAAACTCCAGATTTCATATACGTTGGAGGTGGGAGTATAGATAATATGAGGGAGATAGAAGCAGTTCTAGTTCCTGAATATTGCTCATTCTGTAAGTTCCTTTGCATGCTTTTTGCTGTGGAATGAAGGAGTGCAACAGAGTTCTCAGCCCCTATGAGGATTCATTTGTATGTGGGCAGTGTGCTTGCTAAGGGAAGGATCATACCCATTGAATTTTATATGATATATAACTTGGGTATACAATCATATTGCATACACAAATGAATAAAGACATCCATGGCCTTTTTCATTGAAAAACTAGTTTTCCTAAATGGGGAAGTTACAGTATCCAGAATCTTTATCTGTTTTGCCCATGTGTTTGTCATTTTAACCTATATTTTGTCTCTGTGATAAATTTGCATACAATATATTTAAAAGTATGCCATTTAAATTAATTGGAAGTATTTCACAAGGAACTAGAGAACAAATCAGTCATTACTGATTTTAAAAAATTGAAGTAACATATAAAATAAAGATAACAAAACCGTAATCAACTTATCAACTCTTTGGCCTGTTGCATATGCATTCAGTCTTCTTCATTTTTAAAAGCGTGTGTTGCATATTGGGAAACAAATGCTTTTAAACCAAGATTTTCATTAGATAGTTGAGACTTTAAAATATTAAAGGTCATTTGTTTAAAAAAGCCATATTTTTGTCAGAATTAGAAAAATTAATCTGTTGTATCTTTCCCCACTAACAGATAAGATTACAAATCTCAGACCTTTTCAAGAACATTTTACTCCTGTTTTTAATTTATGGCTTAAAGCATGGGCTGGGATCTACAAATTCTACAAATGTACCCTCTTTTGCTTTCCTCTTCCTGCTATAATACACAGTGTCCTCTGGAAAAAATGGTTTCTGAGGGTTAAGAGGATCATTTATGATGAGCAAAGGAAGAGGATGTGAAGATATGAAAGTAAATTGGCATTCCCACTCATATGTTGGTGAGGGGAAGGACTGGAAACCCAGCTTTTTACATTTTCTCAGACAATATTAAATTTTAGCCAGAGATGTTTATCAAAGACAAGTTACAATACACATTTAATATCATTTAACAGGTGGCCTGACCAAAAAGTAACAGATTCATAAAATCAGGGATCATTTTGCTATTGACTTTAGCAGTGGTAGTTTTGTATGTAATATTATAATTAATTTTCAGCATTTTAGTACTTGTATTTATTTTTGGCCAGAAATAGTATATTAAAATATTTTTTGATAGTTTGTAGATAATGCTCAACCTGTAAGTTTTAAGAAAAGACATAATTATTTCTAATGAATAGGCTGAACCTTTGATTATACAACTGAGGAAAGGCAGGGAAATACATAGACTCCCCTTATTCATCCCTAATGTATTTGTTTAAAAAGTTGTTTAAATTATAATTTTGAAGTACTTTTAAAATTCAGTTACCAGTCGCTACTTAGAAATTGACAAGTTTCTGCAAATTCATATTTCAGCAAGCTTTTAAATGAAGGTGAAAGCAAGCCCTACATGCTTTCTACTTGTTTGAATGTTTCTCAAGTATTTTATATTAAAAAACAGTGCCTCTGTTTTTAGAACTACTGCTCAGTAAAGTTGTTTAAACCATTTCTGGTAGCTAATGACTATTTTATATTAAATTAAATTGTATATTAACTTTAGTGAGACTGATTTTTTTAGCTGTTTACAGTACAAATAACTGTATTTGTGGGTTTTTTTAATTGCAGTATTTCCATTGTTGCAGTAATTTAGTAAAACTGTGGCTGCCTTGATTTTTGACAGATTTTGTTAATAACAGATTTCTAGGTAATTAGTTCTATTTATGCATAAATCAATTGCACTATAATTCATGAATTATTTATTACAATATTTTCTAATTAATTCCATGTATTTTGTCCTGTGTTGTAAATGTACTGTAATTCTGTTTTCTCTGTGTTTGTTATATTTCTAAATCTGATTGTATGAATTTGTTAATGTATTTCTATGTTGTAATTTTTAGTAAAGCACTTCAATGCTTTTGCACATAAATTTACAACACTGATGTGTGATTGATTTGCTCATTCAGTAAAAAAAAATACTTTATGTTGGCTGATTTGATTTACTCCATAGGCATAACTGCCTTAGCTTAACAAGGTTATAGCAAACATGATAACATTTTACACACAGAACAATAAAACGGATTTTTTTCCAGTGGATTGTGTCCATGGTTTATTAGGGGATAGTAGCAAAGTAAGTGCAATATGCCTTTCCTAAAGAAAATGCTAAAATTTCACAAAAATTGTGCTCAGGGGAAAAGTAAAATATTATTATATGTATGACCTAATTTTATGCATTGCCCTTGAAGGGTCATTGTGGGCTAGTTACTGTATAGTATGCAATATCAACAAAGAAGCCAACCCATTCATTATACATTTATCAACATAGTCCAGCCCTGGATTCTGTTCCTACAATCTGTCACTTTTAAGAATTGTAACTTTTTAAAAAAATGCCACTCCTGTTGCCCTAATAACATGAAACATTCTAGTATGTACTACAATTCCCACAATGTGGGTTTAAGGTGAGCTCTAAAAGGTTATACTGTCTAAAGTATGCTAAACAAATCTGTTATGATTTGGCTGTGTAGATTTATAGAGCATATCATCATAGAAAATTGGCCATTGGAAGCATTGGTTGTTTTTCCATAGCTTTTTCTGTGGGACAGGATAATACTCGTATCGAACTAAGCATTGTGTGACTTGTTTGTCAAAAGACAGAACAAAATTTAGTTTAGCAAATGTATGTGTGTGCATGTGCTCCTTCAAGTCATCTGTTGACTTATGTTGACCCCCGTGAATTCTGTAGGGTTTTCTTAGGCAGCAAATGCTCAGAGGTGGCTTTGCCAGATCATTCCTCTGAAATATAACACATGGCAGCTCCCATCCAAGTACTAACTATGGCTGACCCTGATTAGATCCCAAAATCAGATGGGATTTGATGCCTTTAGGGTATGTAGATCTAATTTAGCAATTCATGTTTCATTCATTTCATTCAACCTTTATTAGGCATACAACAATAAAATTAACAATAAAATAAAATAAAGTAAAATACATTTACAATAAAACTTCAATTCATGTTTCTAAACTGCCAAGATAATGAGACTAAAGAACAAGAGGTAGCATTTATTATATGGGAGGATCACCAGAAGGAGAGAGAGTGTACATCCTTTCTTACAGCTAACAAGTTGGCTTTCCCAGTTGTTCTTCCCTTAACCAGCTCAATCCATATTTTGGAATCTCATTGGAGGAAAAATTAAACAGCTACAGTGGACTCATGATGGAGAGACATTCAACAGGGAAGAGAAAAACTATCCACTTAATTCTCCTATGCTAGTTTTAGGATGAAAACAGAGTGTTGGAAATGTTTTCTTTCAATACTTAACGGTAGTTTTATTTCCAGTCCACCCTCAGAAAAGCTGTTGAGGACCACTGGGCATATCCTGAACCAATTACCTACACATTGAGAATCTGAAGCTAATATAGCAGCCATCTGCTGAATTCTGAAGATATTGTTTCTGAATGTATACTGAATGGATCTGAAGTAATCTATCTCGCTAAAAGTTACTGAGTACTATTATATATATATATATACACACACACATAGAGTAATAAAAGAAAGATTTATTGTTTCTGTGTAGTGCCCACTTGGCACTAATCTTTTTTCTTTCTATCAAACCACTTTGGAGTTCTCCACTTTAAAGAACTATCCTGGTACTTAGTTGACACTCTGGTCAATGTATTCATTTGCATGTAACAATATATGTGCATACAAAGAGATTAGACATTTGGTCCATTTAGACTACTGTTGTCTAGTCGGACTGCTAGTGGTTTCCCAAAGTCTTCAGCAGAGACATTTCCTAGATCTGCTGCAAGATACGCTTTAACTAGAGGTGTAGATTGAATCTGAAATGTTATGTATGTTTCTAGGCATGTTGGGTGTTTTTCCCGATTGAGCTATTGGGATTTTTATTCTCATGCTGAGACAAACTTGAGCCAGTGTAAGAGTCTGTATAGTTTTAGTAATCTAGGACTACTGTTATTTTTTTATTATTTTAATCATTTTTTTAAATCTGTTAATTGACTACAGTAATGGAAGGCTATGGGGAAATTAGTTATTCTTTAGGCAAGAGCAAGGTTATGCTGTACAACTTAAGGGACAAGAAGAGTCCTAATCTTACAGGTGATGTAATAAACTATATACTGTGATATTAAATAATGATATTTTTTGTGCATTTCACAAGGTCAGAACTGTAAATACTGAATATAGGGAACTGATCATGTGAATAGCTAGTTTCATGTTCAGAGTTTGGTGATATGTTTGAAAATGCATACTTTTCTGAAACAGAATTATATTGATACAATTTTCTTTCTTTAAATTGGTAATTTGAATAACTTACGATAGTCATTCAAGATAGGGGTTGCAATTCAGGAATTTTTTTTCTTAAATTTATCTTTCATTTTGCTATGGGCTATTGGCTTTTCAGTATGAAATAATGATTAGGTAAGTAATAGCAGTTTTTAATGTAGTCAGAATATTTCATTGGTTATTTTAATTGTAGGTTGATGTAGATGAAGATCCTTATAGAATTAATCTAAATTGTTTAAAGATGTGTTGATTTATCAACATGGATTTAACTTTCACGTAAAGTGAAAAACATACATACACACTTAAAGAAAGACATAGCCAGGGTACAAAGTCCATTTCTTTGACTCAAGGATACAATTACCTTATGACAACACTCAATTATTTACAATTCTCTGGCTAGGTTGTACCTTATGAATGAAGAGCTTCGCTTCCATTTAAATGTACAGCAATAGTGTTCCAGAAGAAGAATGTATATGGACAGTTGCCTTTCCCCTTGAATTGAATGGAGAAGTCTATCTGTACAATAATACATTATTAGTGCCAACTAATGAGTTAGACATACTAAATAAATGGGACTTGATAAGTCAACACTTAACTTAGGGCGGAAACAGATGGCCACGAAGGGGCAGCTTGAAGCCACCCTCACCGAAGATGCCTCAGGACCGCAGCAAACACACGCCATGGTCTTGAAGGTGCCTTCCGCTGCCAGCCCAAATAGGAGTAGAAAAGATCTCCTATTTGAGCAGCTTCCAGGGGCGTGCATTGTGAAAACTCCATACCCCCGAAAGTGGCTTGAAGCCAACCCCATCTAATCAGCTGAGTGGCTTCCAGGCACCATACTCCCAAGACGCCCGTAAGCCAGCTTTTCCAGTCAATCTGTTCAGGGCTTTAGTCTGCTCTGTTTGTGACTAATAATTGGACTTAGCCCAGAGTTAATTTTTAAGAACAATACTTAAAATGGCTTGAGATAAATCTTTAAAAGATATAATTCTGATGCTACAGAATTTTCACGGTTTCATGAATTTTAAGCATATAGTGCTATGCAGTTAATTACATTCTATTTGTCTAAAACCCAAGACATAAAAAGGATTACAATTCTAATTCTATACATTTCTTACAGACTTTTGAAAATAACTATATTGTTGTTTTACTTCCTAACACTGAACACATTTCCTTCAAGTAAAGGCTGCCTTACAAATGGCCAAATGTGGTAGAACAGTCATGTAGGAAGTTGGGTGTACCTTGTATGCACACTTATAAATGTGTGTATATATATCTGTGAAGTGATAATACAGCAAATTGTAGTTTCTTGCTGTGTTCATATAGCTGTAGCATAAAATGTACGTTTAGGGTATATGTGATATTTAGGAGACTTTTAGAGTATGTTGAAATGTATTAAGAAATTGCTATGTGTGAGGCAGCCTGAAGTCCTGTTGAACTGGGTGTAGTGTAAATATAGTTTAATGTGGTCAGGCTTACAACTGTAGATTCTAATAATTTTTAAAAATTCCGTGTAGAAATACAAGGTTTATTATTTCTATATTTAATATTCAACTATTGAACGTATATTTTATATTATATAATCTACCTTGCTAATGCTTTTGTTAGCCAAGTTAAAAAATTTTTAAAACACTGTTCTATTACTTAACTCTAGCACAAATTGTACACGCTTTCCTTAAAATTCATATATGAAATCTCAAAGAAAGTAGAACATTTCTGTAATACTCTGAGATATGTAACTTTTGGTACCATATCACAGACATCAGTCACATAGTGCCCTTTTTAAGTGTAATTTACTTTTTTTTTTGATCTGCTTTTTGTTTTCAGTTCACGTACAGCAGCTGATGCAAAATCAGAGGAAACAGCTAAATTGGAAAGAGGAAACTCTACTCTAAGCAAGGTTTTGGCATCATTATGCTCATATCATTGGCATCAGATTTTAGCTATGTTGAAATTTTTAATCCAGGATCGATATATTCATTCAGTGTGTAGTTGCCAGCTCCCACTTACTATATTTTCTGAAACGGCTGAAGATCATGTGCACATTCCAATCTGCAATTTTGATGGCAACATGCTGTTAAAAAGGTGCTGTTTACAGAATCAAAGACCAAATACTTGTTCACCACCTCTGTCAGTCTGTGTGACCAATATGGATTGCTTGTCATGCCAGTCTGTGGCTATTGGACACTTTAACACTGTGGTGAGCGAGGGGAATCCTGTGCCTTGTAGTCCCCATGGATGCTGCCCCAAACAGTTACAACAATATAAAATTCACTCTGCAAAACCTGCACTTTGTATGCATCTCTGTTCAACAGGGCAAAAGACTAATAAAGGTGGCAGAGCCCGCAGCCCTTCACCACCTTCTTTATCACCTGTAGAAACTGATGAGTATGATTCCTTGGAAGAATCAATTGATGATTCCCTTTCCTTAGATAACAGACTTGAAATGAATAGTAACCAGCCTCCATCCCTCTTGCCAGCTGAAAGAAGTTTTTCTGTATGTGAACAGAAAGATAATATATGCATCACAGAAGGAGGTGGTAATTTAGATGAAACTCTTCTAAGTGCAAATCAAGAAAATAGCCTTGTGAATTCTGATAAGCTTGAACAAGTTGAAAATTCTCCTTTTCAAGACTTAATGGATAGAATCAATGAGAAATTAAAATCAATAGAAACTACTGATACCACAAATGTTACAAGATTATCTAAAAGTGATGGAAAAACAGAAGAAGATACTAAATTACGGAGCTTCATAACTTCTCTTTTACATGATGCTAAGCCAAATGATTACAGTTTTATGGAGTTACTGAACCAACATGACAAAGAAATAGAAAGTAAAATTATCCAAACAAGATTTCGAAAACGGCAAGAAACTTTGTTTGCAATGCACAAGTCCCCCAATTCTTCTCTGTTTAGACGCCAGTCTTTGCAAATCAAGAGAGAACTTGCTAGTCTGGATCAAACTTTCATAAGGAAAAAGGCAAGTTCAGAGAGAAATGCAAAAAAACTTATAAAAAATGACAAACTATCACCAGACAAAATTGCCCATCAGAATACATTAAACAACATTGCTTTACAAAATCATGAAAATAAAGAAAAACTGTTTTCTTCCATCAAGTCAAAGTCTCTGCCAGTACGTCAACAAGAGTCACTTGGACTACCTCTGAATAATTCAGGAACCAATTCTGGTTTTGTGGCATTTGCAGAAAATAATTGTACAACATCCCAAACTCACTTGGTTGAAATACATGGCAGTTGTGGAGTTGATTTGCACGTGGATCCTGTCCCTGTGAAGAGAGATGACAGCAGGTTGCTGGATAGGACCAAACATAATGTTATCCCTCCTATGTGGTGCTCTGTGTATGTAACAAACAATTTTTTAGCAAGCCCCCATCCCTATTGCATGGAAAAAGATAAAACTCTTGTAGATTTTCAGGGCAAAACATGTAGCAATGAAGATATAAATAAAGTTGTGCGAAACACAAATCTACATGTTGTTGTAGAGCGTTTGGAAGATACATTAAATATGGCCCAAAAGGCTAAAAAACCTTTTTTTAATGGTTATACAATAACCAGCAAACTGAAAGACATTCACAAATCTGATGCCAAGAACAATTCTAAAAGTGACCTTTTTTTTAGCATGAGTGAAACTGGAAGTAAGGGACAATATGTACTATCACAAGCTCATGTGCCATTTAGCAGCAATAGCAGAAAAGAGTGTATGTCAAAAGAAAAAGAAATAACTGATGGAGGGTATAAAACCCCTTGGAAATCATCAGATGCATTTGATTCAAATGTATTGACTTCTAATAACGAGGACCTGCAAAGAAGTTCTGATGCTGGGGATAACTCATCTACAACACTAAATTACACCAGTCCTATAAAACTTATGTTTCTTTCAGAAATTAACAGTAGTGAAGGAGTCAAATACACACTAAAGTCTGTAAATGATTCTTCTAAATTAAACATTGATCTTTATTCTCTTCATGAGAAAACAAATGTACCATCAGAAAAACAATCAGAAACTAGGGATCTTGCTAAAAATGTTTCGATTGAAGAATGCAGTTATAGTGAAAATGATAATAAAAATGAAGTGAATTCTGTTTTCCCTACAACTAATGAAGCAAGCATCAGTGAAAACAGGCCAAGTGAAGAATCCATAGAACAAAGTTGCAGTGGATCGTCCCTGAAAAGAAAACCTGGCCGACCCAAAAAAATAGGTCCCCAAGTTGTGAAACAGTTTAAGCGTCCAATTGGTCGACCTCCAAAGCCTAAGGTGGCTGCTCCTGGAAATACCTGCCAGCTGAGTAACTCCACTAGTTGTAAGAAAAGTGGAAGCTCTAATGCTGAGGTTTTAGAGGGGGAGGGCATTAACAAAAATATTACTGTGACAATTGTCTTTGGAAGATCACGAAGGACTAAGAGATGTGTTTCAGAAGGAACTGTAAGTTTAGTCAGCGTGGTCCGAGATCCTAACAGTGATTGTGATGTTCTGTGTGAATCTGCTCAGCTAAAGAACTCAGAAACCAGGGACAGCTTGTTAAAAAACAAAAGTACGCCAAATTCTGCATCTGGTTATGAGTACGTTAGGCCTTTTGAGAGCAGCCCAGTAGTAGCATCCCATTGCAGCAATATCATAAGACCAAACCAGAAGCCCTTAAATATAATTAGAAAACCTGGCAGACCAGCAAAAGTAAAAATATCTGGCATATCAGTGACTGTTAATCAGATTTCATCTCAGGAAAGAAAAGTGAGTATTAGCAGCTGCCTGCCTCCTTTAGAAAAAGAGACTGTATTAGAAAAAAATGAATCTTTTAAGAAGGAGAATAATCAGTGCAATAAGAGGTATGTTGCTGAAACCATTTTGAATGACACAGATGAGGATTTTTCACGTGAGAAGATTTTAGCTTCAAAAAAGCCCGAAATTCCTTTGAGGCAGTCACTTAGAGATAGAAGACCCTCGCTGCCTTTCTTACATTCATTAGCATCTGCTAGCCCATTATCTTGCAGACGTGCCTTTCTAAAGAAATCATATAAATTCTGTTTGAAAAATGTTAAAGATCAAAAAATACAGCATCACTCAAGCATGATGCCGAAGCATACCTCAATAAATAAAGATCCAGAAGATGCAAAAAAGAGTTCTGAGCATAATAAATTCAGGTCCATTAATGAAATGTCATTAGATCCCATTGTTTCATCAAATTCTCTTAGGTGGTGGGATCCTTCCATTTCTAATGATTCCTTGCTGAAAGAACTAAACAGTAGATATGACCAGATAACAAGTACATGGCTGAATGTGAAAGGAGAAGAATTTGGAAAATGTCTGTATGATGAAGAGTGTCACATTGAACAAGATTGTAGCATTAATGTATCAAACCCTTTGGATTCCTGCATTTTACAGCTTGAACATTCACCTATAAAAATGCTTTTCCAGAAAAAATGCAATATAGATGACTTGCGCACATGGTTTATGCAAACAACAGAAACACAGTCACTATCACTAGTGAGAAAAGCAAATGCTCGCAATCCTTTTGAAGTAATTAGTACAAGGCAGTTTAAAATGGGAACAAGACAGTATGATTGTAATACTAGTCCTTTGAGAAAGCACTTTAAAAAATTTGCACTATCCACACCTTCAAAATCTGCAGGAGATTTACAAATTCTACATAAAATAGGAAGGTCTCAAGTCTTAAACAGAAACCATATCTACACACTAGCTAAATTAAGAAAAACCAGATTTGAGATCGGACAATGTGATCGATGGAGACAAGTGAAAAAATTGTATAATCATGGAAAAAGTGACTGGAAATCAAAAAGGAGAAACTTGCGATTCTTCTGCCGAAGCCAGTGTTTTGGTAATGGAAATAGAAAAATTAGCAACCAAATGTGCATGAATCATAGGAACTGTACTGTACAATCTAATTCACCCTCAATTTTGATAGAACCTCATACAGTCACTTCATCAACTGGAAATGAAATCAGAGATGCATTCCACCAACAGACAACACAATTATGTGGCCTCAGCACTAACCCTGGGCTAAAAAATAATTGCATATCAAGCATTCAGCCAGCCTATTGCAACCAGGAAAACAGTGAAAAAGTGTGGGGCCCTGGTGAAGATAGCTGGAGAGACAAAACCTTTAAGAACTGTAGAATATTTTTGAAGAAGATCAATCCTGTTGAAGAGCAATCGTCATTTAATGCAAATCCTGTTGTTTGTACTCCAGAATCTGTTAGTCATAGTACCAGTCACAGTTATTTTCAGGAGAAAAGGCACTGTACTCTTAGGTCCCATTCCACTAAGCAAAGTATCTCTGATGATTGTGAAAAGAATACAGAAACATCTAAAGCAGCAGAATATTCCACCTTGGTTAAAGGAATGCATGTTGAACAAGACAACAAGAAATCAAGCAAACGTGTCACCTTTGATGATGGCCCTACTGAGGTTCCTAAAAAAATGAATAAGCGGGGGAAGACACAATGCAAGTTCACTGACCTGGATGTAAGAAAAAGGAGTAAGAGGCAGTTATGCAGTGCTGGCCAAGTATCAAGTTGTTTCTCAAAATACCAAATAGGTAAGTTTTATCTCATCTCCCCCACGTCCCTTCACCTCTTCCAAAATTTGATTTGCTTTTCATTCAGATGACATAAACAAGGGAAAATAGTATAGAAAAGCAGTAAAAATATTTAGGAAAACTAATTTCCAACTGCATAATGCTACAAGTGTAGCTTATATCATCTTTGGAGGTAAAAAATAGGATATGGTTTTATTGTACAATGTCAAAGCACACTGATGTGAATCCAGTAAGTTTGGCAAATCGCAGTTCTGTTTGATGTCAATTAAATTTAAAAACAGTTTGTCTTTTCTGTGAAGGTTGGTCTGGGACAGGAAAACAGACATCCTTTATTAATTTGCTGCTGGAGTGGGAACTATGCATAGGAAAAGATGCTGTGAGTGTGGTTTCTTCCAGCCAGCATTGGTTTCTATATGCATACTTTCTGTAATTGGATTGGAACTGTACATACAGCACCAAATAAATTACTGTCTTGGTAAGCTTTTACAAAGACAGTAATGATATTGTATTGGGATGGTGCTGTTTCTTCCACTGTGCTCTTGATAGGTTATGTAGATCTGAGCATTCACATTAACATGGATAGCATTGCACACAGAAAATTGGGACAGGGATCATTGGAATCACACACATTAAAAATAGAGAGCAGAGCAAAAATAGTGAGAAGTTTTCAGTATAAATACATAATTAGCTAACAGGATTTTATCTGTATGTTAAAGTTTAAAGAGCATATTAAGTATGTGCATCTGAGGAAGTAGACAGAAGTCTACGAAAGCTCATGCTGCCAATTTCTTTCAGTTAGTCTCAAAGGTGCTACAAGATCTCTCTAAGTATATAAACAGGCTAAGCAAAATATCTAAATTTTGCTCATTTTAATGGGAAAATTTTATGATTGTCCAAAACAAAAGGCATTTTGCATGAACACTCCAAACTTACATGTAGAATGCAACCTTCAAAAAACAAAATATTCTGCTATATTAGGAGAGGTTTACATATTTTAAAGTGAAATTTGCATCAACACACTACTAGAAGTTCAGTGAGATCCCTTTATTTTTAAACTGTATTACTCTATCTCAGATTTAATCAGGCTATTTAGTAAAACAATTTAAAAACAATATATAAAGTAGATTACTAAAAGAAAAAAAGTAAATTTATTTTTTGACTACATAAATGAAGCAAAGGAAATTAAGTGTGGGTAGCTCACTTCCTTTTTACTTATTTCTCTCCTTCCTCTAAAAAAAAGTACCATTAGAATGAGGGAGAAGGAAAATGTGTACAGGTTTAGTCTCCCTTATCCAGAATTCCAAAGTCCAAAATTGCCCACGTGGATGGCTGAGATAGTGACACCTTTGCTTTCTGACGGTTCATGGCACACAAACGCTGTTTCATGAGTAAAAGTTTTTAAAATATGCATTAAATTACCTTCAGGCTATGTGTATAAGATGTATATGAAACATAAATGCATTGCATGTTTAGACTTGGGTCCCATCTCCAAGATACTTTATTGTGTATATTATGTATTCATTATGCATATGCAAAAATCCAAAGAAACCCAAAAAACTTCTGGTCTCAATCATTTTAGATAAGGGAGACTCAACCTATGTCTTAATTTATTGAGAGTTTTTGTCTTGGGTCCTTTATATGCCTTCAGTTTAAGCAACACTGAACAGCCAAAAAGAAGGAACTTACCTATGGTATGGGATCCTTATCATAAAATGGGATAACATGTTTTATTGTAGATGTACAAAGAGCTCTCTTATGGGTGTTGCTTTAGTTTCTATGCTAGTGTTGCCAGATTACCTGTGTATTTAACCCAAAATGCCAGTAGGATCCCAACTGCTGCCTTTCCTGCTCTTGCTGATATCATAGTCCCTCTTCCTCCATTATGAAAAGAACAACTTTTGTTTTATTTTGCATGACATTTGGTGATGGGACAGGAAATGAATAGAAGAATGGGCAGAATATGTAGTGCAGGGATGTGCCAAGGTTGAAGGACTAACCACAAACACAACACTCCCACCCCAGATTATTTTTACCTTGCATCATCTAGTGGCTACAGGGCAGAAATTGCTAAATTTGTGGGCTACCTGAGAGTTTTAGGCCCAGAAGAGGTCTTTTTTTGTTCAAAACCAGATGTGATTTTTTTAAATCACTTCTGATTTGGGGGCGGAAAGCACCCATCCCCAGCCAAGACTAACACTGTTGGCTATAGACCACTTGCCAAAAAAGAAAAAAGGAACAAAAAGGTAGAGGCCACAGCTTTTTAAAAAAAATTTTAAAAATAAGGGAGTGCACTCAGGGCCGAGAGGGACCATATTTTGCTCATCATCATTTGGCTACACATTCTACTGCTACCTGAGACCATTGAAAGAAATAAAGTTGTAATCTGGCTGTTTGGCTGAACCAAACATTCAGGTAAAAGAAGAGATATGGTAAAACTCGGGGAAGTTATTGGCAGCAGAATATAGGGTTTTGTTTTTGTTTTATAAGAGCTTTGTCACATATGATTTTAAGAAAGAAGCTGATAACTTTTTCATAGTCTTTCATTATTTCACTTCAGACTTCTGTTGTGTTAATTTATTTTATTTTATTTTTTGCTTTTATTCCTTTTTTGCTGTTCAAAGTTTGCCATACATTCTTGTTTAAAGAAAAATACCTCAGAACTCACTGGACAGCTCCAGAACAAAAGCAGACATCATTTCAGCTCTGCCACTGTTTTCAGTCCCAAAGTTCTGATTGTGTCAATTGTAGCCACATAATTGGAAAGTGCCCAACTTCAATATCTGTCTTTGTCTGAAGTAGTCTTTAATTTTTATATGAAAATGTCATTTCTGTGAAGCCTCAGTGACATAATGTTGAGCATACAGTTTTAAGTACTGAAGTTATTTCAAGCAGTTGTACTTTTAGGGAGTGATTACCCACCCTACCTCTCGGATGCAATTACTCCTCAGATGTTTTTATGTCGTTGGCTTGTTTATTGGTTCTATATTTTTAGTTGCTACCACACAGGTTTGTACTTGCCCTCTCAGAAACAAGCCACTCTGAGTTCAGTAGGATTTGTTGTGTGCCTTCAAGCCATTTCCACCTTATGGTGACCCTAAAGTGAACATATCACTTGGCTTTCTTGGCAAGAATTGTTTGGAGAAGGTTTGCCATTACCTTCCTCTAAGACTGAGAGAATGTACTTTTCCCAAGATTGCACAGTGTGTTTTCCTGGCTGATCCCTAGTCTTGTGGACTTCTGGTCTAACATTCAAACCCTTTCACCATATTGGTCCTTCAGTAGGCCTTACTCACAGGTAAATGTATACAGGATTGTAACTAAATGGATTTATTTACCTAGAGTGTCCATGTGAAAGACTGGAAACTAAACAAAGAAATTATAATTGTTAATCAGGATTTTGGTCCATAGCTAAATTGATTTCATTTACAAATATTGCATATAAATTCACTTTTCCAAAAGGTTTTTAATTTTTGAAACTTAAAATCATATACAAATTGGGAGAAATATTAAATTGTACTTCTAATAAGGAAAAAACAAAAGAGTGCAGTGTTTTGCAGATAACTTAAGGATATTTGTAGTCCTTCCTCACATCTAATCATGCCATAGGGCTTTGCATTCTTCTCTCTGTCTCTCTCTCAAATTGGGAATTGGAGACCTTGCAAAGGGAAGCCTAGAGACCCTCTGGAAAAATGAATATTTCAAGCCAGGATTCAGTTTTATATATACACTAACTGGGGGCATTGCAGGCTACAAAGAAATTTTAATTAACTAAATGTTTTCCTTATGTCAAAAAGCGGAAGCGAATAAAAACAAATTGGCATGTTTTTGCATTTCATTATTCTGGTGTGACACATCTAAATGCAATCCACTGCCATCCAAAATTCACATAGGTAGTTGAATGGAACCTACTTGCATGCAGTTCCAGTACCACTTGGTCTCAGATTAAGTACACCTATTTCTGGAAGTCCCCAGAGTTTGTTGGAAAGCCTGTTTAGGCAAACAATATAATAAAGATCAAGAAGCTTTCAAAATAAGTCAAGGATATAAAATACTAAGGACTTGCCAATTAGGTATGGGTTATCAAAAACAAACAAGTCAGGCAGTCCCAAACTATGAACTGAACTGAATCTCCCAGAACACTGTTAAATACTTTATTGCAAAACAGAAAAAGTGTGGTTCAACTATCTGGAAAAGATCACCCGCTAAAAGTCAAGATCTAGTTGAGGAAAGCATTAGTCAGAGAAGCCACTGGTAACTTTTAATAGAGTTGGAGAGTTCTTCTTTGTAGTCTTTGCGCACAACACTTGTGTTACTCAAGTTGGTGGTTCCTCGATCAGTGCAGTGCAATCCTCTACATCTGATAGCCTGAGAAGCAGTGTACTACTCAAATGGGTCTTGCACCTTATGAAGAGATTTGTCCAGAATGTTCTAGAGCTGAATAGTTCTGGCAGGAAACCCCCCCTTTCCTCCATATTGTACATGCTCCTCATTTCAAGGCTGCTCTCCTTTTAGTTCAGACAGCCCTGATGTCATCTTTGACATCATAATCGATACCCTAGGTGTCCTCAATATTAATTGCCTTACTGTGGGGATTCTTCCAGTCCCTACAGTACCTGTGAGTATCTTGGCATGTGACTGGACACCATTGTTGACTCCTAGAAGCTCACTTAATCAGTCCAGCACTCAGCTGATGGAAAGAGAGTGGCTTAGGCTCAAGATTATCAACATAAAAAAGACAAAGAGAAGCATAAGTCAAAGGATAAAAAGTACTTACTTACTTCAGTTGGACCCTCTGATGTCAACTACCTAAATAGTTTATATCAATACTGATCTTTAGTATCAAGACTCTACTGTATCAGACACTAATACATTCCAAATCTCCATTCTGACTGTTTCCTCTCTACCAGCTGATTCGTCTCATCAACAGGTACCACGGAATAATCTCATCCTCCTGGATTCCACTTGGCATGCAAGAGATAGACAATATTAGAGAAATATTCCACTATTACTTCTACTTTTATCACCAACTCAATCACCACCAGATAGAGAACCTACTCCATCTCAATACCAATCCCTCAGTATCGATTCCAGTTTGTAATTGGTCTCTGTTCTGTCAAGAACATTCCTGTCTGTTCATGTCTTTCGGAGAATAACTTGCAGAGAAGGCTTCTACTGAGGTTGCCTACCTCCCACCTCCAATATCAAACCCTGTTTTTAGAGAATAGACACTCAGAACAACCACGGTTCCACTCTTGCCAGCTCAGTCTGATTTCATAGTATCATAGAGTTGGGAAAGACCACAAGAGTCATCCTGTCCCTGCCACGCAGGAATACACAATCAAAGCACTCCCCACAGATAGCCATCTAGCCTCTGTTTAAAAACCTCCAAGAAAGGAGACTTATTTTTAAAAATAAGTTTGGGTTTTTTGTTTTTTTTTTTTTGCCACCAGCATACCACAGACTGAAAGTTGCAAAAGTGGGAAGCCTCTTTTCCCTTAAATTGCCCTATCACCAATTCAGTTGTAGTTGAGGTCTCTCAGCCAAGGGCAGCAAGGGCAGCTCATTCCAATCTATCAGACAAAGAGAGGTGTTCCCTTAACATGTTTGGACATTATTTGTATTCCAGGCTGCTCTTGTTAGGTTTACATAATGGAGTTATTGCCTTCCATGAGCACAAGTAGACAATCATGAAGCACTGTCCAAAAAAGGGCTTGTGCACATGGAAGGCAATACAATACAGTACACTTTTTAGTGGTCAAAATCCATTGGCAAGCTAAAAAAATCTGTTCCACTTTTTAACCAATTCTACTTTCTGACAGATAAACAGGGGCATCCTGTATATGAGGTTCTTCCTTAAAATTTATGATCCCAAAGAAAGTTGGAGGGCTTCAGCACATCATGGATTTGACAGGAGTAAATGGATACATCACACCAAAAAAGTTCTATGTGATTACTCTGGCTTCCATTCTCTCTTCTGCAGTGCAATTATTTGATTTGCAGCACTAGATATGAGGAACTCCTATGTTTAGATTGTGTTCTTCCCAGGCACTCAGTTTTATTGGAACAGCCCTTCTTATTTCCTATCTTTTTGCTTTGCTTCATTGATGTCAAAAACATTCACATTATTGGCATCATTTTTTACGTCTCCTCATGGTCAAACTGGCTTCTTAGCTCTGCTCACTATGCTAGTGAATTGGTGGCCATAAGTTGTGGCCTGTTCAGTATTTCACAGAAGTAGGATTGTCTTCAGACCAGATACACATTCCTTTCCAAAGTTGTGTCACATTCAGCATCAATCAAGATATCACCTTACTAGTCAGTATTCATACAAAGTCTTCCTGACCTTTAGACACTGCAGTACACTCATTGGATGTCAGAAGGGCCTTAGACATTTATATAAATTGCACAGCCTCCTTCAGAAAGTCAACACATCTCTTGTGGTCTCAACCACAACCTGGTGGCGCAGTGGTTAAACAGGGTTTAAATGCCTGTACTGCAGCCACTCACTCACAGACCACAAGGTTGCGAGTTCAGTACTAGCCAGGGCTCAGGCTAGACTCACGGCTGCATCCTTCCAAGGTCACTAAAATGAGTACCCAACTGTTGGGAGGCAATGAGCTCACAGTTATAAACCGCTTAGACACCCCATAGTGTGGTATGAAGCAGTATATAAATGAAACTGCTTTGCTTTGCAACCATTCATGTTTATTCTACACCACTGATTGGACACAAGAGATAGGAAGTATGCCGGATTTTATAGAATATACTGTATCTCTTCTAGACTGACCTAATCCCTCCACCTATAAGTAAACTAACAAACCATCCCTGTATAAATGATTCACCAAGATCAAGAAGAAGAAAGGGTTGCTTACCTGTAACTGTAGTTCTTTGGTCATCTGTACTTCTCTTGAATGGGCATACAAGACCATGTGTAGTAGAGATAAAAGATTACAGTTTATGCCAGAACTAATAAGTTAATATTCTAATATTCCAAAGGAGACCCATCTGTGCACAGATGACCATTCAAAGAACCACAGTTACAGATAATCAACCTGAGATGAAAGAAACTATCCATGAGGCAACTGTCACCTAGCTACTCTTGAAAGACTGGTGAAAGGAAAACTATTAGTAAAACAAACTCATATCAATGCCCTTTTGGAGTTTTTAAAAAGGCATGTGGGAGACACAGCAAAAGTGGGGAAATATGTTCTCATCTTATGAGACTAAAATTGAATTTACTGACCTTGCCACTGAAAACACTTTCACTGCTGTGATGCACAGTAGTGACAGCAGAATGTTTTGGAAATGTTTTTCCTTGACAGAGATGGTGATTCTAGTCAGAGTTGAGGGCAGGAAATATGCAGTCCAATACAAAGCAATTCCAGAAGAAAACATTTTTCATTTTGCAAGGAGACTGGGTTGGAGGTTCACATTTCAGCAGTCCAATAGCACTAAACACCCAGTCAAAGCAATAGCATGGTTTCAAGTCAAGAATCTGAATGTTTTTGAATGGCCTAGTCTAGTGAAGACCTTGGTACAATTGAGAATCTGTAGCAAGATGTTCACCACCATCCAGCCTGACAGACCTGGAGCAATTCTGCCAGAAAAATAGATATCAAGATGCCGCATGGCTGCTGAGAAGTATTTCTTATTCTTTTATTTTGAATAAAAGAAATCTGAATTATTCCATTTTTTGTCCAGCACTAATCAAAATACACACATCCTGTGAGATTCAGAGAATAGTAAAATCGGAAATTACTGCCTCTTAGCAGATTTGTAGTTTTTTTGTAGCAAAATTGGAGATTAGGTTTAGCGCTAGTATTTTACTTATTAAAGGTTATATTACCTAATAATTATAAAGCAGGCCCTCCCCAACCCATCCAAATGTGTCTCATCTTCATGTGATGGAAGACCATTATTTCTTGCAGTTGATCTCTTACTTGCATGTCTAAATGTGCAATTCAGGTTGTACAAAAATTGCAAGAATCACATTGGTCCATCAGATAAATTCTACAAATCATTGTTTAAAAATTATAAAAACTTATTTGAGCAGAGAATAATAAGTAACACGATTTGATTTTGTTTAATTTCAAAATGTATGCTTATGTTGATATTTGGAAAGTTTGGAAAGGGATACTTTATGTTGTTGTTGCTGTTGTTGTTGTGTGTCTTCCAGTCATTTTCAACTTAAGCAGGGATTCAAACCTTGCTCTGCAGAGTCGTAGTCCAACACTCAATCCGCTGCACCACACTAGCTGTCACTTATTTTTTCACTTATTCATTTTTGTGCCTTCCTTCCAATATGGGACCCATGGTGGCTTGCAGCAGAGGTTAAAACAAAGTGTAGCTAAAACAATAATGGAAATGTTTTTTTTTTTAAACCCAAACTATTAAAATATGAATTTAAAACACTTTTTAAAACATGTTTATAAAGCATTTAAAATATAGTAATGAAAATCAGTGTAGAACACCCTCCATGAGAAGACCTTTTGCCACAATCAGTTAACAACCAAAGGCCTGAGAATGTAGAGACTCAGGTAGAGAGATGAACGTCATGAGCTTCAGATGGAGCATCTCAGTGTTCCTAAGTGTAGAGAATCTTTTAGATATCTTGCATGTAGCTCTTAAGAACTTAGTGCATTTTATAAATGAAGGTTAATCTGATGCATATTTTAAACTGGTCTATAATGCTAGTAAAAAGGTTTCATTGCTTACAAAGAACATTTGGTCTTAATTCAGTCCTGCATAATGTCATTCATACTTCACTTAAGAAAGTTTTACATGTGCTTTTGGTATCATATCAAAAAAGTTCATCAAAGAGTTTCAGGAACAGTTTAAATTATGGCAGCACTTCTAAATTAAAAATTTAGTTGAGAATATATCTTGAAGGTATTTACAACTGTACAAATCAGGCCAGGCAAGTGGTGCTCCAGATGTGGTGTGCTACAATTCCTTATCAGCCTTAACCAGCATCTCCAGTATTGAGGGAGCATGTTCAACAACACAGTTTATCCATCTTTATTATCTTTATGGTCCTTTTTCAAATAACTGGCAGACTGTTTCGAAAAATTTAGATAAATTCCAAGTAGTGTGTGGCCAAAGTTAAGCTCGCAAGCCCCATTGCTCTAATAGAAGAGACTGAAATGGATGTTCAATTTTCCCATTAAAATCACAAGAACCTCAAGAATTCTTTCATTCTTAAAATAGTGCTTGACAAAAGATATACAATAAAAAGAATTAACATATTATTATTGATTAAACATGAACACCCTAGCTGCCTCCTAGCAGATTTGTAGTTATTTTGAAATGTACAAAGGTGAAAGAAAGTTTTAATACCTTATTTCTTTTTGTAGGGCCTCTTAAACCTGTTGGACTGCCTTTGCTGGGTGGATTTGCAAGCAGAGCTGTTGAATACTCCATGATTCCATTTCAGTTGCCTCTTCATGGAACTCCCAAGTCTAACAGCAAAACCCATGAATTAACAAGATGAGTCCCTTTGTCACATAGTCTTTGATTAGCATGCTGTACTGTGAATGATTGTAAAAACTTGAGCAAGTCATTGCTGTAGTAACTAAAATCTGCTTCAAAGAGCTAGACATCTTTCTGGATGGAAAGAGTTAAAGAACTAAATTCCTTTCTGGAACCTGTGATTTAATCATGCTCCTGTTGAAAGTCTTGCAAGGCAGCATGATCCACTTGGGTAAGACCTACTTCTGATATTCAGGCACAGTCTACTGGAAAGCTGTCCTGGGAGATTGGGCCTGTTCCTGTTACAGGAAAGCATCTATCACTTCATTTTTGAATGTGCATGCCAAAGTCTCTTAAGGATGGTTAGCCATTCCATTGTGATGCCCAGAAGTTGCATGCTTGGAATTCTAGTTTTCTCATCCCCCCCTTCCCCCCATACATGATTAAATTGTTGTTGTCGAACTGTTTTTATGTGACATTCTGTATGCATCTTTAAGATGCATGCCTGGCTTTTAAAAAGAAAAGATGAAAATACCCTGCTGAAGGTATTTATTATAGCAGCTTCAGAAATCTTTCTGGTGTAATTGAGATTGCTACAATGAGCCCTTTGTTTTTATATGTATATTTTATTAGTGTTATTATTAGCTTTTGTTCTGCAGAACTTCCTTAAAATATTGGTAGAGAACTTGATTAACAACTTGTTTGCTACAAGGGATCTCTATTGGATACCCTGGACTTTTGCACTGTTACCTCACCTGAGACATATTTAAAGGAATGTAACTCTGGAAGCTATTGTTTTACTATATACCACAGAGAAGACAACATTGGCATTCCTAAGAGACTAACTGGAGAAAATGAAGATTAGACTTCCATTGGGATTAACCTTGTTTGAGCCTTCTTTTCCAGTGCTGGGTTTTGTCTAACCAATTTAGTCTAACCAGTTCATTTTGTCTCAGATAAGCAAGTCTGGCCCAAGATGTTTTGCTACCTGAGGTGAAGGGCAAGATGACATCATTTCTCTTATACCATGTATCAAAGCTGGACCGGGAGTTGTATCTTATTTCAGTCCTGTCAGTGGGACAGCATTTTCCACTTCACTTGAGGACAACAGAGCTTAGAAAGTATAGACCACATGACACACATAGCTCTGTTCATCAGTACTTCACAATTCCTGCTCAGCACCTGTTGCCTGAAGAAGCTGCCTTACTGTCTAATGGTTTGCCTAGTCTTGTTTTGGCTATATTAGCAGAAGCCTTCTTCTATCCAGAAATCTCTTTTATTGGATTAGGACACCCATCTGTTAAACAAAATGTGACATATAACTGGGTGCAGAGGGAGCTGGAGTCTCTTAAACCAGGGCTGATGTTATCTCCTGGTGATGGGCTTAGTGGAGCTTGAAATATGTAGGGCTTGTAGTTACTTCCAATAATAAACCAACCCCTGCATCGAATTATCAGTTACATTCATGACACAGAATAGCAATCCACAATCGTGCTTATATCCTATCATACCAGTTCCAGAGGGCAGGAATTATGTGGTTTTTCTTTCATTGTGACTTTCATCTAAGTGGCAGCCATAAAGATGGATGACATTAGGTTTCTTTATTCATTCTTGCTCATATTCATATTTGTATATTTTTTGTATGAAGGCTATATAATAAAACCAAGGAAGGGAGAGAAAAGTCAGTGATCATAGTTAAACAAAGGCCTGAAACAGTCAGGCCAAAAGTGCAAACTTCAGCCCAGTCTGGGGCATGGCGTTCAGATAGTACATGCCCACAGATCGGGCTGAAGCTGCACTGTGGCTACTTAAAGTGTCCCACACCCAGCACAAATAGGAGCGCAAAAGAAGGACTCCTTGCCAGCAGTCCATTGTGGACTACGGAGGTAGACAACCTTGGTACTGTGGCATTTGATCACTGCAGTCCCACGCTGAATGGGGAGTGATCAGGGCAACAGTGGCCTCTGGCCAATCCTTTTGCCCCATCTGCTCAAGGCCAAAGAGCATATGACTCCTGCATCTGTAACTTACATGAGAGGATGTAACTCAGGTGATATGGATTGCTCCTCTGCAAGTTTGACTATTCAGAGTGAGTACCAACATCATATTCTGTATTTCATCTTGGTTGTGGGGCACTTTGGGTGGATTATACAAATCTCCAAGAGCTTAGCTTTGGAAAATCTTAGGCTCAGGAGAAAGAGAATGTTCTTCCATGAGGTTGAAATATTTCCTTCTTTTGTCCACCCCTAGAACCAAACCTGTGAGACCTATAACTAGCAAAGACAATCATGTATATCTGGACTCATGGTGTAGTCTGCAAGTCTTTATTCCCAGACTGAGGTATCTCTAGGGGAGCCCCAAGAAACAGTGTAGCAAGAAGAGGTGTATGCACATGTATATTATTTGAATGCTTCTTTAGTACTTGAGAAATACAGTCTATTGTTTAGCTTTGCTTGATAAACTGATTATTTTAAAGATCATGGCATATTATATAGCATATAATAATAGCAGGCATTTCTTAAAAGAGGTGTGTATCTGTTCATCTACTCATTTTTTGAAATTATATTTTAAATAAATGTATAAAAATGTCAGAACATTTTAATGATTTGTAATGATACAATGTAAGTATAATAGCATGTTGCAGAGTTACAGCTGGCAAAAATAACTGTAAGGTAAATCTATTGTCAGCTGCTTTCTACATTATCTGTTCCAGCAGAGCTATGTAAAACCTTTGCACTATAAGGTATAATTATGCCACCTGTAGTGAAAAAAGGCATTTATATACCTTTTTAAATTGTTAATTCCTTTATGTTACTGCCTTGGGATTTCTACATGTGCACCCCATGTTTGAACTCCACAAACCAGTATTGCTCATTGAAAGCATCCCTTCTCTCGCTAGCCCAATAATTGATAAGAAAAGAGAGAAGAGAGAATTAATTGCCTTGGTTGCATTCCTGTTCCCCAGAAGAGACGTTGGTGGCAGATTTCAGAAGCACAATATGCACAGATATAAGGGAGGGAAAACAAAACTAAATACAGAATAAGAATAAATACAATAATGGGAGTAAAAAAATGTAATACACTTCAATTAAAGTCATGAACATTTTAAAAATATTATCCACATGGAGTTGCTGTCTATATGTCACACATCTAGATGTTGAAAGGCTTGTAAAAGTAAGTTCCTCAATCAATTGAATAAAAGGAGGTTTTCCAAGTGCTAGAACATATGTCTTTTACCCACAATAATGGCATGAAAAATGCATTGCCACTGACCACCAGTTAATTTCCAATAAACAGGCAGATAGTTTAAAAGCATATTCAAAACTCAAGCTGACTTTGAATTCTGAAATCCAAAAGCTGTCATAATTGGGCATAGCTGGATTGTGTTTAAAAGATGTACCAGGTGATTTGCAATACCAGCAGTAAGAACACTTTACTGAAAAGTTTATTGAAGGACTTAAAGTATCAACATACTGAAATATTTTTGCTGAGTAAGTCACAACTTAAGATCCAACAATAAGTATAGAGGCCAAGATCCCAATACATTGTTTAGGTAAAATAGGATAGTAAACAAATGTTTATTTAAAATTTTGTGGGCTGCTGTTTCTCTGTAAGGATTTCCAAAAGCAAAGTAAACAGCAAGGTGCTCAAGGCTACCAGGCCATATTTAATAATATGAAGTCTCTTCTCTTCTTCTTCTTCTTCTTTTACCCAATATGGTCCAAAGACATGTTGCTATCAATTTATTCAACTTAGCAGAATGATAAAAAAAAGCCCTACAGATTAATATTCCACAGTAGGTAATGACATCCAGACATCACCAGAATAGACAATCAGCAAATAAATTATGAGATATTGGGCCTAAGCAGACTGCCAGAAATAGTGCACATTAAATTGAGGCACTGCTCTGGCTCAGGGCTAAGGAATCATGGGAACTGTAATTTATTGTGGCACCAGAGCTCTCTGACAGAGAAGGCTCAGTGTCTCAGAAAAAAAAATATAATTCCCATGATTCCCTAGCACTGAGCCAGGGTAGTGCCTCAATTTAATGTGCACTATTTCTGGCAGTCTGCTTAGGCCTATTGTCTCCCATTTGCATCAGCTCTGATTTTTATCAATTAATTGAATAATTGATGGATTTCCAAAAGCATTAATTACCTACATGTTTGAGACTGAAAAAATGAAAAGTAAATTTCATTTCCCTAAAGAATACTGTATATTCTCATGTATAAATCTAGAAATTTAGGTTTTAAAATTGACTCCAAAAACCTGAGTTGACTTATCCATTAAGTACCGTAAGTATCTTAACTCTTATTTAAAAGAAGGAACTATCCCCTGATGAAAAACAATAGTATAATCTATCCTGAAAGCACCAGTCCCTCTACTCTCTCATTCATCCAGCCTTAAGAGCAAGCATAAAGAGTTATGTCTGCTGGAATTTTGTAAGTTCTTTGGCATTGTTTTGCTTTACTTCATCCTTTAGATCCTTTGCTATATGCCCCTAAGTTTTACCCTTGACTTATCCACGGGTCATAGCAAAATCCATAATTTTGGCTGCAAAACTTGCCCTTGATATATACATAAGGTCAACTTATAGACGAGTATATATGGTAGTTAAACATTCAGAGGAATTCTACACAAAGCCATGAATGTTACTATTCTGTCTAATGGCACAGGCCAGAAGGTCCTAAAACATAACTCAAATATACAAGTAGAAAGAGAACAACCCTCTTTCAAGAAGAAACAGTACAAAAAATTAGTAAACATCTACATGTTGGAAGTGAATGAGGATTTATAATTTATTTCAAAAATTACAGAGGAAAGTATAAGTAAGCCAGTGTAGTGAAGATGAATTACCAATTTTTTTAAAATCAAAGACTGATTCAGTATCTCATGAAACAGTATTTTACCTTATCAAGCAATTCCCTTTGTTACACTAAGTTTCTTCTGAGAGGCATAAGCAATGATTCTCCCTTGTAGATTTCCCACTGTCATGCAAATGCTAATTGAACCCTCTGATTTTAAAAGAATCCATTTACAATTTGAATATCTCCTCAGAAAGATGAGAAGTATTAAAAGGCCAAAGCCAGGTGCCTGTGTCAATCTGGGAACTGAACTTAACAGTATAGTCAATTTTTTTGTCACATCTGTGTTACATTTTTTAATCTGAAGTATCAAAGAAGCCAAAACTAGGGAGATAATCTAACAGAAAAGATTGTGATGCATAGATGAAATCAATGTGTAAATTTTTGTCAGATGTAAAATGCATCAAGGATCAATTAATGCTAATTCAGCAATAGTGGCTTTAAGTGTGCCTTCTGGCTGCACTCTTTTAGCAAGAATTGTATCTAAAACACCATTAAACCCTGCCAAAACACCAGTAAATAATCACATATAAAATATTTAATAATAATAATAATAATAATAATAATAATAATAATAATAATAATAAATTATTTATTTATAGCCCACCCCCAATCACAAGGAATCCGGGCGGGTTACAACAATAGTATTTGCCAAATGAATGAAATATAGTTAGAGAATCAACAGTAGGGTAGTTTAGGACCTAACAATAACAGAGTCAACACATTCCATCACAAGAATAAGGAATAACTCTCAGTCATTTATCATTCCCTGAATGTAGAAAGCAACATTTTTATAAAATAACACCTTTATCTGGATTTCATGCATCAGTCATACCAACACCTCCAACCCAGTCTCTACTTCAGGTTGGGGAAAGTGTGGCCTGTGGGCCACATGCAGCTCTTGAGATTCCCAGGTTGTCCCTCCTGAATTCTCCCAGAGCCCCTAAACATTTGTTTTACATTTCAGCTGATTTTCAGGTAGGTTTTTTCCCAAAAAAACCTGTCCCAAATGTGCCCAAACCACAGCAACGTGCTTCTTCTGATCCTCCAAGCCCCCCCCCCCCATAACACAAAATAAATCTAGATAGTAAGTCAAATGGCAAGTGGAAGATCAGATTAAGTTCACAAAAATATCATTATGAAGAACTTACAAACTGCACAGTGATAACCATAATGGTAGTAGAAAAATACATGTGATATGACATTCACTAATATGATCAAAAATATTTTTTAAAAAACTGAAATAAACAATCTCAACCAACATATCTCATTCCAAACAATAAAAAAAGAAGCCAGTATAAAACTACATGAGTAAAAAAAAACCTCTTATTACAGATAAAATGACAGAGATGACCATTACACTCTATTCAAAATAATATCAATGTGTAGAATACAGAGAAACAGAATGGTTCCCAATTGGCAAAGAGGTCAGACAAGGCTGCACCCTTTCACCTTATCTGTTCAATTTGTATCAGAACATATTATAAGAAAAGCAGGCCTGGACACAGATGAAGAAGGAGTGAAAATTGGAGGAAGAAATATCAACAATCTAAGATACGCAGATGACACCATAATACTAGCAGAAAACCTCACAGACCTAGAACACCTAATAAGGAAGATCAAAGAAGAAAGGGCAAAGGGAGGCAAAGGGGAGGTAAAGAAAACAAAAATAATGACCACTTTCACAAGTTCAACCTAGACAGTGAAAAAATAGAAATAGTAAAAGAATTCCCATACCTGGGATCAAACATTGATAGGAACAGGGACTGCAGCAAGGAAGTCAGAAGAAGGTTAAGAATGGGGAGGGGGCTGTGAAAGAAATAGAAAAGATTTTAAAATGCAAAGATATACAACTCAGCACAAAATTTAGAATCATACAAGCTATCATAGTCGCTATTACCATGTATAGATATGAGAGCTGAACAGTTAAGAAAGATGATAGGAACAAATTCAATTCCTTTGAGATGCGATGCTGGAGAAGAGTGCTGAGGATCCCATGGACAGCCAAAACGAAAAACAAGTGGGTCCTAGAGCAGATCATGCTGGAAACCTCCCTAGAAGCCAAGATGACCAAACTGAGGCTGTCATACTTCAGATGCATCATGAGAGGGAGGACTCTTTGGAAAAAACAATAATGTTGGGGAAGGTAGAGGGAAGCAGAAAGAGAGGAAGGCCACATTCTAGATGGACTGTGTTAAAGAGGACATGGGCATGGGCTTGCAGGAATTAAGCAGAGCAGTGGAGGATAGGGGGTCTTGAAGATGTCTCATCCATAGGATCGCCATGAGTCAAGATCAACTCGAGAGCAGTTAACAACAAAAGTTACCTTAAAAAGCAGGCAAATGTTAGCATCTTTTAAAAAAGACAGAACGGATTTCTGTAACACCTACAAGCAGCAACTCCTGTTGCATTCACTGTCAGAGCAGAAGTATATGAAATTTGATGAGCAAGACCCTCTAGCTGAGAAAGCCAGACAGGCACATTATATGAAACTAACACTGGTCTCATGGGTGGCAGCCCACTCCTCCTTCTGGTCTCACTCTGCCAATCGAATCCACCAACTTGACAAATTGTTGAATCAAGTTATTAATAATCTTGTTGTTAGTTGAAAGTTTCCCATGATCCAAGTCATAAGAAATAAAAAAGTTACCAATAAACCAAAAAAATAAATAAATAAAGCCAGTTACCAAAGAATCTAGAATCTAAATCAAAACTTAAGAAAGGAGGAGACATACAAAACTTTTCTGATTGGCTATCTTTTCCAAATGTCTTCTAACATATATATGATAGAGACATTATAGGACTTTTCAGTGACTATTAAAAATCAACAGTTTTTTTTTTAAAAATAGTAAGTAGTTGTATTATTAATGTAGCATATAAAGGATGAGAGAAGAAACTGGAGAATGGTGCTGTATTGGTCTTACTTATTCAGAACAATTTGGTCCTGCCTCTATGAAATCTTAAAGTGGTTCACAATATCTTAAAATCACAAAACAAATGTTGCTGTTGTTATTGTTGTTGTGTGCCTTCAAGTCATTTCCAGTCTACGAAGTCCCTAAGGTGAAACTTTCACAGGTTTTTCTGGGCTGATCGTGTGTGATTCACCCAAGGTCACACAGTGGGTTCAACATATTAGGGAGCAAGAGGCTTTCCTTGACAGAACAGAACAAACGGTCTTGGCCGGGGAACACACAGAGGAAGTTGCTGTGGAAGAGAAGGTCACATAACATACACAGGAGGTAGAAAGCTGGAGGAAGGTCACACTCAGAAGTAAGGAG
>CM034708.1:99547506-99559523 GCA_020142125.1 Phrynosoma platyrhinos
ATGGCTGCTGGAACGAATTAATTTCGTAAGTAGAAGTACCACTGTATTCATCATCAATATTCATTCTTTGGAATGCAGAGGACCTCTCCACAGCTACTTGGATATGTGGCTGCAACTAGGCTCAAATGTGGGAGTCCATATTCGTCCTTTCTTTTTGTAAATTCTACCTATCTTTAACTTCTTGTTGGGCAAGGCTATGTCATGAAACTATTAAGGCAGGATGGAATGGAAAAGACATGACTCCTGCCTCAGAAGCTGATCTGTGGGGATATTATCCAAGATTTTGGATTGCTCTAGTCCCCATCCAACCATCTCTTCCAAAACTGTCTGCTTACGCCTCTTATAGGGGTTATAGGGCTTAGAGTTGCTGCTGCCATCACCATTTGTTCCTGCTGAATTTGTCTTGCCCTTTCAATTTGGCTGTTCAAACCTCTGCCCTTTGGTGCTGTATTTGGTGCTGCAGCAGATTGCTGGTGCTGTGGAATGGTTTGTACCCATGCTCATCACTGAGCAAAGCTCAGCTTTCCTCTACGGTCTCTGTACCACACTTTCTGCATTCCTCCCAGATCACAATCCTATATTGGAATTGTGGTGTAATTCTCCACATACATAGAGTTGAACAGCAATGTTGCACAACTGAACAGTCATACAAAAAGTGTAAATGAATGCAAGTTCATGTGCAAAACAGTGTACATATGTATACACAATGACATCATATACACAACTCCAGTTCCACAACTCTGAACTGCTGATGTTCCACACTGAATAAAAATGTCCAGCTGCTTCTGTAGGGAAACTTAAGCATCTATAAGACCAATAGGATTTGGGCCATAGACACATGGTTTTTTTGTACTTATTTTTAAATTCAGAATTGGTCCAAACCTCTTCAGACAGTTCTATTCCACTCTGACTCTGACACGGGTAAATGCATTCCAATCCAGAGCTTATATAAATCAGGCTGAATGAGCCCAATTCATTTTGTTATTCAGTTCAATCATGGCACTAATAAGCACTGAACTTATTTCCTTTCTCCTGTTTTCTCTTCAGCCATGTTGTAAATTTTGCTTGAAAGCTTAAAGGCAGGGGATGACTACTTAAGATGCTCTGAAGGAGCCTCTTTGACAAGAGTATCAATACTGTAAACCACAAACCTGTATAGTATTAGCCTTACTTTATTTCTTGTCTTTCACCTCACACTGAGGGTTCAAGGCAGTTCACGACATTGTTGTTGTATGCCTTGTTGTTGTGTTTCTAGCTTATGGCAACCCTATCACAGGGCTGGCAAGATTTGTTCAGAGGGCTTTGTCACGCCCTTCCTGAGGCTCAGAGAGTGTGACTTGCCCAAGGTCACCCAGTGGGTTTCCATGGCTCAGTGGGGATTCAAATCTTGGTCTCCAGAGTTATAGACCAGTGATCAAACCACTACGCCATGCTGGCTCTCACAAGATTACAATATAAATAAAAACAGAAAGGTACTATATTTCAGCACTGTTGAATTAAATGCACATCACCACATCAGTCAAAAGTATAGTACCCGGCATTGGCATGAGCACAACAGGAAAAAGACCATTTAGCTTCTTCTGCATGGGAATTTCACAGGTTGGGAGTAGCTGAAATACATACCAAATGTTAAGGATAAAATTTAAGATTAAAAAAAGGGAAAGGAATTGAACTATTGATATTGCTAAAATTCTAAACCAGTCAGATTCTACCAAATATATGGAACATACCAACCTAGTTCATTATTCTTTGTTTAAAACATGAGGATCACCCTTCTTTGGAACCAAAATAATCTTCACACATTAAATATTTGCCAGTAAGGAATATAAAAACACTGAATATGTTTTATTTATTCTGTTCTTTAAAAGCTTACTTTCAAACGCATCTGTATATTTTGCAAGATGTATAGTAATACATTTTGCAAGGTAAAACTCAACTGTAGTCCAAAGGCACCTTCCCATCTGTGCCATATGCAGAAACTATGATGCAGCTTGAAATTGAGCTAGATGTGCAGTAAAACCTGGCTAATATTAAGGTGTGATTTTGATGTATCCATATTATGTAGTACAGCTTAATTTACTCAAAAGATAAGCTGTCAGAACAAACATTAGTAGCAAAGGACAATAAAAAAGCAAGCCTTTCTTCTTGGAAGGTTTAAATCTCAAGATTTTGTCTTTGTGATGAAAAAAGGGTGGGGTCAGGGAGATCAACCAGAGAACCTTCATTGGTCTCCTTTTCAAACGATCACTTCATTCTTTGTCAAGAAACTTAGAGAGATTCTTCCTAGTTTTTTCAAAAGCTGCTGTTTTTGCTCTGCGGGATGGTCTTGAACTTGCCAGTGAAACAGGTTGATGATCTTCTTCACTGTTGAAGAAAGATGTATTAGTTCCAGGCAATCACATTCCTTTGTTTTAAAACTAGAACCTGCCCCCAATTATTTGACTGATTATTGCAAATCAGTGTGAAAGATTCAGCCTTCTTTACTTAGGTAATGCTCCTCTCTGTGCTCATTTTCTCTTCCAACCCTATATCACTTCCCACTCCACTTGACCTACTACCTCAGGGGTAGGCAACCTGTCCCTTTTAAGGGCTGAGGGACTTCAGCTCCCAGAAGCCTCAGCCATGTTGGCCAATAAGTCCCATGTTGGCCAATAGCTCCTGGGATTCTGGGAGCTGAAGTCCCTCGGCCCTTAAAGGGGACAGGTTGCCTACCCCTGTTCTACCTTCTCATGCTGTCCTCTTTTGGGCAGCTTGCCCTAGTCAAGAATAACAGCAGGTCAACCAAAGTCAGACAAAGTCCTTCTGGCTGCTCCATTCCAGACTACCCTAATGCTCACTTCAGCACCAAAGCACCTCCTTGACATTATAGTAAATTTGAGGATCTAAATTAACAAAATGGAGATCTAAATGAAAGATATCCATTGAACTTCTTTGAACAAGAAAACACGGCATATTAAGAGGGATGTCTGAGTTATAAATGTATCAGAAATCATTAGAAACCAAAAAGAATATTTTAAAAACCAAGAGTTAAAACAACTGCTCATATGTATAGGAGCAGGCACAAGTACTTGTGCATACACCAGTTATTTAACTAAAGAAATATTTGGTGGTGGCTAGATCAGAAGAAGACAAAGTGCTGCTTTATGGCCTTCCAAAAGAACCATTAAAAAAAAAAAGATTATCCTGTTTTGAAGAGTCCAGGAATAGCAATTCATTTTTAAATAGGTTGCAAGGGCTTAGTATCACAAGATACCTGTTTTTCAATATCAAAGGTGGATCTTTGGCTTTTTTCCCCATATGCATTTTAGGGAAGGGCATTTTTGGCAGCTTGTGGTTCCCAAGAACAGAAAATTAATCTCCAAAATTGCCACAGCTGCCTGGCACTGGACTATAGGAACCAGTTTTTTTTCTTCTACCTCCCCCAACTTTTATTGCCTAGTAAAACAGATGCATAGAAGAATAGAATCCCCCCCTGGTGTAAAATTGCATAGAGAGCATCCCAAGGCTGAATGTAGTCCCAGGAATACAGGCTGTATACCCTTCATATTATGGAATGGGGAGATGACAATTTTGATTGAGAGTTATCTTTTACAGCAAACAGAAGCTATAAAAGAGCAGTTGTCCTCCATCACCAAAGTAATCAGCTGGACAGCGGGGAAAATTGGTTGTAGCTCTTTCACTCTCACAGGGAGCATTCGAGGGCCAAGCCTGGTGCCAGAAATGCACGCTGTATGCTCCTGATGTAAGCAAATGACCCAGCAGGTTAGTTTAGAGATGTTTAGTTAATCAGTTGCCTTCTTCGGAAAGGAAAAGACAGGGGAAATGGGAGTATCTCTGTAAAAGAGTTTAATTCATCCACTTAAAACAGAGTAACATCAGGAACAATCTTTGCTCACACACAAAGTTACCTTTCACTTTCAGAATCTGCCGTTCTGCAATCTCTTCTTCTGGGCACAGATTTTGCTTCCATTTCTCCTAGACCTTAAAGTAACAACATTTATTTTTCTTTCATCAAGGCCATCCTTAAATTGTAGAGTTGCTTACTCCACCCATGTTTTCATGCTTCTCCCATGCAATTATTTTAGAGTCACTGCATTTGCTGCACTTAACACAATAATGTCATGAGGATGCCTTTTCAGACCCTCTGAGGGTTTCCTACAGCTCCATTACCATCCAGAGAATATAAAAATAGCAAAAAATAAAAAATAAAAAAGTATTTCCAGTATCCTAAATGACATGTGTCTGAAGGCCTCAATTAAGGTGCTTCCAAAGAGTGGAACAGAGTGACTGATCCCAGATGAATTGCATGAAAACAAATATATATAGCCACACATTTGGGGCACTGAGCAACATGTTTATTGTTTGTATTTATATCACATTTTATCCCTTATAATTAGGAAAACTAACAAATAAGCATAAGGATGTATGTTCCTTTGAGGATTTATCCTATGGATTCATGTTCCTTGGAAGACTCTCATAAAATGTTAAATGTGCCATCTGTGGGGGGGAGGGGTTGCGGGAAGGGGAAGGGAATGTTTTAATTATGCTCTGTTTTAACCTTGCTGTTCCCCGCCCCGATTGCTCTGCAGAGGGGCGGGTTATAAATAAAAATTATTATTATTATTATTATTATTATTAAATGGAAGAGAGAGTGAGATGGAGAACAGAAAGTAAAATAACATAATATACTGAGTTAAACAAAAGTAAAGTCTGTCCAGAGAGAATCATAAATTCACTGTAAACTGTTCACATACAAAAACATACAGTTATGATCCCATGACACATAATTTATTCATAAAGCGTACAAATGAAAACATTATTTGGCATAAATGAAGTGACTAATTAACCCCATATGCCAATTTATGCTTTGAAGTGTACTGTTGCATGTGAAGAAATAGCCTACAACTTTTAAAAGGCCTCATAAGACCTCTCTGTTTTCATGCCTTAGTTCACTAATGCAGAAAAAGAAGCAAGAATCATGCCAAATTTGTTGCTTTGAAGATGAAATTGCTGGCAAACTTCAGACTATGATGACAAGTATTTCAGAAAGTAAGAGTCAAAAAATTTAGTTCCTACACACTGTTCTTAAAAAGTAAAAACTTATCCATATACTAAACTATCATTATCTTTTCTTTAAATCATCATTAAGTACCTTTCACAGCTTTGCTTCTTACACGTCTTGTCTTTGTAGTTGTGTCCTCTCTTTCTTGAATTGTTTGAGCAGTTTTGGTTTCTGTTTATCAAGGAACAGTAAAAGAATTCAAAGCAGTGAGGATTAATGCAGACACATTACTTAATTCTGTTTTCTACAAAAAAAAAAATATGTTTGAGGTCACAGCCCCTAGGTTTGGAGACAAAATTCCATAAGGATGGTAGGATTGTAACACACATAATGCTCCTGTATGATAAGCCAGTGCCGAGGGATGTGTCCACATACAGCCTATCATTTTATTTATTAGATTTATACCCTACCTTTCTAGTAAAGAACGGCTCTCATGGTGGCTCAATGGAGAATGGAAGCAAGCTGTAGCCCAAGGAGAATGGGCACCCTCTGGCTGCACAGATATTGTTGAACTGCAATTGATAATTCCTCATCACTGACTATGCCTTAAATGGCTAATGGGAGTTGAAATCCAGAAGCATCAGAGGGAGGACCAAGCTTTCATATTTGAGCCTGGCCTATGTAAAGAATTCTTAAAACACTGTTCTCAACTTTACCTTCTTCATAATGGACAGGGTGATCAGATGTTCTGTCACTTTCATGTATAATGCTGGAACCACCACTGTCTTGAGATATGTGAGAAGGATCGATTTCCTGTGGCACTTCAGAGATGTCTCCACCAATATGGTTTCCTCCGTCTAAGTTGTTCTTCACTTTTTCAATCATTCTTAAACATGCTTTATCTTTCACCTTCTGCAGTTGTAATATGAATTGTTAGCAAAGATTTGAAGTGGAAATTAACTGTATAATAGACATATACCAAGACTCTGTCATACATTTTTTTCCATCCTAGACCCACGATAGATACTGTTATAGCTGTTAAGCATATTAAAAATACGTCTGGGTCTTATCTTCAGTTTCCATGTTCATTTCATATATATCCTAGAACAGGGGTAGGCAACCTAAGGCCTGGGGGCTGGATGCAGCCCCTCAAGGCCTTTGGACCGGCCCCAGGCCGGTCCTGCCGCCACCGCCGTCCGCCATGATATTGATTATTGTTGTTATTACTTGTTCTTGGGGTTTTCTTGGCAAAATCTCCACAGGGGTTTTGCCATGGCTTTTCTGGGGCTGAGAGAATGTGCATGTATGTAAAGACCCTGATATATATTTAATTTTTTAATTTTTATTTATTTATTTTTGGTGCTTCGGCCCCCCAATTGTCTGAGGGACAGCAACCTGGCCCCCGGCTCAAAAAGGTTGCCTACCCCTGTCCTAGAATTTCAGGAATACCAGGAGCTCTGGTGGCGCAGTAGTTAAATGCCTGTACTGCAGCCACTCACTCATAGATCACAAGGTTGTGAGTTCAATACTAGCCAGGGCTCAGGCTAGACTCAGGCCTGCATCCTTCCGAGGTCGCTAAAATGAGTACCCAGCTGTTGGGGGGCAATGAGCTTACAGTTGCAAACCGCTTAGCGTGGTATGAAGTGGTATATAAATGAAGCTGCTTTGCTTTGCTTCAGGAATCAGTAATTAAACAACTGTTTAAACCAGGGGTAGGCAACCTAAGGCCTGGGGGCCGGATGCGGCCCTCCAAGGCCTTTGGACCGGCCCCAGGCCAGTCCTGCCACCACGGCCGCTGCCACCCCCCACCGCCGCTGCTGCCCCCCATTATGATATTGATTATTGTTGTTATTACTTGTTCTTGGGGTTTTCTTGGCAAAATCTCCACAGGGGTTTTGCCATGGCTTTTCTGGGGCTGAGAGAGTGTGCATGCATATTTTTTTTTAAAAAATAATTTTAATATTTATTTATTTATTTTTGGTGCTTCGGCCCCCCAATTGTCTGAGGGACAGCAACCCGGCCCCCAGCTCAAAAAGGTTGCCTACCCCTGGTTTAAACCTTTTAGCAGTAACATAAATATATTAACTCCAATACATCTGTCCATTAATAGTTGTAAATTCTTGTTGAGAAAATCACAAGGACTCAGAGCTCCACCTTCTTTCCCCTGTACTTGTAGTTATACTTCTGCTCTTCATATTGGTAGATGGGAAGACTGAAGAAGCTATCAAGTTGTCCCAAACGGTGAGTTATTTACAAACCCTTTGCTCATTTTTTACTGATAGATATTCTAGCTTTTTTATGTCTTTTTTTATGAGATGGACAGTTTGACTGTAGTAAGCTACATCTTGTCCTAATAACAAATCCCTTCACAACTCAAAATATTTCGTTCTTAAAAGGATTAAAATTGATAGTGTGCTTTCTAAAACTTCTGTAGTGCCACTCTGTATCAAATTGGTTTCCTGATATAAAACAATGTTACAAATGTGAGAACTAATTTGAATCACTGACTCTAAGGCAGCTTTCCTCAGACAGCAGTTACAGGAACTCTATGAGTCACTTAGAATCAATTAACTAAAATAACAACAAGAACATAAAAAGGCTCATCATCAACCAAGTGTACCCTCAAAATGAGCTCCTCCAGGGGTCACTCACTAGTTACTTGAGCCAAGGAAATGCTGGGTGGTTGGGATGGGGAAAAATGAAGTAAAGACCCTGAACCCTTTTGTGATAACATTTATTTCAGGGGGCCTAGTTACAAAGGAATTGTCACACATGGTCCTATTTTTGGGATCCTGATTCTGTTCGCAAGGAGCTCCAGCTTCTAACCACATTTGAACTCATTATAATTAAAGAGATCTATGTACATCCTACCTAAAAAGAGCTGTGGTTTTATTTACACCATTTTCTGCATGTTTACAGTCTGGGATGCTGTCCTTTTCTTTCCCCTAGACTTTTGTCTGGAAAAATGAGTATCAGTGAAAGAGAAGTCATCCCAATTGTGGGCTTAGTGATTTCACTCATGAGATCAGTTATGAAGAATTCTAAAATGGCTATCTAAGATGTGCTAAATTTAAGATAAGCAAATGTCTTTTCTTACCCTCTTACTTCATATTACCTTCAAAGTCATATTTCAGAGAAACTGTATTAGTGACATAGCTGCTACACACCAATAATTTCATATTTAAACTTTCGCTTTGGCTCACATTTAAATACCATTCATCTCACTCCTCCATTTTCAATATCAAAATTAAACATGTTAAGAAAAAGAAGTGAGACAATTACATACCTCAAGGACCTCACCAATTAGGACCAGGAGATCTTTTGTAAAATCTTTATTGAGTTCTAAAGAACTCAGCACTTTTGCATAGATACGGACATCTGGTGCAGTTGGATCCTTCAAAATTTCATTGCATATTTTTATTGCTAAATTATCATGAACTGTCAAATCCTGGAAAAGACAAAGCGATATTGTGATATTTGGCTGCAGATCATTTAAGGAAAAGTTATCTATGGCCCGAAACACATGGGCCAAAAGATGCAGTTTCTAGCTACATCCGGATCGTCTGGAAGCCGCTCTGAGGCCACCAAAGATGGACCGAAGCCACCAGAAAAAGCAGCAGTGAAACACTGCTCCTGTCAGCAGCTCATTTGGGACTGCAGCAGTGGCCCAATTTCAGAGTGGGCCATTTGGTCACTGCTGTCCCTGGCCAATCAGGAGTCAACCAGGGCTGCAGCGATCAGAGGCTGCTCCAAGCCACCAGTCTGCTTCGCCCCATGTTGCTATCTTGAAGAACTTTCTGCAAAATCTCTACTATAGTGTCCTTTGTTTAATATTTCTCCCAACATGGGCCTCAATTAAATAAGGAATCATATTCAAACACCATTAAGTTAAACAGCATCAAGGCATTTTAAAAACAAAACAGTAAGGATAAAAATATAGCATTCTGAGATCCAGTGCACTGTAGCAGTTAAAAGAGCAGACCAGGGTTAAGATGGAAATTATTTGAGGGTATACCAGAACATATAAGCACACCGTTAAAAGACAATCCTGAGCAACCAATTAATCACCAAATGCCTATTTAAATAAAAAGGCATTTTTATTCTGTCAGCAGAAAAGAGCAGAAGAAAGGGTCAGCCTAGTCTTTCATGGAAGAGAATTTCACAGTCTTGGAGGAGGCTGTGTCCTCACCAGAAGGACCTTTGACAATGGTGGGACTGAGAGAAAGACCTCCCCTTGATCTTAAAACTCCTGCTGGTTCATATAAGGACTTTCAGACAGCCTGACAACATTGTAAGTCATAACCAACACCATGAAGTGTGCCCAGAAATTAACTAGTAGCCAGTAGAGCTGTTTCAACAAGAGATGTATATGTTCCCTGTAACCAGGCCCTGTCAGCCTGGCTGCAAAATTTTGGACCTGATGAAATTTCCAAATAGCATCCAACATAGAGGTCATTACAGTAATGCAGATAGATGTAATCAAGTTGTCACTGTAGGCAGATCTAGTATCTCCAGGAATGGGCCCAGCTAGCAAACTAGTTTGCACTGTGCAAATGCACTCCTGACCGCTGCTGAAACCTGGCTATCTTGGCTGGCTGAGTCCAGGAATTCATGCAAACAATTTCAGGAGTTTAACACCATCCACAACAGACTGAATCCATATCCCTGATATGTCTTTGGAATGATCAGGGTACATATGTCTTGCACAGATTAAACTTCAGTTTGTTCAACCTCATCCAGTCCATTACTAACAGCAGACAATGGTTAGCAGCAACAATAAAACAGCTTCCTTAGAATTAGATGGAAAGGAGAATTAGAACTGGGTATCATGAGCATACTGGTTTCCCTGAAGTCCAAACTCTAGATAACCTCTCCCAGTGGTTTCATGTATTCATTGAAAAGCTTGTCTGAGGGCCTGCTCTGGGGCAAGAGAAGCAACAAAGGCAAATTTCTTCTCTGTCTCTATTGCATCTGCAAGTTGGCAGACAGTAGAACTGTTTTGAGTGATCAGGGTCTTTTACACACAAGAGCGAGAAAAAAATCCAGACCACTCAACAGCCTACTGTGAACAATGTACCAGGCATTTTGCAGATAAAATCACTCAGATCCACTCTGGCTTGGATGCTATATAATAGGTTATGTAACTTTGGTCTCTGTTTGTCCAATGACAGTGGATACCTTCCCATCTATGCAACTTGAGGATGTGGACAGGATCCTTGAAGAGGTGAGAATCATCACATGTAGGTCAGATCCTATTTTAAAAAAAACAACAACAACAACAACAACCTAGGGATGGATTGGCCAAGTGGGTAAAAGGAGTGGTTAATGCCTCACAAAAACAAGGCAGAGTTCTAGCTTGCCTGAAGAAAGCTGTTATAAAACCATTATTAAAAAGGCTTCCCTAGATCCCACCATTCTGGATAATTATTGGCCCGTCTCTAACATTCCAATTTTTTGTAAGGTCCTAGAGCGTGTAGTGGCCTCCCAGGTCCAGGGGTTTCTAGATGAGATGGATTATCTAGAACAGTTATTCTTAACCTTTTCTTTACCATGGGCCCCCTTTAAACATATTTTGTTGCCATGAACCTCCAAGACTTAACTCGAGATTTAAAGTCTAAAGTGTATCAAATGTTTATTTAAAGTTGTTCATCAAATTTGGAGAAGGAAAATAAGTACAGTGGGCCCTTTGTATATGAAGGGGATCTGTTCTGGACACACACACACCTCCACACAGGACCTCACATCCCACTGATTTAAATGGCAGTGCTCCCACACATGCTATTTTGTTCCCTCAGGCTTACCGTATGTGAGTCTGTGTATGAGGTGGGTGGACTGTAAATGCACACTCCCCTGTTATAATATTTTTGCTTGCTGGACATGTGTATGTGCATCTGTGAGATGCAGAGGGATTTAGCTTCCTTCTCATTTCTCCATTCCACGTTTTTTGCACATGGGACATTCTCAAGGCTGAGCCACATGCACAATTACACACATACACATGTGTAATACACTTTCTCACTCACTCACGTGGCCCCCCCTGTTCTAGAACTGCTGCTGCTCCCACTCTGCTGGTTACGGCCACCTGCCTCTTGTTTTCTTCCTTCACCTAAAATGCTGTATACACCAGCAGCCCCAAAGCCTGTCATTCTGCCCCACACAGTATTCTCACGCTGGTTTAAAAAAAGGCAGGTGGGAGAGAAAGAAGAGAGCCAGAGAATGAAGAGGGATGCCCAGCTAGGGCTGTGGGGACATCTTTTGTCAAGGCAGTTTGCTGCCGGAACATCTTCTTGCCATTTTTCTTTGAAGTTCCAGGAGGAATCAGAACAGAATCAGACAAGGTGAGGATGGCTGGAAAAGAAGAGGCATGAGAAGGAAAGAGAATGCAGAGGCAGAACTCTGCTGATGATGATGGGCAGAAAGGATGTAGCTTTTTCTCTCCTGTTACTCCTCCCTCTCTCTTTCGCTCTCTACATTTCAACAGGCCTTGGGAGGGTGAAAGGATGAGAGTTGGCCTTCACAGACCCTCTGTGAGGACACTATAGCTCCGCATGGGGTTTGTAGACCACAGGTAAAAAAATCACTTATATACTGTAGATCCTTTTCACTCTGGTTGCAGGGCTGGCCATTGGACAGAGATGACTTCGGTAGCCTTGGTGAACGATCTACACCAGGCGCTAGATACTGGAGACTGACCAGCAATTTTCCAGCATGATGGGTATGAGGAGAGTTATTTCAGTTAACAGTCTCACTACAGCCTTTTAGGCAGAGCAGAAACAAGGCATTCAAAAGAACCAGAAAGTGGGGAGCATTCAATGAAATCCACAGAAAAAACTGGAGGTGTCAAGATGCTCAAAAAGCCAAATGCAGTATGTCCTGTACCAGGGGTAGGCAACCTAAGGCCAGGGGCCGGATGAGAGGCCTGCCGCTGCCGCCGCCGCCACCACCCCCTGCCATGATAATAATAAAAAAATAATAATAAAATTTATTTGTACCCCGCCCAATGGGTACCCAATCA
>CM034708.1:99559623-99569792 GCA_020142125.1 Phrynosoma platyrhinos
AATTGTCTGAGGGACAGCAACCCGGCCCCCGGCTCAAAAAGGTTGCTTCCCCCTGTCCTGTACAGTTGCTCCTCCGTTTTCATGGGGCATTCATTCCCAACCCCTCCCCCCGCAAAAACAAAAACTCACAGATATTCAAGCCCCATTGGCTTGAACGGCCACATGTGGGCGCACATGCCATTTTAACCAATGGGGCTTGCCAGTCTGTGAATGACCAAGACTGTGAACCCAAATTCTGCGAAAACGGAGGGGAAACTATATATATTCTTAAAACCTTCTCCAAAGGCTATTTAAAACCAAACTTGAGAAAAGTCTTGACCAGAAATTCTCAAACCATTAAATGGACAAGTGAAAATTCCCCTTACCCACTCGGAAAGCCCTGTCTCTGGCAACTTTTATGGTCTCGGGTCCAATATGGAAGCCATGTCACTCATCTATCTACTGATCCTGTCCACATCTTTAAGATGCACATGTTGAAATGTATCCAATGGCACAGGATAAGAAGCCAAGGTTACTTTTACTGGGCCTGTATCAACTATAGCATCCACATTAGAGCAGACACATGTCTGCAATATGTTGTGCGAATTCTTCAGAGCAGGCTGTCAAGTGGTCTGTGTTCCCTCTTTATGGGGTACTACATAGAAGACCCCTAAGCACCATAGACAGCTCATTTGATGACACTGTGCAGAAGCAATGGTGGCAGAAAAGTATAATTTCTTTGCTGCCACCATAACATCCAACTGCTGCAAGTATCAAGAGAATCTAGTACTAGCAAAACTTTGAAAGGCAAGGGGCATCAGTAACTCCATGTTTACTACTAAAAACCTGTGGCATTTACCAAAATAAAAATTTACAACTAAAACAGAAGAAACCCCAACTGATAAAATTCAACATACTGGGTAATTCTGGGAATTCTTAATACGTTGATTCAGTCCACTTGGTCTTGTCAGATCAACTAACAGTTCAGCAACATTAGTGACATCAACTTCAGACAATGGTGATGATGCAGGAGCATTAAACAATATTTGCAAAGTTGGAAGAAAAGCTTCTTCAAAGCATTCTTGATTAGCCCTGGATTTTTGAAATATGCAGCAGGAAATATTAATATAATGCATTTCAAATTTACCAAAATAAGTTTTATCAAACTAAACTTTGATTAGATATTTGAAAGTCCATGCCTTTTAAAGTCAATATTCATAAAGCAATGAAAATCTGATATGAAGTTGTGATCTGTAACAACACATGGCAGTATAAATTTGCTTTGCTCCAAGCATAGTGATCTTTTAAGCATGGCAAGCAGAGTTGTAGGTCTTGCTGGTAAAAAAAACCCTCTTGCTTTTCTAAAATCAGGACAGATGTAGAAAGAAATGTGGCAGGGGGGAAGATATGCAAACACAAACTTGGATTACAATCCAACACAAACTTATCAAGCCCACTGAACACAGTGGGATTTGCTTCTGAGTAGACACATGTAGGATTGCATTGTTAGATATTTTTTATTAATCAAGCAAGAAAATGACAAGGTCCCCCCTCCCACTCCTGTTCAATTACATTCAGTTCAGACACAATTTAAATACGTTTGAAATAGAAATGCAGGATATATATATATATATATTAAAAACAAAACAAAAACCAGAGCCATACCTATTTGAGTAAGCAAACAAAGGGAAGAAAACTCCCAAAGAATGTCGGAGGCGAGTATCTTCTTCAGTTACTGGATTATACCACAACAAAACAAGCCGAGAAAGAAGCTTGGCACTGATCAGCCGTCCAGTGAATATGAGCTTGGCTAGGCCCTCAGCAGATACTGTTCTAAGTTCTGAAAACTGAATAAAATTTTTATTAAAAGTTGCAATCAGGTAATCTATGGATGAAAACCTCATAGATACCTAGTGCCTAGTGTAGATCAGTTTGAATTTCATTCAAGATTAAAATTTGGGATCACCTATGTGATAATTTTCTGATAGCTTTAAAATGTTAGGGCTTAATGTAGACTGTCTTTGCTGAAAAAATACTGAAATCAGTGGGTTTTATGTTAGTCATAACTACTGTATATACTCAACTATAAGTCGACCTCATGTACAAGTCGAGGTCAGATTTTGATATGACCCATGGATAACTCAAAGGTAAAACTTAGGGGCATGTAACAAAGGATGTAAAGAATGAAGCAAAGAAAAACAACCCCAAAGAACAAAATTCCAGAATGCATAACTGTTTGTGCTCATACTAAAGATTGGATGGATGAGAGAGTAGAGTGGGGTCAGTGCTTCCAGGACAGATTATATTCTTCCCTTTCACGAGGTGATGGTTCCTTTTTAAAAAACAAGAGTTAAAGTAGAGTACTTACATTCACCCATGGATAAGTTGACTCAGGTTTTTCAGGTCAATTTTTAACCTAAATTTCTAGACTTATACATCAATATATACAGTATCTAGATATATTGATTTTGATGGGTCTACTGTAGTGATTGATCTACTATATTTTTGTCTAGGAGGGAAAACAAATGGTGGGTAAGAAGCAGCACGCCATGCTCTCAACCCAGCTGTTACCTGGTGCAAAAAGGAGCAGCAGAAAGCTGCTCCTTTTTGCACAGGGAAAAGGGTGCCTTTGCCACCGCAGTGGTACATTTCTGAGGCACAGCGTGTATAAATGTTGCACCATGGGAATGCCCCAATGCTGCCCACCGTCTATTTGGGCAGGCGGCATGATGCCAAAATGGGAACAGAGTGAGGCCGTGCGTTCACCTCATCCTCATGCCAGCACAGAGCCAGCACTTAATCCTGGTCTGTTCAGCCCCTGCGTCTTGATCCAACCCTTGCACACACACATAAAAATGTCATGATAATTGTGATTCTTCACCATCATAGATAAAACCAAGTTTCTCATGCATCTTCTTTGGACAAAATAGCAGCACCTACAACCAATTACTGTTAGCTGGCACCTCAGATTACTCATAGCTGAGATACCTCTAAAATAGCAGTAAGGGAGTAAAGGGCTGTCCCACTCCATCTGTTTCTTCTCTGGGTAAAACCCATTGTCTTTTCTGATTACTCTCCTAATCTCCATATACTTTAAGGAATATTTTAAACCAATTTTCACAATATTGTGAAAATACTGTAATGTATTTTATGAAAATAATCTAGTCTTGTTGCCTCTCCATCTTTAACTTTTCTCCCATCCAGTTATGAAAGAAATGGAAACATATTTTCAACCCCAAGAAACATGACAGGATGTAGACCTAAACAAAAATGAACAACTAGTCCTCATTAGTTTATACACAAACATATATCTGATGTTATTTTTATATTTATTAAGGTGTGCCATACCTCCAGTAAAAACAATATATATGAGTATCCCTTATCTGGAAATCTGATATTCAAAATACTCCAAAATCCAAAATTGTTCCATATGGGTGGCTGACAGCAGTATCACATTTGCTTTCTGATGGTTCAGTGTACACAAACTTTGTTTCATGCACAAAATTATTTAACATATTGTATAAAATTATCATCAGATTAAGTGCCTAAACCATATATGAAATGAATGTTGTGTTTAGATATCTCATTGTGTGTGTGTGTGTGTGTGTGTGTGCGTGCGTGCACAAATACAGGTATTCCCCCCCCCCCGCAAAAAAATCCGAAATACAAAACACTTCTGGTCCCAAGTATTTTGCATAGGGGTCACTCAGCCTATATCATATTAGAACGTTCTCCATACCAATCCTCCAAACCAATATTTCTTGGTTTCAGTGTCTTACCTCACTGTCTAAAAACCCAGAAAGAAGATGAAGTAGACTGTGTGCAGTAGTAGTTTCCTCTTCAGTTTCCAGAGTTATCTCATTTTCATTCTCTTCATTTTCATTTTGGGAATTTCCTTCTTTTTTTGCTTTGAATGGTTCTATTCCAAATGTCATAAGCTGATCAAAGACTGCCTTTAAAGCACTTAATTTTATTTTCATTTCATCAATTTGCAAGACCTGGTGGTTTTAAAAAGATAGCAGGAAATATGAATATACAAGATGGATTTTAAACTATAAACTGGGCATATTGTCCCCAGTTTATTTCAAAGCTTGTCCAAATTATGGCATAATCCTGAATTTTGTAAGAGCCTTGTTTTTTCTCACTTCTAGAACTTATTGAAAACTACAAAAACATATGTAAATAAATTAGATTACACCAAAAAAGCATACAGTCGTAAGTCTCTTGGTTGTTCTCCCTCAAAGTAACTTAGAAAAAGATAAAAAGCAAAGGCAAAACTGTGTTTTCCTAAATTAATACATGGCTATGCAAGCCAAGTATAAATTCTTAAGCACAGAAATTATTATGCAAATTGCCAGTGGGACTTTCTAAGAGTAAGTTTTCAATCTTGTCCCAGAAACTATACATTCAGGAGCTAAATTCCACATGCTCAAAAAGCACATCCACATTGACATAGCACAACCTAAATAAATATTGTTTTCCAACAGGAGTAACTAACTCTCTCCAAATCAACTATTTTATAAACATATAAGTTTACACTGTTAAAAGTTATACACACTGCAATTTTTTAAAATATATTTGAAACATTTCAGAAAGCAAGGAGGAGGGTACAAACTGAAACGTGGTACTTAGCAGTTAACAGGGAGTGATAGAAATTTCCTGGGTTCAAATTTGCTGCTCCCAAACACCTTGTGACCCAATACTTAGTAGAAGCAACTTACAAATAAATTGGCTGGCAAATTAATGAGAATCACCTCTGCTATTAAAAGGGTTTATTTTGTTCTTTCCCAATATCTTTTTTTAAGGAACCAAGCATTATGGTTGGAAATCCACTTCCCAACTTCAATTCTATGCACATGTTCATCCCACAGGATGTGTCAGAAGCTACAAATGTTGTATAAACTCATATATACGTCTAGAAATTTTAGTCAAAAAATCAACCCAAAAACCTGGGTCAACTTATCAGTGTATGTATTGTACTTTAACTCTTATCTAGAAAGGAACCATTTCCTTCTCTGAGTCAAGTGGCAAAAGGCGAAAGCTTAGTCTATCCCAGAACCTAGAAGCAGCACCAATCCTCTCTACTCTCTCCATCGCTGTCCAACTTCTGGACTTCTTGAATGCCTAGATGTGAAAATGGCAAGTGCAGTTCTCTGGCGCTTCTCCTTAACAGAGAGTAGAAGGGATTGGTGCTTCTTTTAGGTTCTCCCAGGATGGATTACACTCTTGCCTTTGCCTGTCTATTCAGAGAAGGGGATTGTTCCTTTGTGAAAAAAGTTAATACTATATCTTAACTTTTAGCTATACATCCTTTTTGACATGTATTTTCTGATTTCCTGACTTCCTCCCACACACATCACACAGCCACCATTTACTATATTCCCTCTTCATCCATCAAGCCTCTTGAGTGAGCACAAACATTTATGCACGCTAGACTTTTGTACATTCTTTGACAATTCTTTTCCTTTGCTTAATTCTTTACATCCTTTGTTACGTGCCCCTATGCTTTATCCTTAACTTAGAGAAAGGCAAGGGGAACGCCTGGCAGGGAGAGGAGAGCAGGGAAACTTGCTGGATCATGGTTTCCAGTGAGGTCCATCCCAAGCTGCTGCTGCTTCTTCCCTCACCTGTTTTGTCAATGCCCTGATTCTTGGGATGCAAGACTACTGCAGCTTCAACCAGAACATCCACTCAGTCCAGTGTGCCCTAGATGCATGATGACTGAAGAAGAGCCAGCATCAATTTTGGCCCCTGGCAGAGAAGGAGTCCAGCAGTGCCTCCTGCTTGGGGTCGCCACTGTTACTTAGCTTTGCTTGGGGCCCCTCGAAGGTAGAGGAGAAGCAAGCCGAGTGTGTTTAAATAAAGCAATTCTAGTTTAAATTATTATTTTCTTATAAAATGTTAAAAAAATATGAATGAGAATGAAAATACGCATACTAAACAAACAAAATATTTTTATTCATATACTAAGTCAAGCAGGGAGTCGTGACTGCTTTGTAAAGGAGGTTACAAGGTTAGAGTTTGAGAACCACTGTATTAATACATTATCTAAGCAATACAAATCCCTATTACTCAAGTGAATGACAAAGCTTCGTAACCTAGAAGTGGTAATATAAATACATTGCAACACAAAAGCCTTTACCTGCAATAGCAATGCAAGATGCTGGCTGGCAAAGTCTTTGCTCTGCAGACCACAGCAGCTCAAACATAAAACTGCCATATTTCTTACAGCTGGATGAATATTGGTAACTCCTGGAATTATCTAGAATACAAACAAATTGCAACAATGTCTTTACGTTTCATGTCAAAACAAACATGACATACTTCCAAGCAACCATTCTATTGACTCTCTGAAGCAATAAGAAGCCCCTCCCTGTGAACAAGCAGAAAAATAAGACTTGATTTTCTGCCCTATCCCATTTTACCTCTGGCTTCTTCATCCTGCCAATTTATTCAGTATAATAAAATGTAGTTTTTGCCCCTATGAAGGGCAGAAAGGGCTTTTACTAAATGGGTTAAATAAGACAGCAGCTAGAACAACTGTCTGTCTTTTGTCTTTAAGCATCTGTATTAGACAAAAGCATTTGACACTGTACACCATCCTGATGATTCTTATTTATGAATTTTGACTGCATATACTTATTTTATACTGTATGTTTCATGATGGCAGAAAATCTATATATTGCTTGCTGCACTTTGCTTTGGTAAAAGCAGCTTCATTTAGACAATGAAGGCAGTTTACCTGGTAAAACATTTCCTGGAACAGCAACTTTAAAAAACTTTTTTGCAAGGCTAACATACTGAGAACAGAACTAGTTTATGTCAGAATACATCTTCTCAACTTTCATGGATGTCAGGCATCTGCTTTTCTTGCCACCTACCAAGGATTCAATTATTCCATCCATTGTTGGGCCTAATCCTTTGGAACTGGACAACTGTTTTAGAAGTTCATTGCACATTATGAGACATTTGAGCAGAGTTTCAGGATCATTCTTTAAAATAAAAATAACACAATTTAGTTCAAACATATTACACCCAAGATTATTTCAAAGACTAAAGTTAATAACCAGGAAACAAATGACTAACAGCTGAATTAAGTCTGTTTCTTGTTAAGTCAAATAGAAAGACTGTGTCATCACATGGGCTACCTCTAGAAACTACTTGACTATGTGGCCACACCCTGCAGATACCTCTTTCATATTAAGATACTAGAAAGAACAGGCATCTATGACTTTCCCAAGCCCTCCCTAATTAAGAAATAAGCATGTGTTTATGATATGATGAACCTAGAACATGTAATTTCATGACAAAAGCATCAGTGGTAGAACTGCTTTATAATTCATTTTAAATGCAGTTTACAATATACACGCATATCTTCACATTTGTTTTAAAAGGGGAGAAAGAGGACCAGAGAGTAGTAAATATAAAATGCAATACCTTTTCCATGCATATTTCTTTAGTTTGAGGCTCCTCTGCCTCTTTCAATAGATCACTTTTAACACTTTCAAGCTCTATTATCCTCTCTTTCAACAATGATGCTTGGTTGAAGTCTTGCAGAGCTACACATTTCTCCAGTGTATCCTTTGCTTCCATGAGTTTCACTTTAATTTCAGCCAACTAGAAGAAAATCATTACAGACGGCTAATTTGTATTATTTCTTAAACAGAAATTATGTCCCTCTTTTCAAAGTACCACAGGTAATATGGGAATAGCTGGTTGTTAAGCACTCCCGTTTTTATGGTTGCATGATAATCAACATGGAAATTAAAAACTTCTATTAATTTAACAGACTGCTGGGCATGTATGTCCTAATTGATTATATTCCAGTTTTTTTAGACTTGACACCAGCATTTTATAAGTTGATCCTCCGTATTCCTTGCTTGATAAAGGCCTGATGCTGAATGAACAATAGCAATAGCAAGTATGTTTCTATACTGCTTATCAGTGAACTCGTACTCCCTAAGCAGTTTACAATGTGTAAGCCAATCGCCCCCAACAAGCTGGGTACTAATTTTATCGACCTATGGAAGGATGCAAGACTGAGTGGATCCTGGAGCCCTGCAGGATCAAACTCACAACCTTGTGGCTGTAAGTGGCTGCAGTACCGGCATTTAACCACTGCACCACCAGGGCTCCTATAACAACCTTATGATGCTCCTTTTTATAGAAACACACCTACACACAGGTATTAATTGTATTTAATTAATAATTAATACTAATTATATAGTATTAATAGTATTATAACTAATATGAATTATACAGACTAACACAGCTATATATTTGAATTCTGCCTACACACAGGGACCACTATAATGAAAACACTTTTACATACACCTACAAGATGCCAAGCTATTACAGGTCCAGTAGAAATGAAAACTCAGCCTCTAATACGGTAGTTTTATATTGCACTAGCCCAAGGGAACCTCAATACAATACAGTACTAACAGTACAGCTGAATTAAACAATGAATCTCTAAAACAGCAGAGACAAGGTTGCTTTGTGACAGACACTTCTGATGGCTCCCTGCCCACCCTCCCGAAGGACAGGGTGAAAAAATGGTTTTGGAAGTCCTGGAGTTATCTAGGAATGTTGGTTGTGTGGGGTTGGAAGATCACAAACCCCTCCTAATCCTTCAAAATGTTTTTGAATGTTCACTTTATTGAATTTTTAAGAGATCTTGGACCTAACACAGCCTGCAGAAAAGCCCAGAGACCAAAACTTTGACTGTAGAAGTGATGTGAAGAAAAATTAAGAACTGGACATTTTTCCAAAGTTTTAAACATGTTTTCTGATATACCACATTTGATTTAAATACTATTATTTAAACATTCAAAATTTTATGTGGAAATTACTTTGTTAGAATGTTTGCAATAAGATAAATAGAATAGCATATATTTCCCTTTTATTTAACACACATAAAAAGACTACAACTGAAAGAATCCTTTTATAAAATTCCATATTGGTAAATTCCCTACTGTCCCCCACCACAGATCTTCTAAAGTTGCCCACCTCTGCTCTAAAAGGAAGAAGTTTATTTACAGTTACCTGGAGCTGTTGCTTTCTTATTTCAGTAGCATCTGGTGGTTTATCTACTGTAATAACCCCTTCGCGAACCTCTGAAATGATTTCAGCAAGCTGGGAATGCAGATAAAATTAGTAACAAGCTGAAATTTAGGAGGGAAGGGGTACTGCAAATTTTCTCCCCAGAAAAATTGAAAAAAGAAAAAAAGATGAAAAAGCTAGTCCATTTACCATTACCAACCCAAATAACAACAAATCTCAACAAATATTGTCTCAGGCTAGCAGTTCCATTAGCATGTGCTTTTCCAAAGCATTCTCTCCAGCAGTGATAAAAGTACCATGATTGGCTATGTGACAGTATCACCGCTGAATGGAACAAGATCAGCTTAATGTAGTGTTAAGCTTTTGGAGGAACCATGTGATTTCCTATGAAATTCCATTTCTCATATTGAAAAATCCTGCCTTCATAGAGGAACTTCACACGGCACTAGATAAAACACTGCAAGCTGGCCAAGCCAAAAAATGTAGTAAACAGCCCTCACTCCACCAGTCACCAGTCACCAGCTACCCACATTTTTCCAAGGAAAAGCAGGAGGAATATGAGCTATTGGGAATTGCTACCCAAAGGACCTCTCAGTCCCCTCTTTATGAATTTCCTCAGTCTAGCTTTCCCAAGATAATGGCCTGAGCTACATATACACTGCAAAATTAATTAGCTTGGCACTGCTTTAACTGCTATGACTCAATGCTATGGTCTTCTGAGATTTTTAGTTTTGTGAGATATTTAGCCTTCTCTGTCAGACCGCTCCAGTGCCATAACAAACTACAAATCCCAGCATTCCATAGGATGGAGCCAATACCTGTCCCTTCTTCAGTTGTCTCTGTTTCCCAGGATAACTTGGAGAGCGTACCAACCATTCCACCAACCCTCAACCTGCTCCTCTGCAATGCCAGGTTGGGCAGGAATAAAACACACATCATCCACGACCTCCTAGTGGATGAGGCGGCCGACCTGGCATGCTTTACTGAGACCTGGCTGGGGGATGCCAGCTCCGCGACATGGGTGCAGGCTCTCCCCGCTGGGTACTCAGTCATTGAGCAGGTAAGGGAAAGTGGGCGGCGGGGGCGGCATAGCCCTTGTCCACAGGAATACCTTAACCCTGATCAGA
>CM034708.1:99571790-99587408 GCA_020142125.1 Phrynosoma platyrhinos
TCTGGGAATTGAAGTCCCTTGGCCCTTAAAGGGAAAAGGTTGCCTACCTCTGCTCTAGGTCCTCCAGTGCAACTTTTGGTTAAAGTTGACCATAGAATTGCACTGGAAGATGTAGATATCCCTAAAGAGAACATATTAATCAAATCTATGAATAATCAAATCTGCAAATGTGGAGGGACAAGTGTAATACTAATATCAATCTAAATTTTATCATTAAATGGCCAAACCCATTATATGGCTGAATATTGCTTATGCTTAATTTTGATACCAAAGAAAGTAGCTAGAACGCCGAATATAACATGAATTGAGTAGTAATAGTTAACATTTTTCCATTTAATTCTAGATCAACAAGTAAACAAAGTAAACATTAGAAAGAAGCAAGAAATTTACATCATAAAGACCAAAGCAACAGAATAGCAAAGGTATCAAGCTTCTGTTTCTTGCTAAGTCTTACCTTCCTCCCTCTTCAGTGGTATCCATGCAGCCTAGCATAAGAATCAGCTGCTGACCTATAAATTCTTTGGTCATCAAATGTTCAATACAGGCTATATCTTCCTTTTCTTCTTGACTGAGAACTGGCATATTTTCCAGGTAGCTTAATAAAAAAATAATTATTCTGTGGGATTTGAAAAATATCTTTATTTTCCTCCCAATTCTACACCACTTTTACCAGCTCAGGGACTAACAAGTTATAGATTGACTCATTCTGCTTATAAACTGCAATGCTGTCTCAGTTTCCACTAGCTGTCGCACGTTGCTACCATTTTCTTTTTCTTGGGCTTTGCAAAATGGTTTTTGTGTTTAAATGTTTCATTGGACTTCCTAAGATCATGTTCTACCTTGTCACTAATGGAAGAATCTCCATCCCAAAAAACTAAGTCCTTCAGAACTTTTTTTAAATCCCTCAGTAGTATTTCTACACCCTTCTTAATATACTTGCCACACATTAGTAAAAGTAATCTTTTAGAAAAAATAAGTTAATTTATCATTTTTGTATCATAGCAATGGATCACATCCAAGAAAAATAATTACTGTAAAAGGGAAAGCAGAGTATATATTTATCAAACATTTTAATTCCTAATTCACTATTAATTTACCTTAAGAGATAATCTGCATATACAGCAGGCTCTGGCAGAACATACTCTAAAAATTCTTCTTCTTTGTGAGATTTCAAGTACTCACAAAGAGCTTTCCAAAATAACGCAATTTCTGCAGTTAGTTTTTCTACTGGAATTACTTTCCTTTAAAAGAAAACAGAGTAGCCATGTTCTCATCAAGCTGAATTTATATTATTAAGCAAGTTAAAAAAACAATAACCTTTACAATCATTGTATTTGCACATGCAAACTAACATTCAAATTATAAGCCAATCATATTAAAAGTCATAAAGACACTTGCATATTTTTTTTTCTGGAATCCTCTTATAACAATGGTGAGATTGATGAATTGGCTAAGATTCTGATATTTCACCTTCTGTTATTTCATTATTAACAACAGGTAATATATGCAAATATCACTCCACAGCATTGGTCCCATAGTAAACCAATGCTTTTCTAGTAAGCATAGAAGCTTTGTTCCAAGTTCATGCTATCTTTGTATCTAAAAGCCAGATCTTACTGTCACACTTCAGCATCAATAAAGCTACAATCTTCTGCACATTTACTTGAGAGGAAGCCCCATTAACTCCACAGAACCTACTTCTGAGCAGAATCTCTGAGTCTATTCAGCAGACCTACCTATATATTGCTGTGTAGTAAGGCTACATAGTTATGAAGGCTGACCTTCATGTATCTCCCATTAAGATATATGGAACATATATATGGGCTGCAAATTGCAACAGAGGTAAGGGAAGGGCAAGATCTACCCTCTTCTGTAAGCACAACAGCCAAATTGACCAGCAGGGCATATGCCCTCGCTCATCCCACCTCACACATTATCCTTCTTCGTCTCACACATACTTTCATTCTCTGTGATTCACTAGGATTTGATGGAAGTTTTTTCCTGCAAAACATCCAACTCAAACATGAAGATATAGAGCAGGGAAGGGCAAGTGAGTTTGGGGACCAGTCTTCTGCCCCAAAAGGTGAAAGGCTCTACTTGGAGGTTCACCATCTTTTTTTTTTTATCAGAGAAAGGTCAATTCTGGGAGCTTGAATGGGTTGATGGCTGCAAATAAAATAAAATAAAATAAAAGGAAAAGTTGGGGTATATGGGTACTCAGGCTGCATATTACTGATGAATTATAGGACTGGAGGATTTAGAAAATTGAGAAAAATGTGGCATACAAATGCTCAAGCAGACATATTACTCTCAAACAAAGTTACTTGATACATCACTAATCCAAAACAAAATTGAAATTATAGTAGCAGAAATTATTGGCTTGCTTCCCCACTGTTAAATGTAGTTCCCTTTTAGTCAGATTAAATAGTCAAAAGTCTTAAACAGAAATATAATTTAAAGATACACCTACAAACATACCTGTCATCAAGTTCTGTAAAGTTTTTAATCACATCATTGAGTGAAGACAATGATAGCACTGAATTAAGTGCTGAAATACCCACTTCAGGGCAGCTTTCCACATCCAAACGGTGAAGTAATTCTAACACATTCCCCTCCGCCAGACGTAGCCAGGCTTGAAGAAGCTGCTTCTGTACTACTTCTTTCACACAGTCTGTTAGGCAGAGGAATTACAACCCAAATGTAATTTCTCAAATTAGCATTCTAGAATGTATTGTGAAAACTCACAATGGTCTATTCGAAAGCTAAATTCAAAACAGCTTGCACATTATGAACAAAGTCATATCTGAAATAATTAACAGCAATTGTAGTTATTCCTTTATAATTCTTCACTGTAAGAAGCTTGTTCCAACACTTTAGCTGTTTTCAATAATTCTCACCAACCAATAGGCTAATGCACACATATATAAACATGTCCATTTTAATAGTTAACACATCCTCATACTTTTTTTAGAGCGTTTTTCATCTAGTTACACTGATAGCAGGATTATGCCAAAAGGGGTAGGATTCTAGCAAAAGAAATTTATTGTCTCACAAAGGTAAAAGCTTTTGCACTAGGAGTTAAGATACCTCAAATCTGAGTTTGTATATTTGCATGCATAAATAGAGCCTTCTGATTTCAGTACTTCCAAATAAGTCTGCACAGGATTTCAGTCTCTGTTCATCAATGACACATATTTCACTTATACTGAAAAAAGGAAAACAAGTAGCATATTTAACAAGAATGGAACAAGGTAAATGTAAAATAGTAATATTGTACCTGATCTATCGTTAAGCCCTTGCTGCAACAGTTTTACTCTCTGGCCTATTGTCAAGGCTTTCATATGGACCTTTTCTGCCAGAACCTTTTTTAAAAAAGGACAAAAACTTTAGTACTTGACTAATGATGAATTTCAACAAATCGGAACAATTGTTCTGTATCAGAATTGTGGGCATCTAGGTGCCAATTTATTTAACTTACAGTAATCCATTGCTGCCAGATTTTTACCATGCTTCAAAACTGTATGCCACCAAATATATTACACATGCCTATCACAGTCCCCCAGTCACATTTTTCTACAATAAGAACTCCAAACATAGGGAAAATGTTATAGCTCCCTGATCATTTGCTTCCCATTTTTGTATTCGCTCCAGCCTTAAACCTAAAACATGTTGAAGTATAATAAAGAATGACCAATATAGATTGCACTATATTATGACACTTTAAAATAAAGGGGCACAGGGCTATCATAGCTGCCTTCTGTCAGCTATGGACATTCTGTCACAATAAATCAGGAATGTGCAATAAGAGACTTCATTTCTGCAATGAAGTTCCCAGTTCTGACTCTAAATATACAGTGGGTTTTTGGTACCCACTGGGGTTTGGTTCCAGGACCCTCCATGGATACTAAACCCCATGAATGCTCATGTCCCATTAAATACAATGGCATAGAAAAATGGCACCTCTTCTATAAAATGGCAAACTCAACATGTACCTTTTGGAATCTATCTATCTATCTATTCAAATTCTGTATGGTTGAATCAGTGGATAAGGAATCCATGGATACGGAGGGCCAAATGCACCCCCAACACAAGAATAAATTAAATGGAAAGAAAATATATTAATTCCATTACATAATCTGGGTATAATAAATTTGTCAGTGTAAGCAGACAAACTGAAAACCACAGAGGAGGACTAAGATCTTGGAAGCCCTGGCTTACCTGATGGATTAGCCACTGTTAGAAAGTGGAATCAGTTGAAAAGTGGAACCCAGGTTTTTTTAACTTGCAAATGTACTTTGACTACCAAAAGTGTAAATTACACACTATATTTCATTTTTGAATGTGTGCAAAGTCTAAATAACACACTACACGGAGAGAGAGTAAAGTAAAACAAATAAAAGCTTATCTTCGAGGTCTGGCTCTCGACTTCAGACAAGATTAATAATTTAGTATGCACTGGTATAGCTTTTTCAATTTCATCTAACACCTTGACTTTATTCTTAACAATTGCACTAACCATGGAATGAGGTACGCCTACCTTAAAGCCTATATCACTCATGGAAATGCCTTCCTCACTAAGTTTGATTAATTCTAGCTTTTCTTGCAAATTGAAAATCTAATGGACTCTTTTAGCTTTATCACTGTACTTAGTTGCCATTACGGTACTATGGTAATACTGTAAAAGATGCACTGCCCACAATCTCAGAAGCACGATGGACTGAACACAGACTGAAGGAGCATTGCCCACAATCTCAGAAGAACCATGGACTGAACAGAGAAGCACCATGCAGAACAAAGGAAAACAGGGTGCTGAACAGTGCTCACTTTGGGCTGCTCACATGCGTGCACACACATTGTTTAGCAAGCCTTGGGACTGTGCACAAGCAGGTAAGCATTTCCAAACAAGCCTCATAGGCAAAAAGAACTATGAAATAGTGGACCCCTCATCAAATTAATGGAACTTATCTAGAACTGGCAAGGGCTGAAATACCAAACTGCTTTTGCTCCAGTGGTTTCTCACTTTTCCAAGGAAACTAAGGGCCTTTACAGACTGCCAGAAATAATGCAGCTTCAGGACACTTTAACTGTCCTGGCTCAGTGCTAAGGAATCATGGGAACTGTAGTTTATTGTGGCACCAGAGCTCTCTGACAGAGAAGGCTCAATATCCCAGAAAAAATACAGTTTGCATGATTCCCTAGCACTGAGCCAGGACAGCAAAAGTGGCCTCAAGCTGCATTATTTCTGGCAGTCAATAAAGGCCCTAAGGAAACCTGAAAACCTGCAAGCATTCACTGGGATTGTGACCTAGAATTAAATTCCTAAAATCTTCAAAAAGACATCCAATCCAGAACCAAATTATGGCTCAGGGGAAAAACAAAATACCCCTATTCTTTGCCATGAAAATAAACATACATGCGGTTCAAATCCCAGTCTAGTAAAAAATATCCAAATATAAAACAGGCGTATTTACAGCCAATGTAGATGCATATCCATTGCCACATCAAGATGTTCAGTTCCCTCTAAACTGGCTATTTGCATCTTTTGATGTGAAAGCATTGTCACTTATTGCTCATATCTAGCTGAATGCTACTAAGCTACAATACTGAAAAGCAAATATGTCTCATAAAAGAGACATGCTGGATTCCAAGGAAACATCTTCTTTGAATTGCAAATGGACATTAAATTTCCTTGACTTTGAAAATCACTCAGTGACTGCATGGCCAAAAGATGTCAGCCTGCAGATAGCCCTCCCTGCCATCTGAACTAAAATCAGTAACAGAAAATGCGGGCCGATGACTAACATCTTCAATTTTTTTCTCCTGTTTGCCTGATGAAAAAAAACAACAGTGTGACTTCGTAAGCTTGCACATGTAATTGTGCATTTTGGTTAGTCCAATAAAGGTATCATTGTTTGGATGTTAGTGAAAAGTATCATGATTATAGTTTGGAACACAGAATCAAAACTTAACCAAATAATCCTCATTGAAAAGTTAATATATTAAAATAGGTGAAATACGGTTTCACATAGCCAATATTCAATGCTGCCAAAGATTTACTATAATTTCCTCTGAAGACTGATGTTGCTCTTTGTTTGAGCAGGCAAGCACAGATTTAATGCAGTCACTTCCTCACAAATCATAAGTTGCTTTTGTTTTGATGTCATATTCACCCATTGGTGCCAGGCTATTTCAACAAAACAGACCTGCCACCACCTAATGAAAGAGATTTGGCTTGTTGAAATTATTTCTGAACAGCTCTTACTGTTGATCAAAAGTAAAACTAACAATAACAATTATAGAGATTTAATGCACATTTTTGTGACATGTATCCCAAGAAAATACACTTTTACCCCAAGAGGAAAAAAACTTAAAATATCCAAATAGTGTTTGGGTAGTTTAACACAGTAAATTAACAAGCAAGAGTAGCAAAAATCAGCTTACCTGATATGCTAATTTCCTGACTGTCTCCTTCACATCCATAGTACGACCAACAATTTTTGGCAAGGTTTTAGCAGATGGACCAATGCATGATAATACAGCACGCCTGACTTCTGCATTCGAATCATTTTCAATTAAATTGTTGTAAACTGAAAAAAGATCATAGAAGGCTTATTTGTGAGTGAAAAAATTTCTAGTCCCTGATCCTCAGTGTAATATAAACACACAAATAACTGTCCTGTATGATAGGGAAAGCATATCTTACAAAGAGATGTATTCTTTACCCCCAAAAAAGGAGCATTGTAAAGGGTCATGAATGTAGTTTTACAATATTTATGTGTGCATTAATTTCATCTTAAACAAGGCTATCTTGAAAATGTTACTAAAGCTGAACCTCCACAGAATCCTCCTTTGCTAATTCATCATGGCATGGAGTTGAACCCGGGCACCTGAAGGCTTATGATAGCAGAACCCAACAACTTGCAGTACTTGTAAGAGTACAACTGTGGAGGCAGACAGCATGGAAATAAATAGAGAGGCTGGCCTTTGAAAGGATGACCACCAGGTAACTAACTAGTCATAGTAACTAAACATGAAATAGTTGTAAACTGCCTTAGTAGAGGGACTATCTACTTCAATGTAATCACATATCTTCAAAGTATTATAGTTGAAGTTATTTTTTACAAACTATTAAATAGTTATTTAAATCACTTTAAACTTTAAACCCCATTGTTTTGTATCTGTCGAGGGTAGGAGGCCCATAACAGATCCCTCATGAATACAAAGGTCCGACTGTAATCATTGTTTAATCCATACTGTTGTGAACCAACCCACAATGCTCATTTCCTTAGATTAAGAGGTGAAAGGGCTTGTGTTTGATAGTTCTCAATACAATTTAAGTCCCAACTGATTTAGCTAGCAAGTCTAAATCAGTCAAGGAACCCTTCCTCTCAATTTCAATAGCTGTCTTGAGTGTATATTGTCTGGCTTACCTTTACACAGCTCAGTAACTAAGAATGAGTATCAAAATTAAATTCTCCCTTTCCTTAGCACATCAGTCCTAGGTAGCATCCAACCAGGACTCATCAAGCTACCATTAAATCCAAAATTGAAAGCTATGGCTAACCTGTATCTTAAACTACAGACTATATTTAAAACCAAACAGATTGGCACTGGAAGGCTGAACGTCAGGGTGGGCAATACAGCATGTCAGGGGAGGGCACTTTTATACCCCATGACCCTCTGAGGGCCACATGAACTACCAAAACTAAAAAATCCAAAGTGGCCAAAAGCCCATTTCGGATTCTCAAAAACTGTATTGTTTATTTTATATCTGTTAAACTTTGTTAAAGCCTTGCAACTTATTTTAAATGTAAATTACTCCCACTTATAAACTGTCAGGAGCAGGAACTCAAACGTCCATTTTTGAACCAAGAAAAAATTCAGCTAGGCATCAAGGTATCTGGAGGCATCAAGGGCCACAAAAATATCCAGGGGGTGGGGCTGTAGGCAGCTCTTAAGGTCACATTTTGCCCATCCATGCTGTGCATCTAAGTAGGAGATGGGTATGTGGTTCAATGTTCATTCCCAGTTGATAACAAGTAATTCCAGCAAGCCATGAATTGTATGTCCAAAAAGGACAGGAAGAGTGTTTTAAGCTATTTTTATCACTGTGCTCTGTGCTTTATTATCTGAAAGGGAAAGCTATCTCCCAAATGTTTGTTAACATAATATGAGGCTTTATGTGTGTGTGTGTGGGGGGGGGGGGGTGTCAGGCTGTGTGGCCATGTTCTAGAAGAGTTTCTTTCCAATGTTTCGCCAGCATCTGTGGTTGGCATCTTCAGAGAATGCTGGAATGGAAGAGATGGTGATAGGAGGCCTCTGAGAGGAATAAATTATCTAATTTCTACTTTGTATATCTTCAGCATCATCTTCACTGTTCTGCAGAAGTAATGTCATGGCCAGCCAAGCTGAGGACTCAGAGGCTAGCCAGGCCCTAGCTTTGCTCTGCCAGCTCCAGCAAAGTCGGCTGAGTCAGGCCCTAGCTCTTCTATTTCACCTCCTGCAGAGCCTGTGACTCAGCAGCTCAGCCTCCTCCCAGTAGAGGTTCCAGGCCTGGGAGACATAGAGGAGCAGGACGAGGAGGTACCTAAATTCAGCCAGAGAAGAACAGAAAGGGCGTGCCTCCGTCAATCCAGGAGGTTATATGAGAAACGCTCAGCAATCACGAAACAGCTGTGATTAGGAACTGGGCCAATATAAACAGCTGTGAGAAGCTGAGTTTCTTCGTCAGGGTCTATTTGCGTTCCATGGCAAAAGCATCTTACTCTGATTCCCTTGTTGCCTGAACCTTGCCTTCTAGACCTCGGATTGACCTGGAACTCTTGACCTTGGACTGAACTAGCTGACCTGCTGTCTGGATCCCAGGTCCCTTGGCTTGCCCCCTGGTTTTGCTCTATTGGACACTGGACTAGTACTGTGCTCTTAAAATTGCCTTCGTGCTGCTACAAAATCTTGCATTTGTGTGCCTCATCCTTATCAATAGTTTTGTTGGCTGCTTTCCAATACATTTCAGTCTGTCAGACAAAGTTCAAGTAATGTGTTCTGTGATTTTTCATGATGCAGTAGTCGTCCCTCCAGATTCGCAGACTTGCTATTCGTGGTTTCAATTACTCCCAAATAGCAAGCCTGAGACTCACTCACTCACTTCTTTTCTGCATTGGCCTTTCCTTGGCCGTGCAGCTTTATACCATCCAGCACAGCTTTGTCTCAGCCCCGGAGGCCTTGAGGCAGCCATGACAGCCTTGCCTCAACTGGAGGCTTGGAGGTGGCCGGCACGGCCTTGGCTTGGCCCTGGAGGTGGCCAGCATGGCCTTGCCTCAGCCCTGGATGTGGTTGGCATAGCCATTTCTCCACCACACCAACCTTTCGGGGGGGGGGGAAGAAAGGGGGTAAGGAGGAAGAGACGGAGGGGGAAAAGGAAAAGAAATACTCAAATCCCGTTGTCCCCAACGGCTCTGCCATTGGGACTTGAATATTCACAACATTTCAAATTCACGGGGGGGGGGAGGGTATGGAACGGATCCCCCGCGAATTCAGAGGGATCACTGTATATTATTTCACCAAAATATGCAACAATTACAAAGAAAAACGCCCTACTTGATTTAAAATATAACGCTCAGGCACAGGAACATCAACTTACCATTAACCACAGGACAATCATTGTCCTTTGGATCTTGAAGTCTAGACAATGCCAGCACAGCTTGTATTCTCACATTTGGAACTTTGTCTTTCACTCTGACCAGCATGGCACTGTTAATGTGATCAAACAGCTCATCTTCAATCTGAGCATTCTCTGGCAGACTTCCCAAAAGCTTATTAATAAGTTGGCACACTCGAAATCTAACTGCATTGCTGTTAGCATTATGGGACTTAAAAAGAGAGGAGTTAATTTTCAAGTATACTGTACTTGTATTATGCATATGTATATATTATGCGTTTAAAATTTAGAAATGTAAATATACAAGTTGAATATACTTTATCCAAAATGCTTGGGACCAGAAGTGTTTGCAATATTGGCATTTTTCAGATTTTGGAATACAGCAGCTCTGAGGAGTGCCCCACAGCCACTGCCCCCCCCCCCCACCATCACCTCTAGGTCTCCAAAGGCAAAGTGAGTGAGTGTCCAGAGGAGGGGCCCATCTCCCACAAGTAGCAGCTTGTGACCTTTGTGTTCTGTTGCTGGTGATTCTCCACTTCCACCCACCCCGCACAAAGTGAGGTCTAGAACAGGGGCCGGCAACCTACTGCCAGCGGGCCACACCTGGCCCGCCAAGGTCTGCCGACCGGCCCCCAACCCCACTGCGCACTTCATAGCCACCATTTTTTTCCAAAATGGCGGCTGCAACTCATTTGCACATGCACAGTACTCCTGCACATATGCGAATGCGGCGCAGTCGCCATTTTGGAAAACAAAATGGCAGCCGTGACTTGTTTGCGCATGCGCTGAGTTGCACTGCCATTTTGTTTTCCAAAATGGTGGCCGTGGCTCATTCACACATGTGCAGGAGTACGAGTCACAGCGGCAGTGGGTGGGCTGCATGCATGCCGCCATTCCCCACACACACACACACACCATCGGCCCACGGAAGACCCGGGAATCCCCGACCAGCCCCATGTAAGGGGAACTTGCCAACTCCTGGTCTAGAGCAAGATGCAGGAGATGGTGTCATCTCTAGCCTTGGCACAGAGATCTCCATGCCCAAAAAGCCCCCCTCCCTTCCACTTAGAACCCAGTCAGTGCTTCTCCTACCTAAGTCCTCTACAGATGGGAACACAGTGATTGCAACAAACTCCCATGGCGGGGCTACTCTCTCCTGCCTTCTCTCCAGACGAAGGCATTTGACCACTCTGTGCCAGAAGGTTGCACAAGGCTGGTTGTGATTGCTGGATTCCCATCCTCAGAAGACCTAAGAAAGGCACCAACTGGGATCCAGCTGTGGATCTCAGTGAAAATCCTGACTGAGATCCTGCAGTGGATCCCTGTGAAAATAGGAGGCTGGGGGGTTTTGGCATGAGGCCCCCCCCCTTCAGACCAAGGCTGGTTGCCAGCAGCTGTCTCTGCCACATCCTACACATCAGATGCAAGTAGTGGAAGAGCAGAAGCAACAGCCACCATCCCAGCTACCACTTGTGCAAAGTTTGGCTGCAAACTCTGCTTTGCCATAATCCTCCCTCCCACTCACTATTAAGCAAATAACTTAAACACATGTATAACTACTATGCAGAATGCTAAGGTATCCATAAGATAACAGTGTTACTAAGATACTATTCACTATCAGTTTTTCACCATCCTTTATTATTATAGTACCTCAAGCAGAAAGTTGAATAAATAATTCAGAAATGAATTTTCTGTTTCTTCCTCTTCAGCATCATCTTTTTCTGGCTCATAAAAAGAGGCAACAAACTTGGCCACAAAATTTATCACTTGTTCCACTGCAGGTTCTCGTTTGTAGATTATTATGGCATACTTAAGGTAATGAACAAACTCTTCATGAAAACAGTTTTTTTCCTGCAACTAAAAGAGTTACACAATACTCAATATGATTTCATTTTATAACTGAACAATAGTAGAATGGTAAGGGGAAGATCCAGATATCCTTGTGCTGCCATATGGGCACTGTTCAAACAACATGTGAAGAGAACAGGCTAACCCATCCCATCCCTTGTCTACTATTAGCATTATCCTCACAAAGAGAGCTTCTACTACACGTGGACACCCTCCATATGATTCATAACAGATTGACCCCAACTGTGCTGACAGCATTCACACACAAAGGAAACTATCCTATCATATTTTAAGCTGGCCCATATGAGACCAACTGAATTAGAGACTGGAGCTTCCCTGCTCTGCAGTTAACATGCTAAGTAACAAGTGCATAGGGCTTTTAACAACCCTTAAATGTAGCAGTTCTTTCATCAAGCACATGTCTACTTCCCACTGGGACTACTGTTTTTTGAACAGGGATGGAAAAATTCCAGCTAAGCCTAAAAATCTGAAATATTGTTCAGCCCTATGCTTATGCATTAGGGATGCAGTGGCTCAAGTGGTTAAGATGCTGACTCTGTTGACTGCAAGATTGGCAGGTTGGCAGTTCGAGGCCCAGGGTGCTGCATGATGGGGCGAGCTCCTGTCACTAGTCCCAGCTTCTGCCAACCTAGCAGTTCAAAAACATGCAAATGCAAGTAGATAAATAGGTACCACTTCGGTGGGAAGGTAAATAGTGTTCTGTGCAATCATGCCGGCCACATGATCACAAAGTAGTCTCTGACAACACTGGCTCTTCAGCTTAGTAATGGAAATGAGCACCGCCTCCTATGGTCGGACACGATTTGACAATCTTGTCAATGGGGAATACCTTTACCTTACCTATGCTTATACCACATTAAATTAGTTTCTATATGGTTTCAAACCTAGAAATTTGAAATATCTTTTCAAATTCTGTATTATGACATAAGGACTATAACTGCAACCAGCACGTTACCTTGTTAACAGGAATGCAACCTTAATTTATTTTTAAGATCAGTTTTCCACAAACTAGAAGAGCAGGCTCTTAAATAGTAATTACTATTGTACCCATGGCAAGGAAGCATTACTTTAAGATGATCTAAAGGAAAAGGTTTTTTTCAAAGGATTTTTATCTCTGCAGTCACATTTGTGGGCTGCTAACTTATGTAGTCTGATTTACAGGAAGTGAATTATAAAGTTACTGGTTCAATGTCTGCTCTGTCATAAATTTGTAAAGTGATCCTGAGCAAGCCACTATTCATTTGTTCTGAGCCTTCCCCATGGATACTGGCTAAGCTGACTGGAATTGTGTAGGTTTGCTAAAATGAACTAAACTGCTTGGAATATCCAGGAAAACTATTACCATACATACTAGTCTATAAGTCAACTTCATGTATAAGTTGAAGGCAGGTTCGACTTTTTGGGGCCAAAATTATGGATTTTCCTGTGACCCGTGTGGATAAATCAAGGGTAAAACTTAGGGGCATTTAACAAACAAATCTTTTCCTCTCGTTTTAAAATGCAGAATATAAGCCTCTGCAGGGACACTGCCAAACCTCAAAAGGCTTACATACAGTAAGCCCCTAAAATGATGGTCACAGTCATTCTTCAGGCTCTCCCACATTGCTGCTGAATGTTGCTCAAGCCAAAAAAGGTAGGGAAGGAAAGCAGCCTGCCTTTTTCTCCAGTTTAGACAAGGGAGGGGTAATGGGATGAGAACACATATGCCCTGCCATGCCAATAGGAGCTTCTTGACACTGCCTTTCCGTTGGGTCTATTGGCTCATGTACAAGTTGACCCAGGTTTTTTGGGTCGATTTTGTCAATTTTTTTTCCAACTCATACATAGGTATATACAGTACATAAAGAAACAAATTTTGTTTTTATTGCTACAAAATATATTGTTTGAAACTAAACATAGCTCACTTCTTGCAAATCCATATAGATATGGTTGCCCTTGCTTATTCAAATGGGAAACATAGGCAGGTAACAATATCAGATTTCTGTTACAGTATCAGCTGAACTTTTCCCCTTCTCCTTTTGCTAGCATCCAGAAAAAATGAATACTCTCCAGAAGAAGGAACCTTTTCTCTCTCTCTCTCCCCCCCGCCCCCCCCCCGTTTGGTATTTTAAAATTATCTTTTTCAATTTGTTCTCTTCTCTATTCACCAATGTTGTTCTTGGAGCATCCTTTATCTGCATGGTTTCAGTGTTTAAAATTTATGATGTGTAATAGTGTTGCAGTATGAGTGGTTGTCAACTCTAATTTAAAAATTAAAAATAAAAGAAATTAAAATCAAATTGAATGTTTACTATTTACCTCGTCATATGTGTGCTTTAATGATGTCACCAGCTTTGCATGATTTTGGTGAGGTTTTTGAGCTTGCTGAAAGGCCTCCTTTATATGGAGTGTCTTTTCCACTTTCATTGCTGCTAAGAAACAGGTGATTTAAAAAATGAATACTATAAGACATCCACTGAAACCTACTACATGCTAGCATTGTCTTGTTATCAGTATGATTTGTTAGAGTTATTTTTCAAGCTGTATTTGAAACAGATCTTGTCTACTTCCCACTAGTATTACTAGCTCTCAGATAAGACTATGGATCAAAGTGTTTGCACTGAGAACTACCCTCTAGTAGTCTAACTATTTGAAGTATACCCTTGTTTTCCACTACCAGTCTCCATAGTGATTTAAAAACAAGTTTGTAATGATAAAGCTAAAATAACACCCTGCAGTCTTTTAAGCAGCCTCAGGTGGAATAGCTTGGCAGTTAAACACTCTCATGGCTCCTTCATTTATTTATAAGCTGCCTTTTGGAGCAAACCTTCTCATTTCTTTAGACACTACTGAAAGACTCATTTATACTCTACAAATTGATGCTGTGTACCAAAAGCATACAATGTTGCCTTACAGCACATCAATTATTTGTCCTTCTACCCAATATTGAATTGTTTAGCAGCATTCCTCCAGAGCTCAGGCAAGGCCTTTTCTGTTACTGTTTACTTCAAAAATATACTTGATCTTTTAAAAAACAAAAAACCCATTGATCACAGGTGGTACTAAGAACTGAATCTTGTACTTTTGCTATAAAAATAGATGTTCCACTATTAATATATTTATATTCCACCTTTGGGATGCAGAACTATGAGCTATGATTACTAAATTCAAAGCCACCTGTAGCAATTCTTATTTCATATACGTTTATTAGCTGCTATTTTCTCACTATGGATTCTGGTTGCTTTTTGTCTTAAATAAATCCTTGACCTAAAGCCTATCTTGTTGAGAATACTCTATTGTTTCTCTTATTTCAAAGACATTTCATTATGTTACTGACATTTCTTGGATTTTGAATGCTTTATGAAATAATCAAAATATGTAAGTTTTAATACCACATGAATATCTTACTGTTTGAACAACAAAGGAAATACCTATTCTACAATTAGCATTTCAATCAGTTTTTCATTGGACTTGCAACCAGGGCTCAAAAAGATGTTTTCCACATCATCCACACCTGCATGATTCTTGTATGCCACACTCATGAATGAGGCAAGTTACAAAGTAACCTTATATGGCGCCCTTGAACACCATGTAAGGATAGCACTGATCCCACTTTACCTGCCACGGTTCCACCTTATGGAATCATGGGACTTGTAGTTTAGGGGCGGCATTTAGAATTCTTGGAAAGCATCTCTAGTGCTTCATTAATGTTAAAAAACAAAAACAGGATTCCACAGGATGCAGCCACAGCAAAGTGGAGTCATAGTGCTACAAATGCATATAATTATGAAAGAACCCCTCTTCTCCATATTATGATCTGTTCATAAAAACAAAAGCATCTTCTTCAGTCAGATTTGCAGTAATGTCAGCATTTGCATTTGGCTAGAAAGTAGGAGAAACTGAGCTTCTGTCATGGCAAATCATAACAGGAATAAATTGCAGCAATCCTTGGATTTGCAGTCTTTCTTCCTGCCCACCCGCAAATGAGTAAAAGCTTTTTAAAGCTGGTTTGTTTTTAATCTAAGGGGGCAACATACCAACCATTATCTGCAAACCACTTACGCCAGGGGTAGGCAACCTAAGACCCGGGGGCCGGATGCGGCCCTCCGAGG
>CM034708.1:99593452-99604338 GCA_020142125.1 Phrynosoma platyrhinos
TCCCTCGGCCCTTAAAGGGGAAAGGTTGCCTACCCCTGCCCTTAATGAACCATGAAGTATCATTATTTATAAAAGTAGCAGATGCAGTCTTGTGCAATGAATGCTGCATGTTTTTCCACTCAGAATTGTCCTCCCCAAGCTGCTTACCCTCCCATAAGATTCCAGATGTGTAATAACTCTTGTAAATGTACCGTATATATTTGACTGTAAGTCAACTTTGTGTATAAATTGAGGTCAGGTTTTAGGGCCAAAATTATGGATTCTGCTATGACCCATGGATAAGTTGAGGGTAAAACCTAGGGGCATGTAATAAAGGATCTAAAGGATGAAGCAAAGGAAAACAATGCCAAAGAACTTACAAAATTCCAGCAGGCATAACTGTTTGTGCTCCTTGTAAAGGCTGGATGGATGAGAGAGTAGAGGGAAGGGGAGTCAGTGCTTCCGGGACAGATTACTACGCTCTTGCCTTCCACTAGGGAATGGTTTCTTTTTAAAAATAAGAGTTAAAGTACAGTACTTACATTGACCCATGGATAAGTTGACTTAGGGCCTAAGCAGACTGCCAGAAATAGTGCACATTAAATTGAGGCACTGCCCTGACTCAGTGCTAGGAAATCATGGGAACTGTAATTTATTGTGGCACCAGAGCTCTCTGACAGAGAAGGCTCAATGTCTCAGAAAAAAATACAATTCACATGACTCCCTAGCACTGAGCCAGGGCAGTGCCTCAATTTAATGTACACTATTTCTGGCAGTCTGCTTAAGCCTTTAGTTTTTTTGGAGGGTGGGTGGGTTAATGTTTTTTTACTAAGATTTCTAGACGTATACATGAGTATATACAATATCTGGAATCCTGTTAGGGGTACAGCAACGCGGGGATTTTGTAGGCAAACGTTAGATTCAAAACTGTAACCATTCAAGTTGACTTGTCATTTCTAAAAATTCTGAGGAATCAGTTATACATTTACATATGATGCATTGTTTGTACCACAAAATATTTTGGATCTTCATGAAGCTATATAAATAACCATAATGTTTCTCAGGCCACAGTCCTTTGCACACAAACTGTAATATACGGTATCTGAATAAACATACAAAGGTTTTAAAGGTCAATTGCATGATTTCGGTGTCCATCCAGTTTGGCAGATCCTGTTAGCATGGGCACATGTCCCAATAAAGGTTTTAAAGAATTTTGTAGAGTAGCCAGCAGAGTGCATGCAAGCCTTACATCCATACAGATTTTTTTTTCTTGCTCTTAAGACCTCCTATGTTACCCTGCATATACACAGAAATCTCAATGTGGAAGTAGTTGTCATTTCCAGAGAGTGGGGTGGGATGAGCAGACCTCTTTTAAATCTGGAAAGAGTTTCCCATCCTTCTAAAACTGGAAGTGTCTAGGTAGAAGGTCTGTTCCAGCCTGAACCAGATGCAAAGGAGAGGAAAGGGGTATAGCCCCACTAGCATCCTTGAAAGTAAGGATATGACTGGACAATCTAAAGCTTCCCTAAAGCAGTGTATCAGGGTGGCCAGTACAAAAGTTGAAAATGGTGAAGTGAGCCAAACGTGGTCCTGCTAACTCTCAAAGTGCACCAATCCACTGATGCTGCCCATGCCATTACATATGTAGCCTCTCCCTGGATACCTGCAAACACCTGTCTTGGTGCCTGCCAGTCTTCATGACTTTTTTAAACAAATATTTTCAATTTTTATTATTTTTAATTGAGAGGCTGGTTTACTGCAATTTAAAATGCCACCAGTACCATCTTTATTTATTCCAAGAAGGTGACTGAGTTATATATGGGTCTTAGTAACACTCTAGGAAATAAAAATAGCAGCCGGGAAGGGAGTGGGGTGGAATCTTTTTTTCATCCATAATAGAGGCACTTCATATACTGATTAGAATCCACCAGCAAATGTCTTGGCTGCAGCCTTCCAGTAATCGATTAATGTTCTCCAAATGATTTACATCCAGTGTCCTGCCAGCCAGCCTCCTGCCAGCTATGAAGTAATGTTTGCTGACCTCTGAATCAGTCAGGCACAATAAATGGCTTCAGCCACAAATCCACAGAATGTCCTTGTAAAAATATATCGATAGAGGTATGTTATGGAGTGCTTAACCACTACATTCACAACTATATATCCTAAGGCACTAGAGCAGTTCCAAATGGACTGTTTCATGTACTGTATATGAAAACTGTACACTGTTCTCTTGAGGTTGCACTACAGCAGGAATTTCTGCTCTGCTGACAGCAACATGCAGAAAGTCAGGCAAGATTTTGGAAAAGTTACATTTTTGGATTACATTGTAGTAGTTTTCAAGGAGACAGTCCTATTAATCTCAGCTTTAAGAAGAGAGGTGCTGTTTTCTCTGGAATTGTGACCCTTTCTTAGGGTAACCAGGTGCCCCTTCAACCTTTATTTCTTTATGATTTAATTTCATAGCAATGGGATGTTAAAACAATTTACAACCCTGTAGGCAGATATGTTGGAGTATATCTGTTAGGTCCCAAAGGATTTAATAAATAGACTATTTTTACTTGGCACTGAAATGAGTACAGTGTTGTTCCCAATCGAGTTTTCAAGGGGACGATATTCCATAATGCAAGGGGCACAGCCAAGAAAGCCCTTTTCCACAGCATCCTACACCATAGTACCTCCATTGGTGTAAAAACAGAGGACAGTCCTCTCCCTCCCCTCCAGATTTCAGTCTTCAGGCAGGTGTATGGGGGGGCGCTTTCTATCAGGTCTCAAGTTGCTTAGGGCTTTAGATCTAATTGCCAGTATCATAAATTCAGAATGGAAGTCCATTGGCAATCTGTGCAATTTATTTAAGACTTCTGTTACAGCATTCAGACTATAGTATTCAATCTGACTGCTGCATCTGACACTAGTTGTAACTTCCAAGTCATCTTCAGGGGCAACCCTATGTAGAGCTCATTGCGTATGTGCCTTTAAGTAGCCTGTTGACTTATGATGACCCCATTAATTTCATAGGTTTTTCTTTAGCAAGGAATACTCAGAGGTGGTTTTGCCTGTTCCTTCCTCTGAAATATAGCCTACAATACCTGGTATTAATTGGGAGTCTCCCACCCAAGTACTATTCAGGGCTGACCGTACTTAGCTTCCAATATCAGACAATATCCTATTGCCTTTAAGGGTAATTAAGCCCTTGTGTAGAACTCATTATACAGTCTAATTAGGTTACCTACATGAACTACTGTAGTTAGGTTATCAGTAGCTGGTTGATCAGTCAAAGCTGATCCCAAGCACTTTGAATCATCCAAGTCCACTTTGAGCTCCAGAGACGTACACATCTGCTCTCTCAGGGAAAGTGCAACCCCATCCAAAAAAGGTTGTTTGCTCAATTTCCAGACCCAAGAAACATAATTTCAAAGAGCCTTCATCTTACTGAGATTTAGCATCTGTTCATTTCTACCCATAAAGCCCATTACAGCATCTGGGCACTGTTCCAGCACCAGCACAGTCTCAGCTTATTCCAAGAACAAGGGCTTTAGTGCTGTCAACAAAGGGCCTTTGCAGACTGCCAGAAATAGTGCAAATTAAATCCACTTTAACTGCCCTGACTCAGTGCTAGGGAATCATGGGAAATGTATTTTATTATGGCACTAGAGCTCTCCGACTGAGAAGGCTCAGTGTCTCAGGGGGGAAAAATCAATTCCCATGATTCCCTAGCACTAACCCTAACCCTTAAAGTGGATTCAATCTGCGCTATTTCTGGCAGTCTGCAAAGTAGAGCTGAGTGTCATCAGCATACAGATGACCCCCAATGACATCACACAGTGGCTTCATATAGAAATCAAATAGTGTGGGGAATAAAATGGAACCTCAAGTCACTTTACAGCTTAAAAGCTATGGAGCCTAAGAAGGATCTTCCAGTGCTGCTCTCTGGAACCTGTCTTGTAGTTAGGAACAGAACCATGGTGTCTTGTATTCCCATCCTAAAGAGCTGGTCCACTAAGATACAGTGATCATTGGTATCAAAAGCCAATGAGAGATCTAGGAAGATAAACAGGAGAGCACTCCCCTTTCTTTCTTACATAGCAGATCATAATTCAGAGAAAATAAAAGTCTATAACCTGGACTGAAACCAGACTAAAATGGATCCAGATAATCTGTTTCTTCCAAGACATCTGTAAAGCTACCACACTCTTAAGGATATTGCCCAAAAATTAGCATTAGGGCAATAGTTCTTGCATATCTCTCGATCTAGGGAGGTCCACTGCAGGACATGGTGCACTTTACCATCCTTTAAGGCAACAAGCACCACCTCCGGACATACTACCTCTGGATCCAACTGGTCAATCAATCTATGCTAGATCTTATCAGCAAATATGGGCAAGAGTCAAGCTTACATATAGTGGCATAGGATGTTTCAAGTACATTGTCCATATCATCAAGCCACAAGACTAGAACGTCTCTCCAACACCACATTTCAAATAATTTTATATTCTTCCTGTCAGCTTGCTTTACTGTATAGCTTTCATAATCATAAAAAAATAATCTGGAAATATTGTAGCATGGATGATTCTGACTTTGGTATTCAATTACATATCTTTATTCTTGAGGAACTTATCTAGATCCTTCCTAGCTGCCCTTCCTAGCAAAATGGATGCCATGGGAAGTGCTGAAAATTACCACATCTACCATGGTAACTAATCAGAAAATATGAATCTGCTAGAAGAAACAACGAGTCTTAAAAATATACAAGTATAAATCAGATGTGTGACCTTAACTGCAAATCACAATAACAGCCACAGTTTTCTGCTCCAATGCCCATTTCACAGAAGGTAATTTTGAGACTCAGAGACAAATCTTGGGGGAAAATGCTGAGCACATATGGATCTGAGCCTCACATACAAACCATACATTTGGCTCCACAAAGCAAAATAAAATCACCCATTTGACAAAATGCAGACCGGCAATGCTCAAGGGAAAAACCACATCAAAATAAAAACTAGCTAATACACACACACAGCAACAACAAAGAGAATAAAGTATACATACAGTAAAGAGAAAACCGAGCCAACCCTCCTAGCCTTTCAAATACTCCTCCACCAGCACCACCAGCACCATGTCAATGTATCTTTTAGCTTTTTGACTAAGTACACTTTAAAACAAAGTTCTGTTTTTATTTTCTAAGAGTGCCACTGGAGCCCAGAAACATTCTTAGGACTAAAGATGATGCTGGAGGCCATCATTTCACTTTTCAGCAGATCCAGCCCATGGCATGAAGAGAGAGAGAGATCAGGAATCATGGGAACGACTGCAAGAGTGAAAAGGTCATTGGACATAATGTTGGGCACTTTGTTGGGTTGCTGTGAGATGAGTTTTCTGTGGGGCATTTTTGATCAGATCAAAAAAAAATATTACTTCTTTATGGCAAACATTATATAGACACACATTCCTACTTGTTCTCTGTTTTACTTGATTAATTTTCTTATTTCCCCTTCTTAAGCCTCCATCTTTCTCCATTATTTTTTGCCATTATACCTTTGATTAATGGTGCTATCTTTCTCCTTCTAACTTCATTTTTAAATTACTTACAGAACCGTGGTAGCTTGTATAGCATTACTAATTGGAATCAGTTAATGGGAAACTATGAAGAAACATCCTTTTCTGTAGCTTCCCTTACCTTTTCTTCAGTCATCATTTTCAAGAATGTCTTTGTGTCTCGTAATAAATTACTGCAAATTGCTGCCAAACTTTTCTTTTTTCCTTAACCTTGAAGTGGGGTTATGGTGGGAAGATGCAAGGCAAATCTCAGTCACATTCCACACACAAGCCAAGCCACAGCTGACTTGCCACTGGTTTCTGGAAGGCTCAGCTTCTGCATTTCCCATAGAGGAAACTCCACTACTCTTTAGACTAACACTGGTTGCATATCAGCCAGCAGTGTTCACATGATGGAGGGAATGAGGTTGGTTTGTTCCTGTTGACCTCTTCACACAGTCGGTACCCATGGCTGGCAAATATCTGAACAGTGAGCATCACCTTGTTTAATCTCTTCAGATACTGCGGATGCACTTGGAAGGTAGGACCAGAAAAGGATGAACACAAGAGATGAAATAGCTCTTCAGTAAAGTATAGGATCTGGTTTGGATTTTATCTTCTCAAACATGTCATGCAGCTTTGGAAAATGGGTTCTAAAAAAATTACAGATAGTGGTGAAAGTAGGAGAATCTAGGCCAACGATTCCCAAACTTAGCCCCTCCAGATGTTTTGGACTTCAGCTTCCATAATTCCTGACTGCTGACCAAGATGGCGGGGGCTTCTGGGAGTTAGTTCAAACACCTGCAGGAATAAAATTTGGAAATCACTGATCTAGGCAGTACAGAGAACCATCATTAGTTATTGTAGTGGTATGGATATTTAACTATAAACTATAAAAAAAAATCCTGTTTATTAATTCAAACTACCTGGGAACAAGCTGCAGTTATTCAGTGGTAAAACAGAAAAGAGCTTTGTACATATTAGGAATATTTTATTTGCTATGTTATATCATTATTAATTTTTCTACATTTAGATTGTGGCTGTAATAAATTGTTATTAGTTAAAAGAAAGGAGTATAAAACTATATAACACAGCCACAAAAACAACAACAATAAAAAGGAGCACCAAAAATGACCAGAGAGGCAAAAAGAGTGGTAAACTTTAAATTAATGCCTGAAAAAAATTTATTGGCATCTATATATGGTAAATACACTACAAGTCACAAATGTCTTGAAGGCACACAACGACAAATATGTGTGTGTGTGTGTAATCTGGCTATTAATACTATTTTCCATCCCTCTTATTGGAACAACAATGGTTGTTTGAATTTAAACATTTTAACTTTAACAGTTATTGGCAGTTCATTGTTAGACCAGTATCCAATGTCATTAGCTTCTTTTTAATCACTTTATTTTATAGTGCAATAATTGCCATTCAGAAACAAATCCTCCAATTAACAAGTTCAACCAAAAAACTCTGAAAGTGCTTTCTATGTATTATTATGTATAGTCTACATATATTCACATTTAATAGGAATAATAAGCAGTAAAAAAATGGCTGTTTTATTGACAAATGTAAATAATATTAAAACCTAATGACTTTGGATTGTTACTGTTAGAGAGCATCAAAACATGGTTGATCAAGCTTTCTAATACATAAAATGATGTTTCAAAGTATTAATATAATAAACGTTAATGCAAAGACCCAGGTTTAAACAAAAAATATATTAAAAATTGTTTTAAAACTGCCCCCCGCCTCCAATACTGCATTGCCCACACCACTTATTTATTCACAATATGGGCAGCTGAGGTTGTTGTATTTTGGCTATATCAGGAGAAGGCACGACTCATTAGAAAAGACAATGATGCTAGGAAAGGTAGAAGGCAGTAGAAAGACAGGAAGCATAGAGATATTTCATTCACAGGATCACCATGAGTCAAAGCCAACTTGAAAGCAGCTAACAACAATAAAAATTCTTCTACCCAGAAATAAGATCTACTGAATTCAGTGGTAGGTAAAGGTAAAAGGTAAAGGTTTTCCCTTGACAAGATTGTCTAGTTGTGTCCAACTATACGGGGCAGTGCTCATCTCTGTTACTAAACTGAAGAGCCAGCATTGTCAAAGACAACTCTGTGATCATGTGGCCAGCATGACTGCATGGAGCTGTTACCTTGCCATTTAAGTGCTGCCTATTTATCTACTTGCACTTTTACATTCTTTGGAACTGCTAGGTTGGCAAAAGCTGGGACTAGTGGTGGGAGCTCACTTCATTACATGGCTCTTGGGCCTTGAACTGCAAACCTGCCAGTCTTGCAGTCATAATAATAATAATAATAATAATAATAATTTTTATTTAATACCCCGCCCCTCTGTGTACAATCGGGTTGGCATTTTAACCACTGAGCCACCATATCCTTAAATTCTGTGGCACTCCCAGGTAAATGGGCTTTCAGCCTTACAAGTCACAATCCTAAATACACTGACCGTTGTATTTCCAAGTTAATTTTGGTTCAGGACATAAGCATGAGATTTAGCAGTACTGGGACTACAATCATGCCTCCCAATCTGATTCTTGCTTATTTGCAAAAGTTGTTCACTCACTGAAACACCAACCCAAGTGAAAGTGCAAAGGACACCAACTTTAAAGGCTTCTAGTTGTTTTTATCACCAGTGAGAACTATGGCTGCTAACTTGTACTGGTATAAAGAGCAATAGACAGACTAGCATAGACTGTTCTCTGGGCAATTGGCAAGGGTTTTAGGCTCCCATTTAATCTCAAAAACAAGAAATTTACCCTTCCTCCAGATTATGCTACTGAAATGAAGAAAGCCTTGAATCCCATTTTGGGAGAAAAATGGGATTTAAAAAATCCGATAAATAAATAAATAACATTTGTTTTAATTATCAGAGAAGTGTGTTCACAGTCCTTCCACACAAAAATCCAAAGTACTGGGTTCTGTTATTTTAAATTTATGTCTCTTACATAAGGTCCAGATGACATTCAGGGGTAGCTGTGTTGGTAATTTAGCAAATTCAAACAACAATCCATCAGTGATACCTTTATTGACCAACTAACATGCACAATATACTTGTTTCAAGCCATGGAGCTTCAAAAGCTTGCAACAAGTATATTATGTATTTTGGTTGGTCAATAAAGATATCACTGATGGATATTATTTTATTTTTTAAAATTAAGGTCCAGATGGTAAGTTTTGGAATGCAGGTGTATACGACTGTGGAATTATTTAAGGTATGAATGCGGTTTTGTATTTTATATGGAAATAAGCGATAGACTTTCACATCCTCCAGTGTTAAGTGCTCCTTCAGGGTCCGGTAGAGCAATCCTAAGCAAGGTTACTTAAGAAAACTCAAAAATAGGTTTTGTCGAATTTAGTGGCAAGTGTACAGTGCTGTTCTTGAGTGATGAATCTTCAACTCTTGCATTCTAAAAGCCTTGTAAAAACGACAGTGGGGAAACAATTGGCATTTTTGAGCCGGCAATTAACGTACTCATGGAACTTGTTTGGTTTTAAGTAATGTTTTCCTCTTCCACCTGTAGAAAGATTATATTTCAAAATCCTCCTCTCCTTTACTCCCTTGGGTGCTGAGTCTCGCCTCCCCAGGTTCTCTCAGCTGGCTACCCACCTGCTGGTTAGCAACAAGGCGGATCACTTTCTTCTCTAGGCCTGCAGGGCTGTAACTGATCCTGTTTCAATTGAAAAGTGACCTCATTTTGCTCTCTTCCCTTCAAGGCCTGGAGCTGAGCCAAGTGGGCTAAGCATAGCCCGCCAGAAACGGGTTGCTAATTGCTGGCAACCTTTAGGAAAGGGGCACAACCAACCATGCATTTTGCTTGGTATGAAGAAAACAGGGGAAGCCAGTGTGGCGTAGTGGTTTGAGCAGTGCACTATGATTCTGGAAACCAGAGTTCGAATCTTTGCTCAACCATGGAAACCCACTGGGTGGCCTTGGGCAAATAATGCTCTCTCAGCCTCAGAGGATGACAATGGCAACCCCCCTCTGAAGGAACTTGCCAAGTTCTATGATTCTATGTTAGGTTCGCCTTAAGGTTGTGATAAGTTGGAAAGGACTTGAAGGCATACAACAACAACAACAAAGAAAGCAGACCAAGAGCCAATGGCTTCCTTTCAACCATTCTTTCTGGGAGTCAGCCCATGGACCAGGTGAGCATTCGGCCAAGGAACAGGGACAGGGTGACCAGATGTCCCGCTTTTCCAGGACGTCCTACATTTCAACCTTCTGTCCAGGAGGCATTTCAAAATGTCCTCTACTTTGAGCATGACTAAGAAGCATGAATTTATATTTCTATATTTCTATTTATATTAGCTTTTAATTTTGTCATGTCTCCCATGTTTTCTTGAATGGCCTACATTTTTGGTGCCTTGTCCTCCTTTGTGGTTAGGACATCTGGTCATCCCGAACAGGGAGTGCACAGGCCTGGGGAAAGAGAGGTTTCCAAAACCACTCATGGGATTTCTTGCACCAACCTGTGGAGGAGGGCCATCCATGGTGACAGCTTTCCAGGACACTGCAGGAATAAATCTCAATGCTATGGAATTCTGGGAATGGTCGTTTGTTGTTGAGGTGCCCATAACTGAATGCAGTACTTCAGATGCCGCCTGACTTACAATTGCTATTTTTAATGATTAGGGAGTTGTAAGGGCAAATATATACGAGAAGATACAGGGCACTAGCCTACTAGCTTTCCATACAAAGACATAGGCATGCTTTCATGCAGCCTGGCTGTAATTTCTCCTTCAGGTGACTCAAAAGGAAGAGTATTTAGGGAACTATCATCATAGGTAAAGTTCATGGACTTCCTAGGAATTTATCACATGGGGAAAATTGGAAGTTTAAACGGGTCAGAACCTGTGGTTATCCAGCATATTAGGCTCAATTGTGCAAATGGTTTTCACACAACGTTGTGCGCAAACTGCTTGGAATCCCAACAGGAAAGTGACATGAACCAGCAAATAGGCATTTTGGGGAAAATACTGTCAATTCTGGTTCTTTGGGGTGAGTAGCCAGGGCTCTTAAAGGAACAGTTGCTGAGGCAAAGGCAGGGACATAGGGGAAAAGCTTGCTTCTCCCTCGTCTGTATAAATGTCTCTTCCCTATTAGCCGGAGCTCTTAAGGAACAGTTGCTGAGGCAAGGCAGGAACACAGAGAAAAAACTTGCTTCTCCCTAGTCTGTGTGAATGTCATTTCTCTCTGCCTTTCGCTATTATCCGGGACTCTTAAAGGAACAGCCTTCTTAAAGGGAAGGCATGGACACTGGTTGCCCAGAGGGCCACAGCCTTTTATGTTGTTTTTCTACCTTTCCTACTTCTTTGGGTAACGTTTTGTTCTTTTTA
>CM034708.1:99618121-99647592 GCA_020142125.1 Phrynosoma platyrhinos
CTTCTGGTGGGTGGGACTTCTGCCTTCTGGGGGGCCACTTCTGCCCTCTGGTTGGGAACTTCTGCCTTCTAGAGGGGTAAGTCCTCCTCTTCCCCCACCTGGGCCCTCAGCTGCCTCCAGGGAGGCAATTTAAGGCACAGGAGGGCAGGGGTAAGAGGAGGAACAGGCGCATGCCTGTTCCTCCTCTTCTCCACCCTGCCATGCCTTTAACTGTCTCTGGAGAGGCAGTTGAAGTGATGGGAGTGTGGGAGAAGAGGAGGAGCAAGCATGTGCCTGTTCCTCCTCTTCTCTTGCCCTCCCATCTTTCCGCATGCCCTCCAAAATGGCTTTGTGTGCCAGAGATGGCATGCATGCCATGGGTTCGCCAACGTGGCTCTATAATATTAAATAAGTGCAATGAGCAAACAAAAGAAAAGTGCTGGTGATAGATGGCTAAATAAAAAGGATGCAACTAGTTTTATTTTTTTAGCTATGATAATGTCACTTTTGAAAAAGGCTATAAATAGTAAAGCTGACATTTGTTTTCCAATCCCTCTGCCTATAGATTCAAGAACCATCCAGGCACTAGGGAATGTAGTACAGCACAACTGAGAATCTTTTAATGCACTTCTGCTTTCTAAGTATTTTATTGATCTGCCCTAGACAAGAAAGTGCTTGGAATGTATAAAAATTATACAGAGATAAAGAAATTAAGACACATAAATTGACTGTGGAATTGCTTTTAGGCTATTTTAAGAACTGAAATTTGTTTAATTGCTTCCAGGCTGTTAAATGCACGTCTACAATGGTTTAGATTGAGTTACTGGCTATGGCTCTATGCCTTTAAGAGTGGCATAAGCATGCAGAATAGCTTTGTCCATCACTTTGACCTGATTGCAAGAAAAGCCATATGTGAGCATGACAATACCTCTCTCCAATGTCTACAGATACACATGGGGTTGCGTTATGTATGTGTATTTCTTAAAGAGAGATTTATTTTTCCTCCTTCATTATCTTTCAAGACTCTGATCATACAGACTTAATTATCAGCTCTTGTCCTTCATGCCCCTGCCCTCATTTGTAACATTTTCCATGTTTAAGAGATCTAGTGATCTCAAATGTTTGAGGTCACATTTTTTATCATTTTTCATTTGGGCTTTTAAGGCTTTTGAAATCTAGATCTTTTATTATTAAGCAGCAGAGCCTAGCAGTGGACTGTGAGCTGAAGGGATAATATTACCTTCTCTACCAAATGATAAACCTGGTCCAAACAACAAGGTTATCAGCTGCATGTGGAAAGGAATATACTGGATACCAGATCCACCACTGGCAAACAGCAGAGAAATAAAGCTATTATATTGTGGGAGTCTGAGGGCTTGCCTACATGAGTTATTTACTCCAAATTCCTCTGTAGGCTCATTGCATCCTGTTTACATGATACAAGGCCAAAACCTCAAATCGAGTGCAGATTGTTTTTGTAACGTCCACGGGCAATTCAGTGCTTTGTCCCTTTAATCTGAATTTTAAAATTGTCTTTTACTCTAGATTTCTGGCCCTCTCTGAAGTCACAACAGGCAGCTGCCTTCCCACTTGTGCCATTGCTGCTGCAGGAATGAGGCACTCTGAGGTCAGAATGAGACACCCAGTGTTAATAAATGGCTAGGCACCCTGTTGTGACCTCAGTGGTAGTGATAGGTAACAAGTATCATGTGAGAAGGCAGCCACCATTGCTGCTGTGGAAAGAGCACAAGGAACGGGGAATTTAGGGGGAATTCAAGGACAGAATGCTCTAGGGGCAGCTCAGAGTATTCTGGACAGTGAATACAAGCACTTAGTCTACTTATCTTGGCAGATCTGGTACCCATACTACAAGCTTTACCGGAAGTATTATACCCCTGCCACTCTGAATGGACAAAATATGCAGTTCAGAACACTAATGGTTGTCGTATGCCTTCAAGAAATTTCCGACTTATGGCAACCCTGAGAACCTATCATGGGGTTTTCTTGGCAAGATTTGTTCAGAAGGTGTTATTCAAAACTCAAATGATGCAAAAGTTTTACAAAAGGTGAAGAGTAAAATGAATTGTTCAGGTTCCTAGAATCCCCAACACTGTTCAAACATAGCTATTTCTCACTTTTCTGCTAGATATATCCTTTACAAACCCTACAGCTACTATCTTCAGAGTGTTTAGTGTATTTAAGATGAAGGAAGTCATTCTGGAGCAGGGATGGGCAACCTGTTAAACAGTTAAACAGCTCTTACCATCTGGAAGTTCTTTCTAATGTTTAGGTGGAATCTCTTTTCCTGTAGTTTGAACCCATTGCTTCATGTGCTAGTCTCTGGAGCAGCAGAAAACAAGCTTGCTCCCCAATATGAGAACTTTTCAAATATTTAAGGCTGTCTTGTAACCTTATAAACATATTTTTCCAGCCTCAACATATACCACTCCCTAAACCATGGGGTATGGTTTCCAGATTTGTTATTATTTTGGTTTTTCTAATCTAGACATGCTTCAGCTTGTCAATATCCTTCTTAAATTGTGGTGCCCAAACCTGGATACAGTATTCCAAGTGAGGGCTGACCAAGGTAGAATAGAGTGGTACTAATACTTTTCTTGATCTAGATTCAATACACTGAAGTTGCCTAGAATCACATTGGCTTTTTTACCTGCCACATCACATTGTTGACTTTTGTTTAGCTTGTGATCTAAGACTCCTAAATCCTTTTCACATGTGCTGTTGTCAAGCCATATATTTGTGCATTTCAAAAAAAAATTTGCTTATGTGTAATACCTTACCCCAATAGTCACTTCTTTCCAGGATGAGTACAAGCCAGTGGTGAGAACCCTTTGGGTTCTGTCAACCAGTTACAAATCCACCTAACAGTCACATTTCTAGCCCACATTTCTCTAGTTTGTTTGCAAGAATATTAACAGGGGCAGGTTGGAGCAGTGGGATTACTGCTGTGTAACAAGAGGTTTTCAGCATTTCACCCTTGTAGATTGCTACTAATGCTCCCAATAAAGGAGAGCTTTCTGGTAGCCAAACGTTACTTCTCTGGTGATTCTAAGTTCCCTGCTAGGTCTGCTGCCATTCTTGTTATAGACACCCAGGGGATAAGTATGAAAACTCAGGATCAATGCAGGGCTCATGACATAGTCAGTAGTAGCTGGGAAACAGCTGACTGTATCCTCAAACTGCCTTGGTTCTTAAACTGCTTCTGGGTCTCCTGTGGGACTGGAATTTTCCACAGAATCTAGGGTTGATGGGTGAACACAGGACAGGGTTCCTCTTGCTTTAATACTGAGATGATTCTCAACCCAGATGTGTTGTGGGTATTTGCCGTCAAAGTAACTTTGACTTGTGGTGATCCTATTAACGAGAGACCTGCAAGAGCAACAGGTATCTTCCATGACATCCTAGGAAGTCCTGAAGAGGTTCCAGAGGATGGTGTCACTGCTGTGAATCCAGCTGGGAGTATGAATCAGGATGCTTTTATACCATCACTCCTCCCCTCTTTTACACTGGTCAGTAAATAGCCATGGGGAGCACATCATCTGAAAGGTATGTGGGAGTGGGGAGGGAGAAGAGTCCCATAGTTCCTCTTGATGGAACCTTATTGTAAGCCTTCATGACTGAAAACCAACTAAAAGGCAACAAGTGCCTTATGCCATATTCTACCTGGCAACCCTCCCAGAATTAAATTGTTTGAATGTGTTTTAATTTGTTATTGATTTAATACTGTTTTAAGGGGTGGGTGGGAATGTTGTGATTTATTATGTATGATTTTATTGTTGTGACCCGCCCTGATTGGGTCTCCCAAAGGGCAGGATACAAATAATTTATTATTATTATTATTATTATTATTATTATTATTATTAATCTCAGTCTATTTCAAAAAAGATGTCTCTCTGTGTTGTCTGCTGATACATATGTGTTTCAAAGTTATAGAGAAGAAATTTGAGCATAGTAAGATTTATCACATAAATGTGAAGAAAGCTTCAAATTCTGGAATTCCATCTTTTCTTTTCTGGTTAAAGCAAGGGTGGATAAAGCTCCAGATGTTGTTAGAATACAACTCCCAGCAGTCTTCTTTATTAGTTATACATGCCTAGGGTGGATAGCAATTCAGCAGCATCTGGCCACATGTTGCATATCTCTCTGTGAAAAGTGACTAGAATTCTGTCCTCTTTTTATGCCTGGTCACCTTATGCAAAAGTATGCCTGAGCCAGAACCTGGCAGTCACAGCTGATTTTAAATCTGTACTTAACAGAATCCAGCAATTAAAAGATACATTAGCTGAACTCATGGTTGGCAAACTAAAGAATTATTCAATCTGTTCTCTAGTAATTTGACAGAAGCTGATGAATAGTTAAGTAATATTCACAGTTCCAAGTTAGTTATTGCTCCTTTAGGAGGAAAGATTCCGGCAGGCAGTTTTCTTTGGCTGATGAAGAAGAAGTTAATATACCACTGGAGAAATCACCAGAAGTGATATGAAATTAAATCGTATAATAATATAATAATAATAAAATTTTATTTCTATCCCACCCCTCTACTGAAGCAATCGGGGTGGCTTACATCAATAAAATATCACAATATACCCTCCCAGACCCACCCTCCCCGTAAAATAATATTAAACATGATAAGAATTAAAACAGTTAAAACAAAACAATTAAACAAAGTTAACAGTTTACAATAATAATAAACAATAAAACAATAAAAAGAAGTCTAACAGGCAGCCCGCTAGCAGTAAATAATGTGGCTGAATGTGGTGGTGGGGGGGGGAAGAGTGACTCACTCCTTGGCCGGGAAATGAATCAGGAAAAGCCTGCCGGAAGAGATCCATCTTGACAGCCTTTTTAGAGATGTCTAAGCTGGTAATTTGACGGATCTCATCTGGCAGGCCGTTCCATAATCTGGGAGTGGTTTCCAAAAAAGCCCTCTGGGAGGTTGTCGACAGTCTAGTTTTAATAGGCTGAAGTAAATTCCTCCCAGAGGACCGAAGTGTGCTGGTAGGATTGTATGGAAGGAGACGGTCCCGAAGATAGGATCGACCCAAGCCATGTAGGGCTTTAAAGGTAATAACCAACACCTTGTACTGGGCCCAGAAACTAATCGGCAGCTAGTGAAGTCTTTTTAAGATCGGTGTAATATGGTCTCTTCTAGATGTGCCAGAGACCAGCTTGGCTGCCATATTCTGAATTAATTGAAGTTTCCGGACCAAGCACGAGGGTAGCCCCATGTAAAACGCATTACAGAAATCCAGATGAGTGAGAAATTATAGTTTAACAACCAAAAGGAGTTGAGATGTTTGTTTGCTCAGTTCCTGGATTAAATTACACTCTGTTTTGCTGTTGCACATTTGTCTGGAATGTTCCTACATATAGCACTAATGCTCAGGTTACTTCTTTTTTAAACAAGGCTGAAGCCATTAAATATCATTAAGTAATGAACATATGCATGGAAGGCTTTAAACTCTCTCTCTCTTTCTCTTTTGCTTGATGGATGATTGGCATGTGGAATTTAACACCAACACCAACACCAAGTAAGAACATTAGATGGGGATCCAGTGAATTCTCATCACTGCTTCCTGGGTATAAGTTCCTACTCACCTTATGGGAAAATCATGGCCTAAATCCAATTTTTAGTGATAATCAAAGCAGATACATGCACATATGTATTCATTGTTTATATGCTTGTACTCTCTGGACTCAGTGGTTATATCTGAGTGTCCCTTAGCTTGCCCAGTATAGTAATGTTAAACTGTTTGCTGAGATTTACTAAGCAGACACATTCACCTTAACAAACTGCAACCCCAAGTGAAAATTGAACACAGTAGCATATAAAGATACCTTTCTAGTTCATGCATCTTCTGTCCATATAAATAATGACCTTTAATATTATGATGACCTGCATGTGTATATCAGTACATCTCACAAGGCAATCAGTCAATTCCTTTTCTTTAAAAAATGGTAGTTAAATTGCACAAGCAGAATCTACCACCCATTTTTTCCCCAGTTAGAAATCTGAAACCAGGGAATTTGGAACCATATTACCACTTGGCAGGATGGTATGGCCTACCATCTTGAATTTACTAAGGTTCTGTACATTTCCTCTATAGAAAGGCATTTATCTCTGTGAGGTGGGCCTGGATATAATTTCAATTTTCATAATTTATATTTCAGGAAAGAGTAATGTAATACATATTTTTAGAAACAGATTTTATGTATGAACATTCACTGATACTTCCCCTTTTGAGATTCTCGCCTACTGTTGACCTAGTGCCTTACCAAAATATTCATTTGGTGGCCAGAAGTGGAGCACACTATTCTTTTCTACGTACTATGTTATGAACTTTCTTGAAGTTTTACAAAATGCATTAACTATAATCTGAAATATATGTCTTTGAGAGTGAATCCATTTCAGAGGGGTGGAAGTTGCTTCCAGTCAATTGTGCTTTGGATCACTACCCTAGAAATAAAAGTACAGACCTGTAACTGCTATCATGTATTAATAGTTCCCATCCCCTTATTTTGTTGCCTATCTCTTTCCAAGTACAGGTGATATATGCATTGAACACTAAGAATGATGAGCACGAGGCCAGCATCCAGGCTCTCAAAGATGCCCATCAAGAAGAGATTCAGCACATCCTTGCTGAGACCAGGGAAACTGTCCTGCAGTATAAAAGCAAATTGGAGGAAGCACAGGAACTACAGAAGTACATCCACACCCTTGAAGAAGCTTTGGAAAAACACCAGAAAATAAGAAAGCAGGTATCATCAGAATTTTCCACATGTGCAGAAGAGAGGAAACCACCAGTGGAGACCAAGCAAGTAGATGAGAAGATTCTCCTTCCCCGAGTGATGGCACACATGAAACTAGATTTAGAAAATACAGATCAGGCTTCAAACAAGGAGTCAGATATCCTCATGCACAACCACTGGGCCTTTGCAGGAGATCAGCTAGACAACAGAGGGAAATTAACTGAAATGTACAGTATAGATATGCAGGCTGCCATGAGTGAGACAGTGAACTTCAAGTGGGAGAATGGTAAACTGACCGAAGAGTACACCAAAAAAGCAACCCAGCTCCAGGCCTCTCATGAGAGAGAGAAAGAAACCTGGAGAAAGGCCATGCAACAATCAGTGGCTGATTCATGCAGAGAATGGCAACAAAGGGAAATGGAGCAAAGAAAAATCTATAAGGCTCCAGAATCTGTTTCACTGCAGCAGCTGGAGAAGCTGGAAGCTGACTTGGAAGCAAAAGGCCAGAGAATCAGTGAACTGAAAAAGTATTCCCAGAAGCTGAAGGAGAAAATGCAGGTATGATGTGAGATTCTTTCATCATTTGGGCCCAGGGTTATCAGGGAAAGAAATCTTTGGATTGTTTTCTACCTCGAATCATTGAGAAGTGAGCAAAGTGTTAGGTTTATAAAAGCTAGTTGCTAATATTCTATGAGCCTCTAGCAAATCCAAGAAACAGAATACAAAATGAGGTTCCAAGGATGTTGAGAGCAAAGACTTACCTTACAGCAAAATGGCATCCCTGAACTGACATCTCTTTACTCTTCTCCATAAAAGCGAATGGCTGCCACTTAGTGCTAAATATGCAGCTAATAAAAATCTCTGCATGAAGGGAAATAAAATGCTGCACCTGAGCTTGCCTAACAGCCATGACTCTTGAGTGAGTTAATCTCAGGATTAATAAGGACATTAAGCGGGGGGGGGGGGGGGGGGGGGGGGGGGGGGACTGTTGGTGGTCCCTTTTATGAAGGAAATTCCAAGAATGTGGGATGCAGGAAATGTGTTTCTGAACGTTCTTCCCTCTACACACCCAGCGATCATAGAAAGCTGGGTAAAGGAGAGGAGAAAGGAATTTTAAAAGGATGAGAGTGGATATTATGTTTGGCTTTTATGATGAATAACTGTTGATAGCTCTCTCTTCTATTAATTCAGCTAGTCTCTTCCTCCCATGGGTTTGTTTTGCCAGTTTTTAAAAACAGTTTATTTACAGACCAGAAGCCAACATAGTGTAGTGGTTTGGGTATCGGACACAACTCTGGAGACCAGGGTTTGATTCCCAGATTGACCGTGAAACCCACTAGGTGACCTTGGGCAAGTCACATGCTCTCAACCTCAGGGGAAGGCAATAGCAAACTTCCTCTGAACAAATCTTGCCAAGAAAATGCCATGAGCCTTAGAATTGTCATAAGTTGGAAATATCTTGAAGGCACACAACAACAACAACAACAACCTCTGTAACAAAAACCTGATGAAATTCATGGGATCACTAGATCACTAGAAGGCACACGCAAACATGCACTTCACCATATATTTGTCAATTTATTTCCTACCTTGGAGACTCTTCATTAACATACATACACAACCTGGTTGCCCTAATGATGATATGTTTAGTTTATTAATGAGTTTAGCTAACATTTTGTAGCTCACAAATTATACATACATGAGGCTTTATTAATTGCATATTATTGTGTTAAAATTAAAATGAGTAATTAGGAAAGACTTGTTTGGAGTCAGTGGAGTCTATAGGACACACTTGTCACAGTGAAATCTAGTTTATGCCTTTGATTCTAAGAAAATCTTACATAGATTGAAAAGCTATGTTCTAACATCCAAGTTTCCAGTAGTGGAAATTAACAGTACATTGTTGAAACTATTAGAAGCTTGTCATCCTTACCCCTTAAGTTCATGAGCTAATTTAGATTGTCAAAAGAAAACTGTCACTCAGTGGCAAAATGGTAGATTGGTAGGAACAAAAGGAACATAAGTTCCTGTGTTTTCCACATTTCTCTTGAAAGCTTTTTCTTTTTGCTTACAGCAGATTTCTTAGCTGGCTGCAGCTTCCTTCAGTACTGATTTTATTCCCCCAGAAATATATGTAGGATGAAAAACTCAAAAGAAAAAGGATTTCTTGGGTTACAGCTCTGATCATTAATTAATTCTTAAGGCAAAGTTATAAAATATATATTCAAGATGAGAGATAAGAGGACCAATGTTTTCTCATGATTTTCCCACTGTGTTTCTGTTTGCATGAGAATCAAACAACCAGAGATATGACTGCAAAATGACTTATACAAATTATTAACTATTATTACTAATTGTTACGCTCATGCAGTGAAATAGCTAAGAATCAGTTTAGAGCTGGACAAGGTGTGCCAGAATGATCAAGGGAGTGGAGCAGTTCCTCTAAGAGTAAAGGTTACACTGCTTGGGGCTGTTTAGCCTGGAGGCAGATGAACAAGGGTATGCAAAATTATACAGTGTAGAGAATGCAGATAAGGAGAAGGTTTTCTCCTCTTCCACAGTACAAGGACCTGGGGCCATTCGCTCAAGCTGAATGGTGGGAGATTCAGGGTAGTTAAAAGGAAGCGCTTCACACAGCACATTGCTAAACTGTGGAATTCACTGCCAACGTGAATGGGTTTAGGAATGGATTAGTGAAGTTAAGGCCATCAATCACTACTAGTCAAGGTGGCTATATATAATCTCCCATATCAACGTCAGATAAAACCCTATGTCAATCAGTTGCTGAAGGATTGCAAGACAGAGGATGTTTTCACACTGTCCTCCTAAAGCCGGGTGGAGCCATTCCGGAACGGGTCGTGCCGCCGATTCCGGAATGGCTCCGCCGCCGAAAGGCTAATTCCTGTTGGACAGCTGGAATTACTTTTATGCCGCTTCAGCCGGAGTTATTGTTGGTTCGTCCGGAGTGACGCCGGACTTAGGGCTCCGTGTGTTTGAACACACGGAGCGAAAAGCCGGCCAGACGCAGGATGACACCGGAAGGGGCGGGGTTTGCCGCCGCGTGTGTGTGAACACACGGGAAATGGAGCCGGAGTGAGGCCGGCGGGAGGCCGGCTAGCGTCCTACTTTTGCCCCGTGTGAAAACGTCCAATGGGTGTGCTCATGAGTTGTATTAATGTCCTATTGGTGGGTTTTCACACAGTAAACTGTGGAATCATCTGCAGAGTGTGGTGTCCTACCACAAAATTTGTGACTTGTGAGGCATCAGGTGTATGGATGATCACCTTCTTATTAGGGCTTTACATGAACATTTTCCCAGTCTTTATTCAAGTCCTTAAATGGCTTGGGGCCTCGATACCGGAAGGAGCATCTTTTGCTTTATGCACTTGCTTGTGGATTGAGGTCCTCTGTATCCCACAGGTAGGAACAATATTCTGTGACTGGACATGGGATAAAGCCTTCTTTTATTTGCACCCCAGTTATGCATTTGCACCCCAGTTATGCATTTGCACCCCAGTTATGCATTTGGTCAGTGTCAACACTGATGTCATTCTTGCACCAATAAAAACAGATTTTTATTGAAGCCCTTTGTGCCTACTATTATCAATATCATTAATGTTTCATTTAAGTCCCACCTTTTGCCCGGTACTAGGAGTCAAAGCCGCTTACAAGATGTTAAAACCAATACAGATTAAAGTACATATGAAAACATCATTTATGACTATGTCATTGTTATTTTAAACATACAGTTAAACACTCTATAGAGCCAAATTTATTTTATCCAGATCATACTGTATATAGTTTAAACCATTTGACAAGTTAAAAACTTGTCTTAACTTATCAAATGGTTTAAAAGGCTTTAATTTGTTTAAATTGTCTCTTATTGTTGTATATTGTTTAAATTTGTTAAACTGATATTATGGGGTGCCACGCTGAGTTTGGTGGGATAGAAATATTATAATAGTAAAATAAATAAATGACTCATGATGGTAAGTGTCAATCATGGCAACAAGGGAATGGTTTGTGTGTATCTCTCAGTTGTTTCATGCAAATAGTGCTTTCACATAGTTGATGCCAAGGTATAAACCTTCCAGAGCTCAGCTTCATCTTCTCCCCAAAACAACCCTGACTCAGCTTCATCTTCTCCCCAAAACAACCCGCCTGACTAATTTGCAGTGGTACTAGTTGGTGGTAGTGTCCCACATTTACATTTGGTCGCATTCTGTGGATTTTACAAAGTTAGAAATATCAAGGCGTCTGTGTGCCTAATTATAATCTATGTTCGTGTGAAGTTTTTCTAAGGGCAGAAACTAGAGGTGAAATAATAAATGCATCTTTGTGTTTAAATTGCAGTTTTGAAAAAATGGAAATAACATTAGGTGGGGTGGATAGGCTGATCATTATAAGTATCATGGCAGGCGGGGATGAAGACTTTAAACTTCTCTTCATCTGCTGTGATGCTAAGGAAAATCTCTCCTCTGAAAATCTGCATTAGTAACAGTTTTCCTTTTCAGGAGAGAGATTTTCCGCTATATTGCGCCAGGGAAAGAGAGGGTTAGACTCTTGAAAGAGATGATTGATGCTCTCCCCTCAATTGACACTGTTACATGTAGTTGGAAAAATCTAAAAGTACAAAGAAAAAAAATAGAAGTAAAAAACGTTAAATGCAAAAATGTAATCTGTCGCCTGATAAGAACCTGCTGCATACCCCCCACACACACATTTCATAGATAAAGACAGGGACATAGGTGGACAAGCAACATCAATATGGTCAAGATAGCAAAAATTATTAATTAGGAAGAACACATACCGTAATCTAGGGAGAGGCTGCAGCAGTTTACTTTTGCTTAACTCTACTGGAAATGACAAGAGACTCCCCTCCTCCTCCATACCTTCCAACTGTCCCAATTTGGCAGGGACAGTCTTGTTAATTCTCTGTCATCCCAATTTTTCAACTGATTTTCAAATGTCCTGGTTTCTCTCATCTTTTATCACTTTCCCCCTTTGTCCTCAGCTTACTTCAATTGCTGCAGTTAAGTTAAAAGTACAAAGTAGTTTGCACTGATTTAACTCAGCAAGGGAAATAGGAGAGAAGGGGGCAGAATCTTAACCTTCCCAGTTGACTCAAGCAAAAGCAAACTGCTGCAGCGTCTCCTAGCTTGTGTGTCCTGTTTCTAATAACTCTTGCCATGTTGACCACACTCTGAATGTTGTTTGGCCTCACATGTCCTAGTTTTCTTTGACTGTGAACTACCTCTGCACTTTCAGCTCCATTTTCAGCAATTGAAGAAAGGTGAGAAAGTAGAAAATGGGAGGAATAAAGGGAATAGAAGGAAACTAGGACATTTTAAATGCAGATGCAAAAAATGAAACAACAGACAATTAATTAGGACTGTCTCTGCCAAATCAGGACAGTTGAAAGGTATGTTCCTGGAAAGGTGATTCCTCTGTGTCGAATGTTTATTTTAGAGGATCAACAGTAAATACTCTACATTCAGATAACTACCTAGCTCTGCATCTGCACTGTTGCATTATGATATGTGACAGAGTGAGAAGTGAGATGCACAACATAATTGTTCAGTACTAGAAAAGTATATATCTGCCAAGTAAATTTGCTTTTATAGGCTCAGAATCTGTAATGGGTAGTTTGAGCTAGAAATATGTGACTTTAAATAATTTCTTTTTGCAAGGAGATACCTGTAAATGACATTGAAGTCCATGGGAGCCTTTTATTAGGAAGAGTGAAGCAGTTGTTTCAGGCAATTGGCTGGGGAGTAATGAAATGATAGAAAGTTGTAAGTTATTTAATTTATTGTTGTTCTATTTTATTACCAAGGAAGCAAAGAGGTGCTTGTGGAATTTTCTGCCTCAGCTGCCATTCAGCTCAACCAGCCTTTGGTACTGTATAGATTGTCTGGGGGATATGTGGGATGGATGGAAAAGATGTGACTTGCTGCTCAGGCAGCAAAATGTCTTAGGCCAGTTGCATGTAGACCTTTTAAAGGGCTTAAAATGTAACTGAAAATCACTGTGGCATAGACGCAGTTGGCTTTTTGAGACATGGTTGGTATTACTACCACTTCCTCGACCACCATATCCTAAGAGAAGAAAAGTCAGTGGGGTTTTACTTCATCCTGTGGCAGCTGCCATGAACAGAAGTTATACATTATTTAAACCACCACAATCAAACATTGCACCCAGTCAGGCATTACTTGTCAAAATGGAAAGTAATGCAACAAAAACTAGCGATGTTCCTGTAGCAAGTACTTTAGTACGCAAAGACAATAATTATAAATATCTCATGATAAAATATGTTTGCAGGACCTGGAAATACAACTGAAGGAGGCACAGCAAGAAGCTATGGAATACAAAAATATTAGGAAAACTTTAGAGGAAGAACTTGTTACTGCCAAAGAGAGACTTCTGTTGCAAGAAAATGAGATACTGAATAAAACAGGTAAAAACTTAGTCATCTGTAAATTTCTTGGAAGCTTAAGTAATATAGCATCAAAGCTTGTGAGGCAAAAATCTCCACCTGAAGTCTGTCTTCCATTATGAACTCAATAAATAGATTATTTGTTTATTTATTTAGGAGTTTCAATACCATCTTTCTGAATCCAACAAGGTGCTATACAGACAACTAAAATAAAAAGTAGAACATAATAGTCAAGTAAAACATAGCAAAACAGTAAAGGCAACACTATATAGGATCATAATTTTAAATGTATAGTGAGATATTTAAAAAAACAAAACACATCATAACAGAGAGTTTGTTACTGACAAGGGAGAAAGCCCTTTCCTGTCTACCCAAAAAGCAGCTCCTGGCAAGTGGTGATCTCTTCAAAATGGCCTCTCTTGTTGACCTTAGTAACCAAATAGGTTCAGACAGCAAGATTCTAGCTATTAAAAGTTCTAGTGGTTAAAGCCAACACATTCACCTGAACTCTGAGAACAATTAGAAACCAATGCTGCTGTTTTTTTAGTATCATGGTGATGCAATCACAGTACCATACAGTGATTAGCAGTAGGGTTGCCCATTTAAGATTGACCCAGGCCCTGAGACCTAGGGACAGCTCCCAGTTATGTAGTTAAATGTTATACATTAAGTATCTATCACAGTTGCTTACAGCTTGGGATCCTTTCTCTCTCTCTCTCTTACTCACACACTCCATATTTTCTTGTTTGGAAATTAAGACAGAGTCTTGGGTAAAAGGGCTGTTCAGGTGGTATGGGGAAATGAGGGGAAATTGTTCCTTCTCATCTACTTAGGGAGCTGGAATAAGGAACATTTAATCTAGCCTATGCCTAGCCAGAAGGTGGGTGCAGAGTGGAATGGTGCTGAGGATGGGCCCTGGCACTATAATGATGAAATGGAGAAGGAAGCTAATTCATGTTATACTAATCCACATGTTTGATCACCAGATTTGGTGTGTTATGTCATGGGGCCAAAATGAAGAATATAGGGGCTATACAGACCCTTGTGGCAGCGGCGGCGGCTTTTCTGAACTCCATTGGTGCAGCGTGTCTGAATGCTGCACCAAGGGAGAGCCCTGATGCCACCCGCCATGTGGTGGGGTGCACGGCATGACGACGGCATTGGGGTGGAGTCAGGGTGGCTGGCGTGTGGTTACCATGCCCTGACCCCACCCCCAGACCAGCCCTTTTGGCTGGTCTGTATTCCCCCACAGTAATATTTTGAATCAAATGCATCAACTGCTGTAGCTACTGCAACACACACTTTGGATTTCTGTAATTTTTGCTTTAGAATGCATATTTATGAACCAATGTGTTTCAAATTTACACGAACTGACCTCCTGGTTAGCAAAACAGTTTTTCTTCAAAAAACATTCCAGAAAGTTTCATGGAATTTGGGTCAAAATATATCTTATGGGTTGTAGGTGCTAACAGACACATTTATATTTCATTAAAGTCATAATTAAAATAATCAACAGCAATCTGGGCAAAGCTGGGTAAATTTCCTAGAGGTATATAAATGGAACACATTTGTAATTTTGAACAATTCATCCTGTTATTCATCGCCTGCCTGACAATTCCAACAAATAACATGTACTTATCCATTTCACAGAAATGGAAACTGCACTAAACTCCCACAGCAAAGTCAGAAGTGAAGTCGATGAACTCAAGAAACACATCCTAACCTGTCAACAGAGATTGCCCACAAAACAGAGCCAAGGCAGCGAAGATGGTGGAGATTCTCAGGTGTAAAAGCAATACTTTTTTTTCTCATTTAGTGTACCCAAGATCTTACATGATTATCTGGTGTGATGAAACAAATGACTACCACTCATCTCTTCCATTTCCATATATTTACTGATGCTTAAATGGAGCCAGTTTGCACATTTCCATATATATGGGAAGAAGCTACCAATGTGCTCTCCAGGACTGACATTAGGTAGTGGGGAATGAAGAAGTTATCGTCATGAATATGTCATTGCCATATATTGCTGTTAATGCTATGGTTCCTACTGTCCCATCACACTCCTGATAATGTATATCAATGTAGTTAGGTTGAATTATATGGTTATGTACTAGGGAAGCACCAGCTACACAGTAGTTGTAACCATGTGATCTCTCCTTAGACACATGATTGTAGATTACATGCATTACCAGATTCAGATAAGGGATAGTACTAACTACACAGCTGCTAGTGATACATAGAGAGTTCATCTTTTAGCTTGCTTGGCTACAATGTGTTGTATTGTGTAGAGCCAGTGTGGTGCAGTGGTTTGAGTGTTGGACTACAGCTCTGGAGACCAGGGTTCGAATCCTGGCTTGGCCATGTAAACCCACTGGGTAACCTTGGGCAAGTCACACTCATCTTCAGAGGATAGCAATGGCAAACCCCCTCTGAAAAAAACTTGCCAAGAAAACCCCATTACAGGGTCACCATAAGTCAGAAAGGACTTAAAGGATCACAGCAACAAATGTATGTATGTATGTATGTATGTATGTATGTATGTATGTATGTATGTATATTTTGTTGAACAATTTATTTAAATGGAAAAGCCATTTAACCTGGAAAATAACTTAACTTCATAACTTAAATTTATTGTTGCATTATTGTTTAAGAACTTGAAACACCCTTTTCCTGATTTTCTCAAAGCTTGCCTATAATTAGTTTTTTAGAGTAATGACGGGTTAACACTTTTCTTTTTGTCATTTAATAGGGCAATTGGGAAATTTGTTGTTTTTGTAACAAGTGATGTGCTTGTATCTTTTAGCCTAGGGAATCTACAGCACTGGAAAAGGAAGTTATTAAGCAGCAGCACAAAGAAGATCTTCGCAAAATTAAACAAGAGTCAGATGAGGAGAAGAGTCGTTTAAAAGAGCAATTGGTGAAAGGGCTGGAAGACCTTGTAAAGAAGCATGCTCTTGAAATTAAATCAGTACGAGCCTCCATGGACGTTGAGAGAAAAAAAATGCAGAAGGTGGGTTTTTTTTTTTATTAATAGGTGCTATGATTCATTGGTTCCTTTAAATCTCTTTGCTCATGGTGACATCATTTAAATTATTCCTAGTAGACTGGGAGCATTAAATCACAACAACAATTTTATTTCATTGTTTTTCTTTTTAAAAAATGAGTTGAGTTGATTTTCCCCCTATTAAATAAAAGCTTCTCAGAAAGGAAGGTTAGTGTATCCTTGATGTGCTTCCACATTCTTGGCATTGTTGTTACTTACATATACAGCTCGTGACACCTCTGTGATTAATGCAGTAGCTGCTCCTAAGAATAATGGAAAGAGTAGGTTTTCATAAGTAGGATCTTTGCTTTTCAGAGCTTGAGTGGAATGGATTTAATTCCCTGGTTGGCAACTTTTTTTGTAGTGAGGTCTTACTCTGAACTGAATAGAAGTTGGAAAGATAGGATAGTTGACTGAATGCCTGGATACCATCCCTATACCAGGCACCATGTAAACAGCAATATAAACGAGCAGAATTCATACTTTATGGACTCGTAATTCATTCTCATTACATACCTTAGGGCTAAGCTATGCATTATCTTACTTAAATTTTTGTCTGTGGGTTTTTAACCCCACAGATTGCCAGCGTGCACAACAGACCCAGACAGGGATCCCTGCTGTGAAAGGTTATAAAAGTTTTACCTCTTTGTTGGACAATGACTAGAGTGCACCTGGCGGAAAACTCGACTCTTATCTGACAAAACTCATCATAGGAAATTTCTTTGCTCCTATTGAGAGGCAATATGTGCAGTGCAGAAATCTATATCTATATGCAGCCGCTGGGGGAGAGCATCCGTAGACATGGGGCGGGGTGTTATCAATATACTGATGACACCCAAATATATTTCTCCATGTCTCAGTCAGCAGCCATGACGGCAGATGGCAACTCTCCCCTCAATTAATGTCTTGAAGAGATAGTGGACTGGATGAGGAAAAATTGACTCAAACTGAATCCAGACAAAGTTCTCAAAGTGGGGGCCCCCACACTAGGCATTGGGTCACATCTCCAGTCCTGAACAGGGTCACACTCTCCACTAAGGACTGTGTTCACAGTCTGGGGGTGCTCCTAGACTCGCGGCTTCACATGATAGATCAGGTGAATGTGACAGTCAGGAGCGCCTGTTATCAGCTTCGGCTGTTACGCCAGCTGCACCCTTTCCTGGAAGTGAGGGACCAAGAAACTGTAGTGCATGCACTGGTAACCTCACAACTCAATTTCTGCAATGCACTCTACATGGGGCTACCCTTATACATTTTTCCGAAACTACAATTAGTACAAAATATGGCAGGCAGGTTGATCATCGGAAAATCTAAGAGTGATCATACCACACCTATTTTGAGATCTCTCCACTGACTGCCTATTGGTTTCTGAGCGCAGTATAAGGTGTTGGTAATCACCTTTAAAGCCCTACATGGCTTGGGTCCAGTTTATCTAAGGGATCGCTGCTTCCATATAATCCGCCCTGCGCCCTCAGGTCCTCTGGGAGGAATTTACTGCAACTGATAAAAACTAGATTAGCAGTAACTTCCCAGAGGACGGTTTCTGCCACCGCTCCCAGACTGTGGAACACGTTGCCGGAGTAGATCCATCAAATAACCAGCTTGGACAGCTTTAAAAAAGCCATCAAGATGGATCTCTTCTGGTAGGCCTTCCCTGAATAGACCATTCCACCTAATCTGTGCTCCCTCCTCATTAAATATCCCCCCCACACACACACTCATTGGTGTTCCAGAAAGCTTACTGTTTTAATTTTATGTTTTAATATTAGTATTGTATTTATCTAGTTTTAAAGGGGGGGTTAATTGTTATTATTGTCATGATAGTTTTTGTAGGGTAAGTTTTATTTAAATTCAGTTTTAATTATGTGAGCTGCCTTAATTGCTACGGCAAAAGGCGAGATATAAGAATAAAGTATTATTATTATTAAAGTATTATTTGTTCTCTGTTCTGGTTCCAGTCTGGATTCCACATCCTGCCTCCTTCTTGCACCTGCTATTTGCATTGCCACAAATAACCCATTGGAGCAAGTGACTCTTCTTTGGCAGTCCAAATTGCAGACCTTTGGGGCCAGTCCCCTCCCAACTGCTCTCCCACTATAACACTAAAAGTGTATTTAATTCTCTTTATATCCTCCTCTTCATCAAAATTGCAGGGCAAGTAAGAACAGTATTACACAGCAGCAATAAAATACTGAAAATACAGCAACATATAATAAAACAGTCAGGAGTGAGACAGATTGCAATAGCAATTAACCAGTCATAACTTCTTGGGAACAGATGGGTCTGTTTGGTCTAGTGATGAAATGTCAGCAAGGTTGACACTAGCTATACTTCCTGCAAGAAGGCATTTCAAAGTCAGCATCACTACAGACAAAACCCTGGCAGGTATCAGTCTATTTGTGAGAAACCAGAGATGGAGGGAGGGAGAGAGAGAGAGAGAGAGAGAGAATGCAACATATTGTGTTTCTAATTTAAAAACATCCTGTATACATCATGATTCTGTGTAATTAAACAGTAACCCTATCAACTTGTTCAACTGAGATCACTGCGACAGGTACTGCTTTCAACACCTCTGCATTCAGCAAGTAATGTTGAGAGCTACTGGGAGAAGGCCTTTACTATGGTGGCACCTTATCTGAGGCATTTTTGCTCCACATTTTTTCTCAGGAACCTACTTTAGAGAAATAGTAAGAATCAAACTCTTTGTCTAAACATTTAAAAACATTAGATCTATCTGAATTAAACTTAAGGGACTTTAGTAACTTGTATTATTTTATAATAGGTTGGGGGTTTTTAGGTTTTTTTTTACATTTTTATATTAAGATTTTTCATTTATTGTTTACCATACATAAAAGAAGCAGTCAGATCAGAAGTGAGAGAACTTGCTCAGTTCTTAAAAGTGAGATTGGTTAAAAGGGGCTTTTTTTCTGTGGTATCTGCCCTCTTCTTCCTATTTGCCACTTCCCAGTTCACCAGCAAGTGAAGACATTGTATATGCAAAAGCTTTACCCCACCCACTGATTCTGTGGTTCCTGTGGTATATTTGAGTGTGGTGGGGAGGGTGTTTAGAAATCTTCATCTTAGTTGGTGTGTTTTTAAATTATTTTTAATAGTGAATGGACAGCTGGTGATTTCCATGTCATTGGTACAGTGAATCTGTTTTAGGCAAAAATTTCAAGGAACTCTTCAAGCACCCCACTAGTCACTTCTTTCAAGATGAAGAGCATCCATTAGTGAGTACACTCTGGGTTCAGTCATTCAACCAATTATGAATCTGCCTTAACAGTCCCACCCCACAGTTCATTAGTTTGATTGCAAGAATGTCATAAGAGACCTTGTCAAAAGCCTTACTAAAATCAAGATATACAACAGTTGCCCCTCCATTTTTGTGGACTTCGAGTCAGCGGGCATTAACAAACCAGCAAGCCCCATTGACTAAAATGGTGTGTGTGCCCGCAGCACACGCACAAGACCATGCGCAGGAGCGTGTGGCCATTCAAGTCAAAGGGGCTTGAAAATCTGCAAATTTTTGTTTTCGTGGGATCTACCAAGCATGTAACGCTATCAAAAAGAGGTAAGATTAGTTTGGTATGACTCATTTTTGAGAAACCCATTATGGTTTTTGGTAATCTAAGATGGACTGACTGTTTAACATTCTGTTTTGGAATCCTTCCTGGTATTGACATCAAGCTGACTGGTGTGTAGTTGCCTGGATCACTTGTTGCTAATTGCTTGGATTGCTTTTTTGGCTTCTTGAAGGTGGGGGCAACATCTGCCCACCTCCTAGTCTTCTGGGATCTCTCTTGTTCTTCAGTAATTTTAAAAGATTATTGACAGTGGCTTTGAGATTACATCTGCCAGTTGTCTGAGTACTCTTGGATGCAGTTCATCTGGCCCTAGATACTTGGAATTCAAGAGGGCCATTTCCTCCCAACCCTTCCAAACTGGTTGCCCTAGTGCAGTGGGACTAGGATTTAACTCTGATTATTTTAACTCAGTAACCACAGACCTGCTATCCGCAGATACAAGCAACCGCAGATGACAAGCCTGTGTTGTCCCCAGTAACAGCATATGCATATGGCCACACTGCCATTGGGGATAGTGGAGGCTTACCTGAAATCCCATTGTCCTTAATGGTGCCATGGCTGCATGCATGCACTGTCATTGGGGACAATGGGGGCAGTCCCTAATGGTGGCACAACTATATGCATGCACCGCTATTGGGGACAATGGGACTTGAGCATTTGTGGATTTTGGCATCTGCAGTGTGTGTGTATGTGTGTCCGAAACGGTCCCACTGTAATAGTAATCTGTATATGAAAAGGCTATAGGAGCTTTCATGGCACTTTATGTGAAACAATTGGCTTGGTTGAACACCCAGTGACTGTAAGGAGTAATTACAAAGGGAGATGTATTAATCTGGACAATATTCTGCTTTCACATATGTTGGGACAAGGGTCTCTTGTTAAAGTTTGCATTACCACAATGTCTGGGGTGGATTTGGCATGCAAGTCCATAATTGCTTTCTATGCTTGACATGTCAACATTTAGTTTTGTAGTCTGTGCTTCTGCACAGCTTGATAGGATTGTTCTTGGCTGGATCTTTTTGGCCCCATGTTAGCATTTAAGATTTACGAACCAGCTGCAGCCAGATTGGTTGCTAAAACTATTGAGTAAAAGTCTCCTAGGAAATTCAGGTAAGCTTTGTATCAGCAGTCCTAGGCTGCATCTAGTCTCTTAGAACTGCAAAATCACTCCTTTGTTGACATAAGTAACAATTAGACTTGTAGAAATTCTATGCATTCACACTTTTCAAAATATATACATCCTGGTACTTTCCATCCTCACCAGTGGGGTGGTTGATGGGATGATGGCAACACTTGTTCCCTCCCCTCCAATGTGATTGTGGGCTCTTCAGAGTGGCTTCAAAAAAAGGGGGGGGGGAAAGGGGAAACACCTGGTTTTAGTGGGGAGATGGAGGGATCCTTATATCTTTGCTGCTCCCCTTTCCCCTTTGAACTGAACTTTTCTTCTGGCTCCAGTACTGGCACCTAGTATTTACCTTTTGAAGAACTGTCCAAGGAGAATTCTGCAGTTACAGTAATCAGAGTTAAATAGGCAATTTCATGGTGGTACTGAACACATTTTATTCCTGGAGTAATGTAATAAATGTCTGGTGATGCCATTTGAAAGAGCCAAATGCAGTTCACATCAAACGCTCATCTATGCTTGTTTTTGTTCTCTAAAGAACATAGCGGATTCCCTTGCCTTCTCTCCTCAGGAGCATGATAACTGCTTATTTAAAAGAATACCTCTGTGCTTTCCCATTCCAACCTCCAACTTGGCTCACACAATTTTACTTTTTTTATAGTACAGATACTTCTTTATGCTCAGCATTAATTCAGCATAGTTATTGTTATTGCTCAGCATATACCAGCATCTCAAACAGTATATGGTAAACAAAATATTTCCATCCATCCTGAGGATTGCCCTCAGCCAGCAGCATTTATGTCTTCAGTCTCTTCATATCAGGCAGACCAGCCATGATCCACCGTCTTCTTTCTGTTATTATAGTTATGGCTGACAGATGTTTATTTTTCCCTTATCTAATACAAGAAGGTGTTCACTTTCTCTGGAAATGGGATTGTGAAAGGCATACAGTTCTACTACCCAAACATGGGTTTTCCCTCTACCATTTTTGAAAGCCATTAATTTCCTAGTCTTCTGAGGTTCAATCTCAGATTTCACTTCTGTCAATAATACATGTAACTTCCCTTTTCTATTTTTTTTCCTAAGAGAACAGATATTTTTCTTTCTTATCACTTATTTTGAGTTAGCTGGCTTGAAGCATAGATAGGAACTTCAAATCTGTACATTTAATATTTTCCTTTCTGTTATACACATAGCATCTTTTAGACTTTGGATTTTAAAGACATGTTCAGTCTTACATTTTTTATGGATGTCTGGATGTGGCAAAATTATTCTTATTATCGACCAAATTCCCATTACACCTCAGTCTTGTAAGAGCTCAGGATAGCTCTGGTGTGGGGCTATGCAGATGAAAGAATAGGGTTATGCAGCTGAAGAGCGAACGGCTTATAATGGCCCCCTCTGAGATTTTAGTAAGACGAAGTAAGCATGGTGGTCTGGAACACTGTTAAAGGAAAGAACCTTGCCCATAAACTGCAGTCTTTAGGTTAAGGAATAGGTTAGGTTCCATCCGAATCATGTCCTTAAGGCAATATTCCTTTAACTGTCCCATTATTCTCATGATGAAGAAAAACACACTGAACAAATGGGCACAGTAAGCCTCTTTGCATAGCAAACAATGGGTCCTACCTTTATAATGAAAGCATTTCCTGGCCTTTCCACCCTTGTTTGTTAACAAATATTAAATGCACTGACGTAATTAGCTATGGGACGCAAGTCCCTCTAGATCCTCTTAACTGATGTTGCAATACAGTACTGGGCAATATTAATTCTGTAATTCCCCAAGAGCATACAACAAGCTAGCATGCCACAGGAGCAATAAATATTTCAGGGCTCTCTGTGAGTCCAAAGTGTCTATCCACAGAGAAAGTTGACTGCTGTCTTTCTGCATGATTTCCCATCTTGGCCATATGTCTGGGGGAGACTCAGCTTGCAGACCAAGAAGCACAGAATGGGATCCTCCATGGCTAGATACCTCTCATTCTTGCAAGAGTAACGGCTTCAGGTATGCAAGAGCAAAATGCCCCACTACTTTTAATTTAGAAAACAATTCTGTGTATCAGAAGGATGAGAAACATTAGTCTCAAATTATAATTATCCTATGGTTTCAGACATTAAAAAAATCTCCATTCTTTAATTTGCTTTTCACACTTCATGTTTATATATTGCAAATGGCTTTTGAGAACATTTCATATGCAAAATCTATTTACATACTTAATAGTAATAGTATTTTTGAATTTGCCATGGCAGATCTGTGGGTTGTCTAACATGTTTCTCACGGATCGTTTCCATATGAACCCTATCGATAGTGTAGTAATTAGTAGGAATAAAAATAACAATAATCCCAATGGGCCCAGCTCTGTTAGACATTCTCCTGCCTGTCCCCTCTTAAGTTGACAGGAAGTTTCACATAGCAAAATTGAGCATAGCACTTCAGGTCATTTCAGTGTAGCTTGTGTAGGAAAGTGTCTCACCCAACTGTGTTCTAAAATGACTTCTGAAGATTCCTTTGTACAGGTCTTCCCATACCAATGTACGGATGCAGCAACAAGGGCAGGTGCCATCCTGCAATCTTCTTTTATGTGATGCTTAATTGTATCAGTCATTGCTAGAATAGGGCTCAGGCATCTTTATACTCCAAATTTCTACAAGTTTGCATAGGGACTCACACTTTATATATACAGAACCGTCAAATGTTCTCTCGCTTAGATACTGCGTAAGAGTGCTTTCCCTCTCATTGAGGACAGGACAGAATGACTGTCATATTTAACAAGCCTTAAGGCAATATTAAATAATGAATGAGGACATATTGATAAGAGCTACAGTAGCAAAGCTACTGAGAATGAACTCCATCAGGCAAGAGCATAGGATGTGGAGAAGCAAGGATCCCAACAAACACAGAAAGGAAAGAGGCACAGGCTAAAAGAAAGAAAAGTGCACAAACTGGCACATTTGTTCATTCACACTCTATCTTCGTGTTTACATTTCAATATTAATTACTTGATTTTATTGTAGTTAGTTACCAGACATTGGTATACATCCATTAAATGAAATATTAATAACCAAAATTTTGTGGGTAGCCTGACAACAATTAATAATAATAAGTTTTACAAAATCCTAATAAGATGAGTGGAGCTTTATAGACATGTACCACATTCATTTAGCAACAAATTCTGCATAATTCCCATTCACTTGCAACAGTAAGCAAGATTGTTCCATAATAAAAAAAAACTTTAGTACTGTAACCTAACGACACAGAAGCACTAGAGTCTATGATAATATTTTATATCTGAGAATAGTCCTGTTTTGTCTAGAAATAAAAAGAGCCTTCTTTTTCTAGAAGAGCTTTGCATTTAAACATGCACAGATGCATGGACACATGCACACATGTGCGTGCACACACATACACACACACCTGTTTTACATTTTAAAATGTCACTTGCTGAAAAGTGCAGCTTTCATTAGTCAGATTGAATTTAAATTTTCCCATTGTCAGATATTCCCTTTGTGAGTGTTATACTTGCCCTTTTTATTGCCTCTGTGCAGTATTTAGATTCTTGCTTCATTGCTCTGAATCATCTTAAATCTTCCTGCTTTAAAATTTATAGGCCACCACTGTGGAAGAAGCCCTTGTAATTGGCACTTTCTCTCTCTCTCTCTCTCTCAAGATCAGGCAGAATTGTATTCAGTCAGCAAATCAGTCGAAATAGAACAGCAAGTATGCTAGTAAGCTCTAAATACAGATGTCCTAAGGCAATTCATACAAGGTGAACATTCAGCTCTTTCCCCTGCAAATGAGTGTACAAGTTCTGCAGATTCCCACTGGACTTTATGAGAAATATGCATTTAGCTCAGGATTCAAAATTTGAAATAAGTTGGGTTTTGCCTGCTAGCACTGGCAATTATGTACATACTAGCACTGCATTCCCCCAGTTTTCTATCAAATTTTCTGGCTGCCTACGATGATGGGGATTCTAGGCTAGCACATTTGAGGAGCACCAGGTTGGAAAAGCCTGTATTAGCATTATATGTGTCTGTTTTTAATGCCACACTCAGTGCTTAAATGTTTATGACACAATAATTGAAAATGTTACTGAGTAAGAACCAAGTACTTTCTGAGCAACTACAAAGAGGCTTTGCAGACCAGAGGCTGGGAAAATGGGATTTCAGGTCAGAAAGCAGCATATCTAACTAGACTTGAGATATAAGTTTCCCCCCCTATAAAGATTATAAAATGCACACAGCAGCTTTATAAAATGCACACATTATAAAAAGCACACATCAGTTTGGTCTTTTCAAGTTATGACCAATCAATCCTGTTTATGCAGTTAAATTAGTTAAATGGGGGAGGGGGGGCTAGTATTAGGGAAAAATATCCGAGTATGAGCGTTTTTATGGTTTATGATACCTTGGCTATACCAGTGCTACTCAAAGTGGTAGTGCATGAACTGGTGCTGCTCTATGAGTCATTATCTTCTGGTTCCTGGCAGGTTTGTAGGATAGAAATATTATAATAAAGCCTACTGGCAGGTTTAACTTTTTGCTCCCTACTCTGGTTATGATCCAGAACAGTGATGTTTGGATGATTTTAAATCTCCCTAAATACTCACATATCTCTTCCCCTCTACTGGCTACCAGTTCAGACCTGGGGGCATTACAAGCTTTTGGTCCTGGTATTTAAGGCCCTGTCCATCCTTTGGCGAAAAGGGCATTATAAATAAATAAATGTTGTTGTTGTTGTTATATGGCATAAATAGGGTCCTGGTCCTGGTGTGGGAAAGAGGGAATTGCTGTTCCCCCACATCAGTTTGAGAAGCACTAGCCTAGACAAACCTCTCCAACTATTTAACAAAGCAATCTTATGTGTGCTTATTCAGAGGTAAATCCCCTAGTATGTGGGATTGCAGTGTTCCTAAAAATCACAACAAAGAAATGCAGTAAAACATGAGAGCAGGTATTTACTCTTTTTAAAAAAAGAACTGCTAAAATTCTTTGTTGAAAAATTCCTTCACAAGAATGCAGCACTCTTAATATTTTTCTGGTGTTGGGTGAGATGTACCTTTCACCATACATACCTGATGCAGTTGAATTTACTTCCTACTGGTGAAGAGGTAACTTTTCTTCTCACGACAGATTTGATAAATGGGTTCCAGGCATTATACATTCCATGCAGTTCAGTGTATATGTGTATTTTTTATAGCTGTATTAAAAAAAATTATCCTTATTCCTCTAGAGCATGATTTTGTTCTGTCATGTTGCCTGACAACTGCTTAATTTGTCAATTTTAGGAGGTTCAGATTCAGTTAGAGGAATTAAAAAAGAAATATGAGAATGAGATAAGACAGCTGCAGAAGGAGAAAGAAGCAATAAATGGAAAGCTTCAAGACTGCTCTTTGGAGGTATGTGAAACATAAATCCATCCTTGAGAACAGAAAGGATTTTAATCTTTCTTCCTGTGTGAAAGATTCTTGATATGCGTAGGCTTCAACTGCAACTTTTCAATCCTGTGTCTGTCGCAGGACTATGTGTGGAATAATACAATGATTGTCTCACACACAAGTCTCTTAAACAAGCTCCATAGGTGGCAGAATATAGTGGCTGCTTGTATAAGGATATGTGTGGCATATTATTTGGAGAAGTGGATGTTCCTCCACCTATATTTGTTAATGTGATGTAACTGTGAGGAAGGCATTTTCAAAAGGGAATTGCCATAAGCAGAGTGAGCCATGCCGTATCAGGGAGTTAATTTTGAATGTCATAAAGATTCAGCAAATTGTTGCTTTTTAAGGTATTGTCATAGCATTTTTATAGTAATTTTTTACATGCTGGCTGGGTAATTCTAGGAACTTTTTCCCCAAAAAAGCAAGTTTTCCAAGCTCTGTGCTTAAGGATAAGATCTAGATGGATCATTGGTCTGAGCTTATAAATTCTAGTGTTATGAATTTCCTGTTGTATCCCATCTATTCAATATTTATGCATTATCGTGGCTAGAATTTCTGCCAAAGCAAAAACAAAATAAAAAGCCAGGACATGCTGTAGTAGTGGAGAACCAGTGAGTCTTCAGATGTGGTTGGACACACAACTTGCATCAGTCTCAGCCACCAGGGCCAGTAGTGACAGCAGTTGTAACTAGTTATAATATCTATTGGATATAGATTCTCCACCACAACATATAGAATCATGTGAAAAATGACAACATGAGACTTCTTGTTAAGAGTCCTGTGCATTTGCAGTTATGGAATACATAGGACCAGGAATATTTGTATTAAATAAGTCAATAGGTTAGCTGGAAGGGATCCTTTCATAGTACACAATTATAATGCTATGATTCCACTTTAACTGCTATGGTTCCATCCTCTGTAATTCTGGAATCTGCAGTTTATGAAGAGATACTTCTGCCTGAAAACTCTAGTACCTCCCCAAATTATAAACCCCAGGATTCTATAGGATGCAGTTCAAGTGGAATCATAGTGCTATCATTGTGTATTGTGAAAAGGCACCAGGTTCTGCAGTGATCCTGGAGTGATCATTCGTCTATTAAAATAATTAAAGAATATAAATGAGAACTATTGTATAATGAGAAATGCAATAATTAGCTGCTACCACACTGCAGAATTAAGGCAGTTTAAGACTGCTTTAACTGCCATGGCTCCATCCTATGGAATCCTGGGATTTATAGTTTGTTGTGGCACCCAGAGGTCTCTGACAGATAAAGTTAAATATCTCTCAAACTACAAATCCCAGAATTCCATAACATTAAGCCATGGCAGTTAAAGCAGTGTCAAACTGCATTAATTTTGCAGTGAAGATGCATCCATCACTTTATTTCTTGCCTTGGTCATAAAGTCAGTAGGTAGCCTTAAGATGCCATCCTAAATGCATTGAATTTAGTAACTGAGTTTTGGAGTATAAATCTGAATAGATGTCCAAGTAAACTTTGGAGTTGTTGTTCAGCAAGCAACTAGTATCTTAACATCATCCAGGCCAGGAGTAGGCAGCCTTTTTGAGTTGGGGGCCGTGTTGCTGTCCCTCAGACAATTGGGGGGCCGAAGCACCAAAAATAAATAAATAAATAAATAAATAAATAAATAAATAAATAAATAAATAAATAAATAAAAATAATTTTTTAAAAAATTTAAAAAAAATTAAAAAAATGCATGCACACTCTCTCAGCCCCAGAAAAGTCATGGCAAAACCTCTGTGGAGATTTTGCCAAGAAAACTCCAAGAACAAGTAATAACAACAATAATCAATATCATCATGGCAGGTGGCGGTGGGGGGCAGCGGCGGCGGCAGGACCGGCCTGGGGCCGGTCCAAAGGCCTCGGGGGGCTGCATCCGGGCCTTGGGTTGCCTACCCCTGATCCATGCTCTGTAGTGTGGGAATATGGTGTTTGGGGGGGCTAGGTGTGGAGGTGGGCAAAGGTTGATGTGCTATACTAGGAAAATATCATCAAGAGTATGTAGACTGGGCAAATCATCATGATAAACCAGGCAAATAAAATGTATCTTCTAAAATACAGAATGCTATGAATATGGTTCCACAAAGAATATATTTGCTGCCTTCAAGGTGTAGTCTTTGCATTGTGTTTTAAAACTTTATGGGTAGATGGTTTTATTTCATGCTGTTAAAAGGATACAAAAATATTACAATTTATCTCCCATGAAGGTTGCAGAAGATTCCTTTAAAATGAATTGCATTTGTCATTAATTCTCCAACAATCTTAAACGAATTCAGTGCATAATTTAAATTCATGTACTGAGCTAAATTTTACATCAATTTGTGCTTGTGGCAGTTAATCTCAGCACAGCTAGCAAATGTGTCTGGAAGGAGATGAGAAGAACAGTAGTAGAAAGAGGAAGACATATAGATGGATAAAGAGACAGAAAGCAGAGGGAGATTTTCCCATGGTTTATTAATTGAGTAACCAAGGAGTAGAGAGAGGAAAACTAACTTGTCTGCATTTAAATTTCTGAGAATTTTCTCAGAAGTAGAGTGAGCCCTTAATATCCATGGATTCTTTATCCACAGATTCAAGCATCTACAACTTGAAAATATTCAAAAAATATATAAATTCTAAAAAGCAAATATTGAGTTTGCCATTTTATATAAGGGGCACCATTTTACTATCAATTGTATTTAATGAGACATGAACAGCCATGAATGTTGGTATCCATGGGGGGGGGGGGGGGGTCCTGGAACCAAACCCTAGAGAATACCAAGGGCCCACTGTATTCTGTTGAAGGACAGTCTTGCTCACAATTGGCTGTATCCAGCACTGGTCTTTTGCAAATGGAAGAAGAGTATCCAGTGTATGGGATGACACAGTTCCTCTCTATGCTATGGTTGCTAAAAATTGCACCTCAAGAACTTCCTCTTGAAAACTAGACAACCCATCAGAGCATTTACTCTACCAGAGAGGGCTTCAGGAGAGAAGAGAGTGAGCCTCAGATTCCCAACATTATAGTGAGCATTAAATTTAGACGAGGTGTGGACAAAGAGTGGCCCACAGGAGTCCCCTGGAGTTAAAAA
>CM034708.1:99647602-99659762 GCA_020142125.1 Phrynosoma platyrhinos
ATCAAAATATCTTTTGCCCCAAAATGGCCTCTAGGGAACTCTGGGAGCACTTTTGCCACATTTCTCCTCTCCAGGCCATTTTAGGCCCAAGAGAGGACTTTTTCAAGAACAAGAAATGAAAAAGAACAAGAAAACAAGAAATTAAGACAAAAATGAAATTAAGGACCTATTGTTAAAAAAAAGTCCAGGGGAGCATTTGGGGGCATTTCAATTTTTTGTAGGGGTGTGGTGGGGTGGAAGTACCCCTCCAAGCTCTCCTAGGGAAGCTAATGCAACCCCCAGCCTCCCACAGTTGCCCATCCCTGATTTAGACCAGTGATAGTTTTGCTGACATCAAGAAGACAACAAAGAATATTTAGAATTAAGCTAAACAAGGACATGTTTCATCTGTGCATATTGATAAATGCACTGCATTTTTTAAAAAGGGTCTTTTTCTTTTGCCGATGTAGGCTTTAAGATTAGAGACTTTCATCAGACAAAACCGCGGCATCCCTAAGTGTGCAGAATTCCTTAAATCTCATGCCCGAAAATCTCGTGAAAGGCAACAAGAGGTAAGGAGTGTAAATTATCTATCATTAAATGAGCACGAGAAATGTTTCTGACTTAGAATGTAACTTAAACTGTTTTTATAAAAAAAATTTTGTAGTGATGCTGAATTTAAACTGAGATTCCAGGCAACAGTTTGATATCATTTCTGCTATCCAAATAGGAGTGAATGGACTTCATGCACCAGAAAATCAGTCATTCAAAGTAAGCCAAGATCCCACCAGAATCCTGGCTTAATGTCCATGCAACCTGGCCATCTGTCAATCCAGAGAAACTGTTCAAAGAGCAACTAACAAGTTATTTCTCCCTAGTTATCCAGCCATGATTAATGAAAAATAATAAGGCAGGTTGATTGTGCAAACAACAGGTGTTCTTATAAAAGTATGGGAGTTCTGAAAAGCCACAATAGTACTTTGCATTTTCATACTGGTACTGCAGTTGCATTTTATTACAGTAAAAATTTCTAGAAAAGGCTATTCTGAAAAAACATAGAGGGGCAGTGTAGGAAAGTGTAGACTGCAATGTTTTCATACTGTCATCTGAATATTCTAGAAATAAGAAACATTTCTGTAAAAATTGAGTGAACCAAGAAAGGCAATCCCAGAGAAAAGGTTTAATGAGGAAGCAATCAGATGTTCCATCCCCTTTTCCTGTTTTCCAGTACTGTACTCCCTTCCTCAGTAGCTGAGATGAAACAAACAAAAATATTAAATATACCAGTTTTCAATCAGTGCAGTTAAATCTCTATTATTGGGTTTTTATGCATTCCACATAGAAATAATTGCTCTTCTTGAATAAACTTAATTCTGTGCACATTCTCAGAGGTAGGGCTTCCATCTTTTCTTCATGATAGAAGAGCAGTCATGGATGGCTTTTGGGCTTTCAGATCTTATAAACTGCATCATAGCAAATTTGAAATTGCATTCCTGCATACAGGGGCTTTCAATTTTATTGCATTATGTTGATCAGATAGCTTTCTTTAGGACTCTTTTATTCATCAAAATTTACTGGGTAGGTGAGAGAGACTCTGTATTGGTGGTTTCTCCTTCCTGTATTTCATTGGTTTGTTCATCTGCTTTTTCCTGCCTGCTATGCAACAGGCTTTGAGACCTGCTTGCTACTGCTATGAGTAGAGTGGTAGGCAAAAGCAAGAAAAATAAATGACTGGGAACAGTTGAAGTTAGTTTGATACTGCATATCATACTTTTAGTTTTAAAGTGACAGTGAGCCTTTGCAGACTGCCAGAGATAGTGCAAATTGAGTCCACTTTAAGGGTTAGGGTTAATGCTAGGGAATCATGGAAATTGTTGTTGTTTTTTCTGAGACATTGAGTCTTCTCTGTCAGAGAGCTCTGGTGCCACAATAAAATACAGTTCCCATGATTTCCAAACCCTAACCCTTAAAGTGGACTCAATTTGCACTATTTCTGGCAGTCTGCAAAGGCCCAGTGTTGGTGTCTGGATCATAATCTGTCAGTCTTAGAATTATTCTATTTGGCTGTAACACTTAAGGTCTGAGTTACATCATATTGAAAGTCTTCCTTTTGTTACCTATAACCTCTTTAATTTTAAAAACCTCTGGTAAAATAGCAAAACCAAAAGATTCAAGCATGCAAACTTACAAGTGGCTTATTTTGGATAAGGACTATCTTTATCCACCTAGCTAATGTCTATTAATTTTATTAACCTTTTTGGTTTATAACCTTTTTTTTCCCCAAATGGAATTCCAAGCAGTTCAGACATCTACCTTTGCAGTAACTGTAATCAAATTCCAGTTGCTTTATAGGATCAGTGTAATAAATGATCTGTCTGTGGGAGGACAAATTTGCATTCTAGCTTTCATTTCCTATGGGAAGTCATATTTTCTTGGTGCCCATCAGGGGCAGGACACATCAGTTTTGAATGGGAATAGCAATAACAAAAAAATTATTAGCTTGTATTACTCACAGCTAAAAGGCCACCAAGAAACTTATGCAAAAAGTTGCATTTTGCTGCCCAGCAGTGAAATTGAGTAGGCTTCAGTTTCTGCCTTAGAGATTAAGCAGTGTACTGTCACTAATACAGTTCTAAATTGAGCACAAATTTAAACTAAAAATAACTTCCAGGGCTACGTAGGACACATTTTGACAAGTATCAGGAATAGGCCATGATATAAGCAACATATGTACACGTACATGTGTGTGTGTTGATTTCCGCCCCCGCCCTGCTATCCATGCCAATATTTGACTGGGTGATCCTTTACCAATATCACAGTTAATACAAGACACCTTTCCTAAGGAGGGTGTGTCATTCTACTAAATTAAAGAGAATACATATTTGAGAAAAAAGGAGAAGAGACAGAAATTTACAGTTCCACAATCCAGTTGTACTCCTACATGTGGATTAGAGGTAATGTCTGCACCAACCCCTGGTAGTATGGTTGGGAAGAATATGGCAGGAGCTTACTCTTCTGACTGACATGCATATTTCTTCAGACTCTGACTGCCAGATCATTCTACTATACAGAACCAGTGAAAAAGAGCACAGAAGAAAGTGTTGAGGTGATTCAGATTCTCAGCTGGAAAAGGAGTAACTATGCCAGTGACAGATACTGCTCATGGATGGTAGTGAATGTGTTACCAACATGTTGTTAATATTGTATAAATACCTGTGGGGTTAACTAAGTGTAATAGGAGCTGGACTTGCATTTATCTAACTTCGCTGCTTTAATTACAGCAAGACTTACTAATAGTTGAGAGCCAGCATGGTGTAGTGCAGGGGTAAGCAACCTTTCCCCTTTAAGGGCCGAGGGACTTCAGCTCCCAGAATCCCAGGAGCTATTGGCCAACATGGGACTATTAGCCAACATGGCTGAGGCTTCTGGGAGCTGAAGTCCCTCGGCCCTTAAAGGGGAAAGGTTGCCTACCCTGGTGTAGTGGTTTGGCATTGGACTAAGTCTCTGGAGACCAGGGCTGGAATCCCTGCTTGGCCATGGGAACCATTGGGTGACCTTGGACAAGTCACATTCTCTTAGCCTCAGAGGAAGGCAAAGGCAAACCCACTCTGAACAAATCTTGCCAAGAACTCTGTGAACCTTAGGGTTGGCTTAGGATTGTGATAAATTGGAAAAAAATTGAAGGCACACAACAACTATGACCAAGAACTAAATCAACAAGTCTTAACTTTTTTAGAGGAGGGAGGGATCATAGATCCCTTTGAGGAGCTGAGAAAAGCCACAGATCCCCCCCCAAAGAAATATACACTTAAACTCAAAATCAAAGGAAAAAAATTCTCTTGCATTTGATTCATAAATCCCCTGCAGACCATCCATGGACCTCCACTTTCAGAAAAGATGTATCTTCATGGGGTGGGTGGGTGGCGGTGGGCAGGTTTTGAATTTCCAGTTCTGCCTCAGACATCAAAATGGGACCAGCCTTCTTTGTTTGGTTAATTAACATTCTGCCTTTCTCCCAAAATGGGACCCAAGATGGCACATAGCAAATTACATCTCTAGGTGAAGACTAAAGGTTACAGTGACCTCAATATTAATTAGTATTTCAGCAAAACTGGCAGCCAGATAAAAACAGTTCTGAATGCCTGTTTTGAGAGATAAAACTTCATTTAATCTGATGGGGTACAGCAGGGGTAGGCAACTTTTTTGAGCTGGGGGCCGGGTTGCTGTCCCTCAGACAACTGGGGGGCCGAAGCACCAAAAATAAATAAATAAAGAAATAAATGCCCAAAGGCCTCGGAGGGCCGCATCCAGCCCCTGGGCCTTAGGTTGCCTACCCCTGGGGTAGAGAGTACAGCCACCAAAATTAAAGATCACCAGAGGCGGAGGCAACTTCATCTACTTTGCTGCTCAGCATCCTGTTGAGCAGGGGTAGGCAACCTTTTCCCTTTAAGGGCCGAGGGACTTCAGCTCCCAGAAGCCTCAGCCATGTTGGCCAGTAGTCCCATGTTGGCCAATAGCTCCTGGGATTCTGGGAGCTGAAGTCCTTCGGCCCTTAAAGGGGAAAGGTTGCCTACCCCTGCTGTTGAGGGTTATGTGGATGATGTCCCATTGTGACACCAGAGCTCTCTGACAGAGAAGGCTCAATGTCTTAGAAAAAAATACAATTCCCATGATTCCCTAGTACTGAGCCAGGGCAGTGCCTCAATTTAAAGTGGACTCAATTTGCCCAAAAACAGTAGGACCCCCACTGCATTTAACATCGTGTCACAATGAAGGTGCAAAAATCTAAAGCAGTCATAACTGGCAATTCAATGTAACATGGCCCTCATAGCAAAGACATTTCCTATACCATACCACTTTCCTGGGTAAGAGGCACTGTTGCCTGTTTAAGCAGAATAGAAGAGACATTTATCAGACATGTTTAAAAGAAACTCAGCTTTCTGAAACACTTGCTCAAAGCTATAAATGTTATATGTATTTGAAAAGGCACTCCAAATAAGCATCTTTGACAAGTTTCAAGTATATATACCACAGCATCCTTTTTGCCAGTCAAGCCTTTTAAACATTCAGACCAAGGCTGTACAACTAATTTAGCTGAATCCCAAATTCTGAAATGAGTTGAGCTTATTTAGACTGGTTTCTACCACATCTTGGTTGAATTGGATTGGCTTAATTCAGTCCCAGAGCAAAACAGCCAAGTCTGCTGGAACACAAGTCCTAGCAGCCAGGCAGAAAGATCAAGACCTATAGGGCAGGAAGAAAGTACGCTGAATCTTGTATTGATAGCAGCTGTCAGTCTTTCCTCCTGTACCAAAGTAACTATGGAAGAGATGGGGAGCAGGCACCATGTGCCTCAAGTAGAATGAAGAAATCACCAGTGCCTCAAGTAGAATGAAGAAGATTAATCAGTGGGACTGTACTCAGTTCATAAAGGATCCTGTTGTCAGTCTATATTTCTTCATGCTGTATGGTGGAATTTCACCATCTGGACTGCTGGTTGAATAAATCAAAAGTATCCACTCTTCAAATAAGCAGTCATTTCATAATTATCACTGGATCTGATCATTGTTGCTTGCCTTCAAATCACTTCTGACTTAGGGTGGCCCTATTTTTTGGCAAAATTTGTTCCAAGGCGATTTGCCATTGCCTTCCTCTTAGGCTGGGAGAATGTGAATTGCCCAAGATCAAACAGTAGGTTTCTGTGGCTAAAAGGAATTTGAACCTTGGTCTACAGAGTCATAATCCAATCCTCAAACCACACTACACAATGCTGGCTCTACATGAGCTTAGGAAAAAAACCCTGAAGCTATCTATCTGAAACTTAACTGAGCAAATCACCCCCTTTGGGATCTACTATGTCTCCAAATGCTATTCAGATGTGTGGCTGGAAAACCCCCAAAACATATAGCCATGTTTGTGTCCCAATATAAGTTTATAGCAGACGAGATTTGCAAATATCAATTTATACTCAGGTTGTATATGAATTGGGTCCAGATCAATCCAGACTGAAGTGAGCCCAGATCCAAATTAGCAATTCAAGCTTTGAACTGAATCACCCCTTCCTCCAATACATGCCTCACTTAACAAAGCTTCTGACAAAGTATCTCCTTTTTACAAAGTCTTTTTCTGCCCACCCACCCCCTGCTCTTGTCCTCTGTCTAGCTAGAAGGGTGTTTTTTTTAAGCAGCATTGACACTGACAAGGTTGTGTTGGCTGGAAAAACATAGACTTTCAGATGTGTTATTGCATCAACATTTCTGTAATAAAAAGTGCAGTAAAGCTTGACCTAGGAAAGAATGGGATATTTCTCAGCCAATCCTTCTTTAGTTGTCTGTGAGCTAGTGTGGCATGATACAGCATAGGCTAATGGATCCAGGTGTTAGACAGACCTGCCTGACAACACATGAAAATTCTCCTCCAGCTTGCTTCCAGAGAGAAATTAAGGGATGCAATGAGGTAGGATTCCACTTGAGCATAAGCCACAGTGTAGTTTCCTTCCACCTGGGAGTTAAAAAGCTTCACTGGTTCCCAGGTTAGTTGCATCCCTGAAGGGTTGCAATTTTCCAAAGCCAGCTGTTCTACTTGACTTGTTACACTGACAACATTGCATTATTTTCCAAACGTTTTATGAAACACTTTCATTTTTGTTTCCAAAAAGGGAAGTCAATAATAAAGAGAAGCCACAGTGAGAAGCTTCAGAATAAAATTTAACAAGTGTGCACCATATCTTCTTGCTGGAGACTTTGGACCAAGCCACACTAAATTATGATCAGTCTCAAAATGTTAGAAGCCATAGAAATGGATAAATTAACAAAAGCAGTTGAAGGATTTCATTCAGATGAAAAAGATTGGGACATTTTTATAACATTCTGTAAAGAAAAATGGAGTTGTTAAAGGAATATAGAATGAAAGTACGAATTTGTACTAACAACTTAAATACTAACTTCCTAAGCAAAATATACAACGCACTTAAAAAGACTGAGAAAATATAAACAATAAGATGAAGTCAAAAGGGAAAAAAATTCGCACCACACAGAAAACACAAAGAGAAGCTAATCAATTATAAAGCGAAATAATTGAAGCTTAATATGGAAAAGGGTGGGGGGAGAGGAACATATAATGTAAATATACATATGTAAAATACAATGTAAGTAAAGTATGAGAAATGCCACTCCATTTCTTCTTGCCTTTTCATTCCCCGAGTAGAGCACTGTGTGGTTATCTAATTCAAAGTGGCCCATTCCTGTCCATTTTAACTCACTCACCCCCAGTACTGCTATGTTCATGCATTGCATTTCCATTTTTACTATGTCTACTAGCTTCCCTTGGTTCATGCTCCTCACATTCCACATCCCTATTTTATGTGTAATGCTGCTTTGGATGCTATTTGCCTTTCTAAGGGTGTCTGCTATTTGTCTTGTCATCTTTCTTTTTTCTATGGGAAAAATGCAAATAAAAACACTGTTCTTTTTACCTAAGAGAACACCTCTCTAGGAACCTCCAGGTCCCCCAGTGCAACTCTATGCATTGCCAGAATATCTGTCAGAGCTTGATCATAGAATCATGCTGGAGGACCTACAGATGGTCTAGTTAAGTGTTTTCTCTAAGAACTTCTAGGGTCTCCAGTACAATCCTATGGTCAACATTTGGCAGAGCTGTGCTAGAGCTGTGCTGAGGGATCTAGACATTTCAAGAGAGAACATAGTAATCAAAACTGCAAATAATCAAATCTGCAAAAGTCAAAGCCGCAAATATGGAGGGTCAACTGTACATGTATTTATTTTGCTTTCTGTGGCTCCAGTCAAACTGGTTTGCAGATATATTTCCTGTTTACCAGAGGCAAAAGTGAAAAGAATATATATATTCCAAGCTGCTGACTTCCTTTTAAATAGCCTTTAGCTCTGTTGTCTGTGTTCACTCCAGCCTTGTCTGAATTGCTGAATTAATCTGTTCCCAGTTAATCTGATTTTGCCATTAGCATTCATAGGGTGTTGAATCATTTGATTCCTTCTCTCATGTCTTCCTCACCTGTAAAGCACAACTGGAGTCAAGATTATCAGTTTTCTCCATAAATTTTTGATTTGCAGGAACTTGTGGGGGGTACATTTTCTTTTAAGTGGAGAAATATAAAGATAAAATCCCCAGCATTTTGTTTTTAAATTATTCTGTGCAACCTCTGCTTACTTTGTTATCAAAGCTCAGAAGCAGCAGTAGCACCTCCAGGGGGTACATTAACATTAATGTGCCTCACACCTACAGCCAGACATTAAAAACTCTCCTTAGCCCTTCAGACTAATACTGAAAGGAAAAAGCAGCATCCTAACACCTCCATGTTTGCATTTTGATCAGAACAGGAGCTACAAGTGAAAGGGCAAAGAGTTCTTCCCTTTCTTGGCCATTTGACTGCAAATAAAGCATATTTTTGTGGCAATATATATACATCATAAGAAAATAATAATACTTGTCATCATCATTGGTTTCACAACCTATCAGATGTTACTGACTTGAGTTTTGTACCTTCAGTGATTCAGATTCTATCTAAGTATCTAGGCAGTAGTGAAGTGTCATTGGATAATGTGATGTCTTTGAAACTCTGTTGCTTTTTGTAATTGTGCTCTTGTGACCCTATTTACAGCAATTTTATTCAGGTGTTTTGTCTGTCTACTTGGAATTGCTCCCAGAGCACTTCTTGCCACTGGAACCATAGTTGTTTTCTTTTCTCAGAGGCAATGGATCTCAATTTTTTCCTTTTTCAAATACTGAAAAAACAAAACAAAACACAAACCTACAAATAGTAAATGTTGTCTTTATAAAGAAAGGAATGAAACTGTTGACCACCTTATTAGTTTGAACAGCAGACTGTGGAGACTGAATATAAAAACTACCATGATAAAGCAATGTTTTAAATGTTTGCCTTTTATGTTACTGATAGTTTAATAACCTTGTTGCCTAAAATATAGGGGTCCCGACAGGGATCCACAAATTGTACTCAATGGGGAAATTAATTTAGCTAATTAGGAAGCAACGAGAGGTCTCCATTAATATAAAACTAGGATCTCTGCATTTGTATAATGGTTCCAAACCCAGAGAACTCCAGAGGCAGTTTTCCAAATTAATTTAGTTTATTTTTAAAAGGGAATTCACACACAAGCACGCTCTCTTACACACACACAAAGAAGAACAAACAATGCAAAGGGAGTAGGTAATAGTGAGTTCCAGGATGATTAAGGGGCAGTGCTGTACCTATCAGAAGCGTAGCTCTAATTGCGGGGTTACTGGAAGAGGTATGGCTTCGTAGCTGCCTGTGACACATGGGGTGGCTGGCTACTGAGGTGTCCAGCTGAAATTGAACAGAGGTTCTGTTCATCTTAAAACTAGACTGATTTGCTATTGTCTGAGCACATGTATATTTAGCAAGAAATGGGTCCTGAGAACAGTGTTTCAGGAGCTGATAGGCTTAAGTGACTTTTCCAGGGGAGAATAGGGTGTGATAGTCAAGAACATCCAGACAATCAGTGTGAATGTCCTCAAACAAAAAAAGTTTAATTCCAAGAAGGAAACTTCCTTTGTCTTCAGAATGCAAACAATTTCCAAGTCCAGCTCACCACCATCATTCCCTTAGTGAAGGGACTATGTCAATTTTGATTTTAAGCAATCTCAACTAAGTGCCTCTGACTTCTCCCATGCTGAACCAAATATGGTATGGATGGTTTCCTGTTCTGGGGACCCCCTTGGTGGCTACTTGCCAGCAAACTCCCTTTTTGATACTAATCTGATATCAAAGGTTAAATGGGGTGATTGAGGGCTGGATCCTGGGGTAACAACATTTTAGTAGCATTCTATAGATTTTACGGTATTATATTTGTTTTACTTTTGGAAACTGCCTTGAATTCCAGTTTGGGGTGGGAGAAATATATATATAAAACAGAAGGAAGACAGTTGCCTTCATATTCTGCTTATGGACTTCACTTTACTGGCAAGCCCTGCTCAGGTGTAGCCAGCTGGCCTCCACTCCTGTCTCCACCTTTCCCACGCAAACATGGACTCTGGACTTCCACTGGACCCTCTGCCACAGGAGATGGAATGCTTCTTGGGCAGTGGGTCCTGAAGATGTGGGCAGGGCAAGGGATTGGCCAGGTTGTGGTGGTAATGCTGAGCTATGCAGGGGCCCAGATGGTTGAACTGGGCTGGATCCTAGCAGATTTTGGGCCTTTACAGACTGCCAGAAATAGTGCACATTGAGGCCACTTTAACTGTCCTGGCTCAGTGTTAAGGAATCATGGGAACTGTAGTTTATTGTAGCACCAGAGCTCTCTGGCAGAGAAGGCTCAATGTCCCAGAAAAAAATACAATTCCCATGATTCCCTAGCACTGAGCCAGGACAGTTAAAGTGGCCTCAATTTCTGGCAGTCTGGCACTATTTCTGGCAGTCTGTAAAGGCCCTCAGTTGGCCTGAAAAAGGACTGTCCTGGCATCCAAACACTATGCTAAGACTTTGGGATTGGGATGCCCCCAAGGCAGCACTGAGCAAAGTATAGAATATTGACCTGCTGTTAAATAATTCTGTTGTAGCATTGCTTCAGCCATTCCTTGATATGACCAACAAGGCCTTTAGCAGGTTTTTCAATGTCAACCTTTGGCCACACTGTAAGTTTCCCAAATTGTTTGGAAATTTATTACCAGGAGAGCATATGGTCTCCTTGTAAATGTTTCAAGCCAGGCCTTCCTCCTGGCTTCTGGCTGATTATTGTTTAACCAAGAGTGCCTTGGACATCCTCTCTCTCTCTCTCTCTCTCTCTCTCTCTTGTATATTTTGCTTTATATAAATATAAAGTATATTGTGCATTTTGGTTGGCCAATAAAGGTATCACTGATGGATTTTTGTTTGGACATGCTGACAAAGTCAATTGTTCTGGAACTGGATCCCTATGGGCTTTGGGTAAATAATGTCAACTGAACTGACCTCATAGCTAGTTGCATCTCCATAGTCCATTCCACTGGCAAAAGGAAAGGGTTGCTATCCTCCTCCTATCTGCACCTTTCCTTTTCTTTCATTTCTTTTCAAAAATCATACAGAAAGGGTGTCGCCTAGCAACCTTGTTCTGCCCAAGCTGAACAAGATAAAGAGACCTTCCCCTTCTTCCCATCTATCATTTACTTGATGCTCAAGTAAAACCAGCTCAGAAGCAATACAGAGACAGGAGGTGCCCTGAAAGACAAAGGCAGCTGTGGATGGCTCAGAACTGTTCTGGCCCAATAATTAAGCTGAAGGCTGAAGAGAACTGACTTAGATTATATAGAGGAGAGGCTGCTTGTGGTTTCTTAGATGGTGTAGATAAATTTCCAAAATTTGTGGATTTGCTTGATTGAGAGCCAATATGATATAGTGGTTTGAGAGTTGGATAGGAACTCTGGGAAACCAGGGTTGTAATCCCCGCTCAGGCAAGGAAACTCACTAGATGACCTTGTGGAAGTCACACTATCTCAGCTTCAGAAGAAGGCAATAGCAAATCTTACAAGGAAAACCATATGAGAGTGTCACTATAAGTCAGAGTCAACTGGAAGGCACATAACAAACCCACAAACAAGCAGTTTCCAAGGTGTAAAATTTCTCTTTGGGGCTTCACCATTAGATGGGCACAATAATAAAAATATGCCTCTCAAAACAAATGAACACAGAAGCTATTTTCAACCATGCAATTGAATCTTGGATAGATAGCTTTGGCTCACTGCTATTTAACACATCCATATTAGATTACTTCTGTGTTTAGTATTGCACATATGATTTATGACTCTACCCCCATGCATTCACTGTATCCTTCTGATCTGCAATTTCTGAGTCTCTGGCTAAGGACCTGTCTAAATTAAGAAAACTGTGTTTGTCTGTGCCTCTTCATGTGAGACTAACAAGGAAAATGAATGAGATGGCTGTAGTTATTTGTATCCTGGTCCTGAAGGTCAAATAGGTTCAGGGAAGACCAAGAGAACCAAGTCTGAAAAAGAAACACAAAAGCACTGGAGCTTGTCATGGTCTTCTCTGTGCTCCATCCATACCAATCCCACTGAAATTAGCCACGTAGAAGATATTTATTTTATATCCTGCCTTCTTAGAATTTGGATGCAAAGCAGTTTGTGACAAGGGACGTTATCACACGGGGGCAAATCTGCTGGTTAATCCACA
>CM034708.1:99659862-99685624 GCA_020142125.1 Phrynosoma platyrhinos
TTTCTGGCCCACGTGTGATAACATCCATGGAATGAAGCAAAAAGCTATTCAATTTACTAGCTGGGAAAAATGGGAAATTAGAACTTCTCAGAGTTTGGAAAGTAAATTTTGCCTTTATAGAAAAGTAATTCCTCACCAGAGCCAGTGGTATCGTGGTTTGAGTGCTGGACTAGGACTCTAGGAGACCAGTGTTCAAATACCTACTCAGCCATGGGAAACCCACTGGGTGACCTCGATAAAGCACATTTTCTTAGCTTCAGAGGAAGACAATGTAATAAATGGCAAACGCCCTCTGAACAAATCTTGCCAAGAAAACCCTGTGATAGGAAGGAACACAACAACAACAACAGCAAAATTTATCACCATTATTATTATTGTTACAAATGACAGTGTTACCAGGGGACTTATTGCATTGCTTATAGCTTTATTCGTTATAGCTTTGTTTATAGCTCTATTCATTACATTAAAAAAATATTGAGATTGATGAGAGAACATCACAGAGTTTGAAAAATTTCATTCCATGTATCTCTAAAATGCCCTATAATACCCTTAAATTAATTAGAAAGCATTACTTGTTACACACATACATTGTTCCTGCTTGTTATGTTGGTTTTGGTATGTTGTGTTGTCAAGTCCTTATTATCCAGAAAAAAATGAATTCATTGCTTGTAACTAGGTCACTGATATCTCATTATTTCCAACCACTGGGACTTCTGGCCTTAATGACTCACCAAAAATAGTGAGTTGGAAAGAAGTGGCAGAAGAAAAAGGGGGACTGAAGAGAATGACCTATTATTCTGGATTTTTATTCTGTATAGTGTAGAAGAGACTTTGTATAAGCTGTAACCTCTTCTTAACAAAACATTATCTTTGTATTAATTTTTAGTTGCATGATGCATTTGTACCACAAAAAGACATTTCTAAACATCAGAAGGAGCGAGGAAAAGGCAGAGAACACCCTCCAGCTCCAGCCAGTACCAAAAATGAAGAGAAACCAAGGTATTGGGATGGGGAGGGGCTCCACTTGTTCTAGGCTTTTGCCAAGGACAATATGCGTCATAAGGAGGTAGCTTGACATGTCTAGGAAGTATTATATTGAAATACGTTAGTTCTTTTCTTAACAAGATGAATGTTGTTTTTTTCAAGGTTGGACTCTGGAGGGGCACCGAAACGAGAAGACAGGCAGACTCTTGCAAGTTTCCAGAAAGAGAAAATCAAAGAAATACAAGCTTTGGAAGAGGAATGGTACTACCAAAAGACAGAATTGCAAGCTCAAGTACAGTGGCAAATTCTGTATTGATATTTTGTAACAAATGCATTCCTTTAAATAGCAAGCCGGTTCCATATATAAAACTCAGCATTCTAAATACCAAATTTGTACACAGAAATGACAGCCAACTTCTTTAGCTGTAGGAACCAAGTTCCTGTACCCTGCACCATGATATCATTTTGTACATGCACTGTGCATGTGTGCACACCTTCCTCAAATCAGTTTCCTTGTCTACAGCACTCATCATCACCAGGCATTTTGGCCAAGGTCTCATAAAACCTAGGAAACCCAGCTTCAGGAGAGCTAAATAACTGGGCCAAAACTGGCAAAATGAACTTCAACAAGGAGAAATGCCAGGTACTGCGCTTAGGCAGAAAAAATGAAATGCATAGATATAAAATGGGGGACACCTGGCTTGACAAGAAGTACATATGAAAGGAATCTATACCACAAGTTGAACATGAGTCAAGCATATGATGCAGCAGCTAAAAAGGCCAATGTGATTCTAGGATGCATCAATAGAAAGCATAGTGAGTAGATCAAGGGAAGTAATAGTGCCACTCTATTCTGCTTTGGTCAGGCCTCACCTGGAATACTGTATCCAGTTCTGGGCACCACAATTCATAAAGGAAATTGACAAGCTGGAACATGTACAGAGGAGGGCAACCAAAATGGTGAAGGGTCTGGAAACCATGCCTTATGAGGAGCGACTTAGGGAGTTGGATATGTTTATCCTGGAGAAGAGATGGTTAAGAGGTAATATGATAGCCCTGTTTAAGTATTTGAAGGGATGTCATATTGAAGATGGAGCAAGCTTGTTTTCTGCTGCTCCAGAGACTAGAACACAGAACAATGGATGCAAGCTCCAGGAAAGGAGATTCCACCTCAACATTAGGAGGAACTTCCTGACAGTAAGAGCTGTTCAAGAGTGGAACGCACTCTCTTGGATGTGGTGGAGTCTACTTCTTTGGAGGTCTTTAAACAGAGGCTAGATGACCATCTGTTGGAGGTGCTTTGTGAGTTCCTGCATGGCAGAACGGGGTTGGACTTGTGGTCCCTTTCTACACTAGGATTTTATGATTCCAAAGAGAAACCTTTATTCACATCTCAGCTCATCTGTGATGGAATAATCTTTCATTTGTACTTAGCTCTGAGGGTAATGATTGCTATCATGTTCAGCTTTTTTTATTGAATGGACTTTGAACACAAGCCTTTTTAGAGCTCTCTTAGAATTCAGCACTGAATTCCCTTATTATGGAAAACTCTACACAGGCATTTTTAAAGACAGATTATGGATGTAAATCAAGTTGGGTGGCTTTGGGGAGGATAGTAAAGATCAGCCATTTGATTCATTTAAAAAAATATATTAAACCCATCTCAACAACAGTCCAACTTTATACTGTAAAATGGCATGCTGATCCATATTCAAGAGGTCTCTCCAGGTTCCTTACTGCTTCCTGCCACCAAGCTTGTCAGGGACCGTTCCATAGGCTAATGCCTTCTCTAGAAAGGAAGGCTGGTTGAAGATACTGATCCTCCCTCATGTAACTATCTTACACATTACTTTTGGCTTGGAAAATGCTGCCTGCCAACACACTGTACATTGCTTGAGCCAAGGAGGAGGCACATTTTCCCTAAATTGCTAGGTTTTTTTAAATAATGTTGTGTGATCGATCTTCAGAGGACTAGCTAGCCTGTATATAAATATTTAACATCAGAATTAAAATTAAAATAAATAATAGATATTCTTCCTACCAGGAAATGAGAAGCCTTCCTGGAAACATCTGCACTGGCAGAAGATACTGGTGTGATGTCACATTTCTAAGGAGAATAGCAATAGCAAGTACATTTCTCTACCACTTAGCAGTGAACTACGCACTCCCTAAGCAGTTTATGATGTGTAAGGTAATTGCCCCCAACAAGCTGGGTACTCATTTTAGCAACCTACAGAAGGATGCAAGATTGAGTGGACCTTGGAACCCCTGAGATCAAACTCATAACCTTGTGGCTTGCTGTACAAGCATTTAACCACTGCACCACTAGGGCACAATTAAATGGACACCTGCTAAGTAACTTATACATGGCCTAGAGACAAACTGGTTGGTCATCATGCAGGCATCAGGGATAGACAGTTGGAGGACACATTTTGGTCAGGTTGAAGACCCAGTCCAGACTATGTATGGCCTTGTTTCCCTTGATCCCTGCTAAACTGATAGTTGTGAAACTACCTTTTGGCTAGCCACAGTTGTAATGCAGAAGTTTAGCAGAGTGTAAACCAGCAGCTCCCTCCTCTGGCATTGAGAGAGGAAAATACTTGTGTCCCACTACTAGAGTTCCCAAATCTAGATCCATGAGGCTTTACAAACTGTGGTTTGTAAAGCCTCATGATTCCACTCTGGGTTAGAAGGAATAGAGGGCACTGGATAAAATCAGGATAAATCCCAACCCTGGCTTACAGTAACCACAATCCTGAAGACACTGAGCACAAAATAATTATGATGTGAAAGCCAGCATGGTCTAGTAGTAGTTTGAGAGTTGGACTAGGACTTCATGAGACCAGAATTTAAATCCCCAGTAAGCCATGGAAACCCACTGGGTGACCCTTAAGCAAGTCACACTCATTCATTCTAAGAGGAAGACATAGGCAAACCACCTCTGAATAAATTTCACCAAAAGAAGCACATGAGAGGGTCACCATAAGTCAGAGTCTACTTGAAAACACATAGTAACAGCCATTACAACTTAAGTGTATATTTTAATTGTTGGAATCTTATTGACATTTGTGCATTTGAAGTACCGGTAGACTTAATTTTTTTTCAAGTCAAGTGAGGATTTCTGACCTCAGAACTTTTTTTAAACAAGTGGTAAAAATAAGTGAGTCCCAGTTTGCCAAAGCAATACATTTTCAAATATCACAATAATACAAGATCATGCTTCTTGAATACATCATATTCAAAAGAATTTGTAATTATTTTTAACTGGGTAATTGCAGTAGTTAATGACTGTGTACTATTGAATTCTAATATATGAAGGTCACAGAGCTGAAGCAGACTTTAGAACAGCAAGCAAATGCTTTCAGAGAAGCCCTCAAACAACAGGAACTACAGTCCAGTAGAGAGAAAGAAAAGCTTTTGCAAGATCTTCAGGACACCATTAAGCATAGCCAAGATGCTAAAGCACAGCTGGAGGCGTCTCACCAGAGAGCCATAAATCTCCTGGAGAAAAGCAAAAATCAAGAGTTCAAGGTTAGATTTGTACTGACAGTTCTGACTTCTTTTTCTGTCTTTGTTTTTAATCTCAGACTTAACCATTTGAGCTACAAAATCATACATAAGTGCTGTGTCCAGAAGCTGAATGAAGCCATGTCATACACAAAAAAATCATCATCTTGTATAAGGAAGGGCATAAAAGCATTTCATATATTCAAAAAGACTAAGCTGTGAGAGATTTGGAAGATTTATTGATGTTTCCCAATTTCCTTTAATTTTAGCAGAATGGCAGTAGTCTTTTTAACTTCATTTCATTTGTCTCACACACACACTTGCACACACGCTCTTAATAAACACAAATAATGTCTTCAGATTTCATCATAAGAAGTATGTACTTGTTTTGTGGTTGTTTAAGAACATCATTTGCTGGTTTTCATTTGCTTTTCTTCCTCATATATCTGTTGCATTATTTATAATAACTGTCTAGATTGTAATTTACCAAGACATTTGTGGAAGCTGGTGAGGGCTGGGAAAGCCTCAGGCCTGATGCCACAGATTGTCTCAGGCTGCCATTTAAGCTGTTGAAATTCTAGAGAAGCAAATGTTAGTTAGAAGGACCCAGGGAGAGAGGACAGAAAGAGTAAGGTAAGAATAGGAAGAGGATAGGGCCAGACGCTCCATGGTAAGAGGAGCTAAGAAAGGGATATTGGAGGAGAAGTCAGGGAGAAATCTGGAGAAAGAAAACAAGAAAGGCTGAGGTGCAGTTCAGTGCAGCATGAAGATGATCATGTATTACTAGAGTCTTGCAGACTTCTATGAACTACTGCATTTAGTGAAAAGGGGGAAAACATCAATGGAAGTTTTTACTCATCAGGATATTAAACCTGTTACGCATTTTGATATTCTTTTCCTTGGTTGCAGGAAGCAGAGGAGTATTGGAAAAAGGAATGTAATGACAGGTTCAAGGTCCAACAACAGTCACACCATCTAGAAGTGCAAGCCTTGGAAGAGAAAGCAAGAGAAATGTTACAGACTGAAGTTGAAAGGATACAGAATCAGCAGATTTTATTGATAGGTACAATGGACCATGTCATGAACAGGTTTGACAGAAATGGAAAACTAGAACTCCCTTAATAGTTTCCCTTTTCTTGCCACATGAAACTTCTCAGCTGCTTTTCAGCAAAGAATGGAAATAATTCATATGGATTTGTTGCCCCTGATTTGTAATTTGCACCAGTGATTTTAGAATTCAGTCTTTCAACCATTTGATCATCAATGTTTCTCATTTCATTAAAATATTGTCTTTTTAGTACAGTGAGTCCTTGATATCCGCTGGGGTTTGGTTCCAGGACCTCATGTGGATACCAAATTCCATGGATACTCAAGTCTCATTATATAGAATGGTATAGTAAGATGGTGTTCCTTATATAAAATGGCAAAATCAAGGTTTGCTTTTTGGAATTTATATGTTTTAAAAATATTTTCAAACTGAATGCTTGAATCCATGAATAAAAAACCCACTTTAACTGCTCTGGTTCAATGCTAGGGAATTATGGAACTGTAGACATTTAGCCTTCTCTGTCAGAGAGCTCTGGTGCCACAACAAACTACAGTTCCCAGGATTCCCTAGCACTGAGCCAGGACAGTTAAAGTGGTCTCAGACTGGATTATTTCTGCAGTATGTTTTGGACCTGAGTCACTGTAGTGGTCTCTAATGCTGTTTTCTCTATATACTGCCCGTATAGTGTAGTGGTTTGACTACGACTATGGAGAGCAGGGTTCAAATCCATGCTCAGCCATGGAAATCCACTGGCTGACCTTGGGCAACTCACACTCTGTCATCTTCAGAGGAAGGCAAAGGTAAACTTCCTCTAAACAAATCTTGCCAAGAAAATCCCATTGCATGTTTGCCTTAGGGTCACCATGAATCAGAAATGACTTGAAGGCACATAACAGATTAGAATGCTGTAATGTACTATATGTGGGGCTGTCCTTGAGCAGCATTAAGAATTTTCTGCTAGTGCAAAAGGCAGGAGCTGGACTGTTGATAGGTTTGTTTTAGATACTGTGTAACACTGGTCTTACAAGAACTGCACTGGCTTCCAGTTTGCTTCCAAGCTCAATTCAATTATTTAATTTCTATGCCACCTTTCTCCCAGAAAGGGACCCAAGGTGGCTCACAAACAAAAACACATTAAAAGCAACTAAACACTTAAAACTTCACATAAAAACAATATAAAATTACAAACACTAAAACCACAATAAAAGCACGATACCCACCCCATATAACAAACACCCCATATAAAAAGCTGTCCCATGACCACACATTAAAACAAACACAAACACATTAAAAACAATTAAACAATTAAATTTTCACATAAAAACAATATGAAATTACAAACATTTAAAGCACAATAAAAGCATGATACACACCCCATATAACAAACACCCCATATAAAAAGCCTGCCTGAATAAAACTGTTTTTGCTTGCTGACGGAAGGCAAGCAGGCTTGCTTCCTGTGGGAGGGCATTCCAGAAAGTAGGAGCAGCCACTGAGAAGGCGCTCTCTCTGGTCCTCATCAAGCGAGACTGGGATGAGGCTGGGACTGAGAGAAAGCCTTCTCTTGAAGATCTTAGGGCTCTGGCAGGTTCATATGGGGAGATATGATTTCTCAAATAGTCTGGACCTAAGTCATGTAGGGCTTTATAGGTAATGACTAGCACTTTGAATTGTGCCTGGAAACGAACCGGTAGCCAGTGAAGTTGATTCAACAAGGGAGTTATATGCTCCCTATAACTGGCCCTGGTCAACATTCTGGCTGCAGTGTTTTGAACCAGCTGAAGTTTCTGAACAGTTTCCAAAGGCAGCCCCACGTAGAGTGTGTTGCAGTAGTTCAAATGGGATGTAATCAAGGCATGTGTCACAGTAGCCAGATCTGATGTCTTAAGGAACGGGTGCAGCTGGTGCATACGTTTTAGCTGTGCAAATGCACTCCTGGCCACTGCTGAAACTTGGACATCCAGACTCAGAGTGGAATCCAGGAGCACACCCAAGCTGCGAGTCTTGAGATTTCAAGGGGTGTGTAACCCCATCCAGCATAGGCAAGGTCCCTATTCCCTGATCTGCCTTACAGCTGAGCAGGAGCATGTCTGTCTTGTCTGGATTAAGTTTCAATTTGTTTGCCCTCATCCATTCCATTACTGACAGCAGACACTAGTTCAGTACAGAGACAGCTTCCTTGGAATCAGATGAGAAGGAGAGATAGAGTTGGATATCATCAACATGCTGGTAACACCTCACCCCAAAACGCTAGATGATCTCTCCCAGCGGTTTCATATAGGGGACAGAACAGAACCTTGAGGGCCAGTGACCAGGGGGTTAAACAGGAGTTCCCCCAACACCACCTTCTGAGTCCGCCCCTCCAAGAAAGACTGGAACCACTGCATAACAGTGCCTCCAAATCCCATCCCAGAAAGGCAGCTCAGAAGGATACCATGGTCAATGGTATCAAAAGTCACTGAGAGATGTAGCAGGACCAACAGGGACACCCCCCCCCCCGCAGAGGTCATCCACCAAAGTGACCTAAGCTGTCTTTGTCCAATAGCCAGGTCTGAAGCCAGATTGAAATGGATGTAGATAATACATTTCATCCAGAAATCGCTGAAACTGGGAGGCCACCACTTACTCTAGAACCTTACCCAAGAATGGAATATTAGACGCTGGCTGATAGTTATCCAAAAAGGTGCCAATTTTTATCTATGAAGCCCTAAATGACTTGAGGCCTGGATATTTGAAAGCTCACACACAATATGCACTTGTCCAAATTCTGTATTCCTCAGTGGAGACCCTCTAGGTCTCTCATCAACCTGTAAGGCTAGCACTTCAACTGTGGATCCTACTTGGCTTTTGAATCTTAAATCAATTTTTAGCTGTTTTTGAAGAAATATGGATAAGGACGACATTCAGAGCCAACTGACTTTGGAGCATAGTGGAAAAAGCCACTTGCACAGGCCAGGAATGGAGCATAGTGAAGCCTCCACTTGGTCCAAGCACTGTCTCTGGCCAGCTGGCCAACCTGCCTGCCTGCCTCTACAAACCAGCCAGCCTAAGAAAAGAAAACAGCCCTGCCGCCTGGAGCATGATGCCTCTTCTCACTTCATCTGCATCCATGATTCACAAATTGGTCATCCTGGGGAGTCAGGGAATGTCCATGTTTGTAGTTTTAGAACTATTTTTAAAGTTATTTTATAGTTTTAATTTTTACTTTTTTAAAAGTTATGTACTTAATGACTTAAATGTACTTACCCGTTGTACATTAGGAGCCATGGTAGGGTGAGAAGAGATAGACAAATAAATAATAAATTACAGATGAGCAAATCTCTGTCCTGGTGGAAACTTAGGTGCCACAATCTAATATCTTTTACTTCAAATTTTGAGATCTTTAGTTTGATCCCTTTAGTCAGAAAACCAGCTGCGAGAGATTGCAAGTATGTGGAACAGAAGGGACAGTAAATAGGAAAATGGTATGGAAACGCAGAGTGATCACTGAGTGGTTATCTTCAGTGACAGTTGCAGACTTCAAGCATGTACCAAAAGACAAATATTTCATGTGAGCATAGGTGGGAGTTGTTGATTTACCCTGGGCCACAAGCCAACACAGGTGAATTATTTGCTATATGCTCTGGATTTGTGTTCAGAAATGAATCAGGCTGATTTGGAAAATATTCAAATTGAAATGTGATTCCTTCAGAGTGGACCAAATACAGTCTGAGCAGACCTGAAGATCCATGAGCAATTCTGATTCAGAGAACTCAGAAGGAAAGACAGTATATCCCCAAATATTGATGTATTTCTTCCCAAACTTTTCATATTAAGAAGTGGGGAGCAGAAGGGCTATAGTCTTGGCTTTAGTTTCAAGTCCACAGTGAATGATTTAGAGGAACTCTCCTATCCCATTGCTTTGTTGGAGAGACATTGAACTTAAAAATCACAATACTGTTATGGTATTCCGTACTTTTGCAAGTTCTTCCAAGAGCAGTAATATTAAATCTGCTTTGGTGGGAGACTTTGAGTTTCCCACAGGGACATTAAAGCACTGAATGCTTGCTTGCAAACTGCCTAAAAATCTGTAGCTAAACTTCTGAACTTTTCCAAGTTTCTTACCTACCTCTATTTTGCACATCATTTTCATATCAACTGCCCATCAAAAACAAACAAAAAACTTTTTTTGGGAATCCCCCAAATGCTAAGTTCTGCTCTTTCAAATTAAATAACTGAACCTATTCTTGTGGAACGTGATGGCCTTGATCCCTTCATTGGGAACATTTGTCCCTACAAATATCAGAAAATTATTCCAAGCAATAAAAAAAATTATTGGCAGTTCCACTTTTTAAAATATGAAATTTGCAAGTGGTGGTGGTGTGTGCCTTCAAGTCACTTATGATTTGTGGTGACCCTAAGGCAACCCTTTCATGAGGGTTTCTTGGCAAGATTTGTTCAGAGATTTGCCATTGCCTTCCCTTGAGGCTGAAAGCATGTGACTTGCCCAAGGTCACCCAGTGGATTTCATGGCTGAGCTGGGAATCGAACCCTATTCTCCATAGAATCATAGAATCATAGAGTTGGAAGAGACCACAAGGGCCATCCAGTCCAACCCCCTGCCATGCAGGAACTCCAGAGTCATAGTCCAACAGTGAAACCACTACACCATGCTGGCACTAATACCAGATATGTCTTCCTATGGAGTTATTATGCCTGAAAGAGTTAGAATCATTTATAGATTTCCATAATCAGTGGAATTACACTACTAACAAGAAATTTGTAATTTCCTTTGTAATACTTGTTAAAGGATGAACCAAAATGATGGCATGGGGCTAGAGAAAGATTTTAGAACCATACAGTGGGCCCTTGCTATCCGCAAGGGATCCGTTCTGGACCACACACACACACACCCCGCGGATAATGAAAAATACAGGACCTCAAGTCCTGTTGTTTCCAATGGGCGCACGCTCCTGTGCACACTGGCGCATGAATGTACTGTCATTTTAAGAGCCAGGACTTCCCATCCACAGTGGCTCAAATCCATGGATGGCAAGCCTGCTGACGGAGCGGGTGCACTGTATTTTGTTCAGTCATGGAAGCAGCTGCATCTCAGCCATTTTTCGGGGAGCACATGGAAATGTTTGCTTCTTTTTCAACAGGTAACTGCTACAGTCTTCCTTTGGCAAGACAGTGTGATCACAGTTTCTCAGCAAAAGATTATTTTCTCCCTCTGATGTAAATTTCATTTCCCTGAAACTGCAGCTTTGGTTGATATGAATTAACTCCACAAATGTTTGATTTTGTCTTAATATGGTAGTCCTAATCCAGCAAGAGAGATCAATGTGCATGAAGAAACTTCAGGAAGCCATTCTAGATGCAGATAGGCAAGTGTTTTCACATGTACATCTGCATCACAGTGCTCATCTAACCTGCATTGGAACTATTCAGATGTATCTTTTTATGAAGAAGATAATTGGTATACAATAATAATAATAATAATAATAATAATAATTATAATTATAATTATAATTATAATTTTTATTTATAACCCGCCCCTCTGCTCGGCAATCGGGATGGCTTACAGCAAGTTAAAAAATACAACAATTAAAACATTCCAACTTCCCACGCCCTCCACCCCCACAATAGCAAGGGTATGGTGTGTATGTGTGTACACACATATGTGTGTGTAACATTCCTTTTCTGACTTTTAATGTCCATTTTAGGACTGCTACTACATATGTAACAATTTTACTTAAAGCAATTTCCTTAATTCAAAAAAATATGCTTGCATTTTTCCACATCCTGAAAGTCTGCAATTGTTTCTAGATTCTCTGAAGTTGGAACTGTCAGAGCAACAACGGTCTTGTATGACTCACAGTAAAGAAAAGGAGGAACTGCAAGTGGAATTGAAGAATGTTGTAGCTGCAAAAAGGCACCAGGCAAGCCTCTTACTTCATTGAAATGCATGTCTAGTTACCAGATGCCACATATCCTTCATTAGATTTTAAAATGCATTTACTTTTTCTGTTTTCAGGAGTAGGAGATATTTTATGTCTCAGCTAATAAGACAGCCACTATACTTTTTATGTTTGATTGTAAATGTGATCATAAGTACTATTGACAATACTCAGGGTTGCCTGTTTTATGCTCTTGGGGAGAAAAAGCTCTGCAACAAAGTCACCTCAGTTTTGCATCAGGAACAGAATTTTGTAGTCTTGCATACAGGCTACTAAAGTTCATATATCTGACCAATAAAAATTCTGTTCAGCAACTTCTCTGGCATCTGAAGTTTCATCAGACGAGCTACCAACTCATTTATATAAAAATAGGACTGTCTAGGAGCTCAGTCTTGTGCCTCCCACCATACTCATTATTGTGCTGTCATGGAATTATAAATCATGAAATTATTCCTTACCCCTGATAATATTTGATAATTGAAAGACATCAATCTCTTTTAAGAGAGCACTTGATACAGCTGCACAGATACCTATGTATGTATTCTGTCATTCAGCAAAATAATAAATAAAAAAATCAGCAAAAGGCTCCCAAATTATCTCTCTTTAATTGTATGTTTTACTAAATGGAATATTATCACCCACATATATAATATGCAAACATCAGTTTCAAATATCTACATTTGTTCTTTTTCTTAGGACGCAAGTTACCAAAATCAAATAAAATCTCTTAATGATGAACTCGAGAAATGTCAGAATGAAATTTCTGGTCTGAAGAAGGAAAATTCCCTTTTAAAGGACACAATGGATTTGTTGAGCGTGGATATGGAACTACAGAAGCAAACATCTGCACAGCTTCAAGACAGGGAGAACCAACAGCGAAGGTTTACCATTCATTTTATGCCTTTTATATAGGTAATCAGAAAGTAGCAACTGGCTGCCCTGGGCCAATTCCAGCCCCTGAACCTGAGTACTACTATGCAGGTCCAGATGCCATTCTAGAGGCAAGGTGTTTTAAGTGTAGGAAGCACCTTAAGCTTCTCATTTGAAAGGGCTGTGGCTATTTACTTACCCCGCCTCCTCAAAGTGACCCTCCAATAATGCTACTTGCTGATTAGTATCAAACACTTCCCTATATCATCCTTTGAACCAAACAACTGGACATGTTAATGGAATCTATAAGAGTCAATAGTTCAGTGTTGATTCTTTAGTAGTTTAGATGTGGTGTGTGGGAACAAAAAGTACAAGCACTTTATACTTTCTAATCCATGGCCTCAAGTTTATTCAAAATAAAACTTACAGCTTTCATACCTCGGAGAGATTCACAAGTCCCAATGAAGATACAACCTATGCAGTTCCTAGATAAAGGGGATAATTGTGTTTCAGTAAGATCAATGGTTCTCTATGTTTTATCCTTGTAACCCCCTTTACATCTACATGCAGATGTTGTGCCCCACTTGACACAGTATATTAATAAAATTATTTTGTTTGTTTAATGTATTTTAATTCGCATATATATTCATATTTTAACATTTCACAAGGAAATAGTTGTCCTCCTCCTCCTCTTCCCCTCAGGCAGAGGCTCCAAGTGTCCTCTGTGCCTTTTTCTACCCCTCCAGAACAGAAACAGTTTGGGAATTGGAGGAGGAGGAAGAATCAGGGCCTCCAATTCTTGTTCCCCACCTTGAACAACTCTCATGCCACCCCACCCAGGGATCCTGCCCAACAGTGTGAGAACCACTGAGTAAAAAGAAGAGGAAAAGGAAGCATGATCTCCTTCCCTTTCCACAACTACAGCATCCTATCTGAAGTTCTCCTGAGCCTTGACCATTTTCTGTGTATCGATCGGAGTGAGCATCCTGCAGCCTTGGGCTCATCTTATGTGGTGGGTGGCACTGGGGAGGAGGGAGAGAGTTGCAAAAACAGAATTGGGAGATCATCTTCTGTTGCTGCTGTCAGTCTTCACGGCTGCCTTGAACCCTGCTCACTGCTGACATGTGCCCCCCCAAAGGAACCCCCCCATGAAATGTGGCCCTCAAAAAAAAAAAAGAAAGAAAAGAAAGTTGCCCCCCCCCACTGTAGATTATCCACAGCCAGACTAACTAGAGCAACATAGATATAGATCCTTACACTCCTAGAATATTGCTGAACTAGTGCTCAGTTGTCCTTCTTTCTCCAGATGAAGAATAATTTCTTTTCACAGTAGATGACCAGTGCCCCTCTTTGCAAATGTTTGTTAGAGGAAGACCATGGCATTTCTTCAAAACCCGATTGATACATGAAAGTCTTATCAAAATGGTTTGCCAACCACTACAGCATGTTTAATAATGGAACTTTAATATTTATAATTATCTTTTTTTAAATTACACATTTTCATCTTACCACTAAAGGTTACTGGAAGAGGACCTTAAAATCAAACATAAAAAAGAACAGGACATCTTGAAAGAAGATCATCACAAAGAGTTGCAGAATGTGATATCTGAGTTCAGTAATTCACAAGCTCTTCTCCATGCAAAGGTTGTCTCCTTGGAAAATGAGTAAGTGGTTTTATGTGCTAGTTGTTTCCCAACAGAGGTAATGTGTTCTCCTGCTCTTTCTCATCTGATTCTACATCCCTTACCTTTTCAACATTAACCATGGTACAGTACAGAAATCTCCAAAATTTTGAGGCCTGTTACCTTTGGGATTTTGAGGAAGTGCCTTGGATGCCATCTCTAATGGCTGTCATAGAAGCATCCCCTCCCTGCCCCCAAAAAAGCCTGCCATGGGGAACCCGATCAGTCACAACATGGTAAGAAGGTAAAAATATAATCTAGTAAATAAAAAACAAATCATCATGAATTGCCATTATTTTTCTACAGAAACCTTGCAGACCAACAGGAAATCAACACTTAATATGTATGTCCTTATAAAGCCACAGATTCATTGCTTTGCAACAGTACCCTGGCATAAAAACATGGATACAAGACATGGATCCTCATGGGTCCAAAACACAATGCAAAAATAATCCAATCCAGTTTTAACTGCACTGGCTCAATGCTAGGGAATTCTGAGAACTGTAGTTTTGTGAGATATTTAGCCTTCTCTGTCAGAGAGCTCTGGTGTCCGAATAAACTACAATTCCTAGGATTCCCTAGAACTGAGCCAGGGAATTTAAAGCCATCCCAAACTGGATTATTTCTGCACAGTGTTTTGGAATTCAGTTTTTGAAATGGGATTTCAACAAAACCATCAGATTTTTAGCTTGCATATTTGAGGGGGTGAGGGGTAGAGATATTTAACCATGTAAGGCCCTGTCTACTAACAGGTTCTAAGAGGTAAATGCATCTCAATGTAGTTTCTCTGTTTTTACAATAAAACACATGAAGTCTGTAGAACAATGACAAAAACAACAACAGTTAACTACAAGGGCCAAGGGTATGTATCTGATTAATAGTTATTCTGCAGCAGATTCAAAACATTAGTTCTCGGCAAGAGCCATAGTGTCCGGTTTGTCAAGGTATAGGGTGTCAGTCCAAAGATCCATCTGTGAAGTAGGAGGTTGGATCTGGTGGAAGTAGTAATTAACTTAGGGCCTTTACAGACTGCCAGAAATAATGCAGCTTGAGTCCACTTTAACTGCCCCGGCTCAGTGCTAGGGAATTAAGGGAACTGTAGTTTATTGTGGCACCAGAGCTCTCTCACAGAGAAGGCTCAATGTCTCAGAAAAAACTACAATTTCCATGATTCACTAACACTGATCCAGGGCAGTTAAAATGGACTCAAGCTGCATTCTTTCTGGCAGTCTGTAAAGGCCCATAGTCAATAAAGATCATCCAGTCTTCTTGAAATGTGTTAGTCCTTTTGTGGCCAATGCAAAGTAATCTAGCATTTTTAAAATCTTACTAATTTAAAACGGGAGAGACTGGAGCAGGGCTTAAAACTTTGGCTTAGTCACTAAATTTAGAGGTCTTGAGAACAATATTTGAGACCTAAGAAGAGCCATTTGAACTATAATTAATAATAATAATAATAATAATAATAATAATAATAATAATAATAATAATAATTTATATACCGCCCAATGGTATAGAAGTATACCTTAAAGCCTTTAAAGTTGATAAGTTGTTAATGCATTATTATCAGTATAACTGCCGTATAATATCATATTATATAGAAATATTGACTCTGCTTTTAAGATTTTTGAAGCTTTAAGTGTTTTTTTTGTCCTGTAATCAATAACAGACTTAAAGAATTGGAAGAAAAACCAAGAAAGAGCTTTTAAGATTTTTGAAGCTTTAAGTGTTTTTTTGTCCTGTAATCAATAACAGACTTAAAGAATTGGAAGAAAAACCAAGAAAGAGAGAGCCTAGGCTGGAGGACCAACAACTTATAGGTTGTCTTCAAGATAAACTACATGAAAAAGAAGAGATGATCAAGGAAATAATGGTGAGATTTTCCCTAGTGAGTTCTAGCAGCATGTGCCAATTAGCAGCTATTATTAAAGTTAGAAGAAAGAGGCATTGGCTGTGATTTTGTTGGCTGGTATAACTACTCTGGCATAGGTGCCAGCAGTGATGTAGGTAGCGGCATAGCAGCAGAGAATAAAATTGCTGTGGGCATTGTGACAACAAGGAGACAGCAGTGAAAGCCATCTATGTGAGGAGAGAAAGTTGTCCTTCTAGTTCACAAACTGCTCAGACGTTCACAGGGCTCCAGAATCAACGGCAACAGAGACAGCTTTTTCTGATGTCCCTCTGCTACACACTGCTCCAAAAAGTGCCTAACATTAGCACTGACAGTGTTCTGACCAACTGTGGATACACTCTTATTCTAGTAGAACTCACAAGTAATGTGAGCACCATGTTATTTTCAGTGCTAGCCTATTACATAACCATTTAATAACAATACATTTTGGAATGGTTAGGGCCAAAATGATTATGTAAACTGATGAACATTTACCTGGGAACAAGTTCTTAGTGAGCTGTTGTTGTTGTTGTTGTTGTTGTTGTGTGCCTTCAAGTCATTTCTAACTTATGGCAAGCCTCAGATGAACCTATTATGGTGTTTTCTTGGCAAGATTTGTTCAGAGGCCATAGCTTTTTCCTGATATTGAGCACATGTGATTTGCCCAAGGTCACTTAGTGGCTTACTTCTGAGTAAATATGAGTATATCATTCATAAATTACTTGCATAATTCCATTTTCATACTGGCACTTGAAAGAAGCAAATAGCCCACAAGGTGCAGTATTCAAAACTCTTGATTTCAGTTTATTAAGCAATTCCTTCATTCTTCCAAAGTGAAATCAAGAGATCTTGTAGCACCTTTGAGACTAACTGAGATATAGAACTTTGTAGGATAAGTTTTTGTAGACTACATCTGTTTCACCTGATGCATGAAGTACCTAGGAACAGACATTTATAACTATGAATGAGCACACTGTGTGTGTGAATAGCATAAAAATGCAAAATATGTAGGTATAGTCATTGGTGGACAAAGGGAAAGATACTTCCTGAAGTGAGTAAATAATCGTATCTACTCAGAATCATAGAATCATAATGTTGGAAGAGACCACAAGGGCCATCCAGTCCAACCCCTGCCATGCAGAAACTCTCAATCAAAGTATACCCGACATATGGCCATCCAGCCTATGTTTAAAGACTTCCAAGGAAGGAGACTCCACCACACTCCAAGGAAATGTGTTCCACTGTCACAGCCCTTACTGTCCAGAAGTTCCTCCTAATGTTGAGCTGGAATCTCTTTTCCTGTAGCTTGCATCCATTGTTCCGGGTCCTAGTCTCTGGAGCAGCAGAAAAAAAGTTTGCTCCATCCTCAATATGATATCCCTTCAAATATTTAAACAGGGCTATCATATCACCTCTTAACCGTCTAAACATACGCAGCTCCCTAAGTCTTTCCCCATAAGCATGGTTTCCAGACCCTTCACCATTTTGGTTGGCCTCCTCTGGACATGCTCCAGTTTGTCAATTTCCTTTTTGAATTGTGGTGTCCAGAACTGGACACAGTATTTCAGGTGAGGCCTGACCAAAGCAGAATAGAGTGACACTATTACTTCCCTTGATCTAGACACTATACTTCTGTTGATGCAGCCTAACATCGCATTGGCCTTTTTAGCTGCCGCATCACACTGTTGACTCATGTTCAATTTGTGGTCTACTACTCACTATATAAATAGCGGAGGCGGTTATTGGAATGTAGTATGATGGCTGGGAACCAGAACAATCCTGCTGGACATTCCATCTTGGACCTCAGAACAGCAATCCTTGAATAAACAAACAAGCAAACAAACAAAAATACAAAGGAAGGCTAGAAAGAAAAAAAAAATACTGTCCATCAACAGTATGTTAAATGGAAACAATTGTTTCCTGGCATTCTACAGCTATAATACTAAACATACCTGCCTTATGAGGCCTCTCTTGGTCAGGGTTAAACATCTGTTGCTGTTCACACATATAACCTACTCATTCATACCTATAACAGCCTTATGAAGAAAATTTAGCCTACAAAAATATATGCCTACGAAAGGAACTTCTTTCTCTCTAGAAGTCTCAAAGGTGCTACAAAAGCCCTTTGCATACTGATTCAGACTAACAGGACTTTTTCTTTGAATTAGAGAGTTTAATGTTTGAATTTTGAGAAGGAACAGAGCTTCTTTGAGACCTATTCTACTGGCATAGCTGTCCATCTGAGGAGGGCAAATTGTGCCAGTTCTTAAAAAAAAAAAAAATCAACTGGTCTTTTTAGTAATTTTATGGTGTATTATTTCTAAATTTAATTAGAGGGTGCACTTGCATTTGTTTTTTAGCTGAAATGCCATCAAGGCTTTCCATTAACTGCTCAAGAGTAAAAGTTCTATAACCAGCACATAGTTTTTCCTTGGCAGGATGGAAGAAATCTTCAACGTTTGCTTATACCCAGTACAGAGCCTCATCGCAACCGGTCCTTTTCTTTTAATACAAATCCTACAACATGTTTGACTCCCATTGCAAAGGTAACAATAACCATTTAAACTGATAAGCCTATAATTTGATTCTATCACCTGCAAATTACCAAATGCCAAGGTAATAGTAATTACCTATGGTTGAGTCCAATGCAGTTGTTCCTTTATGAGCGCAACTCTTTTCCGGTTCACAGAGCTGTTAGATTGGACGGAACCCTTACTTAGAAAAATAGTCCTATGAATCTAACCAGATGTTAGGCAGTAAAAAAAAAAATCACATTGTTAACAAAAATATATTTGCATATTGCTTTTTCATAATTATCTCGGTAGTTTTAAGTCTCTCTGCCTTCAGGGAACCTTTTTTGTGTTGACTTTTTTGCTGAGGATCCCCTCTTTATTACACAATTCTAGGGTACACTAGTCCCCACAGATGGTTTCAGGATATGTTAATCTCTGTCAGCGTTTGCTAACTGTTGTAATTTTGTCCAATATAGTCATTGGATCTGTGTTTTTCACTTGACACTTGCTAGCCACCATGATTTTTTATTATTCTTATAAACTTACACATGCCCACAAGTCCTCAAATTAAAATGCACCTGAATTTGTTCCTTGCTGCATTGCAGTGACTAGTTAATACAGACCTGCCTCAGACCTAAAATATCCCTCTAGCCACAACCACAAATCTGATGGTTTGCTGAACCTCGATGGGGTACCATTACTGGCTAGAAGAATGTGTCTGGTTTTGTTTTCAGCAAGTCTCATCTTAGCCTATATACCAGAGTACATGTATTCCATGTCCAGAATCTACTATAGAATTATATTCATTTAAGATTCAATTATTTCAACTTGTTTTTTAATCACACTGCAAGACTGTGGCCTATTCCTCCAACTTCTTCTGGAGGGCCAAATGATTCCCCGCTCTGCTGTGTAGATTAGAACTGGCTTGCTAAGAAATCCAATTTTGCCTTTAAAAACAGGGGGGGAAATTCTACCCTCATTGCTTCAGCAAAGTATACCCAGTTTTTGTTGTTGTGTGCCTTTAAGTCATTTTGGACTTAAGGCGACCCTAAAGCAAACCTACTTACAGGGATTTCTTGGCGACATTTGTTCAGAAGGGGCATGCCTTCATCTTCCTCTGAGGCTGAGAGTGTGTGACTTACTCACGGTCACCCAGTGAGTTTCCATGGCTGAGCAGGCATTCTAACCCTCATCTCCAGAGTCATAATTCATCACTCAAACCAGGCTGGCTTTCAAAGTATATCCAATACTAGTGATCAAAAACAGCTTGGGTCAAGTTTTGTCACTGTGTGTATTGTAGGTTAAATGTGATCTCTATCTCCCTGTTTGGGTAATGTAAACTGGGAAATTTTTAGATGAAATCTCACCTCTGCCATGAATTCATGAGCCATTTATTTCCCCAGTTCCAGCTACTTCTGCAACACAGAAATAATGAAGTGACAAGCTGGACTGTTGTAAATAATTACCATTATAACCTATGCAAAGTATTTTAAACATCATTATTTTCTGAGCAGTGGCTATATTCTAATATTCTAATAATATAATCATGTAACTGAACCTGTTTAATCAGTGACATTCAAGTATATAACGTATCGTTTTTTTATTCATCATAAAGCAGAAGAAGAAAATGGATGAAGCTCCCAGCCGAATTGTCAGCGTTCCAAATTTAGCCACCTATGCAAAAAGCTTTCTAAGTGGTGACTTGAGGCCGAAAAGAAATCCACCTCAGATTACCAAATCTACAAGTTTAGATCAGAATCCTGGCTGTGTCAGAGTGTGCTATCCGTCTGTACAAGCTTTGGAGATCAAACCAGCCACAAGGTAAGTGCTCACTCTGCCGAGAGAAAAAAGACCAAATTGGTCAATAATTTTCTGTTAACCAAAATAATCTTAGAAACATGTAAAAGACGCCATTCTTGAACGATATGGGCAAAAAACAAAACAAAAAACAACTTCATGTAAAAATTATTCAGCACTCAGAGAATATATCATTAAATGCCAGATTTTGGTCAGGAGGAGAATAGCAGTGAGCAAAGGCACAGGAATAAAGGAAAATCGTTTTTTGAAAATTAAATTTGCCAGCATATTTACAAAGACAAGCACACAGTGTAATAGCTTTGTTAAACACATATTATATTTAATTATTAGAGCCCCCCCCCAACCCGGTCGTTTGTTTTGAAAACTGGGTACAGGTTTATCTATCATAGCTCCAAGTCCATTAAACCTAAACCTTTAAACCTGGAACCCTGACAGGGTGTGGCTGCATCCTCACTGCAGAAATAATCCAGTTTGACATCACTTTAACCACCACAGCTCAATGCTATGGAATTCTGGGAATTGTAGTTTGTTGTGGCACCAGAGCGCTCTGACAGAGGCTAAATGTCTCACAAAACTACACTTACCAGAATTCCATAGCATTGAGCCATGACAGTTAAAGCAGTGTCAATCTGGATTATTTCTGCAGTGCAGTTGCAGCCTGAATCTCAGGGTTGAGTTTTTAAATGATTAGTTAATTTTAACTAACCAACTTGCAGTCCCATGTTGGATTATAAAGTGTCAGGTACCAAGCTCCTCCAAATTAAGAGGGCTCCTCAAAATTAAGTGTCTTCTCAAAAACAGGAAGCATTGAAGTTTGGTAAGACAAGGCTATCTTAAACTTCATCTTGGCCTTTCCACTGCTAGAACAATATAGATCCCTCCCCTGTCTAACCAAGCTGCCTGGTGAACCCACCTTAGTCCGATCAATCCAGATTCTCCAAGACAGAAAGTGAGAGTGTGAGAGAAGAGACACACACAAACACAAACTGAATGAATGGAAGAATGAGTATTCCTGGTATGAGTAAGATGAGGGAATGGCTGAATGAACACAAGAAAGATGGAAGACGGGAAGGAAAACACAGAAAGAAAGAAAAAATATAGGGTTTTTTTGCTATATTTCCTAGATTCTAGGAAAATTCTTGCTGTGCATTTACACATCATATATGTGTGTGTGTATGTGTGTGAGGGGCAGGTGAAATTCAGTTACTTTTGTGTTTCAAACTGCAGTTTATTTTATATCCACTTACACTGGAGTAAACCCCATTGAACATCTGAGTAGACATGTCTAGGATTGCATTTTTAATTGCAGAGTAGGAAGGCATCTTCATATATTCAGAGACAATTGATTCTTAGTCCATTTTGAAACAGATGCTAGTTTGGTATTTAGAGGAAAGATACTCTGGAGAGGTATTCTTTAATTGCTAGTTCCAACTATAGTAGATCCATTAAAACAACTGCTGAAGTCAACACTTAATGCATTGGGTCTGGTCTGCTTTAATTTAGTTGGTACTAACAATTGGATTTAGGTCACCACGTAATCATTAATAATACTTAGCATTTTCAGAATGTTTTTCAGCATACAAAGCACTTCCCTACAGTAGCTTGTGCAAAGTTCGGTGCCTTCAATAGTAAAAAATAAAACCATCAGCAAAAATCAACAAATGAAATATTGTATTCCAGATAAGCATTTTCAACATGGGTGAGAACCATATATCCAATAGAAAGAACTTCCACAGCCATGATACCATCATAGAGGAGTCCCTGCCATAAGCTGTAACCACATTCTCCTCAATGACAAGTGCCAGGCCAATCTTAAATCCTCAGTTGGTCAGTACTAGGGAAGGCATCTCTTCAAAATGCCCATGTCCTGAGATGTTTATAACTTTGTACAAATTCTAGCACTTGACTTTGGCCCAGCAGTTCTCTGGTTTGACATGCTGACAGCTTACTGGCCCTGTCCATAAACAGGCATCAGCGGCCATTTCTGGACGGACTTCAAAGCACCGTACCAGAACCACTGCAGTGATATAGGCATGAAATGATCAAAGCAAAGGATTACTGTCACCAGATTACCCCAGTGTAAGAATGGATGTAAATGTCCATATGGACTCCTTGTCACTGAGGCTACAGTAACTGGTTGAATTGAGAAATATTTCTACACTGTATGCCTCCTCAACATCCAGAACAGCCATCTATTCTTCTAAGTACAGATACATTTTAACAACTGTGGACATCAATATGCCTGATTCCTTTTTCATTTGTATTCCTCTCACCGTTATGGTGCATATTAATACCTGGCAATGGAAGCTACATTTCAGGCATCTGATGAAATTGCCTGCAGTCCACAAAAAAGTAATGCCAAGAACCTGTTAGAATTTAATGTGCTAGCTATAAGATTCATTGTTTTGCTGCAACAGACTAATAAGGTTACCTCTACGGAAATCTGAAAACACCAAAACATGCAGATAATACAAAAAAATCAGGGAATGAAGAAATTTCTGACAGAAATCAGATTATACTAAACCTGTGTTTATTTAAAACCTCTTCTCACAATATCATATGTCATTTTGAAGAGAAGATGAATATTCAATTGCTTCGTTTACAGGGATTTGCTTTCTGGAATACTTCAACATACTAAAGTTCAGTTTATATGGCAAACCAAACTATGGTTAAAGAAGCTTAACAATGATCTGATAGAATGTCTCCACTGACACACCATAGGGTCATGATATATTTTGAAGTGTTGTACCTCAGCTGTCAATCCAATGATATTCAAGGCATCTTACAAGAGATAGCAGTAGAACCAAAAATACACCAAACATAGGACCAAACAAACAAAATACACATCCACAGCCATGGCCTTCTGGCTCTAATTGATGGGGCCAAGGCATGCTTCCCTTCACTTTGGCAGCATGAGGGCAACTGGCAATTGCAGTGTGAAGGCAAGTGGCAGCAATGTTATTTCTGGTAAAGAGAAAGGTAGTCATCTGTCTGCAGCTGCTCCTTCCAGATCTGTATGGGCATTATGGCCTGACTAGTTGTCTTCTCACCAGGTTGTCCTCCTGTTAGGCAGCCAATGCCACCTAGTATGAATCTGGTCTTTGCTGAATGTTATCTGTGATCTAAATCCAACTGCTAGTCCTGACTAGGGAAAAAAAAACCCTTGAAAGAAATGTATGCCCCAAGTTTGACCCTAGAATCATGGGTCGACTTATACATTGGTCAATACAGGTCAGAAAGATCCTAAAATAAGCACCGCCCAAATGCCCCACTTTTCCTGCCTTGGCAGTGATTTCTGAACGATCTGAGGCAGGAATGAGGCAGTGTATGTGTGTAAGAGGTGATTCACTTCTCAGTCCAACGGAAAACCGTTCCTTTCCATCCTTCCCTCTCCCTTTGGATGTGCCCTGATACCAAGCACCACAATTCCCCCAGTTCCTGCCAGTCTGATGTTAAAGCTTCTCCTCCCCCAAGCTTTTACCCTCGACTTATCAACAGGTCATATCAAAATTCATGATTTTGGTCCTAAAACCTTCTCACGACTTATACATGAGGTCAACTTGTACACGAGTATATACAGTAAGTAAATCCTATTACTTCAATGGGTCTATTCTAGTTGGTACTAGTTGAATTTAGCTCCAGTGTTTAGGAAGAATCCAGCTAGCAGTTCTCTCAATATGGCTGGTTAATGTATTAGAAAGGATACATCTTTCAGCTTGTTTTGGATTTAGTAAGGAAAAATATTTTGATTGATTGTAAGACCTGGAATCATTTAAATATTTTTCACAGATTCTTTTCTCAAAGACTTATGGTTTTAAGAGTTCTCATCAAAATGCTAGGTTTCCTGTTCAGGTCTGAATAGGTTGCGTATCAGCCTGGTGAGCTTCTCAGTGTTATGAAAATCAGAGCACTCTCATGTCTTCTTCTCAGAGTTCACAACTAATATTTATTGCTCCATAAACTGTTTCACATAGTGATGTCGTCCTCCTGTATCTAACACCAACAGAGCTGCAACTCCCTCTCCATTGCTGCAGCCCTCCAGGGCACAAAAACCCTTCTCCGGGGGCTCTCCCAGCTCTCTGGAGCAGGTCTTTATGAAGAAGCAGGATCAAGCAGGAGAACATCACGACATGTCTTCATCACTGCACTATTAGTTTATTTCTTACTTATTTATATAAGCACTCCTGAAAACATAAAGCATACCAAAAAGGAGAAAAAATACACAGCTTTCAAACTGGATATAATTATAAATTATAACTTAGAGAAAACAGTTCCTTACTCAAAATGTACTAATTAAACATAGATGTATACATCCTTTTAGATGAGTCTGTCTTCCCCAGCAAGTTGTCAGTGGGACAGACTTTAAATCTATACCTGCTCTAGAGATATCCTACTGAACATCGTGCTGCCATGTTTTTGCCTGTTGTTCTACTGATCGTTCACAGATCTTGTATGCCATGGCTATAGCAAGCAATGGTTTAACACAGGATCTAAATTGAGGCCAACAATTCATAACTGATACTATTTGATGTATTTAGAGAAAAACAAAATGACCACTTATTATTTAAGCCCAACTTAGTTCTGCCAGTTCTCTGCTGACTGATCCAGCTAATGAGGACATTTGTAGTAAACACATTTCTAGTCTCGCGTACATCTCTCTTCCAAGTTATTTCCACATCTTGTGCAAACATGCCTCTTCTATAAGAGATTTAGGACATTATCTTGGTAGCAGTTATTGCTGCGTCTCTTCATATTGTTTTTGTTTTTTCAGGCTGCAAAACACTGAAACATCAAACCTCAAAGATGCTGAGAAACCAGACCCTGGGCATCAGGAATGGTTTACTAAGTATTTTTCTTTCTGAGAGAAACAATTTCTACAATATCCAGCTTTGATGATGTAATTAAACATTTATACTTTGTGTTTTACATAGCATTTTACAAAACAGCTTAAGTAAGCCACAAGTTTACTTATCCAAGTTCAGATAGATGAGGGAGAGCATTCAGCCACATAGGCAAGCATGATGTGTTAAAACATCAGATATACTACTAACAAATATTCTGGATATTCAGCAAACAAAATGCTAAAATGAATTACCAGTTTTTAAAATAGGTGATTTTTTTTAAAAAAATCTCTTAACTTAATGGTCTTTTGTTTTTATTTATTTTATTGATTTATGTCCTATTTATTTCCTAATATTTGGACCTAGGATAACTTGCAAAATATTTATAACTTATGGTCAATAACATAAAAGTTAATTTCTAAAAAAAATCCTATAAAAACCTTTTTTAAAATTCTATAAAAGACAAAATATAGAAAGAACAAAACAGCACATCACTAAAAGCCCAGTGCAGTCAATTCCTAAAAGCTTGTCAGAATAGCAATGTTTTCACTTACTGGTGGAAAGAGAGCACCATCTTAGCCTGGGAGAAAGCTCCAAAGTTTGGAAGCAGCACGGAGAAGGCCTTATCCCAGGGACCGGCAACCTACGGCCCAGGGGCTGGTTAAGGCC
>CM034708.1:99685802-99696355 GCA_020142125.1 Phrynosoma platyrhinos
CCCCCCCCCCTTGGCCCAGCCGAGACCTGGGCCACGGGAGACCAGCCCAGGCCTCAAAAAGGTTGCCTGTCCCTGCCTTATCCCTTGTTCCCACCAAACATGCCTGGAAGGTCGTGGGACTGAAAAGAAAGACCTCCCCTGAAGATCCTTGCACCTGGGTAGGCACATAGAGGAAGTTACAGTCCTTTAACAGCCAGGGCTAGGGCCAGTTGAATTTTACTAATTTCAATTCCAATTAGATTCCTCAATCAGCTTACAATAGAATCAAAATCATATAAATAATAAAGTGAAATCAATAAAACATGTTTAAGCATACAGAGAAAGCAACACAGGACAAAAACAAAGCCGTCTAAAAGGCTTAGGAAAATACCAAGGATTTCAACAAGTGCTGGGAAAAAAAACTCAGTATTATGCAGAAATCCCTAGATGTAGGAGAGAATTTAAAAGAGAGGCTTCCCCAAAGATCCTGTCTTAGCATCTGCCACATCTAACACCAGTGAGCCTAGATAAGAGCCTCCAAGGAAACTCCTAGTTGTAGAGGGCAGAGTCATGTGCAGTCACAATTCAGCCCTTATTGGCTGTTCTAAAAGGTTCTGTGACTGTTGTTGTCACTATTGTTGTGTGCCTTAAGGTTGTTTGTGATTTATGGTGACCCTAAGGGAAACGTATCATGGAATTTTCTTGGCAAGATTTGTTCAGAGGTTTGCCACTACCTTCCTAAGAGCATGTGATTTGCCCAAGGTCACCTAATGGTTTTACATGGCTCAGCCAGGATTTGAATCCTGGTCTCCAGTCATAGTCCTACACACAAACCACTACATTGCACTGGCCCTGTGACTATAGCTAATATTTGCTTAGGAAATATCTTCCTGTCAAGATGCCATTTGGACAGCTATATGCTTTTCCCATAAATTCTTCTTTTAGGGTCACTTTTTAGAAATTTGTTACTGTTACTATACAACATCCTATTTATATGTAAATGGTGGTACTTAAAAATATATATTGTACAGTATCTAGAAGCAGAATGTTTGTAATAATCTGGTTTAGAAACCAGTTGTCATGAGTGTGCTTTTTACTTTTTTCCAATAGATGTAAATCAGCACTGAAAGTTACATTTGTATTTATTTGTATTTATATCAGATGCATGAATGAATATTTATATCCTTACAAGGACAAGTCTCCTGTTTTTAAACTCTATATTCAGTAGAGTTAAAAAGATTCGCAGACTTTAAAAACCCAAGTTTTATTTTATTGTATATTATTTCATTCTTATGTCGCCTATCTCCCAGAAAGGGACTTAAGGCGGTTGTGTGGATTTCTCACTAAGGGCCTTTGCAGACTGCCACAAATAGTGCAAATTGAGTCCTCTTTAACTGTCCTGACTCAGTGCTAGGGAATCATGGGAACTGTAGTTTATTGTGGCACCAGAGCTCTCTGACAGAGAAGACTCAATGTCTCAGAAAAAAATACAATTCTCATGATTCCCTAGCACTGAGCCAGGGCAGTTAAAGTGGACTCAATTTGCACTATTTCTAGCAGTCTGCAAAGGCCCTAACTCAGAGAAAAATGCTTTTGTCCCTTTAAAAATGTTGAAGACATGAAATTATACAGATGCAGTGTATCCACTGTGTCACTGTGAAAGGAAAAGGTTGAATAACCCTGAGTAACAGAGAGGCTTCATCACCTTTAGAATACAAGCACATAATTACAATAGGTCCTAGGGTTACCTGTACCTTGTGTAGAAGAGGGAATGTCAGCAGTTATTGCCAGTTTCCTGGGTACATGAGAAACAACACCTTCTGATAGTCCCTTTGCTACACAACCATTAACCACTACACACGCAGTATAGGCATTCTTTCCAGTTTTCAGCTTGGCAACCCTAATAAGTAATCATTAGCTTAAAACGAAATAGGTTCCTGTGCTGCCTGTCAGGTCTAAATTCATTTAAAATACATAGTACCACATGATTAATGTTTATGTATTGACATGTGTCATTGGGACCTCATACCAAAAATACACCATAGACCTGTCCACGTTCCTTGGATTCAAAGGCCTCCCTCTTGGGTCTTGAGATACTTGTGGTGCATCACTGTGTTGTAGTAAGATTAGGGAATATCTTTTTTGTGAGTTAAGAAACAGTGTTTATTGAAACATCCATTTAATAAAAAAATCTGTAATGCATCTGCATTTTTTGTAGAACTGTGGCCAACACTTAACTCCACTGTATCAGGCTCAGTTCCATATTGGACTACAGCATTTAAATGCATTCAAAGAAACAATTTAAGAAAAAGTCCATAAAATCTCAAATGCTGATAGTATTTAAGATAAAGAAATTCTTTACAAACAAGTATCATTGGAAAAAAATCTGTAAGAAAACAATGTACTTGCTAGAAAGTCAAATAATTCTCTGAATGAATAATCTTATGTGTTTATTACCACATGGTAAAAATAAAAACAAAACTTATTTGGTGATGCATTTAAAATAAAGCCATGTGGACATTGATTTATTCATGTTTGATTTATTATCTAATTGTTGATTCAAAATATTCAAAAAGTAATTTTCACTTTGCAAACAATTCTATCAACAATTCAGGTTAGCTATATATTTCTGATGAGTATTTTTTTTCTTCCATTATAAAACAAGAATTTTCAGCAGCAATGCTGAAGCTATTTCAAAGTTATACTTAAGGGCAACATGCTTCCAGAGAAAGAACACATCTTGGAGCACAAAAGAAAAATATGTAGGAAACAGAGATGTCAGGCACTGTGATGGAAAAGAGAGATGAGGTTTTCAAACAAGTAACAGCTACTCTGATCTTTCCTTGGGCAGAAGGAAAATAAGAATAAGAACATCTTCTATAGAGCTCTTTGTTGAATATCTTATACCATGAAAAGTAGTAGTGCTGTAAGAAAATAGTTAGGGCCCATTGTGAAACAAAACATTGGCAGCAATCCAAAGAGCTACTTTAGAAACATCTCAGATCCTTTTCACTTTTATTTTCTTTGCATTACACCCCTTCCTCTTTGTCTGATCAAAAATTCAGTTTTAAAAGTAATTACCAGGAAGCAAAGGGCTAATGTTCTGAGGTCGAGAATCTGACTTGAGCACACATGCATGTCTAAATCACTGCCAATATTTTGTTCCATAATTCAAATACAATCTCTTACGAATACTACTTACACAGTACTAGAGAAGCCCATGGAACAGTGATAGATAGTTATTGCTTTTTCAACAGGAAGTATTTTGACATTTGACAGGAGAAACGCTTGTTTTCAGTCTGTATTAGCTTCTGTTGCCCATGGTTAATGTAAAAACCAAAATCACTGCTATGACCTCTCTAAGGCATAATGCATTCTTGTTTTACACTCGTTCACATCAATTTTCAAAAATCCATATAAAACTGGAACATGTAAATTACATGATTTTTAAAAATTCACACTGCTGGGTATAACAAAGTTTATTCTATCATTTGAATGATGCTTCTTCTTCACGTTTGCTTAAGGGGTGCAGGAATGTTAGCTGAAGCCTGTTCTAAATATGCTAGAGGTCCCTGAGGCATTTCAGCAGGCTTTTTATGCTGCATGTTGATATCTTCCAGAACCTGTTGCCAATGTCGCAATTTACCCAAGTGCTTCTGAATTAGGGCTTCTTTTCTCTGTAGTTCATTTCTCAGCTCTGACACATCCTACAGGAGAGGCAGGCATACAGTAAAAAACAAGGAACCAGGAATTTCCACTATAAAAGCTTTGAGCATATGCATCTATGAAGTCCTAAGAAGCAGAAATAGCATTTATAGCAAGTTATCCTTAAAATGCACTCGGGGGGTGGGGGGGGGGGAGAGAAGGTGAACACTCATTTCTTACAAACATAATTTGATTTATTACAAATAAATACTTGCCTTGCAAAAACATCTGCTCTCATCCCTAGACCTTGTATTACTTATAATGATTTTGATAACCTGTGATCTGTCTGTACAGTATAAACATACTTAACAATGACTCTTTCAGAGGTTTTATCTGAAAGTTGAAAGAGGGAAACTTTACTGGGATAGATGACAAAAAAAGCAGAGCAAACTGCTTGCAGCAGGAGCTTAGTACATTTTCAGCTTCTAATTACCTTTCTTCCAAAGCGCATTTACTTCGACTTCAATGCCCCATCCTCACATGATGCCTTAACATAAAGTGCCAAAGAATTATATATGATTTAGACATTACCTTGAAAATGTGTTCAAGGCACTTTGTACCTATCATCTTAGCTAGCTTTACAACAACCCTAGAAGCCAGGCTAATATAAGGAGTCTATCGCAAAGGCAAAAGCTGAACTAAGGATGTCCTTGTTCTTTGATGATTTTCTTAGCATCTACATTGCTGTTGCACAAAATGAACATTAGTTGAGCCTTCTACAATCTGCGTCTCTGGATGCTTTGAAATACACTTCCTACAATCACTGTTAAGCAGGCTGGGGGTGATGGGGCCACAGCCCAAACACCTGGAAAGAACCAGATCAAGGCGGCTTCTTAGAATTCAGCTAAGAACTAATATTAATTGCATGGATTAAGACATACCGACAGCTTTAAAGGACTTCACTCTACAACTTTAAAGCTCTGTAACTTTATAATGTTACCTGCTAAAAACAGATCAAAACATGAATTATCTAGTTTCCTTTGGGTGTTAAAATATTTTAGGTGAAATTTTGCTTTCCTGGAAGTAAATCAGACTAAATTCACACAACTACAATGTAAAATTGTTTTACTCATATTCTTAAAAATAGGATTATGAAAATTATGTTTTTCTGCACAGAAGCCTAATAACTAATTTTCAACACAATACTAACTAAAGTTTTCAACATATGTTAAACCTAGATTTACAGTTATAACTTTAACAGGAAAAAAAAACCCTCATTGTTTGTTTTCCTGACAAGTAGAAAAAGAAAATCACTGGGCAGCTCCTGACAAACATGCAGGTTTTCTGCAGTTGTGTATTTCTTTCTTGCACTTTCCACTCATTTAAAACTCATGGTGACAATTTTACAGTACTGAAGTTATAATATGAAGAAGAAATATACAGCAGTAATTGTCACAAAAATGCTTGATGGGACATGCAGTCAGACTTGAAATGTAAAAGATGTATGGGCAAATTTCCTGTGGGAAGAGATTTGGAAAAACATGTTTGGGACAGACAAACAACAGGTGTCATGCCAGACAATAGCAATGGAACTAGAAAGAAGAAAACATTAGTGTGTTTTGGGAAAAGGACACATCCTAACCAAAACACACAACGTAAGCATGGCTTGTCACATGGGCAAGGACGTCAGCAACATGGGTTGGGCTGGAGGTCTGGGAAAGTGGGACTCAGCCAATAATCTAGGATGTACACACCCAAATGGGTGGTAGCTTGGGGGAACAACAAATTGCTTTGTCCATGTGTGCAAAGATAGAGAGAGAGGGAGTTTGGGAAGGTTTAGGTTTAGACTACAACTGGTGTGTTTCCTGACTGCTGGAAAGGCTGGAGAGCTCAGGCACTATCATCAAGCTCCAGAGGAAAAGTCTGGAGGCGTGAAGGAGAAGAAGTCAGCTTTTCCTGACAACTCTGCTGTTTGGTAACTGCAACACACATCATCTACCATTCACTGACAGTAATTCCTATGAGAAATCACCCTACTCAATATAATTCACCAGCTTTGTCAGAATTCTATTAAAGGTTTGGACATCATAGTTAAGACTAAGGAAAACCAGAGTGCTTACCTCTTTAATTACTTGCTCTGGTTTTTGGACAGAGAGCTGCAACCTTTTTTGTAAGAAAAAGCATTCTGTTTGCCGTGCAACATCTAAAAACTTCTGGATACACTGGTCAACACCTAAAAAATTAAGAATAACAAAACATGAAAGCTGTTTCAAATGAAAATTGCAGTTCAGTTCAAAGCCAGCTTAGAATTCAGGCAAAGCTACTGGGAGAAATATTTTGACTGATGGTAGCTAAATTTTTAAAAACATGCATAAGTAAGATTACAGTTCATTTTAAAAACATACCTTTAAAAGATTATCTACACCTGGTTGTCTAAAACTAGAAAATGCCCTAATTATAAGTGTACATCAAAATCCTGATTGCATGCTGAATACTTAAGAGAAGAACAGACAAGTTTTATATTCATCCTTTGTGAAAGAAATAATTAAAACTATAAATGTCTGATAATAGGTTCTCTCACAAGACATAATTTTGTACTATGATTCTACTTCAGTGGGCATACATCCATCCTCTGAAATCCTGGGATTTGCAGTTTAGGGTGGGATATTTAGAATTCTCAGCCAGAGAGTTCTAGGGTCTCCCTAAACTATAGGATTCCACAGAATGAAACCACAAGTACATTCATGTGCTATAACTGGGTAATGTCAAAGGGCCCAGCAAGACAGACCAGCTGTTCCATTTTTAAAATAGAATCCCAGCTGTAATTCATTTCACCATGTGAATAGAAAGATATACTTGTGCATAAATTTTATTGCTGGACATTAAAGGCACAGCCTAGTACACTAATTCTCGAACTGAGCAACAAAGGAAATTGAAATGTTTTTTGCTGCAAATGTTCTCCAGAAGAGTCAGGCCATCATGTTGGATGTATCCACTGTATTTTGCCACTCAATTCTGTTTGTCAATATGTAATAAGAACTTAAGAATGCACCAGGATTTTCTGATGAAAGTGCAACTGACAGTCACAGCAAAACTCTAGCAGCATCTTTATTGCCAGAAACCAAAGCCCATCCCTAACTGTCTGAAGGAGAAAAAGGGATGCTATGTGGTCTGTCTATAGTGATGAAGATGATGCTTTCCTGTTTTCCAACTTCTTCATGAATATACACATAAATTCCTTGGTGTAATATGCTTCCAATTTTAGGTGAAGATACAGAAATAAAACCCATCTTTGCTTCAAGTCACATTGAGGTGATCAAGTTAAGTATTTTACAGTTCTATTGCTTTCACATAACCAATATCATCTAAGCATTTAATGCCCTGCCTTATCAATCTGGACTCCAAAGCAGCTTCACTACACCTACACCATCAAAACAAAAAGCAATACAAGAGGAGAGGAGAAACCAAAAGCCGTCAAAATTCTAGGTTAGAAAGAAAAGGTAGGCATAGGCTTACCAGTTCTAATTTCCTCCTGGTCTGTACCATTCACATAATCTTGACTCACAAGGGAAGCAAAGCAAGCCTAGGTAATTAAAGAAATATATACTAACAATTACTATAAACAGAAGGTCATTCAACATGCAACATCATGAAGGAAAGAAAAACTCTTTTTGCATCAACTTGTATTTATAAACGTGTACCATTTTAATTGATTCATCAATTAAAATGAATAAGAAAGCTATTAAACTACAAGGTTCTTTATTCAAGAAGAACTCATTTGGTGCTCCATGAAATTAAAGTCTTTATGTTACTAATCTAATATTTAGGGTGACCATGAGAAAATATTTTTCAGTAGTAGCAACATAATTTGGGCACCATCCTGCCAATCAATTATTGCTTGATAAAAATCAAATTGCTGATGTCTTACTAAACATTCCACTAACTTGAGATCCTTAAAGATTAACAGCTGCACTAAAGCATAAACACAAGTCCACTTTTGTCAGATGCATGAAGCATCACGCTTTCAGAGAGTGGGACAGCTGCATGAACTATAGAGCTAAAAAGTAAAGGTTTCCCCTTTGACAGTTTTGTCTAGTATCAAACTGTAGGGGGGTGGTGCTCATCTCCATTACTAAGCCGAGGGAATCAGTGTTGTCAAAGACGACTCCATGATCATGTGGCCAGCACAACTAATCACCAAGGTGAATGGGATGCTGTTACCTTCCCACCAAAGTGGTACCTATTTATCAAACTGCTAGATTGGCAGAAGCTGGGATTAGCGATGGGAGCTCACTCTGTCACATGGTACTTGGGTCTCAAACTGCTAACCTGGAGACCTCGTGGTAGTCAGAGTTGGCATCCTAATCGCTAAGCTACCACATCCCAACTACAGAGCAATCCCCTCCTATAATATGACTCCAAGAGGAATGGGAAAATGTATCCTGTGCAGGTAAAGGGTGGGGCAGGAAGTATGCAAGATTTCTATACAAAGTACAATACCATCTACAAGGCAAAGAGATAATGACCATTAGTGACATACACAAGGGTAAGTCTACGTGCATATGTAGGGGTTTTTTTTTGTGTCATTACAGAGGCTGGAAGTCAGTTTGCTAAGACAGTTCCCCCCCTTCCAGGGGCATTAGACATTCAGTGCCCAATGAAGAGTGAAGGGAACAGGGAAGAAATGACATAATCCATTAAGACCCCAGTAGGTGTCACTGGTCTTCTCCTAACTCCACTTCCACCAACCACTGAATGGCCAAAGGGAGCTACCACAGTGCAAAAGTGTGGTAAGAAGGGAACCACAGCATGGTTCCACTTGTGGAGCTTCTTTAATACACTTGTGATGTAGGATCTCAGCCAATGCAGCCCAGAAGCTTCTGGTTTCCAATGAAACTGCCAATGCAGTGTAGGGAACAGGAAACTACAGTGATCTGGCTGACAGCGCACAGACCCAGAGACCTGCTATGTAAGGCTCAAGAATAGAGGTAGGAAGTATGGAGCTGTAGCCCCAACCTTGACGCTTTGAACCACAACCCTCAATATTTCTGATCATGGGCTGTACTGGATGGGAAGTCCAAAATCTCTCGAGGGCAGCAGGATGAAGAAGCAGGCAAAAGTTTTTCTAGACTATAGTAAGTTCTACAGTATAAAAGTGTTGTCATAAAAGCATCTGACTTCAAGGTGCAACACCAGACTTCCATGGATACCTTTCTGGAAACCAGACTACACTACACTGTGGGACTGTCCATATTTACACACACATACACACAATACTTCCCCCATAAATTTAGGCAAAATGAGATTTGAATTGTAAAGTCTCTCTTTTTCTTTCTCCTGTATTATTTTTAACACCTTTGCCTAAATGACAAGAAGCCAGTGGAGCTTTGAAAGCTTGTCACATGTATTGGTGCTTTGTACTTTGCTATATGGCCAACATGACTACCCTGGTTGTGCTTTCTTTTCTTTATGGTTATATTTGAAAGGGGAGACCCACTGTACAATCTCAGATTTGTTAAAGAGCTAAGATTCCCAACTGGGAATGAGTTTTTCTGCTCTGTTCCCGGGAGAAGTTTCCTCTGATGTAAAGTAAACAGCAGCTTGTCATCCAGACAAAGAAGTGTGTAACTTGTTGCCCTTCAGTAATCTTTAAAGGTGCTGCCAGATTCTTTTCTTTTCTCTCCCTTTCCCCCCTTCTCTGCCCTTTGCTAAAGGCAGGCTTGTTGTTGTTGTTGTGTGCCTTCAAGTTGTTTCTGACATATAGTGACCCTCACGCCAATATGTGACCCTAAGACAAACCTAACATGGGGTTTTCCTGGCCAGATTTGTTCTGAGGTTTGCCATTGCCTTCCCATGAGGCTGAGAGCATGTGACTTGCCCAAGGTCACCCAGTGGGTTTCATAATCGAACCCTGGTCTCCAAAGTCATAGTCCAACACTGAAACCACTAGGCCATGCTGGCTCTCAAGGCAGGCTAACTGCTGAGCATAACAAAAACAAAAATAACCATACAATATTTACATAAATCCATGATCATAAAATCAAAATACAGTCGGCCCTCCATTTTCGCAGACCCTCCCTGAGAGCTGACAATATTCAAGCCCCATAGGCTTGAATGGGGCATGCCCTCGTGGGCATGTGCAGGGGCGCCCCCCATTGATTTTAACGGTTGCCCTTTTGTAAATATACAAAACTGTGGACTTCAAGTCTGCAAAAATGGAGGGGCGACTGTAGTAAAACAGTTCCTGTACCTTGGAGCGAACAATGATCAGAATGGCGACTGAAGCTATGACATCAGAAGACTAGGAATGGTCAGGGCAGCTATGAAAGAACATTGAAAAGATCCTAAAGAGTAAAGATACACATTACATCTGAGCCATTATAATTCCCATCATCATGTACAGATGTGAAAACTGGACAGTCAAGAAAGTGGATAAGAAGAAAATCAACTCATTTGATCTGTGGTGCTGGAGAAGACTGCTGAGGATCTCTTAGATGGCCCAAAAAATTGGGTGCTAGAACAAATCAAGCCCGAAATCCCCCTGTAAGCCAAAGTGACTAAGGTCCAAAACACACTCCAGAAATAATCTAGTTTGAGACCGCTTCAACTGCCTTGGCTCTGTGCTAGGGAAGCCTGGGAATTGTAGTTTATTGTGGCACCAGAGCTCTCTCTGACAGAGAAGGCTAAATGTCTCAGAAAACTATTTCCCAGGATTCCCTAGCACTGAGCAGGTCAGTTGACGCGGTCTCAAACTAGATTATTTCTGCAGTGTGTTCTGGACCGAAATGGAGGCTGTCGTACTTTGCCCACATCATGAGAAGACACGGCTCATTAGAAAAGACAACGATGCCTGGAAAGGTGGAGGAGGGCAAGAGAAAGAGGGAGATCAAGCTGCTGCATCCCCATCCCTTCCAACAGCAGCAGCAGCA
>CM034708.1:99696455-99707640 GCA_020142125.1 Phrynosoma platyrhinos
ATCTATCTACCATGACTGGGTGGTCGCCATAACCCGGAAATGAAGGCCCACAACAACAACGAGTACGAGGAGAGGAAGGCCACACGGCAGAGGGCCAGACTCCATCAGGGAGGCCAGAGGCCTGAGGGGACTCTCATCCACAGGGTCGCCATGAGTCTGGGCCGACTCGAGGGCGGCTAATAACAACCCCTTTCCCTCATCGACGGCCGGCCGGCCTCCCTGCGCCGCTTCCCCACCTCGAAGGAGGCCTCCAGCTCGTCCACGAGGGTGCTGTTGGGGTTCCGGGGCCCCGCGGGGTTCGGAGGAAGGAGTCCAGCCGGGCCCGGCCCTCCGGGGGCCACTGGGGGAGGCGGCGGAGGGGGAGGCGGCGGCGGCGGAGGGACCGGGCCTTGGCTCCCGAACATCCCGCTCAAGCCCGACGCCATGGCAACCGGAGAAAGCCGGGGGTCGCCACTGCGCAGGCGCGCCCCCTCTGCCCGGAAATGGCGGAAGGCGCCGCCGGTGGAAGAAAGCGGAAGTTCTCGGTCCGTGGGAAATGGCGTCCTCCTCCGTTGGGCTCCCAGGCTCTTTCTCCAGGAGGGTGACCAGACGCGCCCTCCTATTTCCGAGACCGTCTCCTCCATGTCATGGATTTACACTCCTCCCTCTCCACATTTGCGGCTCTGACGTCTGCAGCATTGAGTATTCACGGATTTGATTAATATGTTCCCTCTAGGAATCTCTAGGTCCTCCAGCGCAACTCTATGGTCAAGTTTAACCAGAGGTTGCACTGAAGGACCTAGAGATTCCTAGAGAGAACACTCCACTAGGGAGTTGTAGCTCCTCCAGTGCAACTCTGTGGTCAACTTTAACCAAAAGTCTCACTGAAGGGCCTAGAAATTCCTAGAAAGAACTCCCCACTAGGCATTTGTAGCTCCTCTAGCACAACTCTATGGTCATTGTCTGGCAGATGTTAACCATAGAGTTGCCCTGGAGGACCTAGAGATTCCTAGAGAGGTGTTCTCTCAGGTAAAAAAACATAATGTTTTTGTTATTTGTGGTTTTTACACATTCCCATGGGTCCTGTGCCCCTAACCCCAACGAACGCTGAGGGACAAGTATGCATTTCTGTGTAGTGTTTTTAGCTTTTATTTGGTCATGGCCTACTTTCTTTTTAACAATCCTATATTTTGTAGTGCCTAGTTGTCATCCTTTGTGGTGAGGACATATCTGGCCACTCTTGGGAGCTGTTTTCGTGCACAAAAGTTCTGGTTCTGAGGGGAAATGAATGAATGTCCTTCAGCGGGTGTGGACTGAAGGTCTTAAAAGGGCGGCTAGGAGAGTGCTACCTGCCCCACACTTTGCCCTCCAGCTGTTTTGGGGCTGCAAGACCCATCAGCCCCACCCCAAGAGGGAGAGTTTGTGGAGTTGCAGTGCAAAACATCTGGAGGGTGAATGGTTCCCTATTTTGATTGAAAACGTAAATAACACACTATGGATCACTCCTGAATGTGTGCAAAAACAACATTGACACAGTATAGGTTGGATTGCAAGAGAGGAGTCCTTGTTGAAATGCAGATGGATTTTAAATTTCCTGGACTTTGAAAATTTCCCAATTGCCACATGGCTAGAAGCAGGAGGAGCTAGCCTGAAAAATTTACCCTCCCCATACCATCTTAACTAAGGACAGAAACAACAAAATACATGCCTCTGACTAACATCTCCATTTTTTCCTCCTGTTTGGTTTGTAACATCTTGCCTGATGAAGAAGCCAGTGGAGCCTCGAAAGCTTGCAACAAGTATATTGTGCATTTCAGTTGGCCAAAAAAGGTATCACTGTTTGGTAGATTTTTGTTTGAATATAAGGCATACTGACTAAATGTGAGGAACAAGGGACTAATCCACTATTAACTCCTTGCTTTTGCACTTCTTCAATATTTTGATGGCTTTCTAGACTCAAAAATATACTATAAGAAGTGATATACTATGAGAAATGTGAAATGATATTTAGAAATTGTATTTGAAAATGCTATTTAAGGACAAATTGTACATCTCTTTTTTTTTTAAAGTGCAAAACCCAGGATGGAATGACATCAACAAATGCAAGTCTAAGCTGGAGCAGAAGTGTTTTTGTTTTGGTATGAATGTACTAAATGTATATCTCTCCTTTACTGAAAGGTCATTGTGGGAGAAAATAATAGTAAAGCAGAAAGACAAAATTTAGACTGACTAGACTTCTGGGGAAAGGCAAAACTGCAGAGCAACCAATTGTGGGTAAAATTATTTCCCAGCTCCATCAACTGAGAGCTAACCTCTGTCCATAGCAAGGTGATGAGCACAATGGTACAAGGGCAGGCAGGAGAGTAGTAAATGGTAGCTGAAGCCTGGCCCCAGATCCAAAGGGATAGCCCAGGAGTGGATGAGAATTGGAGCAAGAGTGGACACATTGGGCCTTTGCAGACTGCTAGAAATAGTGCAAATTGAGTCCACTTAAACTGCCCTGGCTCAGTGCTAGGGAATCATGGGAATTGTATTTTTTTCTGAGACATTGAGCCTTCTCTGTCAGAGAGCTCTGGTGCCACAATAAACTACAGTTCCCATGATTCCCTAGCACTGAGTCAGGGCCGTTAAAGTGAACTCAATTTGCACTATTTCTGACAGTCTGCAAAGGCTAATTGTTGCTGGGGAAACTCATGAAACAAAGTTTTGTTTTGTTTGTTAGCTGCCTTCGTGTCATCTCGATCCATGTCGATGCTATGGATGAGACATCTCCAGCCCCCCATCCTCTACTGCTCTGCCCAGCTCCTGCAAACTCATATTCATGGTCTCTTTATTAAAGTCCATCCATCTAGCACAGGGGTAGGCAACCTGTCCCCTTTAAGGGCCGAGGGACTTCAGCTTCCAGAATCCCAGGAGCTATTGGCCAACATGGGACTATTGGCCAACATGGCTGTGGCTTCTAGGAGCTGAAGTCCCTCGGCCCTTAAAGGGGAAAGGTTGCCTACCCCTGATCTAGCATATGTAATCCAGCTAGCAAATGTAATACACTTTGTAAAATGTTTGTCCTTCCCAGGTTCTGCTATTTAACATTCACAAGGATGTACAGGTATCTGCAGGAACTACAAAACAAGTGTCAGTACAGATGCTTTTGCTGCTTCTTCCTTCTCACTCCAGCAACAAACCCCACTCCCAAGTGTTGCTAGGATACAACCCAGATAATTTTGTTTAAATTTTTTGTTGCTGCAGCAGCTGCTGTGGTTCCTCCTTTCGTTGTTGCAACTGCCACCACTGATTTCTGTCTCCTGTGGAGAAAGACAGAAACCAAATGTCAGTCTCATGGGCAGGGGAGGAGCAAAAACCTAAAACCAAGCAAGAAATAAAACAACAATGATCTCTATAGCATAGCAATACAGTAGCTGAAAGTAGGGCAAAAGTCTCCAGGTTGCCCACCCAGCAACTTCATGGTTAGATGGGACATTTCTTTTCAGTACTGGGCCTGAAGAAATCTTCCACCCCATTCAGTACAGGAAAAATGGGTCACTAATCCCTACCTTTTTCTGAGACACTTGGAGAAATAAAGTGCTTTCTTATCCCCGCTTCCCTTGGTCACTTTTAACTGCCTTGAAGGAAGCATCAGTGTGCTTAGAATTACTATATTCCTTGTCTGGCTAGGGTTTACCCAGTTTCTAGGCATGGCACCCAGTGCCCATTTTGAGCACCGTTTAGCCTGGGTTCCCACCTTTCTTTCTTTTTTTAAAGTAAGCATCTACCCCTTGTTGGACCTGAGATAATGGGGCAAAATGAGAAGGGACTATTCTGTTAAATTGTTCTTGAAGCTTTGTGCTGGCCGTGTGCTGTAATAATAAATGTTGTTGTTCTTCAAGTAACCATTCTGCTTGTGCCTGTCACACACAAGGGAAAGGAGAGTACTGAGGAGTCACCAGAAAGGGATGAGAAGGCAACTCCTGGGTGTTTCATGCCTTCAAAGAAAGATACTGAACCTGTTTCTTTGGGGCTTTGCTGTGAAGATGCCTAAACAGTCCAGGAGTTTGTAAAAGGGTGTCTGGGGAAGGCAGGACATCCATCTCAACTATTCTAATTTAAAAAAAAAATAGCTAGATAAAATATAGGCATTTCTGCTCCTCTTCTGGGTCAGAGTAGCAAAAGGCTAAGGACTCAGAAGAATGTCAGTGGAAGTGATGGACGATGGGCAGAAGCTGCAAAAGGGAAGTTATGTACACATACACATGTATGTGCGCACTCTCAGCTTCCGTAGCAGTAGGTGGGATGACTGTATGAACTTGTCTGTGCATGTTTTAGGGGGAATGGTTAGCATTTTCATATGTTATTTTGGAATGGTTGTGTTTTCTCTGCATGTGTATGATCAGGCCCCTATCCTCTGCTTCTGTTATAGTTCTGAACTGGATTAAGCGACTAGAATAAATAACTTCCTTTTCAGCAATGTAAACTGAAGCAGGTCTTCCTTTCTAAATCCATGTTAAAACTACAGTAACGTGCAATAAGTGAAAGCCTCCTGTTCTCCATACACAAGGGCTCCAAGCCATATAACATTCTTTAAAAATCAAGGGGGAAGATACTTTCGCAGGGCATTGTATTTCAATCTGCCTTTGATGAGACAGAAGTATTGACTGGAGAAACAGATTTGTTGGGGATTTGTGAAGCTGCTTGGTAGAACTGTATACTATCTGCATACTTTTTTGTTAACTCAAGCTTCATCTTTATGTGTCATGGTGCTGAGACCTCATTTCCAATTTGTACTTACTATTGCGTGCGTTGTCTTGGAGCCTTGGTCAAGTCAGTTGCCTTTGTGTGAAATGGGTTACTGCAGCTACTAATTATTTTGTCTTTTGGAAATGAGCAAATTGATTTTGTTTAGTGTTAATAATCCAGACATGCCTTAACATCTCCCACCCCACCCCCACCCCACAATCCCTGGAGAAAAATCTCACTTTCACATCCATTACTCTCTATCACAGGTATCTATCCCTTCGCTCCCCTCTCTGTTCCCATCAACAAAATGAGCCAACATACCATTCTCTGCCCATGGACCAACCTTGCCTGGCCATTTTGGGGGACCCCTCCTCAGATGTTTTGCAGGTCTGTACATTTAACACAAAAGTCAGTCTCAAAGAGATTTACTCTAATGTGAACATGCAGCCTTGTAATGCAACTTTATTTCCCCCCCCCCTTTTCTTGTCTCCTTTTTCATGAGTCAAAAGCCCTTGTTCAAAGAGTCAGATGTGCCAGTCAGAGAATGGGGACAGTTGTGACGGAGTGGAAGCAACACATTTCTGTCCCACACAATTATGTCTGCTCTTTTCTCCTTACTATTCTTGTTTTAGTTGTTGTCTTTTCATCAGCCTTTTCTCCTTACTATTCTTGTTTTAGTTGTTGTCGTTGCTGCTGCTCAGAGGGCATTTTTCAAGAATTGAGCTTTGCTGAGGTTAGCTAACACTTGGCTCCATGTCTGGTGACCCACACCTGGCACTTGCTAGACGGTCAGCACTTACTCTGAACAATGTGAAGTGCCATGACTTGAAGGCACCAATGAGGTCACATTTACAACCACAAAGGAAGAAACTCCAGCATAACTCAGGGTCACTGGCGGGAAAGCTCAAAAGCACACTTGCCAAGTCCAGTTCCCCTGATTCTGCTGCAGTTATTATTTGTATTATTATTTTAAGTGTTTTAAATTGTCATTGTTTAATAGTATTTTAAGGGATGGGTGGGATTGTGGGATATGAAATGTATATTTTAATGTTGTAAGCCACCCCGGTTGTGTTACGCAGAGAAGCGGGATAAAATTATTATTATTATTATTTAAACACAAAGGGTTCTGGAATCCAAAGCAGTAGCTGAATGAACACAAGTATGGTAAACTCTCCAGGGCTTCAGTGGTGGCCATGTAGGCTGAGCTGCCAGCTGCTTTTCTGGCATTGCTCTTGTGATTTTTACAGCAGCCTGGCAACAGATTATTTGTAGCCCTAGTACAGTTCCTAGTCAGCTTTTCTTTTAGAGGTTGAAAAGTGCTGCCCTCCAGATGCAATTAGAATGCAACTCTCATCAGTCATGGCCAGCCCAGTCAATGGTGAAATTTGGATGACTATGCACCTGCTTTATATAGCAGTTTTGCAAAGTACTTCACGTATCTGTTCAAATAACCAGTTGTTTAAAGTCCTTGTCACCATGCTGTTGGTAGGAGTCATATGATAAGGATCATGGCAAGTGACCACTCCTGTCTGGCTGAATATATTACTGTTTAACATATTGGGTTTCTGCTGTGACAAATTTATTCCTATTCTCAGATTACTCTTATTACAGATCATAACTATGCCAGCTCCTCTTTGTCCCTCCTCATTTCAACACTACATAGATGTCCCAGTATTTAGTTGTTCAGAAGAAATTTCAGTTTCTTATTCTGCATACAAGTTAACTAAATGTTTTGTCTAGAAACACATGATTCATGCAATTTCAGGTATGGGTGTAAACTGACAGTGTTCTACGATTTCATTTTCACTGCATACATGAAGAGACCACTCACAGCAGTTAGCAGCTTGGGTTTGAATGTCTGAAGCTTCACAGATCAGTTTATCAAGCTAGAAATTAATATAAGACTGAATGTCAGAGGTATATCATGGCCAAACTGGGAGCAAGCAAAGATCAAAACCTGGGTATGAAGACTGGTAAGTTATAAACCCTGTTACACTGAAAATGAGTATTATAATGAACACACTATGTTAAAAATAGATGGTTCTTGCCTTTTAAATTTATAAGTAAACTTTTGACTATCATTATAGTCTGCTAGTCTTTAGTCAATTATTTAACTATTGTAGTTCATTGACTAAAATGTTGCAGTCCTACTCTAAGACACTTTTTTGAAACCAGGTAACCAGAACTACAGTATTTTATATAGAATTCATTAGAGGTTTATATTGACATGATACTTACAATCCATCTTTCCAGCATAAATTTTGCATTTGTCTTCTCAATTTCATTAGTGTGTACACATCTGAAACCTTTTGCCACAGGAGCCAGGCTTGTCCGTCTTAGTTACAAGGTATAACATGGCAAAAATGTGCCTGGACCAAGTCACTGGTACACTCAAAGGCAAAGCCATAGCCAGTTATATATTCACCTTACTTTGAACAGCATTAGAGCCTTATCATCAAGCACATTTCTTTAAGGTGTTCAAGGGAACACTACATTTCTGCCACCAGCATCCTTCAGTGGGACAGATCTATGTAAGTCATTTCTAGATAGGGACCAAAATAAAACTGCATCTTTGGTTAAGTAAAAAAAAAAGTTCCTGCTATTGAATGTAGATACGGAGCTGGCTGCAGTTGTTTCACTTCAGCCTGTAAGTTCTTCAGTAAGTGTGTTAGGATATGAGTTAATGATTTACATTTGAGATACATGCTGACATAATTCTGCTTCAATATTTTGACAAAATATTTGTAAACACACCTTAAAGCGTTGTGCTCATAAAGAAACACTTCCAAGTTTTCAAATTTATATTTATTGAGACATTCATCTTCTATTTAATCAGAATTACAAAGCCTGATTGTTTAGTTACAGTATTATTTTTCAATCTAGTTTTACATTTAAATTCAGCATTAAATATAGACAAAGAATTCTGAGACTTCTCTTCATCAGTCAAATACAAAGAGAAAATAGAGATCCCTGATCATTAAAAACCTTTTACAAAATGACTTTGTAGTTCATTAATGTACTATTTTTAAATATGCAGAAAATTCTGCATTGAGGAGTCTTTTCCTCTTGGAATTTTGTTACAACACCCATTGGATCATCAGCTCATTGCATCAGCAATTTTGGAATTAACTCAGATTTATATTAAGGCTAGAGGTTACACAACTGCCAAATGACCTTCTAAATACTTTTTTTGTCCTGGCTCAGTCGAATAGCAAACTCTACTAAAGTACGTGTGGGTCGTCCTGACATGCCTTTACGAAGGTATGGAACTTCATCTTTATTTGTCATCACACCAGCAATATCTAAATGAGCCCAATGAGGAACAGTCACAAATTCTTTCAGGAATGCAGCAGCTGTACATGCACCACCAGACCTTATGGGAAAGAAAAAGTATTAAGATTTTTAAAAAATCATTTAGGAGTAAAATAATATATACCAAGCTATACCATTTCTGTACAGACATCACATCAAACCATGGTTTATATTAACTAGAGGTTAGAATTTAAACCCTGATTTGAGCTTCCAAATGTAACAACAAGCAAAGTAAGGTATATATATGCTTGTCTGCTTTCAATTTCTATATTCTCAGTACTCTGCTTCATAAATTTACTCCATATTCATGGTGTAGTAGCTTTTGGAAGCAAAGTGATGGCTGTAGTGTTCAAGTTTCTTCTTAGCTTCTTTCTCTGGTTTGTTGGGTATGAACAAATCAGAGAAAGAAAGCTCCCTGCTCTAAAACAAATCAAGATAGCTCTATGGCTCATTCAACTGTAACTGCTGCAACTGAAGCAATGAGTTAATGAAATACTAGGATTTCTATGGAAAACTGTGGTTTGTCCTAGTGCAAAAAATGCCCATCAAGTTAAAGGATAGCAGAAACTCTGGTTTACAAACACTCATCAAATAGGATTTTTCATTCCCGTTGATCATAAATCAGTTAATTCAGACATAAATCCAAACCTTCCTTAACTATGATTTGGCATGCCTTAACTAAGCCAGCCATTTCTCTTATGACAAGAAAGAGTACTACTTGAACTGAATAAAACTGAAGGATCACCTACCTATCACTGCTGCCCATTTCTACTCCTACATGAACAAAATGCAGTCAAAGGCTTCTACTTTTCCTCTTATCTGAACAATAATAGCAAGTCTGAGGAGAGTTCATCCTCTTATGGACTCACTTTTTTCACTTGTTTTTCTAAGTCATCTGTATATACTTGCAACAGTAGCTTAAGAAACAGCACTAGGGACATAAGGTTCAATTTAGCAACATACCTGTATTTTCCAATGTTGTTGAGATCTGCAAGCTGACACTCTGTAACTTGTTTTGTGTAATGCTCAAAGAGAGGCATCCTCCAAACACGGTCCCCTGTAAGAATACTAGCCTACAGATTTAAACACATGATAGGTAAAGAGGTTAGTAAAACATAACATTTCTAAACAGGCTGTTGTATGCTGTGCTGTTCCTAAATGGGACAAACTAGAGCCAATCTCTTGGTTCAAACTCAGGCAGATATTTAACGAGCCTTGGATCTCTAACAAATTTTGATTTCTCATCAATTGGTGCCATGCCACCTACCCACCTTTTTATTCACAGCTACTCTAGTGGACCAGATCACCCGAGCCCAGGCAAAAGCAAAAAGAATCATCACAAATAAAGAAGTCTTCACAGGAATAATGTAGATAATGGCCACTCAAAAGTGATCATTACCTCCTTCACTTTACTTGAATTCCACTTCATAAACTCACCTCTGCTTGATGTAGAACTGCCAGGCTATAGTTATCTACATATGCATACAATGCCATCCATTTATAGTGTTCACAGATTACAAATAGTCCATGCACTGCTACTAAATGGTCAAAGCAATGATCCGTGCCAAAGAATTGCAACACGTCAGTGCCACAAATCTTATTGTTATCTCAGAAAACCTATCTACAGTCAGCTCTCCGTATCCATGAATCCACAAATATATTATATATATATATATATATATATATTCCAAAAAGCAAATCTTAATTTTATATAAGGGACACCATTTTACTATGCCTTGTATATAGTGGGACATGAGCATACACAGATCTTGGTATCCAAGAAGGGTCCAGGAACCAAATCCTATCGAATACCAAGGGCCTACAGTATAACTTTTACAAGGAAATCATGAGGTTTTACATTCACAAGCCAATGACCATGAACAATTCCTAATGCAATACTCAAGAATGGCTGTCAATTTTACCCTAATCATTACTGCCTGTAATAAACATGTACTTTGAAGAGTGATATGTGGGTTAAAAATGGAATATTTGTAAAAAAATGTTGACAGTATCATAGACTCAGCCTGGGTGGAATGGATTTTCAGCACTCAGTACGTGCTACTGAAATAATTATGCTTAGGACAGTAGAGGAAATCATATGGCCTTTCAGATGTTTTTGGACTCCAACTTTCAGCATTGCTCATGACTATTTATGGTGGCTAGTGCTGCTGGGCTTGCAGTCTAGCATGTTGAGGGCTGCATGATCCCCACTCATGGCTTAGGGCACATTCACATATGGAGAGAATTTTTTCACATTTTCTAGGCCAACAAAATACACACTGAAGGCATATTCAATTTGGCTCTCTTTTCATTTTGAAAAACACTTCAAGACATGGGCTCAAGGATAGTTTAATATCCCATACCAAACACCTTTACAAAACAGTTTTACACAATGTTTCACTAATGCATTAGAACTGTGATCCATAAACACCAGTCCTCTTGATGCTTAACAGTGGAGAGAATTTCAGGTTCAGCATCCCATTTCTGTAAAGTGACAATCTATATAAAAAAAGTCTAATCCTTTCTATGAAGCCTTTCTTGAAAAGGGCCTGTAGCCATTCTCACATCTGTTGTTTATGCTGTGACTTACTTCATACAGATGGTTCCACAGCTGGTGTGAATTGGTAAAAACCCCAGTGGCTGCAGATCCTAGCGCTACATCCATGGCGCCTATAAAACATTATACAATTCAGGTTACAAACACATCATTTAGAAGCCAAGGAAGATTATTTCTATTTCTCTATTTCTATTCACTCTTCTACACAGCAGAGATGGGCAATCCAGATGTTGAGCTGCAATTTCCATCATTCCTAACTATTGGTAACTTGTATGTTGGTTTTATTGGCTATATTGGTTAAGGATGGGAGCTGCAGTTCAGAAACATTTGGGGAACTATACAAAGCCATCTCCTTCCTGTTATAAAGTCCAACAAAAGCTTTCATCATACACATTTACAGGCAGGTTCAGGATTAGATTTTTGTTCCTACAGCTGCAATACATCCTTTCCCACACTACTGGGAGTGGGAGGCACTGAGTGAGGCTGGGCAGGAAATGGAAGGAGCTGCTGCCCCAGCTTAGTCCTCTTTCTTCTGAGCCCAAGTGTAGCATCTAACATAGGGGTCGGCAACCTACGGCCCCCGGGCCGGTTCCGGCCCAGGACGCT
>CM034708.1:99707740-99724077 GCA_020142125.1 Phrynosoma platyrhinos
TCTTTCTTTCAGTTAGTCTCAAAGGTGCTACAAGATCTCTCTACATGATGTCTAGTCGTAACTGACTGCAGGGGGTGGCGCTGATCTCCATTACTAAAGCTAACAGCCAGCGTTGTCCCAGGACTGCTCTGGTGATCATGTGGCCAGTATGATTGCACCAAATGCTGTTACCTTCCCACTGAGAAGTGGTACCTTTTTATCTATTTGCATTTGCATGCTTTTGAACTGCTAGGTTGACAGAAGCTGGGACTTGTGACAGGAGCCCACCCAATCATGTAGCTTGGGCCTCGAACTGCCAACTTTCCAATCTTCCGATAATCAGAACTGGCGTCTTAATCACTGAGCCACCACATCCCTAATGAAACTTTAATAATAATGTGCACATAGTCTTTAGTGAACTGCCACTCCCAACTGTAAAATACTCTTCACTAGGAGGCTATTTTAGTCCTCTCCCTTTTTCACTTTCACTTTCTTGTAGGAACAATTGAATTAATGTGGGATTGGCCTTAATTTTTTCTTCTGGCTGAAGCACTTTGTTAATTACCATATATGCTTGACTGTAAGTCAAGAAATTTGTGACCCAAAAATCCTGAGTCGATTTATATGTGGCAATACAGTAATATTACTTTGAAAGCTCCTCAAATAAGAGCCTACCCTTCTTTTGTAGCTAGTGAACTTCAAAAGAGCTGCTGAGGCAGAGAGCGAGTGCTTCCTTCCTGCCTCCAGCGGGTGTATATGTTTGTGTGAGTGGTTTGTGTGTGTTGATTTATGGGGAGTTGCTGCCAGACACCTCACTCTTCCTCCAAAACAGCTGATGAGACAGAGAGTTAGTGCTTCCTTCCCAAGTGTATATGTTTGTTTGTGTTGATTGATGGTGGTGGTGGGGTTGCTGCTGAACACCTTCGTAGCCAGTGACCTTTGAAACAGCTGCTGAGGCAGGCACAGAGCATGCCCTCAACTTATCCATGAGTCATATAAAAATCCACAATTTTGGCTCCAAAATCTGCCCTCGACTTATACATGAGGTCGAATTATAGTTGAGTATATACAGTATATACTATGCTACTTCTGCTTTGGATGCGAGTGTGTGCTAATTGTTTGAATTGCTTATTTTACTACATTTTGAGTGTAGAAATAGCCATTCTGCATCTCCAGTGGGATGCAAATGAAAGTGACTAAATATCCTATAACATCCGTGGCAGTGTCTTCTCTGTCTGTGAAGTCAGCATGATGTGGTGTCAACGGCCATATTTCATGATATCAGTATGCCAGTGTATTCACAATCTTTTCTGTTCACATATGTGCTGATGCAGATGTGACGGAAGGAGGGTGTAGATAGATACAATCTGCTGTCAGACTTGGGAATATTCAACATTTAATCTGTGCTCCATCAGGAACAGGCTACAGCTAGACTACAGAGTATTCTGTGTTATTACAGGCGGAAGTGCCACATTGTGTAAGGTTTAGAAAGCCCTTTAAGTTACCTATTCCAATGCATTTCTATTTCTGGACTGTATCCTACTGGTTATTCCCAGTTACAGTAAACCCATTAAATTAGTTGTTGTGTGGGTGTGCTGTACCATACAACTAATTCAATCTATTTACTCTAACTGGGAATAACCAATAGGGTACAGTCCAGAAAAAGAAAGAGCACTGGAGTGGGTGAAGTTGTTATATTTGTCAATGAACCAACATGGTGTAGTAGTTTTGAGCACTGGACTAAGCTTCTGGACACCAGGGTATGAATCTTTGCTCAGCCATGGAAACCCACACTCTCAGATTAGAGGAAGGCAAAAGCAAACCCACTCTGAACAAATCTTGCCAAGAAAACCCCATGCGAGGGTTGCCTTAGGGGTGCCTAAGTCAGAAATGACTTGAAGGCATGCAACAACAGTGATGTATGAATATGTAAGTAAATCCCATTGATTCAATGGGTCTCTAGTTGGGACTAACGGCAGAATTCAGGCCTCTGCCTGCTGTCTGCCTCCTTTTCCCTCCTCCTCCATTCTTTTTCTTTCTTGTTGGTCTTTTTTCCCCATCCACACTGGACACTTGCTTCTTCTTTCCCTTTTCTCACTCTTTCCCCCACCCTTCCTACCAAGCAGCAGGACCTTATCTCGCCCTTGATTAAAGAACTGAAGAGCTCCTTGAAGAAATGAGTATCCCAAGCTGGCTTGCAGGGTTATTTTTAGGAAGATCACTCTTGCTCTTCACACTATCCCCTTTATTTCTTTCTATCCCTCTCTTATCTAAGCAGCAGGACTTTCTCTCGTTCTGAAAAGTTTGGGGTCACTGCAGAATGTGAGGGTCCTCCACAGAAACAAATATAGAGCTGGCTACCTCCAACCCCTAAACAAAACCATGTCCCAGTCCTGTCTCCAGGTTTGTTTCTAGGAAAGGTTAAAGATGTTTCTGACCTAGTGACTAAAGATGGTACCATGAGCTACAGACAGATTTTAATTAATTAAAATGAATAAACCCAACTTAAAAACCAAAATAACAGAAATCTTAGTATCCACACCAAGTTTCGGTTTAAATGTCATACTCTGGGAATACAGAGGAGAGAAATATCAAACAAGTAAAGGTTTGATACCTGTTAATGTTGCAGCATCTACAATGGCTCTTGGGTTAAAACTATGGGCGTAACAAAGAGCATCAGCCAATACCAATCTTCCTTCTGCATCTGTGTTGTCAACCTTTTATGATAAGGGATTAAAAAAGGAAGTGTTAAGAGCAAAATACATTTATTTAATAATAATGCTGGTACACTGTCAAACAACTAGAATTTTGTGCTGATAACAATATTGGAAAAACCATGAAAATGTATGCAAATAAAAACAATAAAACTAGCAGCAAAAGGGAAGATCGGGGCCACGGCATGGGGTTGCCGCGGCTCCAATCTGCCACTTCCTGGGGCAACCCAGGGCCACCTGTCTGCAGAGGCCCTAGGTCTACTTTCTCACATGCATATAGTGGAGTGGAAATCAGGGATACATATATATGCCATTAGTATGTGAGAATGTAAATTCAAATTGACATTCAATGAAAATTGGCATATATATGTCTGTCCCTGATTTCCACTCCAGTAATGCATCTGAGGAAATAGACTGAAGTCTACAAAAGCTCATGTTGCCAACTTCTTTATTTCAGTTAGTCTCAAAAGTGCTACGAAATCTCTCTACATACTCATTCTGCAGACTAACAAGGCTATATCTTTAAATTCTACCAGGTTCAATAAAGTGAGCCAGTATTATGGCTACCCCACAATGTAGATGAGGAGGGCAGGGCATGAAACTCAGTTAAAAGGAAATTGCTTGCTTAGAGCTAGATTATAAGGTCTCCATACTTGAGAATGGGATAACAAAATGAGGACTCTTTCATTTCAGACTGGATATGGGAGACACAGTTTCTTTTAAATGTTCCTGATATTAAAACTGTCTCTGCAAATTAAAAGTGATAATAATCTAGCACATGAGGAAGAAAGGATCTGCTTCAAATGTTAGTTTTACATGCAGAAAAACTGGCCATGATAGCTAGCATACAAGAGAGTATTCAAAGCCATAAAGCCTTTATCTAATTTAAAGTAGCAGAGTCCATTCTGGAACCTTGCAACTCTATCTCCTTAGCAGGTTGCATGAGATCCTAGAAAGAACCTGCAGACCAGGCTTGAGTTGATTTAAACACTGCACTCTAAACTAGCATTACTGCATACAGAACATTTGCAAAGCTGGACCCTGAGCTTTCAAAATGACTCTTGCAGTCAAGCCTGAAATCTTGTGATACAGAACGTGATGTGAACATTTTAATGAATAATCTTTAAATAACATTTAAGGTCTATCAATTTAAAGCTATATTTCCTCTACGGGGATTGTCTCTATAGCTGAAGCACTTTCACAGCTCACAGTGTTATATTCAACAAGCTTGCTTTTTTAAAAAACAGTGCCAAATTAGCATCTGATGCATACCTGAATTGTTTTCCCATTCTTGGCCCTCACAACATCTCCAGGTTTGTTTGCCTTCCCACTAGGCAAGTTTTCACAAAGGGGTGTCAAACCTGGGAAAGAAATAAGTCAGCTATCATTACAGCCAGAGACAATAGTTAACGTTACTGTTTAATAATATGTTAATATCATTAATATTAATGTTTTAAAATAACACTACTGAGTTTTTTTTAAAAAAACAAATACTTTGATTTATTTGGATGGTTTGCTCAAATCTTCTGTACAATTTAAATTATAAGCTGACTTCTTCTTTTGGAATGAAGGGTGCAGCTACACTGTAGAAATATTGCAGTCTGACACCACTTTAACTGCTATGGCTCCATCTTACAGAATCCTGGAAGAGAAGGCTAAGAGCTTGGAAAAATACAAATCCTAGGATTCCACAGGATGAAGCACCTGCACTTAAAGTAGCGTCAAAATGCATACGGTATAGATGCACCCCCCCGTTATCTGAAAGAAAGAACCAGTTCATCTGTTCATTACTTAATGAAGCAAGATGTGAGAAGATATGCCCAGTGCATACAGCAGTTGCCAGTCTATACAGCAATAGACAGCTATGCCTTGGGATGTGCCTTCCATCTCCTTTGCTGCCTCATGTTTTGGGCAGAGAGAATTACCAGTCACTACAGACCTTAAGGCAAAGCTGAAATCCCTCACAATTTTTTTCCTGGAATTAAGAAGGCTCAACACAGAAGACAAAAAAGAGGGACTGGCAAAGGGGTCTATGGGTTATAGCAGCTGAAGGGACATTACAATGTCATCACAGTGGCTGGAATGGTTTTTTGTACATATGTCTTATGAGGCAAATATATTCAAAGTGTGGAAACATTCCTCTCCTCTTTTTTTAAAGACTGTAACTCCCAGAAGCTCTCAAATAATATGGCCTGCAGCCATGCTGGCTGGAGGATTTTGGGAGTGCAGGGCCCAAGGAATTTTTTTTGAAGCTGTACCCTCAACTATCTGATAGTCGTAACTAGGAACTCTCTCAACAACAGAGAGATCTTGTAGCACCTTTGAAACTAACTAAAGAAAGAAGTTGGCAGCATGAGCTTCCGTGGGCTTAAGTTGATGAAAGCTCATGCTGCCAACTTCTTTCTTTAGTTAGTATCAAAGGTGCTACAAGATCTCTCTACATGCTGATTCTGCAGACTAACATGGCTATATCTTTGAATTCAACAAGAGAGTGTGACTCATAATTGAGCAATACTTGCTCCTATTTGGGGGAGAAAAAACCTGAGAACAAACAAGTAGGAAAAGGAGACAGCCATTCTTGTGTGTCAGCCCTATACGAATACTTGAAAAACAGCCACAACTCATACATGTTTTGTATGTAAGAGATCCTGGGTTCAAGTCCTGGCCAAACTGATCAAAGACACTTCAGACAGCATGTCTGAAAAAGATATTTCTAGATTGCAGGAAAGCCAGTCACAGCAGACAATATTAAGCATGATGTACTCATGCTCTGACTCAACAAAAAGCAGGTGCCTAGGTTTGTAGCACGAGCTTGTAACATGACCTACTACATGTGTTTCTATCTTGGACATCCTCCACACATTTTTGGGCATCACTTCCCTTATACTTACCAATTATGTTAAGGGGCAGCTTTAATTCTGCAGCTGTCACGATGGCTGAACAGATGGTAGCTGCTCCCCCCATATCAGCTCTCATGGCATCCATATTGGCAGATGGCTTAATGGAAATGCCACCACTGCAAAAAATAAAAATAATTAAAAAAATCACAAGTATGTTTTCCAGTGTGAATGAAAGATTTCCATGTGTATCTAGTTCAACAACTTACCAGGAGAAATTTTATTGGGCAATGGTTTTATTTTTCTTCCCCAAAAAACCACCAAACACACATGCACACATGTAGGTAAAATACTGCATTGCTTGCTGAAGTCCATAAATCTGGCAGGGAGGTTCTACAAGCCAAAGATGAAATCCTCACCCACTTTCAGAAAATAGCGAAACCCAGTTCAGGAATTACAGCAAATACATAACTAGCATGTCCCTGCATATGTCAGCCCTGCCCTCAATATCCCTGATCTTCTCAACTGGGGTCTGCAGGGGAACTTAACTGGCCTTGATTCGGCAGCCTGTTTTATCAAGCAAATAACAGCTGAAGGCATTCCCATTCACAATAAAGGGGGAGGGGGCATTGGAGCACCAAAGCTGATGCCAGCACATGCAGCCCCATGCCCATTACACACAATACTCTTACATATGGAGGCCTAGTGCCTGCATGGAGCTAGAAAATAGAATTCTGAAATGAAAACTTGATGCAGTTTGCTTAAAGTGACAAATGAAGACAGCACAGTAATTTCCAAAATACATGTCTCAAGAAAAACCAACAGCAAAAGGCTCCGATCGACAAAGGGTTCTTAAAGATTTGAACTGAGGGCCCATATGATTCAATACTAGGGCCTTCCTTCTTTGTCATTACTCTCTCTTGGAAGCAGATCATTCTTTCAGGCCTCTGTCCCCACATGAATGAATCATTCAACCATTCTTGACACATAGTTGCACCAGAATTACCATATATACTCGACTATACGTTGACCTCATGTATAAGTCGGGGGCAGGTTTTGAGGCCAAAATTATGGATTTTGCCATGACCTGTGGATAAGTCAAGGGCAAAACCAGGAGGCTCCTTCACTGTGTGTATATGTGTGTACAGCATGAGAGACTGTAACTGAAGCTTTTTATTTCAACTTTAGTTTCAGCCTTCACCTAGACAGCTACTGCCAGTACTGGCAGGAGAGGGTCTCTGCTTGTTTGTTTAAAAGCAATTAATCACTCAGGACTCTTTCTGCTTGGCTCAAGAGAAAAAGAAACTATCTTGCCACTGCATGGGGAAATCTGAAAGAGCTTATCACATTACCATAGTGACCCATAAATAAGTCGACCTGGAATTTTGGAGTCAATTTTTCGGCATAAATTTTAAGACTTATACACGAGTATGGTACCAAAGACCACACATTTCCCTTTGTGCAGAGGTACGTATGCAATGGCTTTGCCACTTCCAACATCCACACTAAAGTAGGAAAGCCATATGATCATCTCAATCCTGATTCAAGTTTTGCTTTCAATACAGGCACTTCAAAATATGCATAAAATCATACCTATCAAAAGTAATTCCTTTTCCAATAAATACCAATGGAGGTTCATTGGCCTCACTGTTGCCCTTATAATGAAGCTCCAAAAAGACTGGTGGTTCATCTGAGCCTTTTGCAACACTCAAAAAAGATCCCATCTCTTGTGCCTCTATCCATGACTTATCCCTGCAAAAACAGAGATTAATTTCAGTCATTTTCATTACAAAATTAACGGAAGAGACTTAATCTAAATTCCAAACGCCTAATTTACCAGCAAGGCAAATATCAAACAAGATATGCAATATTAAGCATCCTCTACAGAATAAGCATTATTGTGCTACTTTAGGAAAATAAAAATATTATATATAACTTGGTTTGCATTGAATTACCATATTTCAGATACTAAAAGTACAGTTTATTCATAATATAATTACATTTTCAACATTTTTAAATTTTAAATTTGTTTATTTTGTTACAAATGGTACGCAAGTTCCTGAACTAATGAACACCTCAAGTATAAGGAACCTTTTTGGTTTTGCCAGTTTAAGGAACAGGAAAAAACCAATGCTATACTAAAAGAGAATACAACAACAGTATTAGTAAAACAGACAAAATTATTCTGTCCCCCTAGTTTTCCGTAATGTCAAGGAAACCAAGACCAGGAAAGATAATGATCCAATACCATACATAATCTTACATGAAAGTCTGCATCTTACATACTTTTTAGAAATTATTTTGGGGCAATACATATGTGAACACCTTGTCTTAAATATTTTATTTTCATTCTATTCCCCGTTTTGTCCAGGAAAAAGGGCTTCAGGGGAAAAAAAATATAACAAAAAACCCTCCTCAATCACCAATGGTTCCATTTTTCTACCCAGGCCTTCACAGCTCTAATCCCTACCCAGTTTACCCAGAGCACCATCTTCTGTTCACTCCCACCTAACTACACAAAAAGAACAAAGCCCATTTTGCATAATACTTACTCTTCTTCTATGTCTGCACATGGAACCTAGGATGCTGCATGCCACCAACGGAAGTGCACAGGGCTATGGGGTGTCCTGATCTGAAGTAATACTGCACACTCAAAATGGCAGAAACATCCACACACAGAGCATCCTCTCTGTACATGGAATACATGGCTATCCCAAAAGCTCTAAAGTCTCCAAAACATTGGGCCTGAACAGACTGCCAGAAATAATCCATCTTGAGACCACTTTAACTGCTCTGGCTCAATGCTAGGGAATCATGGGCATTGTAGTGTTTTTTTTTTGTATGTGTGTTTGTTTGTTTGTTTGTTTTTGAGACACTGAGCCTTTTCTGTCAGATAGCTCTGGTGCCACAATAAACTACAGTTCCTGCGATACCCTAGCAGTTAGCCAAGGCAGTTAAAGTGGTCTCAAGTTGGATTATTTCTGGCAGTCTCTGTTCAGGCCCATTAATTGTCATTCATAAAGACCACTAAAGGAAAGAAAGAAGGCACAACCATCTTTGCACAGCTGGCTAGCTGAAGCCATTGTGGTAAAGGAAGCAGCAACATCACTTCAAATTTTAGTTTGCCCCAAAAACATTCTTAAGTTGCTTCCTGCAAAATGGCCAGACAATAAAACCAGTGTGATGTAGTGGTTAAAGTGGTACATTAAAAGAAAGGTTTAAATCTCCATTCAGCCATGACGTTCACTGGACAGGGGTAGTGACACCACCTCCTAGCTTAACCTATTTTATAGTGTAAGGGGGGAGAAGAGTGTAATGCTACAAAAATTATTTCATTTTTTAATAAATCATTTTGGAACAGTGTGTTGTGGTGGTTTGAGTGTAGGACAAGGATCCCAGGATGTCAGAGTTCAAATCCCCACTCATTCACAGAAACCCACTGGGTAATCTTAGGGAAGTCACTCTCCTTTAGCATATGAGGAAGACAATGGCAAACCTCCTCTGAATAAATCTTACCAAGGAATCCCTATGATGGTTTGCCAGAAGTTGAAGTTGACTTGAAGACACAACAACAACAAAATACAAGTGCAAAAAGATTGGTTTTTCGAAATCCTTTTGAAAATGTTTTGGAGGTAGGTGCCTTTGGCCCCACTAGTATTCTTTTGAGACTATAATCAAATGAGCTAAAGCCAATACAGGAAATACAACTGTGACTTGTCCCTCAGTCCATAAGTTTGTATTTTGATTGTATAAGCCACCTGACTACAATGATAAGCCAGTTCTTTCACAGAGAAATGGCATTTTCTTGGGATTTCACCGCTCTTAGGAGATATAAATATGTTTATACATAAGTTTCAACATGGTCTTAAGAGTTTTCAATTTTAAAATGTTAACAGTACTTTTACTGTTAGAGCCCATGAAGATGACTCAAAGGCATTTCATTATAATAGTGATGACACACTATGGCCTCAGACTACCATATGTTCAGAGTATGCAAAGGAACAATTTAAACAGAATTTACCTGATATGAACAGTCACATTGTTGCTAAAGCTTTTGAGTTTCTCTTCAATAATAGCAGCAAATCTGGTAGGTGTGATATGGTTGGCTGGAGCCTCCATTAGGTATCGTGCCAAGTTTTGGCCCTTTGCGTAGATAAGGCCTTTTTTCCAGGCCTCAATTCCATCACTAAACAGGAATACATAGAAAATGCCATGAAATATCAGTGTGGAACTGAGATGTCAGAATTCAGCAACTCTCCATATGACAGAGCTGAAGAGTCTCACAGTTCACAGGAGGATCAGAAACAGAAACTGTTAAGACAGTGCCTGACAAGAACTTGAAGATAATACATTTGCTGCCCCTAATTCATTAACATTGTAAACAATTAATACTTCTGTTGTTGTTGTAACTAAACTGTAACAACCTTTTGTACTAATTACCATTTCTCATTATTTTAATGCATTACTAGTAAATTTCTAACCATTTTAAATTTTTTAATTAATGATTCCATGACTTAATTTTATAAGATTTTTTAACAGCTTAAATTTGAGGAATTTAATTTCCACAAAAATTCATCATGTACACTTTACCATCAACATTAACACTTCCAACATATGTACTCTGCTATAAATAACACAGCTTGATAATAATTTGATAATAAACATACAGCCACGATCTCGAAGGTAGAAGTGGGTAGGTGACAGCAAAAATTTTTGGGTTTTTTGTGGGGTGGGTGGGTTGGATTTCTGAATTGGAGTGCTTAACCTGTATTTTACACTTGAGGCCTTGTTCATTTCTGCTTGCAAGAGCCAGTTCTCATATACACTATATATCCACTTATGTTTATTTAATTTTAAAAAGTATATGATGACCCAACTTTGGGGCGAAACAGGCTACCCCTTTGCACTGGTATCACGCTGCCTGCCCACCTGCTTCATGGCGCTCCTGCAACACAGTGTTTACATGGTGCAGGAGCCATGCCATGCAGTTTCCACAGCCCCAACCCAGTTCTCTCAGGGGCGGCTTGAAGCCGCCCCTTTGTGATGATCTGCAGAAGACACGCACAGCAGACTGGTGTACCAAAAACACTACAAGCCATTTTTAAGTGACAGTAGGCCTGTCCATACTATTTAAAAACAAACAAACAAGATACCTTGCTACAAAGTCTCATTTCATACCACTTGGGACTTCCTGGAAAAGCACTTTCAATTTTCAATTTTCCAGGTAGCAGGGAGGGAAGGATGGATGAAGGGAGCTGGGTAGATAATTTGGCCAAAAAACATTCAAATTCATCATGCTATAGATAACTGGCAGACAAGATCTATCTCTTCCTTTGTCTTTGCTCACTATTGGCTCTGGAATCTTAGATAGGCTAGGTTCCTTTTTTAAAGGCACAGTGTTCCAAAAATCTTACTTTTCTACCACAAATGCCCTGTGCTCCCTTGCTCTGCATCCAGATAGAAAAATAAAATGCCTTTAATTGAAACTAGCAAACTGTACAAGGGTGGTGGTGGTGCAGCTTTTTGCTGCAATCTCTCCTGAAATAAAAAGAGCCCAGCCTATTCTGTTTGTGCTGGGAATTGCTCTAGAGGTTTTGTGAAAAGGGGAACTTTAGTTGCTTAAAAAAACCCAAACAAACCGAGACCTTTAGCAATTATATAGTTTACTTCTGCAAAAAAGTAATTGCACAAATGGGATTTCTGCCACTAATTACCTCCCATGCAACTGAACATCAACCACTGGTTTCTTTTTCTGCTTAAGTTCATCGTATTCAAAGAGGCCAAGGAGGGCTCCTTCAGCTGCAGCCTGAGCATCTCCACAAGGGTCAACTTCCACGGAAGGGACTTCGAGATCCTGAATCTGCCGGCATCCAGCTGAAAAGTAAATACATAAATTATTAGTATTAATAACTGAAGAGAAGTGAGAGTGAGTGAGTTGTCAGACCAGGGTTTGAATCTTTACTCAGCCATGGAAATCCACTGGGTAATCTTGGCCAAGGCACTCTCTATGCCTCAGAAGAAGGCAAAAGCAAGGCCCCGCTGAACAAACCATACCAAGACTTGAGGGTGTGCACACGTGCGTGCACACACATACACACAGGTTTTTCCTCCCCCTTTCCTGGCTTTTTAAAATCGCTACCCAAGCAGCAACTTTTTTAGAAGAAGAACAACACTTTCCAGCACATTTGTGGCAGTCTTGCTTGTTAGGATTGTAACAGTCAGTATGGATGTGTGAAATCCCTTCAATCTCTCTGTATTTTCCAGGTTTGTTCTTCTTTGCTGTCCCTAAATGCATCCTTTTATTTATTTATTTTTTCAGGCAACAGGAGGCAATATCTCTATAGCACTATTGTTATAGCAGTAAGCTCCTATATTACTGCTATGCTGGGCTGAGATTACACAGTCCACCCACCAGTCTTGCATGAAATGCTGTCATATAAATCAGGGACTGTGGGCCAGAAACATGAGCTCCACTCTGGAACACCCCACACAACTTGTTATGTGATAAGCTCTCCCTCTCCTCCTTGCCAGGCTTCTTCTCCTTTTCCTTTCCCCCCACTCTTGCATATTTTAATTTTGAACTATTTTAGTACCCATTATATATGTGCATTTGCATACATATAAAATCTGTGGAGTTTATATCCCATCCTAGGTCCCTTGCTGAGAGAAAGGTGGGATATAAATTAAACAAACAAAATAAATTAGTGTGCACCTGTCATTCCATCTGAATGTATGCCAAGTCACTAGGCCTCTCCCACCCTGAGTGAACTGTATTTTAACTAGCAAAGCAGAGAGGGGCAAAAGAGAAAGAGTCCAGTTGTTGGAATCCTCATTCTGTTTAAGATGCAACAAGATGCTCTTGTTTGCAATGATCTAGAGCTGGGCTTACATTTCTGGACCTCAATCCTGGATACATATGGTGTGGGTTGCTGCAAGACTGCTGAGTGTATGTGTGTGTATGAGAGAAGGAAGGGTGATCTCATCTAGTGTAGGACATTGGAGGACAGCAATATACGGTAACACTAATGCTCCAGGGAGACAAATTTTAAAAAAATTAAAAATCAAAGCAGCCACTGTGTGGGAGGAGAAGACCATGGATTTTTTTTTTTTAACACTAGACAGGGAAAACAGCAAGAAGCATTCAAAGTGACTTTATCTTAACATTAAATAGAACAGCACAACTTCCCATTCTAAATGAACCAATACCAAAGATCATGTATGCAATTAAAACAATTCAGAAGAGAATACTGATTAACTTGGAACCAAATTCCAAATTAGTATGCTATTACTGCACTTTAGATGCACTTATCAAGGACTTTTGACTGCAAACCAACTCAGCAAAAGTGAGAAAATGCCTTGGCTAGCCTATGTGGCAAAATCATGAGTGAGCTATCTTAGCTGGCCAAAGTCTACAACTAGTTTTAAAACTATCCCATAAAAGTATCTTGAGTGCCAATAAGCTTTTAAAGCATTTTAAGTTAACTCTCCCTTCAATGCAAGACAGCAATTTAATTTATGAGATAATTTATTAGTTGTCCTAATCATGGAAATATTTAATTAAATCTGTGCTTACTTAAGGTAAGCAAGGACTGCTCCCAAACTACTTTCCTTCTCCCAACTTATCACAAGCCATTTGCCATGTACTTTGCATCTGTAAAAACTGCATACTTTGGCTATAGTTGTTTCAAGTATAATTCAGTCTCTTACAAGACACAGCTTGCATACGTACTGAGAATTTACACTGCATTCAATTCAGTGGATCAAATGGTCAGCACAGAACCATCTTAGCTACTAGCTCTAAAATTTATGTTTACCGTCAAAATGCAACATGTGTTCAATTAAGTCATTTAATAAATTACACAATATGTTTATGAAAATCAATGCTGAGTTACCTGCAACAGCTGCCCTTATATTTTCCTTGTCTTCATCCCAGTTTTCATGTGGGTTCACTCCAACTGTCTTCTTACCCAATCCAACAACTACTATATTCGAAAAGTCCTGCAGCAAGCAAGAGATGTGTATGTATTTAAAAAAAATGCCTGTAATTTTAAATGTTGGATGCAAACCCAATACTCACTTCATTTGCATTTAAAATCCAATCTAATCAAACTGCTAGTCCTAGGTAGGGCAGACCCACTGAAAAAGTATTGAATGGTAAGTCAACACTTATACAAATCTGACTGATTCAATGAGCCTACTTTAGTTGAGGCTAGCCATTGCATTTAGGCCCCTGTATTCTCCTGCTATTATTTAGCAGATTGCAAAATTACAAATAATAAAGCACAATGTCTCCTGCAACAGCTCAATAGTGAATCAAAAGCTTATCTTTGAAGTCTTACATATCTGAAAGATAAAAGTAGGCCTCTGCATTCTTTTGCTAGAGATAGGGGATTAGTGGCAAAGAGGAACACTGAATTTTATGTGGCAACCCTACAGTATCTCCCTCTTAATATCTTTTAAAGTCAGTGTTTGGGCTCTCTTTTCTTCTTACTTAATTTTGATTTTACACCACAATATCTTTTATTCTGTGCATATATTCTAAATCAGGGGTAGGCAACCTAAGACCCGGATGTGGCCCTCTGAGGCCTTTGGGCCGGCCCCAGAATGGTTCTGCCACTGCCGCCGCTGTCGCCCCCCGCCATGATGATATTGATTATTATTGTTATTAATTGTTCTTGGGGTTTTCTTGGCAAAATCTCCACAGAGGTTTTGCCATGGCTTTTCTGGGGCTAAGAGAGTGTGCATGCATGTTTTTAATTTTTTTAATTTTTATTTGTTTATTTATTTTTGGTGCTTCAGCCCCCCAATTGTTTGAGGGACAGCAACCCGGCCCCCAGCTCAAAAAGGTTGCCTACCCCTGTTCTAAATGCTTAATTGTACTATTAGATATTTGGATTGCTGAACTACAAATAAACATTACATGGTGGTAGTTTTGCAAAACAGGGGCAGTGCACAGCTTGTAACAAGAGTGATTTAAAAACTCTTCAGGGGCAGTGCACAGCTTGTTACAAGAGTGATTTTAAAAACTCTTCAATCAACCTGTAAATATTTCTTTAGATACTGACATGTTAGTTAAGTTTGCCTCACTAAATACTAGAATCAGGTTTCAGCATTCATTATAAGGTAGGGAGAAAAAATCTGAGATAATTTCACTAGAATGGTACAAAAATTGAAAGCTGAAAATGTATATATGCCATGCTTGCTCCAGAGCACAGTAGTAAGTATATTGCCAAGGTACTACTTACTCCAAAGCAAAGGTGGGAAGGGAGCAGGACACATGGCCTGCCAGATATTGTTGGGTGGCAATTCTCAACAAAAACCACAAGCATTTGAAGGCAATCTCTCTGGAGCCTTATGCTGTCAGTAAACATTAATTAGGGTGACAATTTTCCTTTCTGCCCCAGAACTATTTCCTAGGCCTGAAGCCTTACTTGCAACTTAAGGATACAAACTGCTTCACCTGAAAAAACTAGAATTTCAACTTTTTTCTTAATGAGAGGGGATTACTTCTGTCCTCATAGCATAACCAGTAAGAAAATCAATTTAAAACATACCACAGGTTTTGCGGTAGTGTGAGGAAGCAAGTGCTATGTGAGTATTGCCTCATGCTCACACCCATGCTGCACTTTCACTTGCCACCTTCTTTTTTCTTTCATAGCACTCAGAAATAAAACTGATTCTATACATGGCTGTGCCACCATCATGCTTGGGGGGGGGGGGGGGGAAGCAACATCCAGCTGGCCCCAGAAAATGACAAGCAAAAGAGACATAAATCCTTGCTGGAAAAGGCAGGGTGAGCTTTCATCTATTCAAGTGTCAGCACAGGGCAATTAAATTAACATAAAAAAGGAAATATTTTAAAGGAACAATATATGGAAGGTAAATTCCATACCTGATGTAAGCCATGAAAGGTACGTGTCTTCCCTTTCTTCAGCGGAGGTCCTGAACTAGAACACAATAGAGATATTGACATGCAGGACTGTCAACTGCCTAGCAAAAGACAACCTGGCCTGGTCCTATGCCTGTAATTACAACTTGACCAGCAGAAGTCAGGAAGGGAAGCTTTTGCTGGAAATGTTACCAGCATGTAATGGGAACAAGCAGAAAATCATAAAAATATAATATGCTGGTAAATTACATCTTGTTCGCTTCAGGTTAATTAACAGTTGCTCCCTGTTTCTCACGGCAGCCACCCTGTCCCCAAGACAGGTAAGGTCGGTTCAGTACTACCTGCAGCAAGAAAAACACTAGAGAAAACTATATGGAGCTCTCCTGCCTTCAAAGAGCAGGAAAAGAACTGGAATAAGGCTCACATTGCTCCTTCTGAGTGGAGAAAGAAAATGGTGAGCCATGAGAGGAGACAGATAACAGCAGGCGAGAGGGGAGAATGCAACCCAAGACAGCATGTTGCCTGAGGAACACTGAAAGGCAATCTATCTCCTCTAGTTCAAAAACCCAAGTTACTTTGATATGAAAGACAAAAAACCCAACAAGGACCTATTGCTGGCAGTAAAAGTAAAATCCCACAAAACCAAATTACGTCATTAACCACTGGTTGCCCATTCAGGACATGCTTTGGATCCCATATTGAAAGAAAGGTAAGATATAAATTTAAATAAATAAATATTAAAATCTGTTGATCAAAATAGTCACCTTACTCTGCCTAACAGCAGAGCCAACCTGTAGAGCAGCAGGGAGCAAACTGGGAAGAAATTGAATGTATGGGAAGATTTATCCTCCTTACCAATAAGCAGGGCTGATATATCTCTTCGTATTTTGATGTCATTTCACAATGGGGGGGGGGGGG
>CM034708.1:99724087-99736381 GCA_020142125.1 Phrynosoma platyrhinos
AGAAAAGAAATCATCTTGGTACTTACATGGCCAACAACTCTCTGAGCTTCCCAGATATATGTTTGTCAAAAGTATCAGCTGCATTAGTGAACTGAGGAGCCCCCTCTTCATTCTCACTGGCAAAGACCCCTAAAATGAGGCCCTAAAGAAAAGTGGTTTACTTCTTAGATACTATTACTCATAATACAGAAATTGCAAATTACACAAAATACAGTAAATGCCAATACCATTACACAACATACAGTAATTGAAAATTACACAACATACAGTAAATGCCAATACCATTACACAACATTGCAAATGGAGGGGGGAGGGAAGAGAGAAAATAATCTTTTTGCACAGCAGTACTATATAATGCTGTATCAGCAACACAGAGTGATGTTCTCTCTTACTGAAGACAACATACAAACATAAGATGAAACAGAGGTGGCCTCTCCAGATATTATTGACTGAAACTCCCACCATTAGCTATGCTGGATAGGGCTGCTGAGATTTGCAGTCCAACAACATCTAAGTAGTCACAGAATCTCCATTCTAATATATATAAATATATATAAAAAAGTAAAGTGAAATATATTTCTATCAAGGCCACAGGCTTTCTCTGATTCATCTGTAAAATTAATAGCAGTGCCCCAACTGATCAGGGAGTAGAGAGCTTTAACTCAACTGGCCATGGGTTGTTTCTATAGCAAATTGCCATTATAAGCCTGAAGACTGTTCCTCATGGAACCAGACCTCAAGTGCTTCTAGTATACAGGGATCTCTTCATTTTTGCAGACTTTGAGTTCATGGTCTTGCTCTTTGCAGGAGGGACAAGTGGGGAGGGACAAAATGGTGTTGTGCACCCACGCACCATTATTTTTTAATGGGGCTCAAATATTTGCGAGTTGCCATTTTCACGGGGCATGTGTGCCCTAGAACAGATCCCCTGCGAATTGGGAGAAGCTACTGTAGTAATAATCTGTTACAAAGAGTAGCAGTTAAACTGGAAGAGTGACCTAAATTACAATCTATGATCGAGCAAGTTTACCAACTAGTAATTAAGTGATTTCATGATAAGTCCAGGGGAGAAACTGACCAAATGAAACAGTCAGGAGAACCAAGCAAGATATAACAGAATGATAATATTGCTCAGCTTAAACTTTTACTGAAAAAAAAGCAACTGTTAGTTTTCAGCTTTTCAAGGTCCAATCTGTATTCAAATATTATTTTTTTAAAAATCAATTTGGTAGCTAGCTCCTTTTTCCACTAACATCACGCTGCCTACCACCTAATTTTCCATGACGCTTGTTTTGGAAAAAAAGGAAATAATATGCTAATAGTGTTTATGGGGTACCAAAAATATTTGGAAATATTTGGAAGTATCACAATGCAGTATATATAGAAGACTTGACCTACTGAAGAACAAATAAAACTGTATTGTTCAAGCCAATGCTCAGTGGACATCATACACATCTATCCTGTACAAATATGATACCCTGTATGGACTTCTAGCAGAAAAGGTACTATAGGTGGATTAGGTAAGGGCAAGAGGGGAGAACAAGCAGGCGGCAATCTTAAACAAAGGAGAGGTAGTTACTACTTAACCCTTTCCCTTGCAGCCATTTAATCTCAAAATTGCCTTTCCCAAGTTACTTTTGACGTGGAAGCAGGATATGAAAAGTGTCTTACAGAAGAAGGGGCCAACATCATGCTCCCTATGCTGCTTTTCATATCTTTGCAGCTAAAAAAACAACCAGAGGAAAAGATTAAACAAGATGTGCTTACAACCCATTCCCTCACTAAAACCTCTTAACAAATAGGATGCTTTTGCTTAAAAACACACATATGGTAGGCTAGAAGTAACACAGCTCTTTGTTTAGCCATTTAGGCTTGTACGTTGTGGGGGGGAAGTTATCCTAAACAGAACACACAATTTCTATTTATTTGTGTTGTATGCTGACCTTTTTCCAGGCTCTGCAAAAAATATCTTTCAGACCAAATAAAAATAAAAGATATAGACGTAGCTAATCACTTTTAAGTCAGATTAATTTCAGAAGGAGATAATATCTAGGCATAAGCTTGTCTCTTCCTTTTGTTTTTAAAAAAGATTTTTAAAATAATTAAATTAAACCGTCAGTTCAAAACATGAACCCACTATCATCTTATACTCAAGCTTGTTCAAAAGCAAAATTTCAAAGCAAAACTGTGATACAAGAAAAGATCCTAAGCATATATAGGCAAGTTTTTATTTAGTGCGTGAACATAATGCACATTTTATGCAAACTCACCACTGGATGTTCTAGACCCCTAAAATGTGCAACCAAATAGCTGACTGTACAGTACCCCCAGAACAAATACCTTGTTAGAAGCAGCCTCGATCCGCTGCATGATTTACTACTGTTTCCAGCTCTACACACCTTCAGAACAGTCAGCAGAGGCTCCAAACTTGATAGCAAGATAGGGAATCTTTGTCCCACCCCCTTAACTGCTCCTACTTGGTCTTGTGCACTTCCCTTGTGATAAGTGGGAATGACCTCTGGCCCGTACTATAAGGTCCGTTTAAATAAATACATAAATAAGGGTACAGTCACCCATAATTAGAGGGTGGCCTGCAAGACAAGGTGCATCAGAAACCAAGAGTGTAGCCTTTTCCAAAAACCAAACAGAGCAAGAAAAGCACTGTGCTTGCATTTCTGACATCTCAAATTATCCCAGCTCAAACATCTAAGGCACATAAATTTTCCAGGAGTTCTTTGCTCCTTATGTTATATTGAAAATCTAAGACACAAAAATCTATCCACTGTTGCTGGCCATCTTCCATACATTTCAAAGCAATTTATGGAAGAAATGTGGTCTTCAACCATTCCAGACTCAACATGAGATGGATTACGGTATGTATTTTGCATGTGTCTCTCACATATGTCCCTTTTCTCCTCAACCTGACTATATGCAAAGGAGATCAGTACTCCTGTATTAACAGAAGATGGACTTTTGGAAGATGCAGCTTATCGCACGGTGACAGAAGGTGACATCTGCCAAAATATCTTCTTTCACATAACTATCAAAGAATAAAAAATGCAGGGGTACCAGCTATGCTGACCACAAGACAAATGTCAAAGTTAGGAATGTGATTGCAGATTAATCAATTAAAGTTTGAAGAACTTGTTTGCGTCTGGTCTTTTTCTCAGCTGCTTTGTGTCTCTTTAAAAAGACAGAGTAAAAACAGGAACAAAAATTGTGGTGAATGGTAAGACTCACTTTAAACTAATTCACTAGGTGAAAAGGATATGTTTTAATTCAGTGGCATTCCAGACACCCTTTCACACTATTGCACTACAATTCCACTAATGGCCATGGCAACATCTTGTGGAATCTGGGTTTTTTGCAGTCTGATGAGGCACTAGACAAGCTCTCTGGCTGCGAATTCTAAACACGTCTCCATCAACTGCAAATTTCAGGATTCCATATGATGTTGCCAAGGCATCCTAGTGCTCTAACTATAGTGTGAAAGCATCCTCAACACTTTGGCCTACAATTCCCTATAGTTCTACCAGTGCTAAGTAACTGTGGGTATCCTAGTTCAAAGCATCTAGTGGGCCAAAAATGTTTTCACCTCCTGTAGCTAAACATACTTGAGTTGTCCTTCGTAACTCGCAGGGGGATCCATTCCGGACCCCCCCCCCCCGGTGAGTTACAAGGGTTGCATATATTCAAGTTCCATTGTCGCGCATCATGGGCATGCATCCCATTCACGCTAATGGCGTTGCTCCTCCGCAGACTTGGAGGGGTGACTGTAGTTCTAATCCATTTCTGACTACTTACACACTAGAAAGACTGAAAGTCATATGCTTCCTGGCATCTCCCAGTATGGTTAGGAAAGACTAATGACTGGAAACCTTGGAGTGACTTCCTGTCGACGCAGATCTGAGATGGATGACGTGCAATATTCCTGAAATTGGGCTGGACCAGAACTCCCAGCAGTCCTTACCACTAGCCATGCTGGAGATGCAATCCAACAATATCTTGAGAGCCACACTTTAAATACTCCTCATGCTGAGCTAGGTGGACCACTTATCCAGCTTGGGATACGGCAACTTACTACCTTTGGATGCATCTGTACTGCAGAAATAATTGAGCTCAACCCCATTTTAACTGCCATGGCTCAATGCTATGGGACTCTGTGCAGAGCTGTGGTGTCTCAACAAATTATAGTTCCCAGAATTCCATAGCACTGAGTCATGGCAGTTAAAGTGAGTCAAACTGGATTATTTCTGCAGTGCAGAGATGCAGCCTTTGTTCCTACAGAAGTGGTAAAGTTACTTTTTAAAGTCCACAATTCCCAGAGGTGTACTGTAGTCCAAAAAAGGGAAACTTTCTAAGGAGTTTATCCCATGGAGCCACGCGGAGGCAAATCCCATGCAGAAGCGGGATTTTAAAATCTGCTAAACACCCACAAATGGGGGTTGTTTTTCAGATGTGTTGGCAGAAAGAGAAATAATGTGAAAATAACCTGAATGGAAAGTTGACAAAAATCACTCCTTTCTACTTTTGGAATTTCCCAAAAGTAAAAAGAAGTGGGTTTTGTCAGCTTTCCGTTCGGGTTATTTCCACATTATTTCTGTTTCACACAAACATTGTCTGAAAAAAACTCGCATTTGCAGTTTTTTCTACTTTCTGTTCGAATGTCATGTGAAAAACAACCCGCAAAAGATTAGTCCCTGTGATAAACTCCTAAGTTGTGTTCCTACACAACATTTTGCAACCAGGATGGGAAGGAGGTGGCTTTCCTTCATTGACTAGTCCACAAGGAACTTATGTACCAGGTCCAAAAGTTGATGTAGCCCACCACTACTAGTCTTTAACGTATGTAGATATTGATGTAGACCAGGGGTAGGCAACCTAAGGCCCGGGGGCAGGATGCGGCCCCCCAAGGCCTTTGGACCGGCCCCAGGCTGGTCCTGCCGCCACCACTGCCGTCGCTGCTGCCGCCCGCCATGATGATATTGATTATTGTTGTTATTACTTGTTCTTGGGGTTTTCATGGGAAAATCTCCACAGGGGTTTTGCCATGGATTTTCTGGGGCTGAGAGAGTGTGCATGCAATTTTTTAAATGTTATTTTTTTTTATTTTTAAAATTTATTTATTTATTTTTGGTGCTTCGGCTCCCCAGTTGTCTGAGGGACAGCAACCCGGCCCCCGGCTCAAAAAGGTTGCCTACCCCTGATGTAGATGCTGATTATATTTTCCTCAAAGACTCAGTATGCAGAGGAGTACACTACATCTGTTCTACATACCTGCCACAGCAAACAACAACAACAATTCTTATTAGCAAAGCAGCTTCATTTTTTATTATTATTATCCTACAGAATCCTGGGATTTGCAGGCACCAGCAGTCTTTGGCAGAGGAAGCTAAAGACCTTGCAAAATTATGATTATTAATAATAGTTATTATTATTATTATCCTCCTTCTCCTGCAATATCCTGGGATTTTCAGACACCAGCCCTCTTTGGCAGAGAAGGGCTAAAGACCTTGCAAAACATGAAAATCCCAGGATTCTGTAAAATAGTAATAATAATAATAATAATAACAACAACCACCATTTTGTTGTAATTATTATTTTGCAAAGTCTTTAACCTCCTCTGCCAAAGAGGGCTGGTGTCTTCAAATCCCAGGATTCTGCAGGATAATAATACTTATAATTACAGTATAATAATAATAATCCTACAGAATCCTGGGATTTGCAGGCACTAACCCTCTTTGGCAGAGGAGGCTAAAGACCTTGCAAAGCTACAATTCCCAGGACTTCACAGGATGGAGCCACAGCACTTAAAGCAGGGGTAGGCAACCTTTCCCCTCTAAGGGCCGAGGGACTTCAGCTCCCAGAAGCCTCAGCCATGTTGGCCAATAGTCCCATGTTGGACAATAGCTCCTGGGATTCTGGGAGCTGAAGTCCCTCGGCCCTTAAAGGGGAAAGGTTGCTTACCCCTGACTTAAAGAGTGGCATCAAAGTGCCTTATTCCTCCAGTGTGGATGCATCCATAGTGCTACGAGTGGCTCTAGTCTGGTCGGTGTGGAAACGCACCCCAAGCCCTCATGGCTCCAAGGCGTTGGGCCTCCCCGCTTCCCCTCGTGCCTTTCGGCATGGTCTCCCTCCCTCCGTCCCTCCATGGCCCTTCTCTGGGTCCCAGGCCCCTTGCCTGTTTCATGCCGGCGGCGCTGGTGTGGGAGGCCGAGGAGAAGGAAAGGGAGAGCGGCCGGCGGAGGAGGAGCAGGAGGAGCGGCTTCCCCCGCGCCAACACCGGCCCCAGGAGCATGGTCGCCGCCGAGGGGAGGGAGGGAGGGAAGGAGGACGGCAAGCCAGGCCCGCCTCCAACGCGGGGAAGGAAGGGGAAGGAGAAGGGGAGACGCCGGCCCTCCCTCCCGCCTCCTTGGCCGCCCTGGAGAAGGAGAAAACACGGGAGAGGCCTTTAGGCCTAGGCGAAGCAGCCCACTGCCGCCATTTTGTGTAAAGCCCGCCTGGTGTGACTGAAGGGCCTACCTTTCCCCTCAGAGGCCTTCCTTCGCACCGCCGGGAAAAGGCCTCCTCACACAGGGACTCAGTCAGGGGTAGTACCTTAATGGCGACCCCACTTCCGCTCTGCAAAAATAAAACAGTTCGAGACCATTTTTAACTGCCACGGCTCCGTCCCAACAGAAGCCTGGGGTTTGTAGTTTGGCAAGGCAGCGGAGCTCTCCGACAGAGCAGGCCGAGTTCCTCAGCAATAATTATAAATCTCAGGCTTCCACAGGATGGAGTCGTGGCAGTTAAAGCGGTTTCAAACTGCATTGTTTCTGCAGTGTGGAAGCAGGGTGGCCACAGATGTCCTAGCTTCAAAGGAGGACAAGTCACAGGCAAAACGTAGGGCGGCCAAGAAAAGTGGAGGATGTTACAAAATAAAAGATAAATACACTCATATAGATGTAAATCCATGCTTCTTAGGGGGGTTGTAGACTGCCAGAAATAGTGCAAATTGAGTCCACTTTTAGGGTTAGGGTTAGTGCTAGGGAATCATGGGAATTGTTTTTCCCCCTGAGACATTGAGCCTTCTCTGTCAGAGAGCTCTGGTGCCACAATAAACTACAGTTCCCATGATTCCCTAGCACTAACCCTTAAAGTGGACTCAATTTGCACTATTTCTGGCAGTCTGCAACCCCCCTTAGTCATGCTCAAAATGGAGGGCGTGTTTTAAACCAGTTTTTAACTCAGCTGAAATAGTAAAAATACTGAGGAGAAAAAAGTTGCTACCAGATATATATATAGTACTGGATTTTATTATATGGATTGTGGTTTTTTTTATTATTGTTATGATTTTATATATTGTTTTATATATTGTATTTTTCTATATTTGTCTGTAATCCCGTCTCGATCTGTAGGGAGAGGTGGGAAAATACAAATAAAAATTATTATTATTATAGTTAAAAAAATGAGACAAGATTTAATATCCTCCCAAGTTATGATGGATATTTAAAGTTGAGAACAAGAAAAAAATTAATCCCAATAATACATTTAATAATAGACTTCCAAACAGTAAAGGAGTTTTACAATTAATTGTACGCTAATTGCTGGTTCTATTACAAGGCCTTCAAAGATGGTTATGTTTTTCTCTGTTCTGATTACATTAAAGACACACAAAGACACACTTTAATATGGATTGGAATCTTCAGGTAATCTCTTTATCAGACTGCATCTGGAACTCACATCCATTTTGTTCTAAGAAAGATGCAAACTTTTCCATTTGTTTGTCACCTCAAAGCAACAGCCTCCACAACCCAAAAGGCAGTACAGGCATGCCTCCATTAACAAAGCCTCTGACAAAAAGTTATTTTTTTACAAAGTCTATTTATGGGAACACAGTCCAGCCCCCTTATCTTTTATCCAGCTGGATGTTTGTTTATTTTTGCAACATTGGCATTGGGAAGATGGTGAAGGAAGGCTGGAGAAAGATAGATGTCCAATGTTGGGTTGCAGCAGCATGTCTGCAATAAACAATGCAAGAAAGCTTGATTTGGGAAAGAATGGGTGGCCCTTCTGTGCTTACATACAACAGGAAAGTTAAATAGCAGCCACTTGAATCACTTACCAAGCATGTGTGAACAGAAAGAAAGGGGGAAAGCAGATTAGCCTACCCACCAGCTACCTTGGCATGTTGAAAAACCATGGACCTATACGTTTTGCCATAAAAATGGAAATCATGAGAAAAGTGGAAGCTGTTGGGAGAAAGAGAAAATAATCACAGGATGCTTTCTGGAGGAAGCTTTCAAGTAGTCTCTAGAAGAGTCAAAATGTCTGTATTTACTTATGCAAGGTCTGCCTGACCTGGTTGTTTAATTTTGCATATGCATAATGTTAGTCTTGAATAAAAAGTTTGCTGAAACATGTTGAACTGTTTTTCTTTTGGTGGTGTAGGAACTTACCGTATCCTTATTCTTTCCGTGATATGCATGATGTCACAGGTATGGGTATATCAAGACCACAAGTCTTGTTATGTAGGGTAGCAGAATAATTTGTGCCAACCGTGCAGAAAGACAAAAACGTCTAGTGGGAAATAGTCATGCACCCAGTTCTTGCTTCTTCTCACTATGCAAAGCTCTCCCTAAATTTTCAGTAAAATTTTATGGTACATGTCCCACAGGGGTGCATCATGTCAGAACAGAAGTTCACATGTTCTGAATCTCACATCAAAAATGGCATGATAGAAATAAGGGGATCTTTTAGTTTAACCCTCTTTCCTTCTTTCCATAGTCTTAACTTTACACATGCAGATGGGTACATGGGGAGATCAGTATTTAGAAATGTTACACTACCCTCAGGCATTTCAAGATGTGATATCGTCTAAGGATGATAACATGAGCAGCAAGTATAAATTATATATTGCACAGGATTGTTCCTAAGGTAAACTTCCTCTCCTGTTATGTTTTGTTTTGTTTCTTTACTTTAGAATTTTCAAGGTCCCTGGGCAAGATATCATCAAGAAGAATGCTCTTGCTTTGTTCTGAGCTCCTGGAAAGTTTGGCACAACAGGTGAAAGAAAGAAAAGCTCATGCTACTTTCAGCATTTCAAAGAGTATAATGGAATGTATGTCTTCATGAGAGTACCTGGGGCCTCAGCACTTCCCTGAACCAGCCAACTTGAGGTACTGCTGACCATATTTCCTCCACACCTTGTAAGCCCTTGCTGGTGTTGCTAACTTCTTTTAAGAAACCATACAAGTTTAAAACTGGCCAAGTGACAAAGTGAGACAGATGTTTAGTACATTATGTCTTCTGCTGTAACATTTGCTTCTTCTGTCTTAGTCTTCAGTGTAGGGAAGTGAATCAAACTGATGGGAACCAGTAACAAATTCACACCATGAACTGTTGCACTTGCTACACAAAGCCAAAAAGAGTTCTGATACTGTTCTTCCAAGACGACAAACTGGAAGACATTTTCTCGGAAATTGGCAATCCTTTCTGTAAGGTTATGCAGTTCAACAGCAGCCATGAAGCTTGTCACTGCCAGCAATGCAGAAACTCCTGCAAGAGAATTTAAAACATCATTCATATGTTTGAATGCAACAGAGTTGACTCCTGCTATCTGTTTTTAAATGGAGCTTTGATTTGATTTGTGCTGAAGAGCCACTGTCCATTTGATTTCCTTGGTGGAACTTGAAAATATCTTCTCTGCCAATTGTGTGACTTCCAATGCATATGAAAATCACATGCTTTACAACAATGTCTTTTGATATTCATTACCTGGAAACAATGACATGTGACTTGTTTCTACTTTTCACTACTTCTACATACATTTTCATCCCTTGAAAACTCTACTGAATGTTAACTTAGGCCCATCTGCACAGATAGCAGGGCATGAGCCAAACCTGTTCCTAAAGCATGGGATTTCAGAAAGTAGGTATGACCAAATTCTCCTCCCTAAAAACTACAGCTAGCATCTTAATGAAAGGACCACACTAGAAGCTCTTTCATTATTACCGTAAATACTGACTATAAGTTGACCTCATGTATAAGTCTAGGGCAGGTTTTGGGGGCAAAATTATGGATTCTGATATGATTATGAACAATCTAAAAATCATCTCACTTATACATTTCCAAATAAGAGAAGTTGTTTTAAAACAAATTATATGTTAATTGATGGTCCTGTTAGAAGGCTTTGAAGGTGTTGGGTTTTATTAGGATCATTTTATTCTCTGATAGGAATATACCAAAAGATTTAGTTTATCAATTTGGAGACATTCAAAAATTGCTACCCCTCTTCTATATACAAAGGAACTTGTAGCACCTTGGGACCTTATCACACGTGGCCCAGAAAACTGAAAATAAAGTGGAAATGAGGCATCCTGAAAATAAATGGGAAATAACCCTTGTTTCCGCAAACGTCATTACCTTCATTGCACTTTTACAGTAAGTGTATTGAGTGTCCACACACAAGAGAAAAAAACCCGTAAATGTAGCCAAAATGAGCCTCCTGCACATGCGCAGAGAGAGGAATGCTCGCTGGAACCATGGCAACAGCGGGGAAATGTGCCACAATACATATTTGGTTATCAGACCTACGGTAAATGTGAAATGATTCCCGTCGCGCAATTTCAATTCCTGAAGAAACCGAAATTCAAAAGATCTCGGTTCTTTCCATTTTCTGTCGGGGTTCTGTTGGGGTTCTGTGCAACGTCGTGTGGAAACACGGAAAAATAATACGTATTAGGTTGGGATTTCGTTTGGATTCTGTCTGGTTTGGGCCCCGTGTGATAAGGTCCTTGGAGACTAACTGAGCAAAAGAAGTTGTAGCATTAGCTTTCATAGACTTGGTCTACTTCCTCAGATGTCATGTCTGTGAAAGCTAATGCTATACCCTCTTTCACGGGGCCTTTGCAGACTGCCAGAAATAGTGCACATTAAATTGAGGCACTGCCCTGGCTTAATGCTAGGGAATCATGGGAATTGTATTTTTTTCTGAGATATTGAGCCTTCTCTGCCTTCTCTGTCAGAGAGCTCTGGTGCCACAATAAAATACAGTTCCCATGATTCCCTAGGCAGTGCCTCAATTTAATGTGCACTATTTCTAGTAGTCTGCAAAGGCCTTCAGTCTCAAAGGTGCTACAAGATCCCTTTGTATACTGATATTCCAGACGAACATGGCTATCTCTGATTCCCTTTCCTATAATCTGTGAAAGAATGATGGAGGAAGTGGTATACAGTCGTCCCTTCCAATTCATAGGGGATCCATTCTAGACCACCACCACCCCGCAAATTGGAAAAACTGCAAATATTGGAGCCCCATTGTTTTTAATAGCTGTGTGCTGCCGGCTCGTGCACCATTTTGTCCCTCCTGGCTTCCCATCCATAGACATTCAAAACCGCGAAGTCGGTGAATCTGGAGGGATGACTGTAGTTAACTATTTCTGTAGGCCAAGTCTTACAGAACTTCTAGAACATGGCTACACAGCCCGAAAAACCCACAAAAAACTCTTACAGAACTGACTTAGCCACAGTGAGTTCTTATTTATCACCTACTGTCACCTGAAACACAATATATTTCACATGTTGAACTGAGAGTGAGTCAGCCCTTAGAAACAAAATCTTGTCTGTGATTTTTCAGTCAAGGGGATGGATGCCTGAGCATCCATGTGATGAGTCAATGAAATTAAGCAAAGAAATTTTAATAAGCAAAGACAGCACAGTTTGTGAAGTCGTAGGCTTTCATGGCTGGCTTCCATAGTTTTTTGGGGGTTTTTTCGGGCTGTGTGGCCATGTTCTAGAAGAGTTTCTTTCTGACGTTTCGCCAGCATCTGTGGCTGGCATCTTCAGATGCTGGCGAAACATCAGAAAGAAACTCTTCTAGAACATGGCCACACAGCCTGAAAAACCCACAAAAAATTACAGAGCAGTTTCTTGTAGAAAGAGGCTTACTATGGCCCAGACTGCCCTTAGACAAAGTGAGACAGCTGCTTCAGCCAGCAGATACCACAGAAGCAGGCAGAGCATGATGGTAAGGTGTTGGAAGATAGGGCTCTGCGTACCATATTGTCTGCCCTCCATCTTCTAAAGCTAGCCTTGTGCCTTCAGGTGCATTTGGGAATGTTTTCCCATCACTAGAGCTGGAAGCCAGTCCATATGCCTTCAGAGAGTACATAGTATATGTATTTGGATGAGCGGGGTTTGTTTCATCATGGTACTTCATCAGGCAATAAAGTGACTTGGGCTGACTCTGAGCAGTGGTGTCTCTAGGGAGTGTGGACCGCACCAGGTGACATTCTAAGGTGGGGTGAAACTACT
>CM034708.1:99762370-99775793 GCA_020142125.1 Phrynosoma platyrhinos
TTATTTCTGGCAGTCTGTTCAGGCCCTAAGTTGCAACCACAAGCCCTCTTTATAAGCAAGGAGGACTGGACCAAGGAATGACAGCCTTCAGATGAACCACAAAACCCGTGTGTATGTGTCTCAATCAAATACACAAACCTTCCTGTCTGGCCTTCAGGTGCCTCCCTTTGTGCTTCTCTCCCACTTGTCTCCCAGCTCTCTCTTTCCTCCCTATTTCTCCACAACACACGCACACCCTCCTGCCCTTTCGGCCTTTCTCCTGGTATCTTTTCCCGCAGACTGATCACACGCCAGGCAGAAGAAGGAGGGAGTCTGGAGAGGAAGAGGAGGATGAAGAGAGAGCATGCAGCAGGGTTGAGTACGTTCACTGCCCACCTGGATCTCCCTTGTCTGGGTCTGAGCCCTCAATGGAAAAGTGAAGCGGCTGCTTTGTCTTTTGTCAGCGAGAAGAAAGACAAGGAATGGGTCCATCGGAGAACAAGAGACTCAAGAGCGTTCCCTCTCTTTTTCCTTGCTGGAGGAAGACGAAGCAGCTGCTTCACTGAGGGGAATGCTCAGAGAAGGAGAGATACAAGCGGGTCCTCCTCTCCTCTCCACACTGACTGAGGAGAAGCAACAGTGCCTTGGCATCTAGGATAGGCATCCTTGGGGTGGTCTCATTTCCAGTCCTCCTTCCCCAACCCTGGCACTGAAAGGGCAGACAAAGCACAGGGAGAACAGATGGCCTCGTTGCCAAGGAGGAGACGGCACCTTACAAATGGAGGACCTTCAGGAAATAAATGGAGGATGTTTCCCCAAAACCATAGCTCAGAAATGCTCAGAAATATAAATGCAGGCTTCTTAGTGATGCTCAAAATGGGGGATATTTTGGAAATTCCTCCTGGACAGAAGGATGGAATGGAGGACATGCCCTGGAAAAGGAGGATCTTAGTAGGCCTGGGTGCCTATAGTATGTGGGAGTGGGAGGTTTTATTTCTGAGGGAAGAAAGACCCCTAATCCCATCCCTACTGGTAGTTTTTGTTAAAAAAAGTCAATCAAATCATGTACACATTTGTCATATCGATGATAGGAATATTTAAAGGCACTGTCTACTGCAGCCATGCAATAGCAAAGGTGTGCATAAGCTGTCATATTTTGTATTATTTTTTAAAAGGTACACTAATGATGTTCCTGGGAGAACCCCCTCCCTGGCTTTGGCTTTGGCTGGCAGGGAGAGAGCAAAAGGGTGGGTACGATTCGCCCCCTGTGCATTACCCCTCCCTTCCTCGGCACCGAATTGAATTGACAGCAAGTCCCCATTTGCGGCTGGTAGAAAAGGATTGGTTCTTTTCAAAGGAGCTGCTGAAATCCGTGTTTCTGAAAAACCCGGGATAAGGGGGATTTACGCCGGACCCTCCCCTATTCGGGTTGGAAAAACTCAATGCAAATGTGAATGACCCATTTTTAAACCGGTTTGCAAACCGGTTTATAACGTAGTGTGAATGACCCCTTGGTCTAGAAGAGGAATGAGAATTATGGTGATTGTTATTTGCTATCAAGCCAACTTTGACTTATGGCAGTGCTTCTCAATTATTTTCTGTCATCCCCTCCCCCAGGAAGAAGAAAACATTTTGCGCCCCCCGCGCGACTGTAAATAGTATCATTTGTCTATAAAATTGTTATAAGTACACCTTTACGGAGCCTCGCGCCCCCCCCTTGGGGGCACGCCCCACTATTTGAGAAGTACTGACTTATGGTGACCTTATGAATGAGAGACATCCAAGATCCCTGGTTATCAACTGTATTGCAGACTCACTGTGGCTTCCTTACTTTAATCAATCCAGCTGTAGTTCAGTCTCCCTATTTTTTCTTCTATCTTCCATTTTACCAACCATTATTATCTCTTACAGTGAGTCACATAGTCTCGTGATATATCATGAGGTATCATGAAAAACCTCTGTTTAGTCATCTTCGCTTCTAGGGACAGTGTGCTTGATTTGCTCTAAGATCCATTCAATTTGTAGTTTTAGCAGTCCATGGTATCCGTAGAACTGTTCTCAAGCACTGCATCTCAGATGAGTTGATTTTCTCCCTATCAGCTTTCTTCACTGTCCAACTTTCACAACCATACAGCTTTCTAGATATGGTTGAACTGAACCTCCCATGAGCCCCAGTCAGCACAGCATAGTAAGGAATGTGAAGAGTCGTTCTCTAGCAATATAGGGAGGGCTGCATGATTCTTATCCCTGTTCTAGAACTGAATTTACTTTCCATTCTTGCATCCAGTGCAATTTCCCAACTTGCCAAAGAGCAAAGTGATACTTTTAGAGAAGGACACCCAGGCTTATAGCTTCTATTAAACATATGGGCTTTTGCCCTAGTCTTTTTTTTTTTTTTTTGGTCACTGTGAATCTGGTAGTAAGTTAATTGCTAAACATTACAAGTTCAGACTTCATCTAGATATCAATCAGATGCCCAAATAGGGGAGAAGAGTTGGGAGGCAGGAACCCATTTCAAGGGAGGTGAGAAAGGGCTCATCTTTTTCTTATAGTGTCCAATTAATTAGTAGAAATTTTAAAAATGCTTGGTAGGTATATTTCCAGGTGGACATGTATACATTTGGTGTTGTATAATTCCACATTGAATTTAATGGACATGACATATAGGATCTGACTTCCCATCAAAGTTTGAACTGAAACAGTGACATCTTGTGGTCAAAATATTCCTAAATGATGAAATGGCTATTTAAATATTAATAGCATTTCAGTGAGAGGTGCCAAAGCTAGAATTTCTATGTGCTCTTGGTTTGGTAACAGCCACTGAGGTCAAGGGGATGGAAGCAACCAAAGGTTTGCAATCCCAAATACAATTACCTGGGAGTAAGTCCTGTTTTATTCAATGGGATATACAGTTAGCCTGGGAAAAATGCTGCTTTGATGTCTAGTCTGCACTGGAGAAATAATGCCACCTGACACTGCTTTACTTGCATGCCTCAATTCTAAGGCATTTTGAGATCTGTGAGCTATTTAGCCTTCTCTGTCAGAGAGTTTCGGTGCTACAACAAAGTACAAATCCCAGGATTCCATAGGATGGAACCATGGCAGTTAAAGCGGTGTCAAATTGCAATATTTCTGCAGTGCAGATTAAACCTAAAACCAGTAACAGATGCCTTGTCTTTAAAATGAAATTAAGCAGAGGGCCATATGGAATTAGACAAAACGTTGTAAGAAGCCATATGGCCACAGATTTTCCATCTCCTTGGTTATGTTTTGTGCTTATTCTGGTTAAAGTGTCTGCCTACTTCTAAACTTTACAGAATTCCATTTGATAACAGCCATTGAATCAAAACAGTTGGTGGAGGTTTTATTGTCAAGAGATCTCCTTCATTTGAAAGATTTGCATATCTTTTCAACAATGGGCATTAACTGCAAGTTATCACCTGCCTTATTATATGTTTCTTATTCTCTGAGTCCAGCATGGAAATCATACCCTTGTTGTCATTTTTGTGTATGAAACCTATTTGCACCAATTGCTAAATTTATGTACAACTCTTTTGACCTGTCTAGATGATATTCTTCTAGAATTTATATCTGCTTCATTGTCTTTGAAGTTTACCCAAGCAGGTCACTAAAAATCTTTGGAAGCCATTGTTACTGGGTGTGTGGGGGGGGGGGGGGGGAAGCTTCTTCTCTGTAGTGAATACCTAAATAATTAAGACTAGCATGCAGCTTGGTAGCTTGCCTTAGTAGTCAGTGAGGCAACAATACCTCTTCACCCCAAGAATTTTGCAGGCAGGGCTGAATAGGCCTCTGTATACTTTGTGATGCTTCCAAGGCATAATGGCATGGTAACTCAACACCTGGTGAGGGTGATCTGGTTGCGACACCTGGTGTTGGTTTGCACCCTATATAATGGTGAATTCTCTCTTTCAATTTTTTTTAAAAAACTTCAGTCCTAGTAATACACAAACCTGATCTAGGTGCTGAGCCTGAACAGAGAATGAGAATGCATACAGAGGGCACAATGGTTGCAATTTCCCTGCATACTCTGGCTTATTCTATTCTTCCTCCAACCATCCCATGTGTGGTTGAGGGGCTTCAGAACATAGAAGCCTTCCAAAGAATGGGGAACCTACAAAACATAGAACATAGAAACCCATTAAGATCTTTTGTGGGAAGCTGAAAAGTGGTATAATTTGGGGGGAGGGGTAGTGGCACAGCTCTGTGCCCTCTACAAGTGTTGGAATTCCTTATTAAGGAATAATAATATTCCTTATTTAGGAATGACAGCTAAAGAAGTCAAACCAGTTTCTTACTGTGAAGAAACCATTATTTTCATTTAAGACTTTTTGTTTCATCTGTCATTTTCCCGGGCCATGTGGGAAGCTGGCATCCAGCACACCTGTTTTCCTAGAGGCAAACGTTCAGTCCAGAACTGTATACATAGGGAGCAATTGCAAATGGATGGCATGTTGCTGCTCTTAATGTCTGGAAGGCTATTGGTGAAGTTGTTTCTAAACTGCCTAAGCTGTTTCTCTCTGCAGTTGATTTTGTGAGGGTGCCTGGGCTCTGCTGCTTATTCTGTGGATCCTCCCCTGGAGAAAAACACAACAACCCCCCAAAAATTTGGTCAATAGCTCTAGCCCTGAAGCGCACTGGAAACGGTATAAAAAATGAACAAGAATAATAGATTTTTGGGGGGGGCTGGGGAGTCCCTCTTGCAGACAGGTGAGCAAATTATGGGCTGTGTGTGGCTTGTACCAAGGCCATTTCACAGCTCACAGGCCCCTTATAGACCCCACCCCCCTTGCAAAAAATGCTTGGTGGCATAAGGAAAATCCTTGTAATTTTATATTAAAAACCCATGAAGCCTGTGCCCCACCCCCAAAACAACTTAGAAGAGGACTTCAAGGCACTTCTGGTTTTTATTTATTTGTTGCGTTTCTGCTGCTGCAGTTGGTTCTGGGGTATAAAATTGGCCCTTGGACCTGCTGAAGTTGAACCATGTTGTGCCCTAGCCCAGTGCTATCTACTCAAACAGGTGGGAGTAGGGTTGCCATAATTCTCTACCACAAAACTGGCCCAAAATGGAGAACATTAAAGAAAAATGGAGGACATGGCCAACTAAAAGCCAAAAACATTATTAAATTTAAAAAACCATTAATATAAATGCATGCTTCTTAGTCATGCTCAAAATGGAGGAGATTTTGTCATTCTTCCTGGGCAGAAGGCAGAAATGTAGCTCCTCTTTTACAGCCAACATACAACTATCAACAACCCACCCACCCCCCAAAAACCCAAAATGCACACACACACACACACCACATTTGGGCATTTAACATGACTTTATTGTATATTCCAGTTTTGTTTGTTACTTTAAAATCCAAAAACACACACTACATTTTGATATTTAACATGGCTTATTGCATATTTCAGTTGCTTATTCCATAATAAACCTTTTGGGTTTAACATTTAACATGGTTTAACATTTAACATGGCTTGTATTCCCTATTAAAGTGGTTTAATAAGTGGTTTTGCCCTTGGTTTAAGGTTTCTTGTACCAACTGTATTTTTCAGAAGTGTGTACTTGGTCAAGGTACTTTGATTTTTCTTCACTGCACATCAGTTTGTAAAATTTAGGCAATTTACATTGACCATGTTTGACTGTATGTCCAGAACAGCCCAAATAGATGATAAAGCTAATTTATTTCTCTCATCAGTCCACTGGGCATTTATCAATGAAAAAAACTCTCTCTACATTGGCATTATGCCCTAGAAGAAAGAAGTAATATTGTGCTATTTTTAGAAGCTCAGAATATTGTACTTGTGAAACACAGCCTTTTAAAAAATAAAACCCATTTCTTGCGCACCAGCAAACTATCAAAATCAGAATCTGTTTGATTTTCAGTTAGAAATGACTTTAGTTTTGTCATCTGATCAAACAACCTTTCTTCATTGATCCCACAATAGCTATTTTTCTGTAGCCACAAACAATTATATTCTGCTTCATGCAACAAAAGTAGTGACTTCAAAACTAGCCAATCAAAATGTTTGAGTTCAGAGAGAGACTCACTCCACTTTGACAGGTAACTTGGTTTCTTCATATAATGATATGCATTCATTTCAAATTTTTACAAATCTTGTTTCTGGTAGATCAGCTATCAAGAGTCTAACTTTGTTGAAACAAAAGCTAGACACTTCTTTCAAAATTTTAATTACATCCACTAAAATCATTCTGACTTCATTAACTGAAATGTCTTTTCTCTCAATTATGCTTATAGTCATTTGAAAGAGACTAATTTAAGAAGCAAAAATAGGCTTCCCCAGCTTCATCAGTGAAAAAAGATTGTAAATGAACTGGACATTTATCCAGGGACAAAAATAGGACTTCAGTGGTTCAAGCATCTGTAAGAACCTCTCTTTCTGGAAACATACCTAACCGCCTAGTTTTTACATGATTCAAGAGATCCTGGTATGTTACATTTACAAACTCACAATATTCCATAAGTGATGCAAGCCTGACAATGGATAAGGAAAAATGTTTATACACCTTCACTATAATAGATTCAACATCAACTGAAAGGTTGTCAACCCCAGCTTGTATGGAGTTGTGTAAAATATGACCAGGACACCCAACCCCTACAACTTTTGCTGAAAACATTGTTTTTCCCTTTTCTTGCCAAACCTTCAAAATTGGTCTGGAACGGATTCCCCCATGAAAATGGAAGGGCAACTGTATATGAATGGTGATGTTTTGCTGTATGAAAAGCAAATGTTGCCTCTGCTACATTTCTTGCTTCAGATGTGTTTGTCATTAAAAATGTCAATTGTTTACTGGATGAAGCACACTTTGCAGCATTTGTATTTCATAGTAGCAATGTGGCATGTTATGTCATTCCTTCCACCATGAGAAATGTGAAAATAATAAATTTGATGTTACTTAAGTGACATTTTGGGAAGGCAGTAGTGTTTAGTATTTTCTCTGATGCAAAACATTTTAACCTTAGCTTACAATAGGAACTTACTTGCATAGCAGGCATGTCACTTCAAATTCTGTGTGTTCTTGTTTTATTGATGGAAATTCTTTCATGAATTCCTCTTTAAATTTGGTCTTCTGTTTTGTGGCCATTGTCTCTTATTTGAACATACTAAAGATTCTAAAATACACTGTCATGTTTGTATCATGTGTTTAGCATTATCTTGAGAAAGGCATGAAAAACTGAAGATCCTGTACAATATTTTGGAATACCAGCAGTTTAGATAACAAGAGTAAAACATGAATATCAATGTAGTAACACCAAAACAGTTATTGCAAGTAAAGATATCCTTCTAATCTTCAAGCAAAAACAAGCACCCTTTAATGTTCGTAAGGCAAGGTACAAGATGAAACAAGTCCAATTATTGAGAAATTTCATAGGCTCATTTGACAATTTTGTTCACTTTCTTTCTGCTCTTTGCCCAATATATGAAGAGATAAAGCAAAACTGATTGTTTTCTGATACTAATTAGTTCCAAGTTTTCAGTCATGTCTAATGTATCTCATTCCTAGAATGCAGCAGGCTGCTATTGTATTCCTTTTTCAACTTGCCTGTTCACTGAAGGTTTTACAAATGAAAGCACTAATGATAGAGAAATGGCAAGTTTGTATCTGCATTTCTTCAGTGTCAATTCTTCTGTAATAGAATTGACAGTATCAGTTCTGCTGTAATTTAATATCCTGGAGGGAAACTTAAAATCTTTAAAACACACAAAAACACAGTGCAGATGCTTTAATTTCTATTAAAGACAAGCAGTGTGACTGGCTCTTCAACTTTGGACTCATTTTTCACATGATGCTAAACCAGGGACGGTCCTATTGTTTGGCCAGATAGATCACTGCTTTTTTACATCCCAACATTACTCCCAACTACAAGTGTGCACCGAGGTGGAGGTCAGGCAAAAACCTCAACATCACTCCTAACCAGCAGTGTCTTCCAAGGATGGGGATTGGGTAATAAATCAATGGTAGGACTAACCTAAATACCCTAAAGGCACCAGATCCTGTCTGTCTGTGGAAGCTAAACAAGGTCAGCTGCAGTTAGTATTGGGACTGGAGACTACAAATTAATACCAGGTAGTGTAGGCTATATTTTGGAGGAAATAACTGGCAAAACCACCTATGAGTTTTCCTTGCCTAATAAAATTCTATGAAATTCATGGCGTTGCCATAAGTCAATAGGTGACTTGAAGGCACACACACACACACACAGGGTCCAACTTTGTTAACCCTGCCCTGTGAGCATCCGTAAAACCTTATTTTAATGCTTCAAGGCTAAGCCATATTAGGTCTTGGGCTCATGCATTCCCCCTTTCTGACTTTAAAGCTGTTGGGGGAGACCAGAAGCTCCTGCTTGCATTTGAGTTTATCCATCACTAAATTCAGGGGTAGGCAACCTTTCCCCTTTAAGGGCTGAGGGACTTCAGCTCCCAGAATCCCAGGAGCTATTGGCCAACATGGGACTATTGGCCAACATGGCTGAGGCTTCTGGGAGGTGAAGTCCCTCGGCCCTTAAAGGGGAAAGGTTGCCTACCCCTGCTCTATGGGGTCTGAAGAGATCAAGATGGGAAAGAGATTTTGTTTGTGTTCATTTTCTGCATCTTAATCAAAGAAGGACTGCAATCTCCTTGTCTTCAAAAGGTATGTTGTGTCACAGCAAGATTTGTATGGCCTAGAAAGTGAAAGCAGGTTGATAAAGAAGGGCAGAAGAGACACAGAGAATCCAGCTCAGTAACAGTTGTCAGAGAATGACATTCTCCATCTTCCACTCACTAGAAAGACTTCAACATCTTCACTTTAAAGGATTGACTCCACCAGCTAATAGGAGAGCACAGGTATCGGGTTGGAGAGGGACTTCCCCAGATTTATTTATTTATTTATTTATTTATTTTAAAGCACAACCTGGGGAATTACTAAAGTCCAAGTCTTCTATAGGATCTTTTATCCTATGTTTACGGAGGTGGCTAGAGAAGAGACTGATATAGAAACAAAGCTTTATTTGAGAATTCAAGCGTACAAAGACACCCTAACATACATGCACACACACAAGAACTGAGGAGTAAAGTAGTTAGCTTGGATAGGAACATAAGGCTTTCTAATGATGATAATTACCTGCAAAGATGTTGCTCCAACGATGAATAGACTCAACTGAAAAGAAGAGTAGGTAGAGCCGGAGACTCTAGCTAGAGATCATGGATGGTACAGGACCATCCTGAAATCTATCCAGACTCCCCCTTTTCCCTGAGATTTTGGCGAGTATTTAAACCCTGGAAGCGAAGAGTTGCTATTGAACATCAAAGGATTCCGATTGCTATGCTTTGAAGTGGACAATTTCCAGAAGAGGGGAGATGGGATGTAGGTTTTTTACTTTCCCTCACCTTAAGGACACATGCTGACTGGCTCATAAATCTTTTCAGGTGTGAATGTCCTGCATTTCAGCTCCTAAGCCTGGCCTTTTGATCTGCAAATGGCTTGTAAATGCAGATTCACCTTAGTGCCTACGTGATGTGTTCGCCTCGAGCCCATGGCAATGGAGGCCCTTTCCAGCCTAGGGCTTCTGATAGAGATCCAAAGGGATCTTCATATCAAAACACAATCAAAACCACTTATCGTAACACCCAGATGATGCACATAGAGCTAGTCAGGAAGAGGTTTAGAGTGATCTGTGAAGCCAGTCTGCTTATTAAGAGTTAGGCTAGGAATCTGTAATTTTCTGGAGGAAAGCCTTTCTGGGCCAGCAGGTGGCTCAGAAGAATATTGCTTGTTTTGACATATTGGTGCTGCTTCTGCAAATTTTATGAGATTTGGACACCCTAGAAACACAAACACAGTGTAAACTCAGTGGGATGTAAATCTGCATAAATAAAATCTTAATTTTGGCTGAGCTTTTATATATTGATGGGTTTGCTTGCATTAGCTTCCAGGCATGTCTGACTGCAGTTTAGTCTTCTTTTTAAAAAGGATCCATAAAAACAGAAGAAGACAGCTTATAGTATGCTGTGTTAACCACTGTAGTTACTAAACACTGTGGTTATTAAAACAGCATCCCCGTGAGTCTTCAGAGGGCTGATGGAAAGGGAAGATTTACTACCATGGATAAACTATAACCCCCCATATTCCCAATTCTATTTTTTTGCAGTAGGTCTCTAACTTTTATAGAGGTTGACATGAGGCAAAAGGTGCTGTGACAATTCTGTCCTTTTGATTGGTAAGCAACTAGCATATTCCTTCAATGATGACTATTTCAAAGCAATGAATTAAGACAGAACAATGATAGACATACACCCTCTCTAGAGAAGAATTTTCTGACCCATGTTAAAGCCACTGGGGTGGGAAGTGATTGTTGCCCCATTAAAAACAGCAGCAACTACAACAACAATATTGGCATTTAGTATAACTGTGAGTGGGTGGTAGTAGTGCATCTACTTCCCCACTTCCAAATGATAGGAAGCAGCAAAAACTTCCTAATTCAAGTCTTATTTTTAAGTTGTGGGTGCTTTACCTCCTGAAATTATAAACATTAAAAAAGCTGTCTTGCCTGTTTATGTAGACAAATTGTGTAATTATTGTTACACACATTGCACAAGGAAGGGATATGACTGTAAGACTTGTGAGTTTGCCAACCTCGCAAAGTAGCCAAGTGCTGTTGTCTTTCTGTTGTAGTGGATTGTGTAGTACAGGATTATTAGACCCAGTGTGGTACAGTGATCTGAGTGTTGGACTATGCCTCTAGGGAGTTTATCACATAGAGGAAAATTGGAAGTACAGTATAAATAGTGATTAATTCATGATTAACCCACAATTGAATGAATGGTTTTCACACAATGTCAGCATGCAAGGTGTTGTTATTCTATGCACAATCCATGATTAACTTGCACTTGCGTGTACTTGTGCACACTTGCACAAATGGATTTCCCACAATGTTGAGATGAAATGTGATTAAAGTGCCATTATCCTCTGAAGAACCATAGAATTTCCCCATAAATGCTGTTTCTTGCCTGGTTCTTCACTGGTTCTTCACAGGATAATGGCATTTGCATTAATGTCGTTTTAAGCATGTTTTAATGTAAATTGCACAATTTTCACAGGTTCATAATTGTTTAAACTCCCAATTTTCCCCATGTGATAAACTCCTAGATTTGAATTCTTGCTCAGCCATGGAAGCCATGGGGTGTTCCTGGGCAAGTCACACTCTTTAGGCAAGTCACATTAAAAGAAAGAAAAAAACAGCCCTCACCCCCAGAACAGGAAAGCTGCTAGAAATAGTTATATGAACCAATACAGCTGCTCACATGGCTATAAAGACTGTCAAGATCTGCATTCCCAATATATACCACTACTTTTGTGGTGCCAAACATTCCTTTTGATTTTAATAACTTAAACAACAACAACAACAGTTTAATAATAATAATAATAATAATAATAATAATAATAATTATTTATAGCCCGCCCAATCACAAAGAATCTGGGCGGGTTACAACAATAAAAATACATAAAGTACAATAGAATTAAAAAAATTAGACAATAGAAAAAAATGTCCTTCGTTTGGTAGATTTAACCAGTTTTCCCCAATGACAGCATTAAAAAAAAAAAGAGAGAATGAGACATGTCACAGGACGCCCCCCCCCCAAAAAAGGGCTGTTTACTGAAATGCCCTTATTTCTCCTCAACCTCATCATAACAATTCTAATAAATAATAGTCATCATATATTTTGGAAGGGGGAGATGACAATGACGATGACAATGGCAATGATACCCTAACACTGCCTACTCTGATTTTATGAACAACAGCAGACCACCCAGGCAACAGAGAGCAACAGGATAATCTTATCTATGCATGTCTGTTTGGAAGGTAGCTATACTAAATTTAATGCAACACAGACATAAAATGCTAATAATGTCTTAGGGGAAAAGAGTTGGGAGACACACAGAGGAAATATAATGTTGCCATGAAAAGTGGTGGTTAGAACAAAAAGCAGAATGAGAGAAAGAAGGGAGAACACATGACTAGTCAAGGGAAGGTAAGGAGAGAGAGAGAGAATGAATTTGATGGATCAAGGAAAAAGACATAGAGGAAGAAACTACTGCACAATTTTCTTCAAAATTCACATTCAGTGTGAAAAGATCTAATTCAGGGGTAGGCAACCCCTGAATTAAGGGCCGAGGGACTTCAGCTCCAAGAATCCCAGGCGCTATTGGCCAACATGGGACTATTGGCCAACATGGTTGAGGCTTCTGGGAGCTGAAGTCCCTCGGCTCTTAAAGGGGAAAGGTTGCCTACCCCTGATCTAACTTATTTCCAATGATTCCAAAGGGACATTTGGTGGAAGTGCTTATGTACATGGTCATATTCCAGTCCTCAATTTTAGCTCTTTACACTTGTACATGTAAATGTCTGAACAGGAGTACACCATTCACCAATGTTTCCAAGATGAAGCAAATAATTTTTGAACACAGGGTCCCTTTTCCGACAAATTTTATGAAGTTGTTGATTTGTTGATAAGAATGATGCCAAAAATATTCCTTATATTCTTAAGTATTGTGCCTTCTTAAGTACTTAAAAATGGCCTTCACTCTACACATTTTTGTTGAAGTCAATGATGTTTCCTGCTTGTGCATTAGTGCTGTCAAATTCCAAGTTCTGACCATTTTCCTCCTACTGTTAAAGGCCTGTAAATGTCATTGAATGTGATGTTAAGAAACAAAGTACAGGTATATATAGGTAAGGAAAACTGGAACAGCACATGTAAAATGCACAAATATTACCATTATGTAGCTTTGTTCCGGTTTGGGAAAATTCCTGCAGATTTTCATGCAGCAAAACTGTTATTCAACACATGTAAGAAAGGAAGCTAAAACCCTGTAGATGGATGAACAGATACAAAAGAAATGAACAGTGATTTCATAATCCTTTTAGTTACATGGATAACATTTTCTGTTTCTGTAACTGGTAGCCAAACGTAATACATATTCTGAAAAACCTGATGCCATTACAGGCTGACACTAAACATTAGGGAAATCCTCATTCACAAACATGAGTTACAGCCTGCACAAGTACTTAACTATAGGAAATCTGTCACAGGTCACAAGTATGAATTTACAGGATGTGAGCAGAGCAGTGGAGGACAGGATGGCTCAGAGAAGTCTCATCCACAGGGTCTCCATGAGCTGAAATTGACTCAAGGACAGTTAACAACAATATCTGATGAGAGTTCATCAGATATTATGAGCAGCCATGAAAGAGCTAGAAAAGATCCTAAAGAGTAAAGATATACAACTGAGCACTAAAGTTAGAATTGTCCAAGCCATTGTATTCCCTATCACCATCTATGAATGTGAAAGCAGGACAGTGAAGAAAGCGGATAAGAAGAAAATAAATTCATTTGAGATGTGGTGCTGGAGAAGAGT
>CM034708.1:99859240-99874964 GCA_020142125.1 Phrynosoma platyrhinos
TTCCCTCTCATGAGCTTCCTGCCATAACAAACAAGCTCTGTTTTAAAACAATTTAAGCACCCAACAAGGAGCAAGTCTATCTTTTTCAGAGTCATAGCCTTGGTCTTAAGCCCCACCACAGCTGCAGGGTGTCTCTCTAACAGCATATAGTAGTCACAGCTCTCCATCTTAAACCATTAGAAAAACATTCTCATCACATTGAAGAAACACCCTTAGCTATTAAACTGATGTTAAGGATAAGCTGTCTCCTTGTGAGCAGAGACATTACAGTACCTTCCAAATCAGTGTCTTGTGGGTCTTTTGCACTGAGTACAATCTGCCCTGTGATATAGAGATACAATCGGTAAAAAACCAAGCAGGAAACATATTGGCTGGCTGGCATTAATCTGCAAGCCTGCAGTTTACTCTGGTCTTTGTGTACAGGGTCTAATCTACAAGCAGATTTTTCAATTTACAATTACTCCGGTAGATAGCTTGAGGTTTCCCCTTCATTCAGTTCCTTATCATCTGCTCTTTGCTGGAGCCAAACAGCAATCTTGTATCTGCTACTGTATCTCCTCTGGGTGCCTATTGTTCTTTAAATATTTCTCCATTACAACAACAGTTTCTCAGCTGTACATCCTCTCCTTGGGGTAGCTTTCGAGTACATAATCTCTAGCTCTTTCCATTATTCCAGACAGTAAGCAAGCATTTGTAATTATAATGAATAATCCACATCTCTTCATCAGAACAGTGCCAGATGTGCTGAGCATTTGCATTTTAAGATGGCATTAGTATATCATGCGGTAAATATGAACTTTATCAGCTTTGCTAAGAATGTTTCCCCTTTGCTGCCAGTCTCCCAGTTAAATGTATCAGTAACATATTGAGATTAAAGACAGCAGCTTCATTGCTGCAGCATAGAGCTAAACCTATTGAGATAAATATATCCTTAAGTTAAATACAAGACTGTACATAAGTACTGTACAGATGAGTGGCTAGTTTATCAGGAAGAGGGAGCTCACTTGATAAATGTTTTGATATAGCATCGAAAGACTGCAAAGGCATGCAGAGTGAAGAATACAAGTGTACAATCATCACAGTCAGGGCTTGTTCAGGGCATAAGCAGTGGTGACTGATGGCTTCCATATTAGTGGGATGGTGAAGCTGCTCCAGGTTTTAGTTCAGACTGCAAGGGAACTATCCTGAACCTTTACCCCTCACCCAAACAACTTTAGTTCCTTTAAAGTTCAGACAAAAAATTTGGAAGAGATTAATCTCCCCACTGACATTGAAGTCATCAGTTGACACTGGTCACATTTTTCTATAAAAAGCAGGGATGAGAACTGTGACCTGAAGGCCAAGTAATAATAATAATAATAATAATAATATTTATTTATATCCCGCCCCTCTGCTGAGCAATCAGGGCGGCTTACAACATTAAAGTACAGCCCTTTAGCAGCCCAGAGCCACTCTTCAGACTGCCTCTACTCCCCCCAATGTTTTAGTGAACAACCAGGTTCTTTTTTTATTTTAAAAAAATTCAAAAAGCTTCAGTACCTGCAAGTATCACTTCTTGTCACCCCAAATTGATGTGGTCCTGGGAAAATCCCAGAATTGGCTTTTGTGGACTGCAGAGCATGTGGACTCTTGTTATACAGACAACTGAAAAAGCTGAAGAGGTTGTAGTATATTAAACCTGGATCCAGCTGTTTCTGTTTAAATCATTTTAATGGGGAAGTGGGGAACACCAAAACAATGGCAATCCTCCATTTTTTGTCTCTGCTGTTGGCACAGGGAATGTCAGTTATACCAAGGATGAAGCAGAGAAAAACCTATACAGGAGTACAATAGTTGCCATTCCTTTAGCTTCTATAGCCATAGAGTAGTATCAATTGCCAACCTGTGATTCTTGTGGTTGGGAAGAGGGTGTAGAATGATACCAAAGTAGCTGCCAGTTTGGCCTCTGAGCAGAGTAAATGGTTCAGCCCAATGTGTGGGGAATCCTTAAGGTAGGTACTATCCTTTGATTTAGAAAGAGAGAGACCTGCAGAGGAAAGGACCTTCATGTTCCTTTTGCCTTAACCCAGGCCAGGGTACACAAAATGTGGTCCACAGGTCACATATGGCATCCCTGGGTCATGGTGAAGCCCTTCCCCCCAAAGCCATCTAAATCCATTTCAATTCCAGGTTGTTAACACAACAAAATGTGGAAAAGTCAAAAGGGAAGGTGTATATTTCTTCAAGGAGCTCTCTTTATAAATCAGTTTCAAAAGCTGAACCCACTCAACATTATTTTAACAATGGTACAGCCTACCCAGGTTCCCCAAGCTGAGTAAACAAGATATTAGGTAGAAGAGTGTGAAATAGTGGTTTGAGTGTTGGACTATGACTCTGGAGACCAGGGGTTGATTCCTAGCTTGGCCATGAAACACACTGGGTGACCTTGGGCAAGTCACATGCTCTCAGGTGAAGGCAATGTCAAATCTCCTCTGAACAAATCTTGCCAAGAAAATCCCACGATAGGTTCACCATAATGTCACCAAGTTGGAAATGACGAAGGCACACAACAATAACAGCAAAGACCAGCATCTTGTTCCTGACTCATTTAGAGAATTGCTAGCAGTTAGCTCATCTAGATGGACCAATGGTCTTATCCAAGATGAGTTATTTTCAGACAATGATTATTTGTTCTTACCTTAGGATAACATTGATTCTGTATTGATTGAGAAAACACCAGCTTTACGAAATGCAGTACTAGGAAGAGGATTAAAAAAACACCACGTTTTATTTTTCCTTCTATGAGAATACATTATGAATCCAAAACAGAAAAGTATTATGTTTCTCAGGACAGGGAGGGAATGATAGACAGATCAATAGCTCATATTGTTATGTTCCCTTTATATTTTAAATTGCTGATTGATCTCTCCTGTTTGTTTAAGTACTTTCATAGAATTGAGAAGAGAAATTATTCACTAAATACTATGGTTATCATTGGGGTGTGCATATCATTTGAGCATTAGATAGGGAATAAGGGTGTACCCAGTGCCTTTGGGTGTTTAATATGCTTCAAACACAAAATAGAGTGGGAAATCATAATAAATGAGCCATAATCGATTTGAAAATCTAAATTCATTTTTGCATGAGTTGGTATGTTTGATGTATTCATCCTTTCAAAATGTGTTTCTCTTCTAAAGGAATTGCCTGCTGAATCAGATTTAACTCCCCTTAACAGTCCTCTTGGTAGCTTTATGCCTCTGGGAACCTAATGTGCATTCCATCTGCTAGCATCTGTCTCTGCAACTAGTATGCCAAGGTATACCACACCTGAGGACAGAGGTTCTATTTAATTATCATGACTAATATTTCAATATTAACCTCCTTCAATAACTTTCCTAATTCTTTTTTAGGTCATCTGAATAGTGTCCTCCACATCTTACGGTCATGAATTGTTGGAGCCATAGTCCCAAACCCAACTTTTTCTCACAGCTAATGGAGCCTGCTCAAGGCAGATTACAATATGTAACAAAGAATAGATACAGAAAAACATTAAAAATAGGAAAATTCTGCAGTAAAATTCTACCGAGAATATGAAACTGGAAGACAAAAAGACATCAAAGATAGGACAAATGCTTACCCAAACAGATGCTTGCCTTTAGCTGGTTGTAGTAGACTATAAGTAAAAGAGCCAAGTGAATTTTTCAGACAAGGGAGTTAAAACTTCTATATGTTTCCACAGAATACCCTGTCCCTTATTTCAAAAACTGCTCCACAGCCAGAGCAGGGAAACATAGGCAAGGTTCTCTAGGCAACCATGAGGGTGGGCAGGGTTATATGGAAGAAGTAGCATAAGACAGCAGATAGAACCCTGTGGGATAGCAGAGGACAAAGATGATAAGTTGAACAAGTATCCCACTGTGCCACCTTCTAGAATCTGCCCTACATGAAGAACCAGAACCATTGTAAGCCAGTATCACAAGACCCATATGGATCATGTCATGTTGAAGGGTGTCACAAGAGCCATTGAGGCCCAGCAAAAGTTAAGAGGGATGTGCTTCTTCTAACTAGTCACTGGCAGAATTCAACCACTGGTGCAATCAATGCCATTACTGACTAGGAATGCAGAAAGCCCATGCAGGAGTCCTGCTACCAGGTTCTTCAATCTCCTCTAACTTCCTGGTTTTTTTTCATAAAGCTTGTTCTGTCCTGTGAACCTTCTCTCCCCCCAAAGACATAGTGCATTCTTTCCTTACTGGAGAAGAAAGTGGAAAGATGATCAGTAGGATGTGTGTGTCTATGTGTTATATAGGGCCACAATGTGCACTCTGATTTAATGCAGCACAAGTCAAAATAGTCAAATCTGATGTTATGTCGAGGAGGATGAACCAGAACTTCCTCTGGGTCCTGAGCCTACAGCTGAGGAGACCCAGCCCAGCCCTAGCATCCCTGTTTTGCCAACTCCCGCAGCGTCTCCAGCAGAGCCTGTAGTGTTCCAAGAGGTCACTCTGCAGCCAAGCCTCCTGATGACAGAACCGTCAGACATGGAGGAGGATCGAGAGACTGTGTCTACCTTCAGTCAGCATTGGGCAGAAAGGATAGGCCTTTGGCGCTCAAGAAGGCTTTATGAAAAACACTGAGGTAAGCAAGATGATCAGCCCCAGCTGAGCTCCGGCAGCTTGGGATTTAAGCAAATGTGGAAGTGCTGCCTTGATGCCAGAGATTATCTGAGCTTCCTGGCAAAAGCGTTTGTCTCTCCTTGTTCCATGGCCTGAACCCTTGACTATAGTGGACTACTGGAACCCTTGACCCTTGGACCGCTGATGACTCTTGGACTTCTGAAACCCTGAACCTTAGACTGCCTTGTCCCTCAGCTTTTCAGGAACCCTTGATCTTCAGACCATGCTTGACCTTTTACTGGCTGACCTTCAGATTGGTAACTTGGACTTGGTTTGAGACTTTCCCTTGTCTTGGCTATCAGCCCTGTTGTTGGCTTTCCAGAACATCTGATTTGTGAGCCATCAGCTGTTGGCTTGTGGAGAGTTTCCAGGAAAGAAACAAACAGCTGTAGCCAATTGGCACAAATATGATGGTGGGCTCTGGTACATTCTGAAAAAAAAAACAAAACTGTTTCCCCACATCAGATAACCCAAGGAGTGTTGGTTTAGAGTGCGTGTGCACACGCGCGCGCGCGCACACACACACACACACACCTTGGGAGGTCGTGCAGCATGTTCTCAAAGCATGAGTGAGCCCTTTGATCTTAGCCAGAAATGATCTTTTTGGTCAACACCCACAACCTTCTCAAACAGGAAAGTATTTCAAGTCGATGCACAGCAATGCTAGAACTATTTGCAATTTGGAATCAAAAGATTAGAATGGATGTGAGTGACTTTATCATTTTTTATAGCATGCAAAGATGAACTTCCTTTAGCCTGTCCTGAACATTCTGCCAACCAATTTCATTCAGAGATTATCCATTCCTAGTTTTATAGGGCAGAATCCTGTATCACAGTTAAGAAGTTTGACTTGGAGTTATGTAGTCATGACTGTTATGTATTGATGGGCACTACATATTGTCTAGTTTAGGAGCTATGTAGTGACCGTGAAAGTCCCCATATCTCCATTTAGCAGGTACCAGCTGCTGTGATCGAACAGGTCCATTCTCCTCTTGCTTGGCAAGCAGCTGGTTGCCATTCCCACCCTGCATGCAAGCAGTGTGTGAAGCAATGGGAAATTGTAACAGGGAACAGTTACATGGGAAAGAACATCTTTTGGAGTGCAACTCCAAGAATCCATTGGCTGGGAAACTCTTAGAGCTGTAGTCCAAAAAAGCAACTTTCTTAAGCTCTAAGTAAAAGGGTAATGGTTACCATCCAAAGAGATGGGCTTACACAGGGAGGGGAGCCCTATTATGGCCATCTTGGGCAAAGGCCGTTCAAAACCTACCACTATATTCTGATAGAGCAATTAATTTTCTCCACACTTTTCCTTTAAAACATTTGTTAATGTTTGTTTAAAACTGAACTATTTTGTAAAATATATTTTGCTGCTTTATTTGATTTAAAAAAATAATAAAATTTGATTTCCTTTTAAATAATGAAAGGGCAGACATATTATTTTTACAAGGAAAATTTAAATCTAGGGGGCTCTGGACCCAGGAGAAGATAAAGTAAGTACAAACTGTTCCTCCTCCTCCTCTTTGCTCAACTGGAGAGTGCTGGTGGTGCCACAATTCTCTGTGTTCTCCCCATTCATTTTTTTGTATCTTTGTTTTTCAACTTGTTAAACATAACAGTCTCTTGCATCTGCACTGCAGAAATAATCCACTTTGACACCACTTTAACTGCCATGGCTCAATGTTGTGGAATTCTGTGAACTGTAATTTATTGTGACGCCAGACCTTTGCTTTGCTGTGGTAATACAACAAATCACAGTTCCCAGAATTCCAAAGCATTGAGCCATGGCACTTAAAGTGGTGTCAAAGTGGTTTATTTCTGCAGTGTGTATGCAGCTTAATTAGGCAAATAGATCTGAGATAAAGGTGGTGACTGCTGTAATGTCTGCCATTTCCGCAAAGGTTCTGGTACAGCCTGAAAGCATTGTTATTCCTGATATAGTTTTAAAGTGAAGGCAATGTTCTCTTGATACAAACCATCATGTTTACCTCCCCTTCAAATATTGTGAAGGAACATCTCTTGCTCATGTTGACAAAGTAATTCAGGGAGAAAAGAGATGCAGTCAGACTATGGAGTTTATCACATGGGGGAAATCCCATGCAGAAACAGGCTTTTAAATTGAAAAAACCCACAAAAACAGGCAGATTTTCAGATGACATCACTGTTAAAATGGGGTTAACCCAAATGGAAAATCCCAAAAGTAAAAAGAAGCAGTTTCTGACTACTTTCCGTTCAGGTTAACCCCATTTTAACAGCAATGTGTATGAAAATCTGCCCGCTTTTATGGGTTTTCCCCACCTTTTAAATCCTGTTTCTGCACAGGATTTCACCTGTGTGATAAACTCCTATATTGAAAACATATGGGATATTATTACAGAAGATTAGGTAATCCTCAGAAAATAACCTTAATTTATATGGGGGGAGGGATCTCATGGAGGCTCAGAACATTAGGATTCTTAGAAGAGCTGCCTTTGCTGTGCAGACACATTGTGGGCCTAAAGGGTCATCCACAGAAGATTACTATTACTTGCTTCAATGGAGCTATTTTGGAGCTAAAATGAATATTCACAATTCAACACATTTTCCAATTTCAGTGCTCAAATTTTTCATGTGAACTTTTAACCTCAAAATTAAAAATTCAAATGCTTTAGAGCTATTGGCATCTTTCAAATGTTTCAGCAGTCATTTGATATAACATCTTATTAGGTATCAAATATAGTCAAACACTAAATACCTTTATGTGAACTAATCTATTCCGATATCTTACAGTTACTTGTAGTAAGTTACCTGCAATGGGGTTTACTTCTGAGTAAGGATATATAAGGTTTCACTGACAATATTGAAATAAAATATCATGAAATATCAAATATACACATCAACTATTTGGCAAGCTATGCAGCAATTATTAAAGTGTTCTGACTATCTTCACTTTGGGGAAGCAATTTTTTCCCAACCCTAGGCAATGTGTATATTTAATTTGAACAGCAATGTATTTTAAATGGTAAATAAAACAAAACCAAGACTGTGTGTATTTAAAGAGAATCTTATTTCTTGTTATTGTGTGTATCTATCAAATGAAATGATTTTTCTCAGGTCTGGCTGACTGACCCAAATTTTCACTTTGGTTGTAATCAAACAGCAATTTACCAAAAAGCTATTCCTCAGAAAGAGATTTCTATCAAGCTGACTCAATTAAAATACAGGAAAAAAACAGATGCAGAAAGCCAGTATGGTTCAACAATGCTTTTATTATTTTTTGCTCTCTTTTTCTTTAATTAGGATTAGTTTGGGAGAATGGGAAATGCTTGCCTTCAGTCACCTAGATGATGTTGTACAAACATATTCCCTCAAAAAAATTAGATGCAAAATATGATGAAGTCAAAAAGCAAAATGTAGTGAAATAGCTGTGCCCCTTTCTTGAAAAACTAGATCTGGCCATGGTAGCACATGCCTTGATTACATGCTGGTTGGATTACTATAATGCACGGGTAGGCAACCTTTCCCCTTTAAGGGCTGAGGGACTTCAGTTCCCAGAATCCCAGGAGCTATTGGCCAACATGGGACTATTGGCCAACATGGCTGAGGCTTCTGGGAGCTGAAGTCCCTCAGCCCTTAAAGGGGAAAGGTTGCCTACCCCTGCTATAATGCATTCTATGTGAGGCTGTTTTTGAAAACTGTTCCAGAAACTTCAGCAGGTTCCAAATGCTGTAGCTAGACTGCTGACTGGGGCTGGTTCCAGGGCGTATATAACTCAAAGTGCTAGTTTTGACCATAAAGTCCTATATGACTTACATCTAGATTCTAGACTGTCTGAAAGGTCATATCTCCCCATTCAAGCCTGACTGAAGGGGGAAGCAGACGGAAGCGCCAGAGACACCGCCGGACAGAGTGCTGCAGGACTGCAGCCTCCGCACCGCGGCGCTCCTGCGGCGTCCCTAAAAGGAGCTCCAAATTGGCGCTCCTTTTAGAAGTCAGGGAAAGTGCGCCCTAAACGCGTAGGGCGCACTTTCCCTGACTTTTCTGCTGCAGCACGTGCGGTCGCTGTGGACGACCTCAGGAAGAGGAAGGGGTGCCGCATGTGCGGCTGCCCCTCCTCTTCCTTGCCCCTTGCCGCACGTGCGGCTGCCCCTCCTCTTCCTTGCCTCGGAGACGGCTCAATAAGCTGTCTGCCGAGGCCCTGAGTCTCCCAATCTTCAGGGGAGGTCTTTGTCTCCATCCCACCACTCTCTCAGCAGATTAGCACATAGAGAAAAGGAGGGGAGTGAAGATTGCTCCCATACTTATCCTGTTCTTCTCCCATCAGTGAAGTGGAATGGCCTGTCACATTGTGTTAAGGAGAGTATCAGTTAATACAAAGTGACGAGGCCATTCCACTTCTTTATGGAAGAAGGATGGGATAAGCATGATGTCATCTGATAATCTTTGCATGATCTAATGATAAGGATGGCATAAGGATGGGATAATGACAGGATAAGCGTGACATAGTGTGATAATATTAGCACAATCACGCAATAAGGATGGGAGTGATCCACTTTGCTCCCTTCCTTCTCCCCATGTGACAATCTCCCCAGGCTCAGCTAATGAGGATATGAGAGACAGCCTTCTCAGTGGATTTTCCTCGGCTTTGAAACTCCCTCCCAAGGGACATTCAGTCTGGGTGTTTTGTTTTAAATTTTATTTTTGTAAAATAATGTTTTAATTTTATTTATTTTAACTTTTATACTTGATGTTTTAACTGCTCTGTTTTAATTTATACTGTAAGCTGCTTTGAATACTATTTGGGAGAAAAGTGGCATATAAATACAATACAATAAAATAAAGAATATCAATTCATTTCTTTACTTCAGTTTCTAGAATGAATAGGCTGCTCTTGGTAGTTGCCTGCAACATTTTAAGGTGAAGCAGTTCCTCCTTAGGCAAAATCCAATTCCAAAGAGTGTTAAAATAATTGTGTTAAATTTGCAAACATTCTGTCTGCTTTTCAGCACTCTCCCCTAATACCTTGCTGTCACCTCCCAGCACCTACAGCCTGAATAATGTGGCCCATTTGTCTTTAAAAAGATTGGCTACTCATACATGTGAAGAGTCATAGTACAATGCTTAAACCACTACACCATGCAACCTTAAAAACAGCACTGCACCAAAGCATATGTCACTAATGCATATGTCACCAGGAGGGAGAACGAATGGAAAAGAAATGGCTGAAATTCTAAACACAGAGCCATCTATAGTGCTGGATTTTGTTGGAAGTTCTACTGATCTTTTTATATTTTGTTTTTTCCATTTCTAGTTTCAGTAACAAACTGGAATCAAAAGAGCTCAAGAAATAAAGAGGTGACTCCTTGAAGCCATACTGATTAAAATTTGCCATCACCAGCTTCTCCTTTTTAATTAATAGACCAATTAGTGGATTTAATTTACCTTTTAAATCAATCAGAACTTGCAGTACTAGTTTCACTTGCTCCAGAAAAAACTGAAATGCTTGGAAACTGATATTAAAAGATTATAAGCAAGGTATCATTTTTCTCCTTGGGCCTTGCTTCTTTTGTGGCTATACTACGGAGTGTACTCTCTCTCTCTCTCTCAGATACCTATGCAGAGAAAGGCAACATATAGTAAGTAGCATTATTGCAGAAAGGTTTTCATTCTTTCCCTTCTCTCTCCCTCCTTTCTAGAATTTTAAATTGAAGCCTCAGCTCTGGAATCAATAGTTCAATTAGATTATATGGTGAATCATCAGCTGACTGTTACCAGAGCAAGAAATTGCTCTTCTTGGGACAAGTGGAGGGAAAAGAAGAAAGCACTATATCCAAGATCCTTGCATTTGTTTGTAGGATAGATGTGTATTACATTTTTAATGGCATGTTCAGGATATAGAGCAAGATGAGCAAGACAGAATATTGATGATTTAGTAATGTTGAGATAGTAAACAGTACCAGGGGCCTCAGACTAAGAAGTCTAGTGTTGGAATTTAGGTGCCTGTGTGTACCTTTCTACCTGAATGGCTTCTTTCTCAAAGCCAGGATTTCCCAAGAGCATGTCTATAGGCCTAAGCAGACTGCCAGAAATAGTGCACATTAAATTGAGGCACTGCCCTGGCTCAGTGCTAGGGAGTCATGGGAATTGTATTTTTTTCTGAGACATTGAGCCTTCTCTGTCAGAGAGCTCTGGTGCCACAATAAATTACAGTTCCCATGATTCCCTAGCACTGAGCCAGGGCAGTGCCTCAATTTAATGTGCACTATTTCTGGCAGTCTGCTTAGGCCCTATATTACCGAGAACAAAAGGGTGGCATTGCAGCTATCAGTTTAGCAGAAGCTCAGGTAACACAAAGGGAGACCTTGAAAAATTTACTTTGTTGGACTTCAACTTCTAAAATCTCTCAGTGAGAATGAGAAGTGGCCATGTTAGCTGGAAGATTCTGGGAGCTGTAGTCCAATAAAGTAACTATACAGGCTCTGGACACAAGGATACAATGGAGCTCTATTTGGTTATAGAGAGTTGCTGACTCTGGCCTGGATTCTGAGTCTGACCACATAATTGGATGTCATTGCTATGTGGCAGATTGGAAATGAATGTTAGCATTGGGCCATAGCTGGCCAACAGACACAGGCTTCAGTAATTACAAGATCAGCAGGTAGAGTTGCCATTGAGTTTGTGTAGCCATTGGATGAAGGACTCAAACTATCTTTCAGAAAGAGACTGTTCAACCACTAGTGCGCTTTTTATGCAGGCATCATAAATGAAATCATTATGTACCGAGGATAGGGATGAGCCTTGCTGGGCCTCTTTCTAAAACATATACACTGCTCCTTTTAGCATCATCTAGGGGGGCTGCAGACAGGCAGCTCTGGGACGCCCCTGCTAGCCATGGATTGGGGCCACAGCTACCCCATGCCGCAGCCCCAATCTTTCCTTTTGGCACCCCTGAAAGAGCAGCAAAATGCTGCTCCTTCAGGGGTGGCAAAAGGGTGCCCTAAGAGACAGTGCATGGCTCTTTAGTGCCCCTTCCAGTGTAGCACGTCAGGATGCTGTGCTGGGAGGATGTTCTGATGCTGCGCGCTGTGGGTAATGGTGCGCAGTGTCAGGACATCGTTGGGTTGGGGTTGGGGCAGCCAGCATGCAGCTGCCCCTCCTCATCTCTGCCTCCAGGCTGGTCCTTTGGGCCGGTCTGCAAAGGCCCCTAGTTCCCAATATCTATTGAGCCATGCAGAAAGAGTGTATTTGTATATAATGGGTGGGGGAGGGGACACACACCTTTCATACAAAGTCCCCTGAAAACTGCAGGACTTGAACTTTTGGTATCATGCTGAAAGGGAATGTAGGAGCCCTCATGGTGCAGTGATTAAATGCTGGTATCGCAGCCACAAGGTTGTGAGTTCCCAGGGGTTCCAAGGTTGTCTCAGCCTCCCATGCTTTCATAGGTCGGTACAATGAGTACCCAGCATGTTGGGGGCAATTGGCTTCCAGATTGTAAACCACCTAGAGAATGCTGATAAGCTGTATAGAAATGTAAATGCTATTGCTAAATGCTATTGCTATTGTATGAACACTTTAAATAAATATATGGCAGATCTAGTGGAATTGTATTGTTCAAAGCCCAGACCATATCAATTTCTGTTTTGGTTTTCTGTGATTGGCAATAAAGTTTTATTTTGAGAAAATCCTCTAAGAATTATTGGAGGAAGAATCACTAATGCATATGTGATTTCAAAATTATTAATTTTATGCATAATTTTAAATCTATGGTGAACCTTGGGATAGGAAATGTAGATAATTATTTCTTCCTGCTTTTATGCAAGAGACCTACAGTGGTGTAATGGTTTGAATGTTAAACTACAACTCTGGGAGACCAGGGTTCAAATGTGTAATGCCAAGTGAAGAGCTGATCATCTTCCTCGGCTTTTATATTGTGTATAAGTACTTGCTTAACAGGCCCTGATGGCCTATTGATATAGCAAGGAATTCAGGTTGCAACTATTTGGCAGAGGGGGGAGGCTAGAAGGCTGGGAAGCAGCTAGCAAGAATGAAACCAGTTATGAGTTATTGGCTAGCCTTGGTTGGGTAGGGAGTTTGGAACTGATGCCCACTCTTGCTATTGTGGGAAGTGGTTCTCTTTTGAAGGTGGAATGCAGCCCCCTAAATCTACTTTTCTGGACCAGAAAGCTCCTGGCATTTCTCCAGATTCCCCCAAATTCCTTTACAAAAGCTCAGGGCCAATTTATGGACAATATTTCACCTGAAAATGGTGCCGGTCCCATGAAAACCACTTGCAAGTGTGGCAGTTTTGTTTTTCTACTTCAGGCCTTTTTTAAAAAGCTGGAAATTGGCCATAAATGATGACTGGATGTGATGGAACATCATTTTTTTTTTGTGTTGTGATAAGTCAGTGTGACCCATAGGAACAGAGGCATAGGGGACAAAATTTGCCATGCCCCCATGCAGTTGCCCATCTCTGTTTTAAAGGACTGCCTGTTTGCTCCTGGTATTTGATAGCATTCTCCTGCTCAACCTGTTTATTTACAAGCAAACAATTGCTGCAAGACAAACAAACAAACCACAAAACTACCACACCCAAAAGTTATTCCTTACAAAACATTTACCCCTTATGAAAGATTGCCTAGGCCCCCATGTAGGTGGAGGAGAAGGATCATGAAACAATATTACAAGCCCTCTTCTTCATACCTTATCATAAGGTGTAATACTACTACTCTTGACTGCTTCAAAAAAGCAGTAAAGGCTGTTCTTTTCCGGCAGGCCTTCCCTGAATAATATCCTGGCCTAAAGAAAAATATAAGGAGCTGACAATGATTCCAGTTCTTTTGTTGCTAAGCTGCTATGGTATTTATTTGTCCTGTATTGTTTGCTTTTATTTTATATTATAATCTTGTTATAGTTTAATATATTTTTAAGGGGTGGGTGGGTTAGGGAAGAGGTTGTTTGACTGTTTTAACCTGTAATGTTGTTTTAATCTGCTGTTTGCTGCCTCGATTGTGCTGCAGAGAGGCAGCATAAAAATAAAAATTATCATTAATTATTATTACTTTTAGATGGGAAGGGAACCCTCTCCTCACCCATGAGTCCCAGATACAGAGCCCATCCAAAATATTTTGCTGCCTGAGGGAAAGGACAAGATGGGTGCTCCAGCCCTACCTGTTGGAAGTATAAGCCTTGGGATTTTATTCCACATACAGAAGTCAACTGACTTGCAGCTGAAATTTACATCAATGCTGCTGACAGAGCAGCAAATTCCAGTGTACTTGTAGGGAGCAGACTAGCGATGAAGGCATAGGACAACTCTGGGCCTATACAGACTGCTAGAAATAATGCAACTTGAGTCCACTTTAACTACCCTGGCTCAGTGCAGGGAATCATGGGAACTGTAGTTTATTGTGGTACCAGAGCTCTCTGATAGAGAAGGCTCACTGTCTCAGAAACAACTACAATTCCCATCACTCCCTAGCACTGAGCCAGGGCAGTTAAAGTGGACTCAAGTTGCATTATTTCTAGCAGTCTGTAAAGGCCCTCTGTCTGCTAGCACATACCTGATATTTCCCATCCCTCAGCAGCCTGAGATGATTGCTTCACTCTGCCTAATGGCAGGGGTGGCCCAGCCTCCTAGGGATGTTCAGAGACACTTATGGATGAGCCTGTAAGTGCATACATGCTGTACACAAAGGAGTTTCAACCTTCTTCATTAGTTAAGATCCCTCAGGAAAAGCCTACACTAGGACTGGCTTAGGGCCTCTGCAGACGGCACAAAGCGCTGTCTTGGAGGCAGGGAAGGGGAGGGCAGCCACACACCGGCTGCCTGAACCCCTCCCCGAGGAAGTCATTAGGACTTGTACTGTTACACATGGTGAGCACCCTGATGACATCCTCCTGATGCAGTGTCTTCATGCACTGTGTCAGAAGAGACGTGGAAGAGCTGTGCGCTGGCTCTTCCGGTGCCCTTTCCAGTGCTTGAGAAAGAAGTGCTATTTTGGTTTTCCTTTCCCAGTTGCCAAAAGGGTGGATTGGGGCTGAGGCGTGAGGTAGCCTCAGCCCCAATTCTCCCCTTCCCAGGGCAGCCCATGGTTGCCCATCTGCATCCCCCCAAGTCTCCTTCCAGAGGTGATGCTGGGTGCATGAAGGATACATGAGCATTTATCCACACTGCAAGTTAACCATAATACGTGAACAGGGCAATAATGAAATCCATAGACAGCAGTGCTTGCCCCCTTGATTACTCCCCCTTTCCATTTCATACACGTGTCCCTTTTAAATCTTTGTTCAGCTGAAAGTTCTTTAGACATCCATCCTGGTTTCTGTAGGCACCTCCCATTTTTCTTCCTCATTGGAACTGTTTGAAATTTTCCATGGGCTCTGAGGGAGAAGAGAGGCAGGCACAGCTCCATCATGCCTAGTCCAGAAACAGAAGGGCCCTCCCTCCATTCCATCTGCCATTATCATGGCCTCAGAGGGAAAGGAGATGCAGGCATATGTCCATCATGCCTAGCCCAGAAAAAGAAGGGCCCTCCCTCCATTCGAACCACCACTGCCCTGGCCTCAGAGGGAGAGAAGAGGCAGGCACAGCTCCACCAGGCCTAGCCCAGAGACAGAGGAAGGGCTTTCATTCCTTTGCAACCACCACCACTCTGACCAGGCACAGCTCCACCAGGCCTAGCTCAGAGACAGATGAAGAGCTTTCACTCTGTTCCACCCGCCATTGCCCTGGTCTCAGAGGGAGAGAAGATCTGCTGGATTTGATCCCCTTCCCCACTACCATTCACTTCTCCTTTTGTGTCATGTCCTTTCATTGTACACCTGAGGGCAGGGAACTGTCTTATTGACAATTTTTAAGCTGCTCTGAGAGCATTTCTAAAGAGAAGTACAAATACAATACAATACAAATAAATAAATCACCATCCTTCGGGGAAAACATATCTCTTATATTAAACATGCAGGATCTTCTACCGAAATCTGAAAAAACTAGCTTAATGCCATAGGGAATATTTATGCTACCAAGTGGAACATCAAGAATAAAATTCTCTTGGAATACTGTAAATACATTTACATCAACTTAAAAG
>CM034708.1:99878703-99900762 GCA_020142125.1 Phrynosoma platyrhinos
TGGATTCTTGCTGCTTTTGGCCCCGTGGGATAAGGTCCATAGAAGACTAAAATGCCTCACAAAACTGAAAATTCCAGAATTTCATAGCATTGAGCCATGGCAGTTAAAGCGGTGTCAAACTGGATTTATTTCTGCAGTGCGGATGCAGCCAAGGATGTTATAGCAAATCTTAACCAGTATATTGCATAAACCATTCATTTCAAAAAGAACCTAGTTGATAAGACTCAACTGTCATAGAAAGGGTGTATATGATGATTTTTATTATGTATGTTTACGTGTTTGACAATGTATTTGACTTTGAAAAAAATAAAAAACCCTAGTTGACATGGAAACAGCTTATTAATCAATCCCAAAACATTTCCTGATAGATTTTGCATGTTACCTAAATTCATAAACCCAATAATAGAGGGCACCCCATTGTTTCTAGGTATAATAGTCACAGAAACAATCTCGTTATATATTGATCCACAGCTACAGCCTCTAGCATGGGATCTTCCACCATATATTAAAAATACTAATATTTTTTTTAAAAAAGGGCAGGCTTTAACAAACAACAAATATTCAAACATATTCCTCTAACATCTGGTGTCACATCACTTTATACCAACATATTCATCTCTTATTACTGAGCACAACATTCTTTTCACTGCTATAGTCACTAGAAAATGTCACTCTGTTTCTGAGTCTCATCACTAGAGGCCATAATTGTAAAGGTTGTGTGTGGAAGGTGGATGGCATGTCTGTGCAGTTGGGCTTTTGACTGTATGTCTCTACAGAAAAAGTAAGGCCTCATCTGATGAAAGTCCACCATTGAAGTGTCTAATATCTCTTCACCCATTTTCATGTGAACTTGTTTTCATATAACTCTTTGCAAGCATCATATCACTGAGGCTCAAGTGCAGACAGAATGTTACAGATGCTACACATGCTGTAGATGCAGAACTGAGGAGAAGAGGATAGTGACTTGCCTAATGTTCACTGAGGAAGTGCAAAGCTTATATATGATCTTCATTTTTACAGCCTACCCAACTATGAAGTCCCAATTTCCTTGTCCCTAAAAAAACAATTTTAAGAGTAGAAAAATACCTCATCTTCAATAACTGTAGTTCACATTTGCCTCATGATATTGAGGAATGTGAATGATATCTTTATCATCATACACTTCCTTCTTCCAAGAACTGAGAAAGCTCTACTGTATGGTGCTTGTCCACCTACCTCACCCTCTCAGGGGAAAAAAAAAAAAAAAATGGGAGGAGAAACTGCCTATTCAGCAAAGTGGGTGATTTCCCATAGTGTAATAGCATTGGTTTTTCACAGGGGGTTGCTGTTTTCAAATTCTTATGCCTCCTACAATGTCAAGGTGAGCAATCTACGCCTTTTCAATTCCAGTTGGACAGCAACTCCCATTATTTCTTACCAATGACTGTGCTATCTAGGGGAGATAGGAACTGCAGTACAGTGGTGTACCGTGTACATTTGACACTGTGTGGATCCTTTTTTAATACTCCTCATCTCTTATCAACAGCCCACCTTCCTGCTGCTTCCTCTTCAGTGTTTCCTCTTCTTCCTGCACTCAGCTCACTGAGCCAAGAGAGGCAGAAAGGGACCCACACACCTGGTGTACACACATATCGGTGGTATTGGCACTGCTGGTTGGATTCATTGTGCAGGAGCCTAGCCAGGTTTTTTTTTTTTTTTGCCAAGTAAGCCTCGTTCTTGCTTTGGACTAGGGAAGAAAGCCCCTTGCCTGGATTTTCTGTGCAGGTCTGCCACAGCAAAAACAAGCACCTCCTTCCATCTTTCTTCCCTTCCTTGTTGTCTGGATGATTGTGGTTCCTTTCCCTCAGAAGGGGAAACAACCTCTGCACCCTGTGGTGAGCTGCTGATCAGGTAGCAAAGAGATGAGAGTCACTTTCCTGCCCAGCCAGCAGAGCTGCCAGACCCAGAAAGCAGCCCTTTCCCACCAATGCATCAAGTGACACCTCTTCCGAGGTGTTGCCCAGTAGAGTCTGCATCCCCTAGTGACACTCCTGCTTCAGGAACCTGAAGCATCTTGTGTTCCTCACCCTGTGCTATGGGAACACACACATATCACAAGTATGCATCCTTGCATGCATCCACACTTAGTGGAAAGATACACTTAAAGGGAATAAAGGTATGCTTCTAATCATGAATTGGGACACTTTGCATTGTTGACAATGGAACAGAATGTAAAATGGATTTGCTGCTTGAAGCAGGTGTTAGATTCCTTACTTTCCCCTCTTTTCAGAGGAGCAATGTTTGTTTGTCTGCTTGGTTACCTGGCACATTCAGTTTCCTGCTGCAGAAATTTCTATCAGAAGTAAAGTATTCCCACCCCTCCACCCATCTATTCCATCCATTATTCATCTTCACTTATTCACTTATTCATCCTATTCTATTTCACAATCTTTCCCTGAAAATAGGATGATGACCCCCCCGCTCTCATTCAAGCAGCCCCCAGAGACCTAGGGAGGCTAGATATACCACTCTATGTATCCACACTATGATTCAGGAATCCAAAACCTCCTGGAGTGGATATTCCCATGTTATAAAATATACAAATTCTCCTCTGTGATCATTGGCCTGCCTCAATTAACATTTCATATGGTGATTAGATGCAATTATTTTCCCCTGTGTTTCTGCAGTTCCATGAAGACCTGTCCTACTGCTAAAGCTAGAAATACTTTGCTGTGATCCGATCCAGATCATAAACACTGGATATCTGTAGGACATGCTTGGGAGAGGTACCAATTGTATAAACACTTGTAATAAATCCAATTTCAATTATCTGTTTCACACTGCACAATTATAGTGCTTTGATTACACTTTATATTCCATGGTGCCATTTTCAAAATCATGGGGTTTGGAGTTTCATGAGCTGTTTAGAATTCACAGAACTCTAGTGCCTCACCAAACAACAAATCTGAGGATTCTGTAGCCATGCAGCCATGGCAGTTAAAATGATCTAAGTATTATAATTTTGCAGTGTGAAAGAGACCAGTGCTGTAAAAATGTCTAAACTATGCACTCAGGCATATCAACATCTGTAATAAGAACAGCTACATTGTGTGTTTATTAATCATGCCAGCAAAAGAAAAACATATAGAATTCATTAGAACCATTCTGCAGCCCTGATCAATTTGGGTGTTTTGAAAGCCAGAAAAAAAAGTAAAGGACTTCTCTAAGATACTACAGCCTCCAACTCTCCTGATTTGGTAGGGATAGACTCAATTAATCCTCTGTCACCCCATTTTCTCAGGTGCTATTAAAATATTTCGGTTTCACTTTCCTCCTGCTGCTTTGTCCTCAGCTTACTTCAGTCACTGCAAACTGAATTCAAAGTGCAAAGGTAGTTGTACTCAAACTGGTGGTAGTGGTAGGGAGAATCTTGCCCTTCTCAATCAGCTCAGGCAAAAGCAAACTGCCAAGCCTTTCTAGTTTTTGTGTCCTTTTTCCTCATTAATAACTTTTGCCATCTTGACCACATTCTGTTATTGCTTGGCCACACATGTCCCAGTTTTCATCTGTGAAATGTTGGAGGGTACGGGATATAGAGAGAGTCAAAGGATTATCGCATAAGGATATAAACTGGCTTACCTGAGCCAGTTTAAAATTAGAAGTGGGCAGCATTCTGATATTATCAGACACATTTAGCCACCAAAATCACTGCCTGGGTGCAGCCCAGGTCCATCGCTGCTCAAAGGGGTGCTCCTCACAGCTCTTTTTGAAGCCGGGAGTTTTCCGGCTTGAAAAAATGACCATCGGAGTGCCCCTCTGAGCAGTGATGGATCCAGGCTGCACCCTGGCAGTGATTTCAGTGGCTAAATGAATCTGATAATATCAGGATGCTGCCCACTTCTAATCTTAAGCCAACTCAGGTAAACCGTTTATATCCTTATGTGATAATCTTCCAAGTGTGGTGTAGGGGTTTGAGCGCTGGATTTTGGCACGGGAAGATCAGGGTTTGATTTGACACTCAGCCATGGAAACCTATGTCATAGGTTCACCTTACAGTCACCATAAGTTGGAAATGAAGGCACACAACTACAGTAACTACTACTACAACAACAATGAGATGTGGAAACCCCATGATGAGAGATTAATTTTAGTCACCTCTTTGGTTTCTTCTGTGAGAATTGGTCAAACTAGTTCATTTCTAAGCATATATTTACAGCTCAGAAAAAGGCAGATGAGCATCTCAGGAAAGTGAATTCTGGACCCATTCCTTCACATTCAGAGCATTTTGGTCAGCAACAACTTCTCAAACAGCTCCCTATTCTCTAGCACCCTGACAGGAGCAGCATCTTCAGTCTGGAAAGTCCTTTTTAAGAAGACCAAATGTAAGAACATGACAAAGCCATTAATAATTGAGCAGTGTTGAGATGATGCTCCTTAGAGTCCTAGTGCGTCATCCCACCACTGCTCAGTCTAGCATGTTCCCATATTGCTTCTCCTAAAATGCAGCTTTTCAAGCTCTGTTATTCTGATTTCTGCCTGGGAACATCTCATTCCTCTCTCCCATAATCCCTCCCCCCACATAGCACCCTGGGCAGTGCCAGCCTGCCAGGTGGTTGTGTCTAGTAATCAGATTAATCTCCCGCAGTGCCATAGCATAGCAATAACATTTCCATTACAATACCACTTCATACTGAGTAAAGCAGTCTCTAAGCAGTTTATAACATGTAAGCCAATTGCCCCCAGTAAGCTGGGTACTCATTTTACCAACCTACAAAAAGATGGAAGGCTGAGTTGTCCTTGGAGCCTCTCAGGATTGAACTCACTATGTTGTGGATGCAGTACCAGCATTTAACCACTGCACCTTCGGGGCTCCTCCATAGAGCATCAGTCTCAAATATTATGGCAAAGCAAAATGGTGAGTGAGGCTAGTCTGCTTTGTGCTGCTTGAAGCACTGCCAGTGCCATGAGGTAAGACCACTGAGCTCACTGAGATAGGTAGGAATTCACCAGAGGACACTTTGACTATAACCCCGTAGACTGGAGGTTCACTCTCAAATCTGGCTGCTTTGGTCACTGACAGTCACAGCCTTGACATTATTGTTGTAGTAAAGATTGAAGACTGAAATGAATGGCAAAATCCATCTGAGGGTTCTCCTCACCAGTAGTTTTTCTCTCTTTTTATTTTTTAATTAACATTTCTAATACAATCAAGGAAAAATAAAACATACAGTAAAATTACATAGTCACATATAACATCTTTACATATTTATAAACAAAAAATAATAATAACTATGCTTCCTAATTTCCATCCCTCAATTCCCCTCTTTAAAAAAAAATCAAGAATATTATTCACAATTAGACAAATTAACAAATCAAACCAACCTTGCAACTGCATAAATACATGAAAGCTCAGAATGTACCTACATATATTACTCCTAAGTACCCTTAATATTTTTGGTATGAAATATAAACCAATTTTCTACTTTCCTTTTTCTTTTTTATAGTATAAACTTATTTAAGCTGACTATCCTTGCATACTTAGATATTATTATTAAACTTTATAAACACCATTTTTAAGCTTAATAAACACCAATAATATTTTACAATACCTTCATGATTCAACATTTCTTTCTATGGATAGAACTGTAAAGCATTTGCTTCACCTTCTGTATCCCAAATCCATAGGTCAATACCTCCAGTGGTTTTTCTCTTTTAAGAGCAACAAAAACAGCAACAACAGTCCAACTGGTTTAACAATGTGCTTTTAAAATCCCAGTGATGTTTCAATTTTTTAAAACTTCTGTATAAGATTTTAGATGGTTTTTGAAGTTTGGTTAGACTCCTTGAGTGCCTTGCTGGGGAAAATGTGAGGAATAAATTAAGTAAATTAATGGAATAACAAACTAACATAAAATAGGATCAAATGACACACAATCCTGGGAACCCATGAGTGAACCACTTGGCAGTTGATGGCTTCTATGGCAGCAGGTTGGTGCATCCATTCTGGTTTTAGCCCAAACTTTAAAGGAACTATCCAAAGTGATGAACTGTATCACCAAAGTACTTCAGCACCTTGCATAGCTCTGTTAGAGCACAAAGTTAGAGATAGAGATATAAGTGGGTTTTTAAAAGTATTTTTACAAAAAAAGCTAAAAGAAACAAAAGAATGAGAAGCAAGAAAAAGGGTGCAAAAAAAAAAAAAGAAGAAAATGAGAAAACATAGGCTATGGGCAAGGGCTAGATATATACATTGATATAAGCTGACCTTATTTGCCAAAACACATTTTCTTAACGTTTACATCTATAAAATACATGTTCATGTTTTAGCTAAAACAGTAAGATCTTCTCAACATTGGGTCCTAGATAGTGAATGTTTGTCTTCCCTATTTCAGATATAAGTCTTTCTGTAGCAATGAAATCATCCCATATGCAGGATCCCATAACATTGACTGGCATTCTAATAACACATCACATAAATGTAATTTTTAAAAATATGCATCTACAAATACCAAAGATTTTTCTAACAAAAACTTAATATGTTGTTATCACATCCAGCCAAAAGAGAGTAACCACTAACTATATCTACATCATAAAGAATATGATTTGCATTACAGCACCAACATTTAGTTGAACCAGACAGTTTCTTATTAAAAAAGTGCCCAATATACCCAAAACATATATATTTTTTCAAAACATAAATTTACCAAACAGAATTTTAGGCACAAGAAGGTTTTAGATACTGAAGCTAGGACAACTTTTTACTGGTTAATTTGTATAAGCTTCTTGAAAATCAGTTGGAGAAAAATAAATACAGGATCCATATAACTCCTATTCTTCACTGTGGTTACTTAACCATGTATTCAGTAACCTTAATTTAATGATTATTTTAAAAGGTATTAACACATTTTAATAAAATAAAAATCAATGTTAATTGAAACATAATAATAATAATAATAATAATAATAATAATAATAATAATAATAATAATAATAATAATGTGTAGAGTACTTGTTAGTTAGTTAAATACCTGTGCACTAATTGAGTAGAACACTGATAAGCAGAAGCTGCTTTACTTTTTAGTGAAAAAAATTATTAGAATACTTCCTGTACATTTTTCTTTTATAGTTCAAAACCCAAAAGAGACTTACATTTTTTTTTAAAAAAAAATGAATGCTGAAAGTTAGGAACCTGGAAACTTCCCTGCAGAGCATAGAACCCCAGAGGCTACAGCCACAGGCTCTTTCTAGAGAGATTTCATGTCTGTTCACAGCTTGACATTTCAATATCTCTAAGATTAAGTGCTGGAGCTGGGATTGATTGCATTTTCACATTCCTTGGTCTCTACAGTACACTACATATGTAAAAACTACACCTTGAGAGTCTTTTCAATGGTCACTTGTGTGCAAAGTACACTCACAGGGTTATTATTTTTTTTTTTTAAAAAAACTGTACTTTATGAGCACTCATAAGAAAAATGCACTTTAGAATGCTGACAATGAAATATCCACAAATTTGCTAACAATGCAAGCCTATCCACATCTGCCCAGATGTAAATCCAACTGTTCTAAGACAGCACCCTAAATATAACTTTAGACTGCAAATATTTTAGCAGTTGACTTTCACATCCCCAAAAATGTCCGTGTTTAGACTGGCCATACTATCTTGTTTGCAGACTTGCAACAAACATGTAGTCATAATAACATAACTACAGTGGTACCTTGACATACGAGTTTAATTCGTTCCGTAACCTTGCTCGTATGTCAAATTGCTCGTATCTCAAAGCAATTTTCCCCATTGTTGGGGTCGTGTGCAGCGGTGTAGTGTGCGATTCCTCGTATCTCAAATCTTGCTCTCATCTCAAAGCAAAATATTGCTCGCTCAGCGGCTCGTATCTCAAAACACTCGTATATCAGGGCACTTGTATGTCGAGGTACCACTGTACACTATAATTCCACATCTGACCATAAATCCCACCTTAAAATCCAGTTGGCCATCCAGAGCAAAAGAGGACTGTTCTGTTGGTAAGCAAGTACTGCAGAATGATGTGACCAACCACTGTATTGCCAGAGACTGAGGCTGTGATGAAGAATTGTGACAGATTCCTGCAGGCACTCCTGCTTGTGTTTCCCACAGCATTGCTCAGTGACCAGAGGGAGGCTGGTAACATCATCCTGCAGTCCCCTGCTCACTATTAGGAAAGACTTCCATTGTTCTGAATGCCCAACTGGCTTCTAAGGTCTGTTTCAGGGTCATTTGTGGTTGTGGCAATAGTGCCATGATTACACACGAGAATACAAAGCACTTGGGTCCCTTCTGGGAGAAAGGTGGCTTACAAATGAAATAAATAAATAAAAATACATAAGTAAGTGTAACCCAAGAACCAGCATTCTTTCACCTCTCTGTGACCCTGATATCAATTTAATATAAAACAGGATGTGTCAGGTAAGTAACCCAAACAGGATCATCCCAGCACAGGAAACCAGCTATGCCAGGTTGAACCAGATAGCTCATTCTGAGAGAAGCCCAAGGCACTCATGTCATGATGGGATCCCTCAAGACCAAAATCAGTATAATTCATAGACTATGGAGAGATGACAGTGTGCTAGACTGGGAGATTTCTTGCATATCACAGACAAAGAGAGTTTCCTTCTGGGAGTGATTGTCCAGTCGTTACTGGTTGTCCAGTCATTACTGCATACTCCAACCATTATTCTCCTCTGGAAAAACAATTTAGCAATGACATAATCCATTCATCCCAGGAATACTGCCCCAGGATGGGATTTTGAGTATGAATGTAGTTGTTTTGGCACTAGCATTTTGGTCTAGTTTGGAGCAGGACAGAACTTCTGTCCAACTTCTGCTAGATTCCTCAATAAGCTGGCCACCCCCAGTTGCAGTGACAGCTATTGAGCCATCTCCATTCCAGGCACCCCAGATCAGAGCTACACTTCAGGAAAGGTAGTATTGCCTCTTAGCAATGCTTAAAGTCACTATTCTCTCTTTAGTTCTTGTATGTATGTGTGTGTGTGCATGAGAGAGTGTGCACCCATTGTGTTGATTATTTCACTAATAAAATGAAGAAACTTTATTTGGAAGTTTCTTCCAGAGTTCTGTGTGGTTTGGAACTGATATACAAAAGGTAGCATCCTTGGCTGTACATTGCCTCAGCCAAGGTATACTTTTAATTGAGCTATTTTATTTCCCCTGTTAAATATTACTTATGGGTGCACCCCTGGAGCCCAGCTTTTTGGGTAATGTAAGTCTAACATAGCATTGTAACTGACCAAAAAGAATGCCAGCCACAATTTCACTGTTTCCATTTGTTGTAAATTGTTCTGTGTATTTCTATTTCATTTCATGTGAAGTTGTTGGTTCTAATTCAGGCTTCCTCAGCCTGGGGCTCTCCAGGACTACAAGTACCATCATCTATAGCCAATGTAGCCACTGACTGGGAAAGGCTGCTGCAGTCATTCATGAATAGTTGTGTACAAACAGAAATGACACTGAAAAATAATTTGCCTTTAATCTGGCTTTAAATTTAGACTGAGATTCTGCATTGCATTCATACCTATGTAAATGTAGCTATCAATAACCTAAAGAATCAACCCACAAAATCCACGTTAAACAATAGGGAACCATTTCAAGAGAAACATGTATGTGGCATGGTCAAGTGGGTGATGTGGCCAGCACCTTCCCATTCCCCATGCCATGGTGAAATGATCATTGGAAGCTCTCCTTGGGTGCTTCCACTATCTGAGGCTGGTACCCCTGTGAGCACACCTAGGAGCTTGTCACACAGGGTAAAAAAGATTTTCTGCCTTGAATCCTCTTCCAGGATGCGTCCGGATACTATCATATGTAAATCACTGCCAAGTCTGCTGGCCAAAAGCTGCCCAGGTAAACTTCAGCCCCAAGCTGTGCTCAGTTGGCCAATTTTTGAAGTTGGAAGCTTCTATTGTTGAAAAAGGGCTGGCTGAGTGCAGCTTGGAGCCACAGTTTACCCGGGCTGTATTCAGCCAGTGGATTTGGCAGTGATTTACATATGATAATATCCACCTTTTTTTACCCCATGAGATAAGCTCCCTACAGTCAATAGGAACCAGCATGGAAAAATCAGGCCAGTCCCAAGGCTTAATGGGTAACAAGAAGAAGCCCCACCCAGACAGTCCAAGATTCAAAGAAGAAAAGCTGTCCTGAGCAGAGTCCAAAGATGAGAAAGTAGGAATAGTCCAAAACTATGTGCTGAAGATTAGAGATCCCAAAAGCCAGAGGTGCCAGACAGGGAGCCACAAAAGTTTGGGAGCTGTTGTCTTCAGCCATGGAATGGCCCTGACTGAATCATTTATAGCCAACAGTTAATCAACCAGATGATCTTATTAGCACAGAGTCTTATATTTAAACTGGAGCAGGGCATTGCTTCACCTTTTGTTCCTGACAATTTCATTTACATTGCTCAGTAAGATGAAATATTGTTGCTGCCTCCTCCTCCTCCTGATCTGCAGCTGCTGTCTGGAATGGATCAGGCTTAGGCTCTGCAAATAGGACTGCCAGCCTCCTCCAGCTACAACAGGAACCCATCACCTTGGTTCTCTTCTTACATTTCTTTTTGCTGAGGAGATCTCCATAGTCATACAAAAGTAAGCAGATGGCACCCAGGTGCACCCCCACAACCATTTAAAGACTAGAGAAATGAGTTGTGCCTTTGCACACCTAGCACAAAGGTGATATTCCATACAGGAAAGTACCTTAGGCAGCATCTTAATACTGATCAGTGTAATCTATCTACAGGATTACACCAGGGTAAGCTATCAATAGGATTTTGACCTACAATAATGATGACAGGAAATGGAGTGAATGGTAAGATTTTCAGATCTTTGAATAAATAGAGGGTAATTATAACTTTGAGTATAAATCTCTTTGTAACCATGAGGGCTCATAAGACTCATATCAGTTGGCTCTCTGTTAACATTTACACTATAGATCTAGGTGGATAAAAAACAACAGCACATACACAAGGAGATGATGCAACTCAAGTTAAATTCTGTTTATTTTGATGAGTGTATTCAACTCATGCTTAAATCTCCTCCTTTAAAACCAGCTGAACATAAAAATACATTACTATGGTAAGATATTGCACATATTGTACATCATTTTAATTAATTAATTTACTAATTTATTTCCAAGCATTTCCCTGCACTTTCCATCAGACTTTCTTTCCCAGTTCTTTTGACCATTACAGGCTCTCCTGGTGGTGCAAGATGCTCTCCTGATCTTTCTGGTGATTAGAAGAGAGAATTGTGGCCAAGATACTGTGGCGAGGTGGTGGAGTGGAGAGCTCAGCAAGCATATTTATCACAAAGAGAACAGCGGTAGCTTCTCCACCCACCCAAATGGCACCAATGGGATGGGTGGTGGAGAAATTGTTTCTACCATGTTGCATTGCTGGAGAGCTGTCTGCATTGGGAATAGGGTTACCATTTGTCCTTAAAAAACGGGACAGTTCCAGTTTTAAGGGTTGTGGAACTGTCCCGGCTGGGTCTCAGCTGCATATCTCAGTTCAGCACCACCTTCACCTCTTTCACTGCACTTTCTTCCCTCCCTTCAGAAGTGCTCTCAGCCAGGAGGAGCCAGGCCCTGGGCTGCCACTTCCTGCTCCACCTTCCCAACTCGGACATGAGGAGTTGGCCAGGAAACTGCTAGGGCCTGCTGGGTAAAGAGGCTCCCCTGTCTTTCCTTCTTTCTAGCATCCTGGGAAGATGGGCTGGGGATGGGCTGGGTCTGGGGCGCTCCTCCTCCTCAGAGGGACTAGAGGTCCTCCTCACCGCAAAGGAAGAAAACACACTGCAAAATGGAGGGCTTCCAAGGAAAAAATAGAGGACATCATACAAAATGAAAAGTAAAAACACTCATGTAAATGTAAAGGTCAGGCTCAAAATGGAGGACATTTTTGGATTCTTCCTGGACAGAAAAGAAATGCTCAAAACATTCATAGAGATGTAAATGCATGTTTCTTAGTCAGGCTCAAAATGGATGATGTTTTGGGATTCCTTGTAGACAGAAAAGAAATGCTTAAAACACTCATGTAAATGTAAATGCATGCTTCTTAGTCAGGCTCAAAATGCAGGACATTTTTGGATTTCTCCTGGACTGAAAATAAAAGCTGAAAACAAAAGCTGAAAACACTTATACAAATGTAAGTTCATGGTGCTGAAAATGCATGCTTCTTAGTGATGCTTAAAATGGAGGATGTTTGAGAATTCCTCCTGGACAGAAAATAAAAGCTAAGCTCACTCATATCAATGTAAATTTGGGCTTCTTAGTCATGCTCACAATGGAGGACCTTTTGGAATTCTGCCTGGGGAGAAAGTGTCCTCCGTTTTTTGAATGTCCTACATTTTGTCCCGATTTTGTGGAAGAGAATTATGGCAATCCTAATTGGGAAGTAATGGATACCTCCTTGCACAACCCTATAAAAAGTACAATTACTGGCACAATCCCAATAGATCTCCAATGAGTATCCAACTTCCTTTGCTCCTCATGTTTGGAACACTTTGCCTCTTGAACTGTGGAAGATAGCAACAGTTTTTAGATTATAGGACATTATTTTACAAATAGCTGCTCCAGATTAATTTTATTGATCAAAGATGTTGCTGGTCACTTCTTCTGCCCACCTATTTAATTCTAAATATTTGTTATAGTTTTATACATATTTTATTGTACACTCACCCCTCCGTTTTTGTGGGGGATCGGTTCTGGACCCCCCTCTGAAAATGGGAAATCGCTAATATTCAAGCCCCATAAGCTTGATTGTCAGTGTGTGCCCATGGGTGCATGCCATAGGCGCGTGCCCTATTTTGTCCCCCTCTGTTTCCACCTGCATAGAGGTGAGGGACGAGGACTCCAAGTCCGCAAAAACTGAGGGGCAATTATACTTTTATTCTATGCCACTCTGATGCTTAATATATTTTATTAAGCAGTGTATAAGTTATGGTACACAAGCAGATAAAAATATATGATGAGCCAGCATTTGAGCAAAAGCCTCAGGGCATTGTCATTCAACAGACACAGTTCAGAGCATCTTACATGCTTTGCAAGCAGACATTCTTACATTAATTCCTATCTTCAGTCAACAGAATCTTAGGAAGTACAACTGGAGAGGACAGGGAACACTCTTGTATGAGATTTTGGAAAGGAGATACACAATAGGCAACAATGGGACCAAAGGTATGATGCAGCATATGGCATCTTCATATATTGTATATTGTCACATGCTTTGCCAATAAAAGGTCCCATTTGTACACTGCAGAGGGTGAGAACAGTGTTTTGAAGTCCCCAAAGTGATGTTCAACTAGTATATCAAACAACACAAATTGTTTGCATGTGGACAACCTGACTAAAAAGTGTTAGGTGCCTGAAGGATTTTTGGATTACTAATTAAACCCCAGAGGGCATTTTCTATGGTCGCCCCCCAGATTATGGAACGGCCTGCCGGATGCGTACATCTTTAGACAGCTTTAAAAAGGCTGTTAAGATGGATCTCTTCCAGCAGGCCTTTCCAGGATATAAATCCTGGCCTCGGGAACCCCCTTTTAGGAGAGCCCTCCAGGAACTTCTTTTTAACTCCCTTCAACATGACACTGCCATTTTTCCATTGATTGGCTTTGCTAATTAATGTTGTGTTGTGTGTTTGTTTGTGCTGTTGTTTGTTGTTTAATGTTAGTTTTAATCTGTATGGTTTTAATTTCTATTCGATTTAATATCTTTTTAAGGGGGGAAGGGTATGGGGGGTTGATTGCATTCTGTATTTTTAATATTTGTTAGCTGCCCCGATTGCTCTCAGAAGGGCGGGATATAAATAAGTTTTATTTATTTATTTATTTATTTATTATTTTTGTTTCTTTGTACATAATGCACAATACATGTTTTGCAGAAATTGCTTCCTCTCTTAGTGCTTTTTGATCCCAGAGGTTCCTCCTAAAAGGCTGTCTTCCAAGCACATACAAGTTCGCTGCCTCTCTGACCATTACGAAAGTCCAGTGGAAAGAGCTTCAGTCTAATTGCTTAATTATCATCTGCTACTTTTCTTCTTCTTTAGAGAATTGTGAAAGGGTACAGACATTTTTTCCAGGAAATACAATTAAAGGGATGCTTTTTGTCTTCATGATGGGTACTATTTGCTTTTATTTTTTTTAAAAAAAGACTTGCAGTACCTTCAATGCATGTGTCAAAATAGTTAAAAAGAAGACATGAGTATGATTTAAACATAAATTGAATACCATTCTGTATAACAAAATGGGAAATTATTGTATTGAATATAGTCATGCTATACTTATTTTTACACATTTTAAATAAAGAGTACCTACTGGTCATTTTAAAAAGTGGGCGCAATTTTTGTCTTCTCTTTTTTGTAAAACATTTTACACAATTTCCAGATCTTACATAACCATTTGTAGATATATACTTCATGGTGGAATTTATAGATTTACACCTTATGAAGAAACCAGATCTGTTACATGGCAAATTATTTCCTGCCTTTTAAAAAAGGCTGGCTTTTTCTTCTGAATTTTATGATAATTGCCATTTTGGGGGAGAATTAGAAATCTAGCCTATTTGTGGGTATTTATTATTTATTACTTCCCCAGTTTTGTTCAATGCCATTGATTCAGTTACCTGCTGCTGTTTTGGAATGCATTTTCCCATCTCCTGGTTACAACTCACCTTTCCTTTCTGAATTACTGCATATAGGTGATTCCCATTAACCTGGTGATGTAGTAAATTCATAAGGATATCATCATGCTACATGGTCCATCACATCTGATATTTTGGCATTAGCAGGGGCAAACAAAGTCAATATAAATTACAAATAATAATTGAAACTGAGTTTCCTTCATTCATTATATGGTGATCCTAATCAATCACAAACATAACTGGATGACTACAGCATGCAGTAAGTATTTACATCATCATTGTGCTGCACAGCTGTGTAATGATGTCACTATGGAGAAAGGAGGGAAACTGCAAAAGAAGAGGAATTGAATGAATAAAAAGCATTTTCATAAACATTGTCAAAAACTTACAAAAACTCTTTTGACACTGAAAATCTACTCAATAGCTTCAGATCAGCCTTGTTCCTAATGTGGATTATTTCATCCAAAAGCCCTACAAACATATTAATTGGTTTAATGGGAATACCATGTTACTAGAATAACTGCACATTACAGCACTAATTCTATTCCCAACCAGAGCAGATCCTTGAAATCAATTGGTATATGTTGAATGAACACTAAAGTCAATCCCATTGATTCAATGGGTCTCCTCTAGATGAGACTGCCAAGAGAATTCAGGGCAAGATTTTATTTCCCAGTTATAATCATTTTAGGGTATTTCTTCCAAATATTTAGGCTGATCATCTGATGCAACCTCTCTTGATCCAGGAGTGGAACAAATCTACGATTTAGATTTCTGCAATTATATTGAATATATCTGGTTATCATTTTGCTCTGAAAGTGCAACTTTACACATCATCAATATTTCAAAAGTAAATAAAAACTCCTCTAAAAATGAAGATAATTTTAAATGGAGTGTTTGAATTTCAAGGAGCCATTATGTTTAATAGCATTTAAAAAAAACTATTAAAGTCGAGTGGTTACTTTTTATTTTTGCATTTAGTCACACTTGGGAGTCATTTGTTTTGTTTCATGCTCTAACAAACAGTAAGCTGTTAGGGGAGAACATCCTCATTTTGAATAACGGTCTCATTTATATAATATCTTTCAGCATAGTATAGACGGATGACCATTTTGCAAACTGTTAAAAGGGGTAGGGGAGGAGAAGAAGCAGTATGTTCTACTTAGGTTTATACAGTTTGCAAAAGAATTAAACACTCACTTGCAAGAGCTAATCCCTCTAGAGTTAGCCACTTTTATGATCTTCTTGGATTGGATGATGATGATGATGATGATGATGATGATGATGATGATACATTATTCTGCTGCTGTCCATTCTTCCACTGTGGTTGCACTTCCTGTAGCTTGTCAGTATCCTGCTCTACGAAATGGATTATGTAGTACCTTTATTTGTTTATGTGTTGAATATATACCCCACCTTTCTTCTGGGGTGGGATCCAAGCCAGTTTATGTAATTTAAAACAAGACAGTTGAAATAATATTTTGCAAAGTTAAAAGAAATTAAATAACAGCATTATTTTTTAAAAATGGTTTAAAAAGTTAAAACACATTTAAAACATCATTATTCAGAAAAGATAAGAAAAATAGGAAGCACACCACTTCATACCCCCTACTGCTATGTAATTTAAATCTCAAAGACTCACATAAATAAAAAGGACTTCACCTGCTGGTGGAAAGAGAGCAGGAAGGGGGCCAAGCAGACCCCCAGTGGAAGGAGGTTTCACATCCTGGGAGCCGCCAGGGAGAAGACTCTCCCATGTCCTCACAAAACATGACTGTGAAGGTGATGGAACTGAGAGAAAACCCTCCCTTGCAGATCTTAAAACTTGAGCTGGCTTATATAGGGAGGTAAGGTCATTGAAACTACCAGGGAGAAAGAATTTTGTAGCAGAAACTTTGATAGACTGAGTCTAAAGCCAGTAATCTGTACCAGTTACTGAGGCCCGGAACAGAAGGGCCCAAAGAAGTGGTTTCCGGTCACTTTGGAGGCATGGCGTTCAAACAACACACACCTCTAATGCAAGCCAAAGCTGCTTTGATGTTGCACTCTGATTCTTTGGACAGGAGCAAAAACGAACTGGAATATTCTGGCTCCTGGTGGCATGGATTGGGGTCAGCGGCCATGCTCACTTGGGAAGTGGGCCATGCAGTCAGTGTAGTCCCAATCCACTTGTGGCTGAAATGGACTTGGGCTGCTCCTTCCTACCTATCTGCTCTGGCCCTCAGTTAAGTATCTAAAATCCACATAACAGTGATACCTTTATTTGGACAACCAAAATGCACAAAATTAATGATGTAAGTTTTCAAAGTTCTATTGGCTTCTTCATCAGGCAAAGATATTAAAAATCATACGGGAGATTTTTTTAAAAATAAAATAACTAGTCACAGACTTCCATTTTTCAAAGTGTTGCTGGTGTATTGTTCCATGGAGGGATATCTATGCAAGAAAACATGGCCCCCTCCTTCTGGCCATGTGGCACTGGGAACAAAGCATTCCAAAGTCCAAGAGATAAAATTTGAATTCCAATAGCAATACAAAGAGGCACTTGTTCTGAGATCCAAGATGTCTCCATCCTTTGTGAGATCACAGCCCCCTTTGTTAGGTAGAGCTTGTTTGGAGGTTCTAGCAGGGGAGTGCAGCTATCATATACCCTTGACCGAAGAATGGTACACTCCTTCTATCTAGAATGGTCGTCCTCTTCCACTGAGTGTGCAGCTTCGGGAGGAACGCACATGGAGTGGTGAGGGAGGAAGGGGACACCCACCTAGCGAGCCAGATCAGCCAATCAACCCTGGCGATCAATGGGGTGACAGATGTCGCAACCAGATTGCCCTCACATCCAGTTAGGTAGAGAATATTGAATGTCTCAAGAGAAGTCTCTGTGCTTTTGCATTAGGAAAATTGTAGGTGCTGGTTGGGATAAAACATGCCAAATGTAGTCCCAATTTAAATAAAAATAAAGATAAAAATAAATGGACTGTTTTGTGGATTTTTGAATGTTATTGTACTTTACTATATTATTTATTTTATTTCTGTGCTGCCTTTGTTCCAAAAAAAGGGCCCAAGGCGGCTCACAGGATACAAACAAATTAAAACAAATTTATAAACAAATTCATATGGCCAACATGGCTATTCCTGAGTATGTTTTCTGGATGTGAAGATATCACATTTTAGCTGCTCCAGTCTAATGTATGTTCTTGAAGGTTATTGTCCTTTAGAATGATATTGCAGAGGTGATCTTGCATCCCCTCTCCTTTTTAGAGCTATGCAGTTTGTTGCTGATGTGAATTACTTACATTAGCAATCTGAAACAGCAAACAAGCTCATTCATTTTACTTCAAAGAAAGGAAATGAATAAAATGATTGATCCATCATTTGGTTTGCAAAATGTAGTATTCCCTGCTCCTACCTGTTACTTTTACCTGCCTGTCCAAAAATATAGTTATAGATATGGATACTTGCTGCCCTAGATAAACAAATGGTCTTAGTTGCAGGTCCAAGTGACCTTTTGGACAGCAACTTTCATAGCAGTACTTCTGTGATTTGTTTGTCAGCTAAGCAAATTGTTTCCAGAGTCTGATGCTTTTCTAGAATAAGAAATTCAGGTAGTCCATTCTGTAACACCAAGCACATGTGTCTCAGTTAAAGGAGAGGCAGCTAATATAGTGTAGTGGTTTGAGCGTTGAACTATGACTCTGGAGATCAGGATTCAAATCCCTGCTCAGCCGTGAAAATGCACTGGATGAATTTAGGCATATTGGCAGTCTCACAGCGTTAGAGGATGGCAATGGCAAACACCCTCTGATGAGACCAAGCAAATGCTGATAGGTTTGCCTTAGGGTCACTATAAGACAGAAATGACCTTAAGGCAAAACAACATATTGAGAATTATAAATGATACATAAAATGAAAAAATAATATAATATATAATGACAAATTTCCTTTGACAGCTGGAAATTAACAATTTCTATGGGATTTAAAAATATATATTTTTAGTTTTATTTCTTACTATACTAGTTCAGTCTTTCATTTTCTTCCTCTTCTTTATGGTGCTTCATTCTTATTCTCTTCTTTCCTCTTTGTTTCGTCTACTTTGTTCTATAATTTTACTGGAGTAGACATTAAGAGCCTGTCCAGTATCACTTCAGCAAACCTCCATTCACACAGTAGAACTTTATTTCTCCTCTAGTCACCAATGTGTTTTTGAGGGTCTCCCAAACCCCCAGAAAATATTTGGGGATGTTTGTTCAGGGGCTAGAAGACAAAAAGAGAATCCATTGTTTCATGATGTTTCATGTTTCCTTGGCTGATAGGTAGTATAGAATACAAGTGCATGAACAGGAAAATATAAGAATAAATGGGGTGTTCACATTTATTTGTGGCAGAGGGAATGATTGGATAATTGCCCTCACTTATAGCATGGTAACACAAGATTGGTGAACTGTTAGGTTAGATCAATGGTGGACTAAAGGCAACCTTCAAGCCACAAATGGCTGCCTGCATGTCCAGTCTTGTTTTGCCTAATCTACCTCAGAATATTGTTGGTGAGAAAAAATAGGAAAGTTACTTCTTAAAAATAATAAGTTGTGGCAAGTTGTTGTTTTTGTCATGTGCCTTCAAGTTGTTTTTGACTTATGGTGACCCAAGGTGACCCTATCATGGGGTTTTCTAGGGCAGAGTGTGTGTGACTCATCCAAGGTCACTCAGTGGCTTTCCATGGCTGAAAAGGGAACTCAACTTTGGTCTCCAGCCACAGTCCAATGCTAAAACTACTATATTTGGCTGTCTTTGCTATCTAAAGGAAGGTGGGGGGACTGGGGGTCCCACAAAATATTATAGTGTTACTTTGATTGCTGAGGAAATTAGCTTTTGCTAGAGGCTGGGTAAACTTTAGGACCATTTGCACCTATATATCCCAGTAATAACTGACGAAGACTTAATGTTAGGGTGAACTAAGAGAGTTTTATTTAGAAAAATGCAGAATGCAATCAGACCCAATAGCAATCACATAGACACAACATTTAGAGCTAAGTGAAATAGAAATATGGTAACTGGATAGTGCAGTATGAGGAATTTGCAGGGTGTGTGTGATAATTATTTGTCTGATGAGTATACCATAGAAAACTGGAGTCACTCAGCCTGGAGCGGGAGGGTCATACATGGGGTATAGCCTGGGACAACTGTATATGTATTGTGAGTGTGCAGAGACTAGGTTCTTGAAACCAATATTTATATCTGAAATCTAGGTTGAAGTGGTGGCCTATCTTGTAAGGCAGCAAAGGCTAGATGTCCCTTTCCAAGAATCAACAGTAGGATTCCAGACTAGTTGATGGCTTTAATTTTAGTGTGACAAAAGCAGCTATTGCATCAGGATGAATGGTCAGAGAAGTTTGGTTGAGAACACAGCAGGGAGGCAGACAGAGAGGTTGGCTTACTGCTTTGGGTGCAAGTATTTCCTTTGCCTCAAGGTGCAAGAGGAAATGCAGATGACTTGGGGGAAGGAAGGAGTGCTTAGCACACCTATTTAGATTTGCTCATCTTGTTACCTGGATGTGCACATGCCTCGGGTCTTGCTCCCTTTCTCTTGAGAACCTAATCACTTAAAGGTCATCAATCTCTCAACAATCTGTTGTCTCCAGATATGAAATATGGGGACCCCAAAACACAGCATGAGGTATGCAGGGTGTGCTAACATCTCTCCTGCTGTTTAAGTGTATTTTTGAAAGTAATTCTTTACTTTCTAATAATCAAAATTGATCAAGCTCTCAGTACAACAAAAGTTTCCATCTGAAGGAAAGGAAGCATCCGAAAATCTGATTATGTTCACAGAAATAAAGATTCTGAGTTTATTTGTGTATTCTTATAGTTTTTAAGCACTTTATGTTCCATTGCCCAGGCTGAAACTGAGGATTTTGATTATGATCTGTATTGCCTACAATCCTTAAAATCCACACCAAGTTCCATAAAAAACTGATCAATATCCAAGATGTTTAGTCAAAGTTAGATTAATAAATGAGCACAAAATACAGAAATCAAAATGCTTGTTCAGGAGATCCTGAGGTAGTTAATAGATGAGTTTCAAAAGGTTAGCGATCTGTTTGTTTTGGTCCCATTAGGTAGGATTTTTTTAAATTTTTTTAAAAGTGTATTTTTTAAAATTTCTTTACATTTTTCTTTAAAATATAATCTCTTAACAAATTTTCACTTTAACCACATTAAACTATGTACAGTAAATACATTTAGGATGTGCATATGATATTGTAATTTAAAGGTATAATTTTAATGTTGCTAGTTGTTTAAGTCACAACTAATATTCAGTATTATATGCAAATTACAATTTATGAGTAACATTAGTACAAAAACATTACTAAGGATTCTGTATGGTGTTGTACAGGAGGAGGTCAATATGAGGATGGCACCATGAATTACTGCACTGGGTAACACCAATCGTGATGCCACTGATTGTGTTTTATTTAATGCCATGAGAAGAACTCATTTCATCCATAGATGAGTGTCTAAATTTTGAGTATGTTTCCTGTTTCCTGTAATTTGCCTATGTGTTACCAATAACAGTTGAGAAATCAGATATTTATTTTGTAACTTTGTCCATAACCAAAGTTTGCCTAATTTCTTAATTATTTCTTTTATGATTTCTTCTGTATTTATTACATGGTTCCTAGAGCATTGCAGCTACATGTGGGCCAGAGTGCCACATCCCCTCCAAACAACCTGGCCATATTTTATGATACTGGAGAAATAACTCAGAGGGAGTATCATGCCACCTATAAAAATTTTGTAATCTCCTTATCTAATAACTGCAGATATGGATCTAAAAAGGGGACCTGACCACACTCCCTGTCACATATGTAAGATGTGGACAGTAGTTTTTTGAAATATTAGTAAACTCTCCAATGATGTCTGAAAAGCAACTTTCTTATGAAGAGCTATTAACAACAAAGAAATATGTACTCATTGTTTTTTTTAGAGACCATCTTTCTATGACAGGAGTCATCAGTGAATATAACATTTAAAAAAATTAATTCTCAAGAACTATTCAAACTAGAAATCTATGGATTACTAAAATGATCATTGTTATTTTTGTATTAGCTCCATTTGCAATATGCTGAAGACATTTATGAACAAATTATGCACGGATTTGTTGGAAGAAAAGCTTTTGCACTCTAATTTTTGTACTTTGAAAGATTGCTTGAATTTCTGAGAAAGGTTTGATAAGTACATTTTAACTCTAGACAACTGACACAACTGCATGCTTTGTAACTTAATGAAGCCATGATTCTTCTTCTCTCCCACTCCATCTAAGGAGTTTATCACATGGGGGAAAACTGAAAGAATAAACCAGGGGTCGGAAACCTTTGATGCCGTGGGGGCCGT